>CM056722.1:71353608-71953608 GCA_029844215.1 Przewalskia tangutica | reverse complement strand
CACCCCGTGCAGCCTTACAACCTTTCTGATATAATCATCTCGCATAACCCTCTGCCGAGTAAACGGTCCTGACTAAAAGGCAAGAGGGACCGACCTCATCAGCCCGACTACTGGTCGAACGCATTCACGAACTCGTACGCTGGTTAACTAAACTTGGGCCTAACACCCTCATGACCCTACCACCTGGCGGGACCACCACAAACTGACCCCACCACCAAACAGGCCGCGGGTTGACCCGCAACATGGCCTCAACCCGACCCACTCGCGCAAAACACTAGCTCCCTGATCCGGAATAATCTCACTAATCACGTTACGAAAACCTAGCGGTCTTCTTAGCTCAACTACCCTCTTTCATTCCACACTACTCAGGGACTTATCCCACAAACATGACTCACGTGCATTATGTACTCCGATAAGGATCAACATAACAATACATCATTACTCGAGCTGGCCTTACCTCTAAGGTCTCCACGTATAACATTTTAAGGCTCACACTTTCTCTATCCCCCAAATCTTACCCGGTTACTAACCATGATTTCCAACCACAATTTTACACTTATGTTATCTGAACATAACACTTAAGATATACCCATCTTATCACACATACTAATCTCTAGAGGGTTAAGGATATACCTTTATCTACTGCTTCACTCCCCTTAGTCGTTCTAATTAAATCTACCCCGTAGGGCGCATAGCTAAGGAAGGTGACGGCTGGTCGCGATCATGAAGGCGAGTCCTCCTACTTGCATCATTCCTAGGACATCCTTTCCACACACGGCCCCTGTCGGCGGGTAAAACAAGTACTAACTAAAAGACGACATTCCGGAATGACTCCACATCGCGGTGAACGAAGTCTGGAGCTCGACCAACTCGGCATACCCCGAAAGTCCCGAAATCCGTGGAAGACCACTCTGCTGGCGTGGAGGTGCATATCTGTCTGGCGGTGAGGCGATTCGCCTCGAAAGTTACCAAAGGACCTGCATTACGGCCTCTTCGCTGTCGCCGTTAACTCGTCGATCTCGTTTCTTGGCTTTCGCTGCGCATAAGCCCGTACACAGGCCATGCTCACGCCTAACTGAAGAATTAATCTTGTCCAACCCTCTCTTAGATAGTCATCAAGACTTGCGGTACATCGGTATACTCTCTGGTAGCCAAATCCATAGCTAATGTGGTCGCCTCTTTGCAATCTCTATTCTCTGTTCGGTCGTGGGCGAAGGTTCAACTTATCATGGCGCGATGAGCTTGCGCCAGTGCTAAACTTCTGAAATGGCTGGTGATGTCGCAGAACTCCCCAAATGAAGCACCACCCCAGGTGATGATTGGGCCTGTGCCCACGTAAACCTCTGTACTCTACTCGCAGCTCCCTCGGCTGCCTTGCCCTCCTGGGCCCGGGTTTGCCCTACGCGAAGGGATAACGGTAAGGGAAAGAAATACGTGAGAGGGTCCAACTTACAACACAACTCTAAGGCACGATCTCAGAGTGAGAAGAATGGAAACCAATCCTAAATATCCTATAGCCTCCTGATTATTGGTGTGGTGCACAACATAGCGATAATCAAGACTCTCTGAATCTGATACGTAGACACTTTTCGAGGATTAAGCGCTCACGATACCACTTTTGTCTCGACCGTTCGGGGCGTGGTCGTGCCTTACGGGCACCCAAGTAGTCATACATCGGAGAAAAATCAGTGAACATAAAACAATAACATGAAATAACAAAGTATGAAACAATAATCGAAAAGTTTCCTTTCGGCGTGTATAAATCAACTTTAAAAACGATTTACATCCCGATACAACCACACAGCGATTACAGACTTCTACGAATGATATGACAACAAGCGGGGCGGCCGTCATACCCAGAATGTAGCACCTACACGAGGACTATACGAATAAGTCTCGGAAGCGGAGCTTCCCAAACGCTGACGTGACTCCTAAGGCGAGGATCAACGGCGGTGTACCTTTACTGCGGCATGAGCGGCTCGAAGGAGGTCGATCTAACAGTACCAAGTATGTGGCGAAAAATACGTAAATGAAATCATAGTAGTCTATAGCGGGAGACATGTATGATAACCAAACTACGATTCCTGATAATAAGCGATCGTATGTTAAGTCGGGGACTCGCCTCAAAGTCATCACTCAAATATAAATATGGGTCTCACGCCACAACATCAATCATGCGTGGAATACCTTCGCCATGCGGCGATCATGATATAAAAGCACCAAGGAACACATGAACACGGGTCCCACGTGTCATAATAAAACCGTCTGGGGTAAATGCGAAGGCATAGCCGACTACTAAAACCCACGATGCCCGCAAGGTCATAAAGCGTATCATGAGATCTGTCTGGCCGTCACATGATCAAGGCGCTTCGCGATATCTAATGCGCGCGTCTAGCCACGGAACTTCCGCGACTCGCATAGGCCAATCTAATAGGCCCGCGTGAGGTATTCCCGCGATCGGGCGTAGATACTCCGGCGATCCACTGACGCGGTCGCGTGGCCACATAGACCGCGTGACCATAAAGGCCGCACACTAACACGGAACTCGTAGCTCGCATAGGCCCAGGACCCGTGAGGTATTCTCGAATCATAGGTCACATGGACCGCTGAGTCTACCGCGTCGGAGGCGACAACCTCGGAAACATGTCGAGGTGAGTGGTACGGTACCAACATAACGGTGATAGTTTAAACACAAGCGCAATCGAGGAAAACCCTTTACACAAACATCACAAGATACTAACACACGTAGCATCTAGCATGTTTACTTATCAAATCAACAAGAAAGTATTACAAGGCTATCACACCAACACAATCAAATTATTCACACAGGTACTTTCTACTATATGATTAACAAGATCGGGTTTTATCTCCAAAGTACTTCATACATTAACTCTTTAAAGATACGTTACTTTTGAAAGTCACCTGATACGTAGTATATGAAAATAGAGTGATTATCCTTTGAAGTAAATCACAACACTTCTCTTTGTAAAATCAAGTAACAACATTCTTTTCCAAACGTTCAAGTTTGCCTAATTTCAATTACTCAGTTTCTTTTGAAAGGTTTCGTAGTTCATAGTTTTAATCCTTTAAAACAATTTGAGAAACATATACCTTATGTGTGAGTAGGTTATTCTTGTTCATAACAATCTTATTACTGAGAACATGATCTAGGAAATGTAATATCATTTTGTCTCATCTTAGCACATGCGGATGGAAGTTCTCTTGGTTTTAATAATACTTCATTATTCGATACATTTTCCTTTATTAACGCTGCAGTGGTTCGTTCGATACTTATTCTGATTTCCGAAATCAGTAAAACATTATTCCTTTTAAAAACCAAGTACTCAGTACTTACGAATGAGGTTTCATACATCTTACAACTTTCAAATCAGTTTAATTCAGTTAAGTCTCTTATCTTATAAGATCAAGTCTCTTAACTTTTAAAATCAGTAAAACCATTCTCTTTATTTCTCTTAAGACGTTATACCTAACTCCCCATAAAGCTAGTATAACTCTTATGTTTTCAAAACCAAGTATTACTCTTCTTTCAAAAAGGTTTCTTAACTCTTTTGAAATACTTCAAGATTCTTATTATTCAGGCTTAAGTCAAAAGACATTGCCGTAGTTATTATTCAGGCTTAAGTCCGAAGACATTGCCGTAATTATTACTCAGTTAACACACGTACGTCTACCGTACTATATATATATTCATTTAAAATATCATGCTCAAGAGGATAGGAAGAATCACATACCTCGCGACGTTTATCGACTATTAGCAAAACGCTCCACGGCTATAACAGGCTAGCCTTGTCCACCTTTCAAGTAGCACGTGCTACTCGCGAACATTCAACCTATAAAGGTTATACAAGTCTATCAAAGTCTAGACTACTCGGTAGAATAAATCTAGATACAAGATTCTACGGAAAATTGGGCGACTTCCCCAGTCAAACTTCACAAGTCTCATGTCTGATCTATGTAAATCTGATTTACTTCTTATATACTTTCCTTGTATATACTTATACTTATTCTTATACTTCACTAGTATGCAAACTCAATTACAATAGGAGACAAGATATTTACCTCGATAAGCCCATAATTATCCAAGTTAAATGTCGATCCCGAGCAACGCTTAGCTCCAACTCGGTGCTCCAACCCACTCAACAACCAGAAGTTCTACGCAACTTCTTCTTACTTCAACCATGTGAAGATTTTCCTTAGGGTTTCGGTTTGAGACAAAAAGGACATAAGGTAGTATTTTAGGCTCTACGTATAGAGGTATCTTTGGAATACTACAATGTATCTGACTAAGGTATTTTGGGTATAGTAAATACTATGGAGTATTCCTACCAAGAGGGGTATTTATACGAGACAACACCACAAGGGTGTGTACCTCGGCCAACCCCCATAGAGGGGTACTCGGCCAAGGAGGGCTCTCGGCCAGGGCCTCACTAAGGGGAGGACTCTCGGCCAGGGCCTCACGAAAATGGGGAGGGTTTGAGACTTGAGGAAGTGAGGAGTGGATGAAGAACTCTTTCAAGTTAGGGGTATTTATAGGTCAAGCAACGGCCAATGGCCAAGATCATGCCAAGTGCAAGGCAAGTGTAGGGTCAGATTCATCCATGTGTACCTTATCCATCTACCACATAAATATCACAAAATATCTACTACTCCCACTCTCCTTTCGTCCAAGCCGTGCATGCGAATGAGAGGGTGCCAAGTGTTGCCCTCTCGTTGGTCCAAAACATTTCGTGTTATACCCCGTAGTTCCAGGGTATGTATGCGAGGACGTACGTACGAGAATACGACAGAAAGATTGGAAAGGAAGAAAGAGGTGATTTTTTCCACGGAAAAGTTTCCGGTTTTTGTGAAGGAAAAGGTTCGTTAATGGAATGGATTCCCAGTTGGTATTTGGACTTCTTAGATTATATTAGAATTTTGGGATTTTATTTTGGAAATGGTCACGTGGGCCCAGGAGAAATTCTGATTTGTGGGGCTTTGATTTTGAGATTTTGGCGTTATGGATATTTTGGAAGACGAAATATTTTGGGCGAATCGGCGACACGTGTCACCCCATGTGGCACCCTTGGCGAAATATGTTTGTACACAACACGGTTAGAGTCGTTTTTGACGAAGCGTTACCTAACTTACGAAGGGTAAATTACGGCTATGTCATTTAGTATTTTGCGGATTTTTCCGAGAGGCGAAGCGTTTTGGACCAGCGAGAGGCAACACTTGGCACCCTCCGTTGGTGGACTGAAGGCGTTAGGGCGAATGGATGAGCAAGTGTTGGTTGATATTTGTGTAGATATTTGTGAGGTTTTAAGGAGTAGGGTCTAGGGGGCACTTGGGCATATCTTGGCCTCCACTGCCCCGACTTGGCTAGATCTTGGCCATTGGTTGGCCTTTGCTTGCCTATAAATACCCTCCTTTGAAGACTTCTTCATCAATTCCATAATTTACAAGTCTTGAAAACCTCCTCCTCCTTGTTGGTTTCGTCCTCCTCTTCCTTTGTGAAGCCTTGGCAGGGTGCACCCCTCCTGAGGCCTTGGCCGAGGTACACCACTCACAGTGGTGTCGTGAGGTACCCCACTGCCTTGTTTTTAGTAGAATACACCCACTCTTGGTAGAAATACTCTCAAAGTATTGTTACTATACCCAATTACCTTAGTAGTATACCTTGTAGTATTCCAAAGAAACCTCTATCGTAGAGCAGGAAATACTACAGTATGTCCTTTTGTCTCAAACCGAACCCAAGGAAATCTTCGATTGATTGAAGTATTTAAGTAGAAGTTGGTTAGAACATCTAAGGGTTGTTTGGGCGGGTTGGAGCACCGGAGTAGGAGCTAAGCGTTGCTAAGGTTGACATTTATACTTGGATAATTATGGGCTTATCGAGGTAAATATCTTGTCCTCTATTGTAATTGGAAATTACATGATTGTTAGACTATAGTTGAAGTATACTATATATAGAAGAAGCGTTGTTATCGCAATGTCTTTTGACTTAAGCACGAATAATAAGAAACCTTTCGAAAGAAAAATCTTGAATCTTTTTACATAGGGTATTCTGATGAACTTGTGTAGCTTTTACGTGAGGTAGAATTGTGCACGTCGGTTAGATGTATGAACCCCGTTGGCTTGATGGCGGCCAGATAGAGGAGGAGATTCTGTTGTTGCGGGGAGGTCTTTGCGAATTTTACGTAGAATGTTCTCTGAAGGGATCTATATGTTAATAAGCGCCTTGTGGCCTTATAGGTTGAAGTACTACGTATGGCGCGATCTCGGCAAGGAGTAGCCGACGGTTTGAAGTACTTGGGCGTTTTGCTATTAGTCGATACTCGTCGCGGTATGTGAACCTCTTCCTATCTCTTCTAGCATGATATGTGTGAACTATGTAGTGCAGTGAGGCGTCGTGTGCTAAATGTATTTGATTGGTGTAAAACATAAAGTGTTATAACGGCTTTATGGGAAGTTGGTTATATGACTTTATGTTGGTAAGAAAAATACATGTGGTTTTTTTTTTTAAGGTAATGGTTTGAACTATAAGCGGCTTGTTATGTGTTAATAAAGAACTTGAAGTATTTCAAAGATTTTGAATCATTTTGAAAGAAGAAGTAATACTTGGTTTTGAAAACTTAAGAGTTATACTAGCTTTATGGGAAGTTAGGTATAACGGCTTAAGAATGTTTCTTGATTTGAAATCAGAATGTGTATCGACAAACCAACTGCGGCGTTAATAAAAGGAAATGTTTTAGCAGTTAAGTATTATTAAAACCAAGAGAAACTTCCATGCATAGAAGCTAAGATGAGACAAAATGATATTTCCTAGATCACGGTCTTTGTAATAAGATTGTTATAAACGAGAATATCCTACTCACATATAATGCTTATGTTCTCGGATAGTTTAAAAGAGAATTATATTCTTAAATGAATAAGACTATGAACTACGAAACCTTTCTAAAATAAGACGTGAACAATTGAAATTAGGCAAACTTGGACGTTTGGATAATAATGTTGTTACTTGATTTTACAAAGATAAGTGTTTTGATTCACTTCAAAAGATAATCACTCTATTTCCATATACTACGGGTATTGTGAGACTTTTGTGAAAGTAACGATCTTTTAAAAAAGTTAATGTATGAAGTACTTTGGGGATAGAAACCGAACATGTTGACACGTAGTAGAAAGTACCTTATGTGTGAATAACTTGATTGTATTGGTTTGTGATAGCCTTGTAATACTTTCTTGTTGATTTGATAAGTAACCATGTTAGGATGCTACGTGTGTTAGTATCTTGTGATGTTAGTGTAAAGGGTTTTCCTCCATTGCGCTTAAAGTTGTTTGACTATCGGTAGTTATGTTGGTATTGTACCACTTACCTTGACTTGTGTCGGAGGTTAAGGCGCCTCGATGCGGGGTAGACTCAGCGATGCAGGACCGTGATTCGAGAATACCTCATGCGGGTCGGAGATCCGTGCGGAACTACGGGAGTTCGAGTTAGTTCACGGCCGCTTGTGGTCATGCGGTCTTTGTGGCTGCGGTGCGAGTCGGGGCGATGCGGGAGTAGCTACCCTCGATGCGGGGTTATACCTCATGCGGGCCTATGAGGTTGGCCTATGCGGGGCTACGGAAAGTTCGGGGCTAGACGCGCGCATTTGATCTGCGAGCGAGTGACGGCTTTTATCATGTGATGCAGGCAGATATCATGACACGCTTTATGACCTTGTTGATGCGTGGGTGTTAGTAATCGGCTATGCCTTCGTACTTACTGTCTTGTTTTATTAGGACAGGTGGGACTCGTGTTCATGTGTGTATTCCTTGGTGCTTGTATATCATAAAGCTGGCGGTGAGGAAGGTATTCCACGCACGATTGATGTTGTGGCGTGAGACCCATTGTTAAATTTGAGTGATGACTTGAGGCGTGAGTCACGACTTAGCATATTTGCTTATTTATCTTTGAGCGTAGTTTGGTTATCATACATGTCTCCCGCCCGTATAGACTACTATGATTTCATTTGATGGTTATTTCGGTTTCACATACTTGGTACTGTTGTCTTGACCTCCTGGGCTGCGTTCATCTGCGCGGTAAAGGTACACCGATCGTTGATCCTCGCTCTTAGGGTCACGATTCAGCGTTTGGGAAAGCTCCGTTTCTCGGAGGCTTATCTTGGTATAGTCCTGTTATTGTAGGTGCTACATTCAGGGTATGGCGGGCCTGTCCGTCGTTGTTGTCATTTCATTCATAAGTGCTGTAATCTTGATGTAGGCGGGGTTGTAAAAGGATTAAAGCATTCGCTTTAAAGATTGTTTATATAAGCGAAAGGCAAGTTTTCCTGATTATTGTTTTATACTTCTTGTTATTTCACGTTATTGTTTATATTCCGATTACTCGATTTTGTATCACTAGGGTGCCCGGTAAGGCACGATCCACGGCCGAGTTGGTCGTGACAAAAGTGGTATCGAGCGATTAATCCGGAAAGTGTCTGAGCGTATCGATGAAGTCTTGATTATCGGTGTGTTGTGCACCACATCAATGTCGTGAGTCTATAGGATATTTAGGATTGGTTTCTATTCTTCTCACTCGAGATCGTGCCTTAGAGGCGTGTTGTAAGTAGACCTCCGACGCATTTCTTTCCACTTATCGTTATACCTCCGCGTAGGGCAAACCGGGCCGGGGAGGGCAAAGCGTAGGAGGCGAGTAGAGTTCGAGAGGTTACGTGAGCGCGAGCCTAATCATTACCTAGGGTAATGCTTCATTCGGGATTTCTGCGACATCACTAGCCCCGTAAAGTTTAGCACGGCGGCGATTCTACTGCGGCCATGATATTGAACGCCGGTTCACGACGAGCAGAGAATATGGATTGCAAAGCGACCACATTACTAGCTATGGATTTGGCTACGAGAGTATACCGATGTCCGCGAGTCTTGATGGCTATCTAAGAGAGGGTCGTGCAAGAGTAATTCTTGATTGAAGCGAGCATGGCACGTATGCGGGCTTATGCGCATCGGTAGAAGCATAGAAATCATGGTGGGTTAGCAAGGTAAGATTTTGGGGTTAGAAGGTGTGGGCCTTAGAGTGTTATCGTAGAGACCTTAGAGGTGAGGCCCGTCTCAAGAAAGGTGTAGTGTTATGTTTGATCCTTATCGAAGTGCATTGTGCACGTGAGCTATGTTTGGGATAGGTCCTAGTAGTGTGGAAAGAAGGGGGTAGTTGAGCTAAGAAGATCGCCAGGTTTCGGGCGTGATTAGTGAGATTGTTCCTTCGGGGAACTAGTGTTTTGCGCGTTGCATGGTTAGGTTGAGGCCACGTCGCGGGTCAAACCGCGACCTGTTTTTGGTGAAGTCGGTTGTGGTGGTCCCGCCTTGTGATAGGAGTCATGAGGTGTTAGGCCCGTGTTTAGTTAACTGTCTGAGTTCGTGGATGCGTTCGACGATGGTCGGACCGATGAGCGGCCGTCGTGTTTCGATCGAGACCATGTACTTGCGGTGTTGATTATCGAGAAAGGTTGTAAGGTGCACGGTGCCTACGCCGCTTATGTGACGGATGAAGCCGAGTTGTGGCTATTTCGTTTTCTAAGAGTTTGACCAGCAGGGTTAAGAACTTCGGGTGAGTCTCGAGTCGCATTCGCCTCGGGCGGTGTGTGGATTTCAGGGGTAATTGTGAGGATTGTTGGTTCCTGTGGAGGGAGCGTTTAAGCTACCATTTCAGTGTGCGGATGTCGCCTTATGAAGCCTTGTAGGGGGCGGAAGTGTAAGCTGCCGGTCGATTGGTTCGGCGTTAGCGAGTTCGAGATAGTTGGTTGAGCTTGTTCGGCAGATTGCGGTTAGGGTGAAGTTTGTCGAAGAGGTTACGGCGGCTCGGAGAAATCGTTGGATAATCGGCGGCGCTTAGAGTTCAGGCTGACGGTCGATCTTCTTGAAAGTACCACCCCGGATTGGGTGTGACGAGTTTTGGAAACAGAAGGAACTTAGCCCGAGTTACTTTGGGCCTTTTGAGTTCATGTGAAGTGTAATACCCCGTATTTCCAGAGTATGTACGTAAGGGAATACGTACAAAAAGTTTGGCCTTAGTTAGCCTTGGACGTTTTCTTTTGTACACAACTCACTAAAAGAATCGTTTCAAGCGAAGCGTTTCCGACTTTCGTAGAGTAAATTCCGGCTATGCCATTTCTTATTTTGCGGATTTTTCCGAGAGGCGAAACATTTTGGACCAACGGAGGGTGACATGTCACCCGCATTGAAGCAAGTGGGGTGGCTTTGGACGATTAGGCGTCGAGAGGGTGTTGGCCTTGGCGATTGGTTCCTTGCTTAGGCCTTGTTTTGTGCCATGTTTTGTGGAGTGTTTTGTGGAGTGTTTTGTGGAGTAGGGGTTAGGGTGCACTTGGCGATCTTGGCCTTACACTTGCCTTGCACTTGTCTTCATCTTGGCCATTGGTTGGCGAGGCTTGAGCTATAAATACCCTCTTGAGATGAAGAGTTCTTCATCCACAAAAGCTTTCCAAGTCTAAAAATCCTTCCTCTCCGCTTTGTAGCAATTCGTCCAACACCCCCTCGAGAAGCTTGGCGAGGCTACCCCACTAGCCTGGCGAAACCTACCCCCTCCCTTGGTAGAAAAGTTGCCTTCTTGTTTTGTTATAATGCCCAAAATACCACAGCCCAAATACCTTAGTACTTAGTAGAAGTTGTGAAGAACTTAAGGTTTCTGGAGCATACAACTTAGGAGCAAAACCTTGCTCGGTATGACTTTTCTAGGATATTATTGGGCTTACCAGGGTAACTAATCCTAACCCTCTTTTGAATTAGAGAATACTTCTTGTTGTAGAATAAGAATAAGTATAAATACTTAGAAGAATAATCATTTGTACTTACATAGAATTATTTTCTGATGAACTTATATAGCTACTTTGGTGGGAAGTCTTGCCCGACTTCAGTAGAATTATGAACCCTCTGTTTAGAATGACCTTGAGTAGTCTTTGATAGATATATGTGACTATTATGGTGACTCTCTGCGACATATTGACTTAGCGGTGGTTTTATTTGAGAAGGTATGTTATTCTTCCTAAAGCATGATATTTTACAATATATAGTGCGGTAGGCGTCATGTGTTAAGCTGAATAATAACTACGGCAATGTCTTTGACTTAAGCCCGAATAATACTTATGCAATGCCTCACGGCTTAAGCTGAATAACAAGAATGAAAACATTTCAAAGAATCTTGAATCATTTTTAACGGAAGATAAATATTTGGTTTTAAAACAAAAGCTTAAGAGTTATACTAGCTTTATGGGAAGTTAGGTATAACAACTTAAGAAGATAAAAAGGCTGTTTACTTGTTTGTTTATAAAAGCCTTGTATTGATTTACATTAAGTGTAGTAAGATTTGTGTGATAAGTAGACATATTATGATGCTACAGGTTAGTGTCTTGAATTCTTTGTGTAAAAGGGTCATTCTTGTTGTGCTTACGTTGCTAACCGTAAGTCAGTTGTCTTGTTATTGTATCACCTACCCTCGATTGTTATCTGAGGGCTTGCCCGCCATCTTGGTCTATACGGCTATCACGGTCTGTGAGACTATGCGAGCAGCGGTATGCTCGGGATTGATCATTCGGGTGTTTAGCGACGCGGGGATTCCTATGCGGTCTGTTGAGACTATGCGGTCTTTTGAGGCTATGCGGTGCGGGAGCCTAGGCGGATCTGGGGTTAGCTGCCCCGATGCGGGAATACCTCATGCGGTGCGTGTGTGACTATGCGGGTGCGGAAGTCGAGGACTAGGCACGCGAGAATGATACTATGGGCGATTGGCCTTGCTTGATCATTCGCGGCCTAGAATAGACTGTTCTGATTTTCCTATTCTTTGTTGTTGTTTGTGATGTGACACTATGTGCAATTGAGCGATTGTATTTGTGAAAAGGTTTTAAATACTTTGATTTTATTTGATTCTTTATAGTTTCACATACTTGGTACTGTTATCTTGACCTCGCCGGGGGCTGCGTTCAATCTGCGAGGTAAGAGGGCAGCAGTGCTAGATCCACATTCCTAGGATCTCTACGTTGGTGTCGGGAGCTCCATCCTTTCGGAGGCTCTACTTTTAGGTATGATCTCACTGTTGTAGATAGTTTTATCTGATCGAGGTATGGCGGGGCCTGTCGCCATAGTTGTATATTTCCTTAGAAGTGCAGTAGTCTGTTATGCGATATCGGATGTAGCGCTAAACCATGTTTTTATATATATCAGAAAGCGATGTTTTCACTTAAATTGTGTTCTATTTTATAAAGCTGTTTCATGTCTTGCTTTATATTTCCGTGATTACTACGATGTATGACTACTTGGGTGCCGGTAAGGCACGATCCACGCCCCACAGGCAGTGCGTGACAAAAGTGGTATCGAGCGATTAATCCTCGGAAAGTGTCTGAACCGTATCTAGTAGAGTCTTGATTATCGGTGTGTTGTGCACCACACCAATGTCGAGAGGCTATAGGATATTTAGATTGGTTTCCATTCTTCTCATTACGAGATCGTGCTTTAGAGGTGTGTTATAGGTTGGACCCTCTAACGTATTCCTTTCTATGCTTGATTATGCCTCGCGTAAGGCAACCGGGCCCGAGAAGGGCAAAGCGAGGAGGCGCTAGCGAGACACCCGAGTCACGAGGGCTCGGGCCAGTCTATACGAGGCGGCGAGTTCTATGACGCCGCCCGGCCAGCGAGACCACAGTACCCGCCTCGTCCCGGCTGGGGCGGAGGAGTTAGGTACAAGAGAGATGGCTTGACTTTTGGCTAAAGTTGTGGCCCGTCTGAGAGAAGGCTGGATCTGGCGGTTCGATTCGGCTCCGGCTCGGTCGCGCCGTAGTGCACGAGGCGAATAGTTTGAGACTACGGGATTTCCTTAGTTGTAGCCCTCGAGTTTTGGTCGGCGGAAGATGATCGCGAGGAGTTCATCCGTCATTGCGAAGGATTATCACGGGTGATCGGGGCTTGGTAGATGCGTGACATTCGGTTCGCGTCGGTGCGTGATACCGCGATCGATTGGTTTGATTCATAGGAGCTTTCGGGAGAGCATGCACTCCGTGCGGTATGGGATGAGTTTTGAGGCTTTTCTCACACTTCTTGCCTCCGCAGATGAGAGGCACGCGGTGATAGATTCTTGTTCTTTGAGACGGGGAGGGCGCGCGGTGAGGGAGTCTGATGTCGAGTTTGATTCTTTGGCTCGATATGTCCCAGCCAGTAGCGAGAGATGGAGGGCGAGTGCATCGCTATGTCTTAGGCTAGATGATTACATGGCCGAGTCTTGTGCGGGTGTGTCCTTGACGAGCATGGACATAACGGTATGCGAGCTCGTGCGCTGGGATGTGAGGCGTAGAGGCCGCGGGTAAGCGATATCAGCAGCGAAGAAGGCGAGGCGGCGGTTCTTTTAGTGGTCCTCGGGGTGGCGGCGTCGTGAAGTCGGTTGCACCACGGCCCGGTATGAGCGCTCTACCTCATTTTCAATACCCGAGCGATCGAGGCGGTCGGGGCGGGACTTGATTTCGAGGTAGCGAGGTGCTAACCGTTCGAGTGCACTCGGTGTGCCCGTTGTGGCGAATACCATTCGGAGGCGTACTCAGAACTGCTATCTTGTAGCGGCGGTCATTTCGCGAGTTTGTCCGGCCGGGGCGGCCGGTAGTAGGGCGATCTACGAGTGCATTGCGGCTTCCGTCGAAGCGATTACTCGCCCGGAGAAGCAGTACACATGGATCGGCGTCGCGGCGAGAGGTCGTGGCGCGAGTCGATTCAGCGGTCTCGAGCGCATATATGCTTTGTCCGGTAAGCGGGATCGGAGGCCTCGCGATGTCGTCGGGTACCTTATCGGTTCTGGGTTTGATGTGTATGCTTTGATAGATCGGGTTCTACTCTGTCTATATATCTCCCTTGTTGCTAGTAGGATAGGGATAGAGCACGAGTCCATGGACCGCTTTCGAGGTAGCTACGCGATGGGTGATTCGGTGGTAGCTCGGCGGGTATATAGAGCTTGTCTGTGACCGTCTGATCGTCGGACCCTAGCCGACTTGATAGAGTTGGAGATGATTGACCGGCGTGATTATGGGGATGGATTGGCTAGCTTCACTACGCCAATGTAAGCTGAGAGAGAGTAATGCAGTTCCAGTTTCTGAGGCCGGTTGTTGAGTGGGAGGAAGCGGTATCGCAGAGGGTAGGTTTATTTCCTACCTGAGGCTAGGAAGATGTCTGAAGGGTATATCTATCATCTCGTTCGGGTGTTTGATCTTGAAGGCTGCGGTACCAGATTTTTGATCGATTCGATGGTCGTGAGTTCCCGGGCGTGTTTCGGATGACCTCGGGTATCCTCGAGAGAGGAGATCGAGTTTTGTATAGATGTGTTGCGGATACTCGGCCTATTTCCATTCCGCCATACGAGAATGACACTGCCGAGTTGAGAGAGTTGAAGGATCGGCTTAGGGATTTGCTAGAGAAGGGCCATTAGGCCAGTGTTTCTCGCAGGAGGCCGGTATTGTTCGTGAAGAAGAAGGGCGGGGCCAGCTGCGCGTGTGTTGATCTGACGGTGAACAAGGTGACCATTAAAACGAATACCCTTCCCGGGATTGATGATTTGTTCGACGATTGCGAGTGCGAGATGTTTCTCGAGATTGATCTGCGATCGGCTATCATCAGTGCGAGTCGAGAGGTGGATGTCCACAGGGTGCATTCGGACGATACGGGCATTATGAGTTCAGTCATGTCTTTTGGGTTGACGAATGCTCGTGGTATTCATGGATTTGATGAGCAAGTGTTCAAACCATTTTGGACACGTTTGTGATAGTGTTCATTGATGATATCTTGGTTTATTCGCTCGGGCGGGAAGCGTGCGGAGCGTTTGAGGCTATCTTGTGATTCTCGAGACCAGCGATTATGCCAAGTTTTCCAAATGTGAGTTTTGGTTGACTTGATGGCGTTTCTTGGGCATATTAGCCGGGTGATGGCATTCGAGTTAATCTGGCGAGATCGAAGCGATCGGGACTTGCCTGAACTACTACTCAGCGAGGTTCGCGATTTTACGGGCCTTGCGAGGATATTATCGGTTCGTAGAAGTTTGCTTATCTACGCACCATTGACTAGTGACTCGGAGCGGCCAAGTTCGATGGTGATGCTTGTGGCGGGGTTTCGATTCTTGAAGGAGAGATTGTGGCCGCCCGTTCTTACTCTTCGGAGGGTCGAGCGGTTATGTAGTGTATTGTGATCGTCGGGCATCGGGTTGGGATGTGTGTTGATGCGGCATGGCGGGGTTATAGCATATGCGTCGGCGGTGAAGAAACACGAGAACTACCCGCGTGATTTGGAGTTAGCGTAGTAATTCACGCTTTGAAGATGCGGAGGCACTATTTGTATGGGGTTCACGTGGATATTTATCTGAGACCACAGAGCCTCAGGTATATCTTGACCGAGAGGAGTGAACTTACGGCGAGAGCGGTGGTTAGAGTTGCTTAAGGATTACGATGTTGATATCTGTACCACGGGGAAGGCGATGTTGTGGCGGATGCTCTTAGTCGTGAGTCGATGGGAGCCTATCGGATGTGCAGCTAGAGAGGAGGACATGGTTCGTGATTTGCATCGATTAGCGAGCCTTGGTGTCGTTTGATTGATTACGATAGCGATGGGGTTAGAGTTCGTGAGGTTGCGAGTCTTCCATCGTCGAGAGGTGAAGAGCGATTCGAGATCGGCTTTGATTCGATATCGTGATCTGACTCTTACGTGAGGCAAAGTCCTTTTGAGTAGCACTTTGATGGGGTGCTAAGGTTTGAGAAGCGGTATGTGTTCCGGATGTTTGAGGACTTGGCGAGTTAGTTCTTGGGGAAGCACCGTGGCGTAGCGTTACTCCATCCGTCAAGTCGACCAAGATGTACCACGACGCCCAGATGTGTATTGGTGGGATGGCTTGAAGAGGCGTTGCGAGTTCGTAGCTCGGTGCGTGTTGTCGGCGGTGAAGGTAGAGCACGGAGGCACGGTGGTTTTATTCTGACGATTGAGATCAGGCACGGAAGTGGGAGGTAATCAACATGGACTTCGTCACGGGATTACCTCGCCTTTCGGAGAGGAGACATGATTCTATATGGGTTATCGTCGGCGGTGTGAAAATCAGCCCACTTTCTTCCCGTCGGGCGACTTTTGGTGAGGATTATGCGGACTTTACATCGAGAGATCGTCGGTGCATGGAGTCCTACCCGATCATATCAGACAGAGAGCCCGGTTCTGGCTAACTACGGAGAGTCCTTCGAGGGTTTAGGGGCGGTGAGCACAATCTGCATTTCATCCGCAGACGAGCGGACGAGCGGCGCCTTATCGGACTCTTGAGGATATCTTTGCGAGCTTTGTGTTATTGACCGATGGTAGTTGGGAGGATCATTTGCCTCTAGTTGAGTTTGCGTATAATAGCTACCACTCAGGTATTCGGATGGCGCCTTATGAGGCCTTGTATGGGAGGAAGTGCGGTCGCCTATAGGTTGGTTCGATGTGGGCGAGAGTGCGGCTAGTGGGACGATTTGGTGCGGCGGCGATGGATAAGGTGAAGCTTATCCGAGGCGGCTATTGACATTTCGAGTCGGCAAGTCGTATCGAGATCATCGTCGTCGGCATCTTGAGTTGAGTTCATGATTGGGTTTTCTAAAGGTGTCACCCATGAAGGGTGTGATGAGATTTGGGAAGAAGAAGCTTCGACCCTAGAGTACGTTGGGCGTTTGATTGTCGCGAGGTAGGCAAGGTTGCCTATGAGTTGGATCTGCCGTCCGTCTGGAAGCGGTCATCCGATTTTCACGTATCTATCTTTGAGGAGATGTATCGGGGATCCATCTAAGGGTACACCGATTGTGATGTCAGTGTGAGGTTATCGTATGAGAGATTCCCATAGCGATAGTCGATCGTCGGGTTAGGCGTCTGCGGACGAAGGGCGTGGCCGTCGAAGTCTTGTGGCGGAGCGAGCTCGGAGAGGAGATGGCGTGGGGCAGAGAGGACATGAGGCGAAGTATCCTCACTATTCCCAGCACCTCGGGTAATTCACTTTCTACTTGTAAATTTTCGTTATCGTTTATGCCTAAGTGTTGTTTTGTGGCGCGTGTGGCATTTGCAAGCTGTTTAAGTTATGAAGAATCTTATCGTTAAGCGTCTTGAGAAGGAACATTCGGACGAATTTTTCTAAGGAGGAGAATGTAATACCGTATTTCCAGTATGCGTGAGAATACGTCTGAAAAGTTGGCCTTAGTTAGCCTTGGGCGTTTTCTTTTGTACCTGACTCGCTAAAAGAATCGTTTCAGGAAAGCGTTTCCTGACTTCGTAGAGTAAATTCGGCTATGCCATTTCTTATTTTGCGGATTTTTAGAGAGGCGAAACATTTTGGACCAGCGGGAGGTGGCATGTGTCACCTGCATTGGAAACAAGTGGGGTGGCTTTGGGCGATTGGGCGTCGAGAGGGTGTTGGCCTTGGCGATTGGTTCCTTGCTTAGGCCTTGTTTTGTGCCATGTTTTGTGGAGTGTTTTGTGGAGTGTTTTGTGGAGTAGGGGTTAGGGTGCACTTGGCTTGATCTTGGCCTTACACTTGCCTTGCACTTGTCTTCGTCTTGGCCGTTGGTTGGCAGGCTTGAGCTATAAATACCCTCTTGAGATGAAGAGTTCTTCATCCACAAAAGCTTTCAAGTCTAAAATCCTTCCCTCTCCCTTTGTAGCAATTAGTCCACACCACTCCTTGAGAAGCTTGGCGAGGCTACCCACCACTAGCCTAGCAGAAACCTACCCACTCCTTGGTAGAAAAGTTGCCTTCTTGTTTTGTTATAATGCCCAAAATACCTAGCCCAAATACCTTAGTACTTAGTAGAAGTTGTGAAGAACTTCTAAGGTTTCCTTAGACATCTGACTTAGGAGCAAAACCTTGCTCGGTAGCGACTTTTCTAGGATATTATTGGGCTTGCAGGGTAACTAATCCTAACCCTCTTTTGAATTAGAGAATACTTACTGTTGTAGAATAAGAATAAGTATAAATACTTAGAAGAATAATCAAAGTGTACTTACATGGAATTTGTTTTCTGATGAACTTATATAGCTCACGGTAGGAAGTCTTGCCCGACTTAGTAGAATTATGAACCCTCTGTTTAGAATGACCTTGAGTAGTCTTTGATAGATATCTGTGACTATTATGGTGACTCTCTGCGTGACATATTGACTTGGCGGTGGTTTTATTTGAGAAGGTATGTGATTCTTCCTAAAGCATGATATTTTACAATATATAGTACGGTAAGCGTACGTGTGTTAGCGAATAATAACTACGGCAATGTATTTGACTTAAGCTGAATAATACTTATGGTGATGCCTGGCTTAAGCACGAATAACAAAGAATGAAAACATTTCAAAAGAATCTTTGAATCATTTTTAGCAGAAGATAAATATTTGGTTTTAAAACAAAAGCTTAAGAGTTATACTAGCTTTATGGGAAGTTAGGTATAACAACTTAAGAAGATAAAAGGCTATTTACTTGTTTGTTTATAAAAGCCTTGTATTGATTTCTGTTAAGTGTAGTAAGATTTGTGTGATAAGTAGACATATTATGATGCTACAGGTTAGTGTCTTGAATTCTTTGTGTAAAAGGTCGTTCTTCGCGCTTACGTTGCTAGCAGGTAAGTCCGTTGTCTTGTTATTGTATCACCTACCCCCATTTGTTATCTGAGGAGCTTGCCTTGATCTTGGTCTATACGGCCTATGCGGTCTGTGAGACTATGCGGGCAGCGGTATGCTCGAGATTGATCATTAGGGTGTTTAGCTTTGATCACGGGGATTCCTATGCGATGCAGTGAGACTATCACGGTCTTTTGAGGCTATGCGGGCGCGAGCCTAGGCGGATCTGGGGTTGCTGCCCCGATGCGGGGAATACCTCATGCAGTGCTGTGTGACTATGCGAGTGCGGAAGTCGAGGACTAGGCGCGAGAATGATACTATAGGCGATTGGCCTTGCCGATCATTCGCGGCCTAGAATAGACACATTCTGATTTTCTATTCTCGTTGTTGTTTGTGATGTGACACTATGTGCAATTGAGCGATTGTATTTGTGAAAAGGTTTTAAATACTTTGATTTTATTTGATTCTTTATAGTTTCACATACTTGGTACTGTTATCGACCTCGCCCGAGAGCTGCGTTAAATCCGCGGTAAAGCGGCAGTGCTAGATCCACATTCCTAGGATCTCTACGTTGGTGTCGAGCTCCGTCCTTTCAGGAGGCTCTACTTTTAGGTATGATCTCCTGTTGTAGATAGTTTTATCTGATCGGGGTATGGCGGGCCACTGTCGCCATAGTTGTATATTTCCTTAAGTGCAGCCACATTTATGCGATGTCGGATGTAGCTTCTAAACCGTGTTTTTATATATATCAGAAAGCGATGTTTTCTCACTTAAATTGTGTTCTATTTTATAAAGCTGTTTCATGTCTTGCTTTATATTTCGATTACTACGATGTATGACTACTTGGGTGCCGGTAAGGCACGATCCACGAATACTGAGCGGTGCGTGACATGAAGAATAGGCAGTTGCCTATATGTTAGCAATTGCCGTCCGACTTAGGAAAGTGATGCGTCCGGTCTTCGTATTGTTGTTAAGTGGCGTATAAAGAGGCGAGCATCTCACGCGAGAGCAGACCGAACCGTGGCTCTCGTATGGCACGTCTGAGAAGCGAAAGGCGTGCCTCGAGGATCGCAGTTGCCGGTACCATTTGTTGGGTCGTCGAGCAAGGCTCGCGACAAAGTGACAAAAGTGGTATCGATGACTAAGGAAGTATATTTTTGACCCGGGAAGAGGTATTTGTGGTGATGTAGAGGTGTTTCCTCGTGGGCTGGATGAAAGTTTTTGCGCGGTGTTTGTGGCGGTGTGGCGAGATTGTTCATAAGTATAGTAGTAGAGACTATATCGGCTTGTGTGTTTGGGGACTTAGAAGGAACATTGGGACGAATGTTTCTAAGGGAGAATGTTATACCGTAGTTCGGGGTATGTATGCGAGGGCGTGCGTGCGAGAATCTGACGAAAGATTGGAAAGGAAGAAAGAGGTGATTTTTCCACGGAAAAGTTTAGGTTTTGTGAAGGAAAAAGGTTCGTTAATGGGAATTGGATTCCCATTTGGTATTTGGACTTCTTAGATTATATTAGAATTTTGGGATTTTATTTTGGAAATGGTCACGTGGGGCCCAGGAGAAATTCTGGTTTTGGCCCGCTTTGATTTTGAGATTTTGGCCGTTATGGATATTTTCTAAGGCGAAATATTTTGGGCGAATCGGGGCGACACGTGTCACCCAATGTGGCACCCTTGGCGAAATATGTTTGTACACAACACGGTTAAGTCGTTTTCGACGAAACGTTACCTAACTACGAAGGGTAAATTACGGCTATGTCATTTAGTATTTTTGCGGATTTTTAGAGAGGCAAACGTTTGGACAAACATTTAGCCTTGGAAGTGCACACTCCAGTGGTGTCTTAGTGGTACCACCCACTTACCTTGTTGTTTCGTAGAATACACCCCTCTTGGTAGAAATACTCTCAAAAGTATTGTTACTATACCCAAATTACCTTAGCCGTATACCTTGTAGTATTCCAAGAAACCTCATCGTAGAGGCGGAAATACTACCGTATGTCCTTTTGTCTCAAACCAAAACCCTAAGGAAATCTTCGTTGATTGATTGAAGTATTTAAGTAGAAGTTGGTTAGAACTTAAGGGTTGTTTGGAGCGGGTTAGACACCGGAGTAGGAGCTAAGCGTTGCTAAGGTTCGACTTTATACTTGGATAATTTTGGGCTTATCGAGGTAAATATCTTGTCCCTCTATTGTAATTGGAAATTACATGATTGTTAGACTATAGTTGAAGTATACTATATATAGAACTGAGCGTTGTTATCGGCAATGTCTTTTGACTTAACTGAATAATAAGAAACCTTTTGAAAGAAAAATCGAGCTGTTTACATGGATTTGTATGCAGACTTGTGTAGCTTTTACGTGAGGTAGAATTGTGCGTCAGGTTAGATGTATGAACCCCTGGTTGGCTTGATAGCCGGCCCCGATCGAGGAGGAGATTTCTGTTGCGGGGGAGTCTTTGCCGAATTTTTACGTAGAATGTTCTGAAGGGATACATATGTTAATAAGCGCCTTGTGGCCTTATAGGTTGAAGTACTACGTATGGCGCGATCTTGGCAAGGAGTAGCCGACGGTTTGAAGTACTTGGGCGTTTTGCTATTAGTCGATACTCGTCGCGAGGTATGTGAACCTCTTCCTATCTCTTCTAGCATGATATGTGTGAACTATGTAGTACGGTGAGCGTCATGTGTGCTAAATGTATTTGATTGGTGTAAAACATAAAGTGTTATAACGGCTTTATGGGAAGTTGGTTATAACAGCTTTATGTTGGTAAGAAAATACATGTGGTTTTTTTTTTAGGTAACTGGTTTGAACTATAACTGGCTTGTTATGTGTTAATAAAGAACTTGAAGTATTTCAAAAGATTTTTGAATCATTTTGAAAGAAGAAGTAATACTTGGTTTTTGAAAACTTAAGAGTTATACTAGCTTTATGGGAAGTTAGGTATAACGGCTTAAGAATGTTTCTTGATTTGGAAATCGAGAATGTGTATCGACAAACCAACTGCGGCGTTAATAAAAGGAAATGTTTTAACATTAAGTATTATTAAAACCGGTAGAAACTTCCATCTGCATAGAAGCTAAGATGAGACAAAATGATATTTCTAGATCATGGTCTTTGTAATAAGATTGTTATAAACGAGAATATCCTACTCACATATAAGGCTTATGTTCTCGAGATAGTTTAAAAGAGAATTATATTCTTAAATGAATAAGACTATGAACTACTGAAACCTTTCTAAAATAAGAAACGTGAACAATTGAAATTAGGCAAACTTGGACGTTTGGATAATAATGTTGTTACTTGATTTTACAAAGATAAGTGTTTTGATTCACTTCAAAAGATAATCACTCTATTTCCATATACTACGGGTATTGTGAGACTTTTGTGAAAGTAACGTATCTTTTAAAAAAAAAGTTAATGTATGAAGTACTTTGGGGATAGAAACCCGAACATGTTGACACATAGTAGAAAGTACCTTATGTGTGAATAACTTGATTGTATTGGTTTGTGATAGCCTTGTAATACTTTCTTGTTGATTTGATAAGTAACCATGTTAGGATGCTACGTGTGTTAGTATCTTGTGATGTTAGTGTAAAGGGGTTTTCCTCATCGCGCTTTTTAAAGTTGTTTGACTATCAGTTATGTTGGTATTGTACCACTTACCTTGACTTGTGTCAGGAGGTTAGGCGCCTCCGTGCGGGGTAGACTCGAGCGATGCAGGACCATGATTCGAGAATACCTCATGCGGGTCGGGGATCCATGCGAACTACGGGAGTTCGGGTTAGTTTACGACCGCTTGTGGTCAATGCGGTCTTTGTGGCTACGCGGTGCGAGTCGGGGCGATCGGGAGTAGCTACCCTCGATGCGGGGTTATACCTCGTGCGGGCCTATGAGGTTGGCCTATGCGGGCTACGGAAAGTTCGGGGCTAGACGCGCATTTGATCTGCAGGCGAGTGACGGCTTTTATCATGTGGCCAGTCAGAAGCGGATATCATGACACGATTTATGACCTTGTTAGTGCGTAGGTGTTAGTAATCGGCTATGCCTTCGTGCTTACTGTCTTGTTTTATTAGGACACAGGTGGGACACGGTGTTCATGTGTATTCCTTGGTGCTTGTATATCATAAGCTGGCGGTGAGGAAGGTATTCCAGACACGATTGATGTTGTGGGCGTGAGACCCGTTGTTAAATTTGAGTGATGACTTGAGGCGTGAGTCACGACTTGGCATATCGCTTATTTATCTTTGATCGTAGTTTGGTTATCATACATGTCTCCCGCCGTATAGACTACTATGATTTCATTCTGATGGTTATTTTCGGTTTCACATACTTGGTACTGTTATCTTGACCTCCTTGGGCTGCGTTCATACGCAGTAAAGGTACACGATCGTTGATCTCGCTCTTAGGTCACGATTCGGCGTTTGGGAAAGCTCCGTTTCTCGGAGGCTTATCTTGGTATAGTCCTGTTGTTGTAGGTGCTTACATTCGAGGTATGGCGGGCCACTGTCCGTCGTTGTCATTTCATTCATAAGTGCGTAATGCGATGTGGCGGGGTTGTAAAAAGATTAAACTTCGCTTTAAAAGATTGTTTATATAAGCGAAAGGCAAGTTTTCCTGATTATTGTTTTATACTTCTTGTTATTTCACGTTATTGTTTATATTCCGCTGATTACTCTGATGTTGTATCACTAGGGTGCCCGGGGTAAGGCACCAGTCACGGGCCCGGGTTCGGGTCGTGACATTTCGTCTCTCGGAAAAATCCGCAAAAATTAAAAATGACATAGCCGGAATTTTCCCTTCGCAAGTTATGTAAAACGTTTCGTCGAAAAACGATTCTAATCGGGTGTTGTGCACAAAAGTTTTCGCCAAGCCTACTTTAAAGTTCAACTTTTCACGCGCTCACGCATATACGGAAATACGGGGTATAACATTTAAACTCCGGCCAGATAAAATACCAGAAAATCGGTCCATAAACAAACAACCGACAATGTCCATAGCGAAAGGGACTACTTTGAGTCCTCGGCGATCGTCGGTGGTCTGCTCCGGTGAGGCAAAGGAACCGACGGGATGTAAGTGGGGAACGGTGGTTCGCCGGAGAAGGGCCAGTGGTGTGAAAGTGAGGCGGTGGTGATTTGGATTTCGTGGTCGACGAGGGTTGTGGTGAGGAGCAGTGGGATCCGATAAGGGGTGATGGGGCGAGAGTGATGGTGAGGGTTGTGAAGTTCGCCGGATCTCGAAGCTCCGGCGGTGAGTGGCGGCAACGGGTGAGAGAGGGGAGGGGTTGAAAAATAAAAAGGGGATCTGAAATTTTTTAAGGGGGAGGTGTACGAATCCCCTCTATTTTAGAGGGGGTGTCGGCTGCTGATGGGGTGTGGGGAATGAGAGGATAAGTTTTTATTTATAGGGGAGGATTAGGTTAGGTTTGGGGTTTTGTTTTGGGGGGAAATGAAAAAGGTTTGATTTTGCTGGGGGAAAATAAAAGTGTGTTTAATTATGAGGAGAAAAATAAAATAGTGTTGTATTGGACTGATTTTGGTTCGGGTCAAAATACAAAAAGAACTTATTATTTAAAAGAAAATTATTTAAAGAGATGCAAAATTATTAAACTAAAATGACAATATGATAAAAACATAATATTTAAGAAATATTTAATGCCTAATTAAAAATAATAAATGCGATGCCATTTCGCGAAAATAAAACAAACAGATTATTAGTATAAAAATATGATTATGATATAAAAATGGGAAAAATGATGATAAAAATGTGGTGTTCAAAAATACTTAAAATTGCAATAAATAACGAAAAGATTGGTCAAAATTGTGTGTCAACATGTTTCATTACTGGACATTAAATATCCAATATGGTAATATTTCTTATATAGGTTTACTATTTTCTTTACGATGATTTGTCTAACTATTGACCGACAATAACGGTCTAGTGACTCAAAGGGTACTAGAGTTTTTATAATAGTTTAATTTGTTTAACGTTTGATTACGTTGTTTTATGAGCTTATTATTTTTTATTAAACAATTTATTTTCATATAATTAGCATCCCTAATTGTTTTGAATGGAGGATGGGTTTTCATTTATATATATAATGCGATATATAATAATAAATACTAAATTTTGGGGTCTAAAGTCAAGGCTTTAGTCGTCTTATTGTATGGCCGGGCCCCAATGACAAGTTAAACATAATGCTTGATGTTTTAATTAAGGTATATTTGCTTTTGCTGACCTTTTTCATATTTTTTTTAACTTGATCACAACTCCTCATTATGTCATTTTATGAATTTTAAATCTATTACTTCTTTATACAAATTTTGCTTGTTATATACTGTTACGATTAGTACCATAAAGGATTTTGCATGGTTAAACTATGAATTACTAAGGAATACAGTAATAATGGCATGAAGAATATCTAAAGGGCGTGAAACAAACATCTATAGTTGCAAGGGTTAAACTGTACTTGTTTTGTAGGACTGTTTTGATTTGGAATGCTTAAATGCAGGACAAAAAAATAATAGAAATGATAACAAAACTTTTGAGGTTGGAGTCTCAAAGTTCTCCATCGTTTATCCAACTAGAAACCTCACATTTCAACTATTCATTTATATAGCGTGTGACATTAACTAATAGAAAACGTTTATAATTTAGTTTCAATAAAGCGATCGTTCACGTCCAAAATAAAGGATCTTAAGAATGTCCTTGTCTTTTTCGTTGTTTAGTTATTCCATATCTTAATAACGGCAAAATAAATATTATACATATATTCTTACCATAATCACCCAGTCAATTTGTTAACAATATCCTAAAAATATTGTGTATTGAGATAGATGTCTTGATTTTCAAATGCAATAACATTATTAATAGAATAACTAGCTAGAATTATGTAGTTAAGGATATAAAAGACCGATATAATCAAAGAGTTTGTAACTAAATTAAATTGAAGTACTACAAAATACATAAAGAAGTTCTATTCTAACATAGACATACGGAGAAAACATAACCAACACCAGTGCCATGAACATTTAAGATTACATGGCTATATAAAAGGTTTTAATCATAAATTTCTATTTCCGTGTTGTAACTCATTAATTGTACTTGTTAAGGTATATTCGTTCCAACACCAAAACCATCATCACCATCACCACTGAATCCTTTGCCAACTCCACCATCACTAGCTACTCCTATTCCTCCCCCTAAACCGGCTCCTATGCCAAAACCACCTCCACCAACTCCAAACCCAATGCTACCACCAGCTCCACCCACTATGCTTCCATCATTTCCTAAGGCTCCCCCGAATCCACCTCCAGCACCACCACCTAGACCTCCACTAATACCATTATTTATACCTCCTCCAAATCCCCCACCAGCTCCACCTCCTACTCCATCCACACCACCTCCAAATCCGCCACCAGCTCCACCTCCAATAACACCACCAATTCCCTTTCCATCACCTCCTCCTCCTCCAAACCCCCCACCCATTCCTACACCAATTCCCTTTCTAATGCCTCCACCCAGTCCTCCTCCAACAGCCACCAACTCCTCCACTAATTCCTCCTCCAGCGCCTTCACCTTTTCCAATGCCTCCACCAATTCCTCTACCTTTTCCAATGCCTCCCCCGAATCCACCTCCAACACCACCACCTAGCCCTCCACTAATACCATTATTTATACCTCCTCCAAATCCCCCACCAGCTCCACCTCCTACTCCATCCACACCACCTCCAAATCCGCCACCAGCTCCACCTCCAATACCGCCACCAATTCCCTTTCCACCACCTCCTCCTCCTCCAAACCCCCCACCCATTCCTACACCAATTCCCTTTCCAATGCCTCCACCAATTCCTCCTCCAACTCCTCCACTAATTCCTCCTCCAGCGCCTTCACCTTTTCCAATGCCTCCACCAATTCCTCTACCTTTTCCAATGCCTCCCCCGAATCCACCTCCAGCACCACCACCTAGCTCTCCACTAATACCATTATTTATACCTCCTCCAAATCCCCCACCAGCTCCACCTCTTACTCCATCCACTCGACCGCCACCTCCGCCACCAGCTCCACCTCCAATACCGCCACCAATTCCCTTTCCACCACCTCCTCCTCCTCCAAACCCCCCACCCATTCCTACACCAATTCCCTTTCCAATGCCTCCACCAATTCCTCCTCCAGCGCCACCACGAACTCCTCCACTAATTCCTCCTCCAGCGCCTTCACCTTTTCCAATGCCTCCACCAATTCCTCTACCTTTTCCAATTCCTCCGAATCCACCTACATCACCACCACAGCCCCGCACTAATACCATTATTTATACCTCCTCCAAATCCCCACCGCCTCCACCTCCTACTCCATCCACACCACCTCCAAATCCGCCACCAGCTCCACCTCCAAAACCGCCACCACCCCTTCCACCACCTCCTCCTCCTCCAAACCCCCCACCCATTCCTACACCAATTCCCTTTCCAATGCCTCCACCAATTCCTCCTCCAGCGCCACCACCAACTCCTCCACTAATTCCTCCTCCATCGCCTTCACCTTTTCCAATGCCTCCACCAATTCCTCTACCTTTTCCAATGCCTCCCCCGAATCCACCTCCAACACCACCACCTAGCCCTCCACTAATACCATTATTTATACCTCCTCCAAATCCCCCACCAGCTCCACCTCTTACTCCATCCACACCACCTCCAAATCCGCTACCAGCTCCACCTCCAATACCGCCACCAATTCCCTTTCCACCACCTCCTCCTCCTCCAAACCCCCCACCCATTCCTACACCAATTCCCTTTCCAATGCCTCCACCAATTCCTCCTCCAGCGCCACCACCAACTCCTCCACTAATTCCTCCTCCAGCGCCTTCACCTTTTCCAATGCCTCCACCAATTCCTCTACCTTTTCCAATGCCTCCCCCGAATCCACCTCCAGCAACACCACCTAGCCCTCCACTAATACCATTATTTATACCTCCTCCAAATCCCCCACCAGCTCTACCTCCTACTCCATCCACACCACCTCCAAATTCGCCACCAGCTCCACCTCCAATACCGCCACCAATTCCCTTTCCACCACCTCCTCCTCCTCCAAACCCCCCACTCATTCCTACACCAATTCCCTTTCCAATGCCTCCACCAATTCCTCCTCCAGCGCCACCACCAACTCCTCCACGCGCTTTCACCTTTCCAATGCCTCCACCAATTCTCTACCTTTTCCAATGCCTCACGAATCCACCTCCAACACCACCACCTAGCCTCCACTAATACCATTATTTATACCTCCTCCAAATCCCCACCACTCCACCTCTTACTCCATCCACACCACCTCCAATCCGCTACCAGCTCCACCTCCAATACCGCCACTAATTCCCTTTCCACCACCTCCTCCTCCTCCAAACCCCCCACCCATTCCTACACCAATTCCCTTTCCAATGCCTCCACCAATTCCTCCTCCAGCGCCACCACCAACTCCTCCACTAATTCCTCCTCCAGCGCCTTCACCTTTTCCAATGCCTCCACCAATTCCTCTACCTTTTCCAATGCCTCCCCCGAATCCACCTCCAGCACCACCACCTAGCCCTCCACTAATACCATTATTTATACCTCCTCCAAATCCCCCACCAGCTCCACCTCCTACTCCATCCACACCACCTCCAAATCCGCCACCAGCTCCACCTCCAATACCGCCACCAATTCCCTTTCCACCACCTCCTCCTCCTCCAAACCCCCCACCCATTCCTACACCAATTCCCTTTCCAATGCCTCCACCAATTCCTCCTCCAGCGCCACCACCAACTCCTCCAGCGCCTTCACCTTTTCCAATGCCTCCACCAATTCCTCTACCTTTTCCAATGCCTCCCCCGAATCCACCTCCAGCACCACCACCTAGCCCTCCACTAATACCATTATTTATACCTCCTCCAAATCCCCCACCAGCTCCACCTCTTACTCCATCCACACCACCTTCAAATCCGCTACCAGCTCCACATCCAATACCGCCACTAATTCCCTTTCCACCACCTCCTCCTCCTCCAAACCCCCCACTCATTCCTACACCAATTCCCTTTCCAATGCCTCCACCAATTCCTCCTCCAGCGCCACCACCAACTCTTCCAGCGCCTTCACCTTTTCCAATGCCTCCACCAATTCCTCTACCTTTTCCAATGCCTCCCCCGAATCCACCTCCAACACCACCACCTAGCCCTCCACTAATACCATTATTTATACATCCTCCAAATCCCCCACCAGCTCCACCATCTACTTCATCCACACCACCTCCAAATCCGCCACCAGCTCCACCTCCAATACCGCCACCAATCCCCTTTCCACCACTTCCTCCTCCTCCAAGCCCCCCACCCATTCCTACACCAATTCCCTTTCCAATGCCTCCACCAATTCCTCCTCCAGCGCCACCACCAACTCCTCCACTAATTCCTCCTCCAGCGCCTTCACCTTTTCCAATGCCTCCACCAATTCCTCTACCTTTTCCAATGCCTCCCCCGAATCCACCTCCGACCACCACCTAGCCTCCACTAATACCATTATTTATACCTCCTCCAAATCCACCACCATCTACACCATCTACTTCATCCACACCACCTCCAAATCCGCCACCAGCTCCACCTCCAATACCGCCACCAATTCCCTTTCCACCACCTCTTCCTCCTCCAAACCCCCCACCCATTCCTACACCAATTCCCTTTCCAATGCCTCCACCAATTCCTCCTCCAGCGCCACCACCAACTCCTCCACTAATTCCTCCTCCAGCGCCTTCACCTTTTCCAATGCCTCCACCAATTCCTCTACCTTTTCCAATGCCTCCCCCGAATCCACCTCCAGCACCACCACCTAGCCCTCCACTAATACCATTATTTATACCTCCTCCAAATCCCCCACCAGCTCCACCTCCTACTCCATCCACACCACCTCCAAATTCGCCACCAGCTCCACCTCCAATACCGCCACCAATTCCCTTTCCACCACCCGCTCCAAAGCCGCCGCCACCTCCTCCTCCTCCAAACCCCCCACCCATTCCTACACCAATTCCCTTTTCAACGCCTCCTCCAATACCTCCACCAATTCCTCCTCCATAGCCACCACCAACTCCTCCACTAATTCCTCCTCCAGCGCCTTCACCAATTCCTCCACCTTTTCCAATGCCTCCACCAATTCCTCCACCAACTCCCCCACCTTTTCCAATGCCTCCACCAATTCCACCTCCAGCGCCTCCACCAATTCCTCCTCCAACCCCTACATCAACTCCTCCAATTCCTCCACCTTTTCTAGGTACACCAGGATTAACACCATATCTAGGTCCAGCAGGCACGCCGTCATATTCTTGCCGTGTAACACTATTTGGTATACCACCATATCCAGGTCCAATAGGTATTTTTTCTATTGATGGTATACCAGGAATTACAAGAATAGTACCACTGTATCCTTGACCAGGTTCTCTGGTTATTAAAGGAATAATAGGAAAACCACTAGAAGCTGCTCTTATTAAAGGTATGTTAGTATGGACGTCACCAAGTCTTTCTACTAAAGGAATATTATCAGGACCATATCCTTGATTATGTCCTCCTTGTAAGAAAGGAATACCATCGAAATATTGCCTAGCTCTTTTAAGAGCACCATCATCATTTTGTCCCTCTCCATTAATAGTACCACCATTTTTATCCCCTCCGCTAGTACTAATCCTATCATCCCTATTAATTCCAGCACCTTCACCAACTTTAACTCCTCTACCTATGTTGTTACACAAACCAAAGCCACCATCCTTTCTTACGTCATTAGGAATTCCTATGACAACATCGCTATCCTTTCCTTCCTTTACAGTAGAAGAATTCTTCTTTACCAATTTGCAATTCTCCAATATTCTACCCTCTATGCAACCCGCTAGGAGTGAGAAAAGCAACACTAGAAGAACCCTCCACCCCATTTTCTCTCTTAAAATATGCCCTCTATTACAACTATATCTTACGCTTCGTGTCTTTTATAGTGAAACATTGAGGTTTAGTAATTAATATGTGTATATCCACCTCTAAAACTATTAATTATGGTACAACTGACTCTCGTTTAACTTCATTAATGATTTTATTGGACTTTACAAAAATTGAACAACTCCTAATTCACACATAGGTCTTCAAATGAATCAGTAAATTACAAATCTCCTCTTAATTTTACGGGGAAGACAACGAGTCAAATAAAAAAGAAAGCATGTTCACATTTACAGTAAATATAGCTTCATCTACTAAAATATAATTAATTGCATATTACTGTAATCTTGATTTGGTTGAAAATCGGAATTTAATAGGGATGACCTATGCAGTACATTAACTTTACTTTGTTAGAGTGATATAATCTTCAAGTTATTAGTATTGTATTGCAAATGAATACAAGGCCTATGGACAATATTTGGTTGGAGTTTTATAAGAGCACTACAGGTTAGAAATTTAAAAATAATATTTGGAAGTGAAATTACAAGTTATATTTTGAAATGAATTTTATTTGGAAAAGAAATTGAAGATTTGTAAGGAAAACCCTTTATTTCACTTGATATAATTTTCAATTTTCACCAGTATTTTACATACTTGAAATTTATTATTTACAAATACTGATTATTAAACTTATATCTGAACATCAAATTTTGCAAATATTGTTTTTTAAATGGTCAAACGAGGCTTAATACAATATTTCACCGTGTGAATGAACTCTTGCAAAAGAAGATGCCACAAAATCTTCAATTGGTTAAGCGTAAAAAACGAAGAATTAAATATCATATAATTTAAAAATAGTAAGAAAATAATCTTACATGGGCTGACGCATATATCAAATTATATTAATTTATCCAGGTTATTAAGTGATAAATTGATGTAAAAATAAATATTAACTACGTCAGTCCATCACTTGATTACGTTAAACTTACATAGTTTATATCGAGTGTAAGGGATATTTTTATGGGCAGATCAGTAATTAGAAGCGCTCTTGAACTCAAGTTATTATGAGTAATAAATGCAAAATTTTGACTGGTTTCACAAAGTTCAAACTTACATTAAAGCTCGCAAACAACTCGTCCATCTTTATTTCACTTTACTTGACCCTCGTCCATCTTTGATAATATACTTTGTATAATTCATATAAATTTTTGGAAAAATTTATATGTATTATACAAAGTATAGTCATTCTCATTTATTAATTAAGCGGGTAAATGTCACGATCTAAATCCCCCTAAGCCGTGATAATACCTAACTCAATCAGTCATGCAAATTAATCTTAAAGCGATATTGATACCAAGGCATTATAACAAAATAAGGTACACTAGAATAACAAAAATGAGATATTTCCAAGTCAAATATAAAGTGGAACTATACAGTACAACTCCTAAGAATTGATGTCACAGCTACTAAGAATGGAAAGTACAATTCTGAGTATGAAAGGTCTCTGAGTAAAAGGTGTGGTTACAATGAAAAATGAGAATGAGAACAACAACAACAAAGTATTTAATTAGAATTCTGGAAATATAACAAGGAAAATGGCTTGCTGAGTCGATTGATATTCAATCTTTCCTTAAGATAATATTATCACACGACCCAACCTCAAGTTAATGATCGGTGCCCTACCTGGCACCCTTTCAGTGATACATCGAGAATAGCAATGAACATACACAATCGATAAAATGCTTAAACATAAAATAACAACAAAGCTAGCCGATAAGGCCACCTTCCGTAAACTATACAAATAAAACAAGACATTTTTTTTTTCTTTACAACCCAAACCACAATGTGACTACTGCACTCTAAGAATAACAATCAAGTGACGGGCCCCGTCATACCCCGAATGTACAACAACCGACAATACTGTGGATAAGCCTCGGAATAAAGGAGTTTCTCAACGGTGAGCAGTGATCCAAGAGCGAGGATCAACAACTCAGATTTCTACTGCAGATTTAACGCGGCTCAAGGAGGTCAGTACAACATGTACCAAATATGTAAAACTGAAAGTACTGAAATGAAATCATAAGTCTATAATAAAACTGGAGACAGGTATGATAACTCAAATAATAAAGACACGCCTTACTAACAATGAGAGTAATCAAAAGTATGGGTAGCAAATCCACGGAAACAGGTGGTATAACGATCTTGGGGATTTACCCCTCATTTATACTCTTACCCTGAAGAATGTGGTATAACGATCTTGGGGATTTACCCCTCAGATATACTCTTACCCTATCTCAATCGGCCATCATACATAACATAAGCACTACCGGCTTATCATACAATAAGTAAGCAAGTTAAGAAATCCCCCTAACTTCTTATTAGTCTTATACATATACACTCTCATTTTAGTTTACTTAAGGCACTAACATGTCATTATAAAACCGGGAGTTTAACCCAAAGTACTACGTACTTCTATTCTTTTAAAATGACTCATTTTCATATAAACTTCCAAGATACTAATAACCGTAGTATCAAGTCATAACTACATTTTAAGACAAGTCACAATACCTTTTTAGAAAATACATTTTCGCTTCTAAATCAAGTGACTTCTTTCTTTTAAAAACCTTAAGCAATTGATGCCTTTAAATCAATTTGCCTTTCGTTATTTCAAGTCATTTAACATACTTAAATTACTTAGAGTAAACCACTCTTTTAATCTTTCCATAAAGCTATTATAACCAACTTCCCATAAAGCCGTTATACTAGCTTTATACATTAGCAACTTACATACTTCTTTATAACCAAGAGACTTAAACTTTCCAACAAAACAAGTATCAATAATACTTTCAACATACTTAAAGTCTCTTAACTTTTGAAAACCAAGATATCCTTAATATTTAAACAAGTGAGTTAATTCCCTAACTCAATCAACTTGGACATTCTTAAAATAAACCAAGGATATCAAATGGACCTAGATTGTCAAAATCAGACGCTCACCGTACTATACATTTACAACTTATTCATGCTCAAGAGATAAGAAAGTTCCACATACCTCTTGGTTTAATCCACTTGCTAAGTCCATTCGCCGCACGTAGTATGTCAACCTATAATGACCATAGTACGCCTATTAACTTCTTACTTCAAACGTAGAATATTCCAAGTGCAAAGTCACTAAATTCTACGGAAAATCGGACAAAGACTTCCTTTGTTTCTACATACTTTGCCACCTTTTTCAAGCCGAATTCAATAACCAAACACGCCACATTTAAGGCTCAACAAAGTAGTTAACAATAGGGATTACACGCTTAATCAAGACATGTAAAATTCCGCCCACAATATATAACAAACTAGTCTAAACTACAATGTCAATTCGCAATTAGGCAACAATACCAATTCCTCTTCCAATTTCTTTTCAATCCAAGTTGTTAGTATAACATGTTATAAGGCCGCAATTGATTATAACAACTATAATCTTCAAGTAGATAACATGCGACGATTCTAGTTAACGACCAAATTGTAATTCAATTTCAAATGACTCAACATGTCATTTTCGGATTTGAGCTTCCAAATTTCCATAACACTTATCAAACTTCATAACACATATCACATGATCATTTCTAACTTATAATAACATGGAATCTTCAATTACAAAAGTAAGACGAAGATTATACCTCATTTAGCCCAAATAGGATCCAAGATTACAAGTCGATCCTTAGCAACTTTAGCTCCTCCTTTCGACGTTCCAATCCACTCCAAGCAACCCTTAGAAGCTTATGAAGAACTCATCTTCAAGTTCCAACTTCAAAGTTGAAGAACTCCTTAACTTTCCGCCTTGCGACTAATACGAAAACGCCACTTTTCCGGGATCTTTCTATTGAGATACCCTTACAATACTCTTAGGAACCTTGGTTTAAAGTATGGGAATTATTGGACAAAAATTGAAAATTTTTCCCTTGAAACCCTAGCCTTGGCCGAGAGCTTTCTCTAGTGTTCATCAAGTTTTTTTTGAAAATTTTGCTAAGTGTGGAGCTTGTATTGCACTAGTATACATATATAACAAGATGGAGGGTCAAGATTAGTACAATTGGGTGGCTTGGATGAGCTTCACATGGATCAAGTCCAAGTGGCCTTTGACTTAGTCAACATTGTCAAGCTTCAAGACTTTAGCAAGACTTACTCATCTATTTAATGGTCAAATGACCCTTTTGCCCATGGTAAATTTCGTCCAAGACAACCTAAGGGGGGTGACACGTGTCGCCCTCCCATTTGTCACAATATTACGTTTCCGACAATTCCATAATTCCGATAAATATTTACAAGTCTCAAATCTTAACATTTTGGGTTCTTACCAAGTTCTTATAAACATATCCTGAAATTCCGGGGTGTAACAATTACCCCGTATAATTCTTTAACGGTGTATTGACAACTTATCTCCCAAGATAAAACAACAATCAAACAAGTGAGCAAAGGAGACTCAAGTGTTCGCTAGAAAAGAAAGATATTTGAGTGTATAGAAGATTGCAAGAGAGGAAGATAATTCCTGAAGTGTGTTTTGCAAATGAACCTATGGCTTCAATTTATAGTGTTGAGAAGATGACTTCCCATCTAGCCAAGTAATGGAACTGAATGACCATGTTGTCACGACCCGACCTCGGGCCCGCGACTGGTGCCTTACCCCGGGCACCCTAGTGATACAACATCAGAGAAAAATCAGCGGAAAATAAAAACTTAAACATGAAACAAGAGATATGATAATAAAATAGGCCAACCAAAACGGTTGCCTTCTTGCATATATACAGAATCAACGATTACATCCTTTACAACCCCGCCATAACAAGATTACTGCACTCTAAGAATGTAACCACAACTATGACGGACAGGCCCCGCCATACCTCAATGTACAAGAACCTACAACTCGTGGAAACATACTAAAAGATAAGCCTCGAGAAACGGAGCTTTCCCAATACGCCGAATCGTGATCTCATGGCGAGATCAACAACCGATGTACTCTACATGCGCATGAACGCACTCAAGGAGGTCAAGACAACATGTACCAAGTATGTGAAATCAAAATATCAGATATGAAATCATAGTAGTCTATATAAAACAGGAGACATATATGATAACCAAACTACAGTACATAATATGTAAGCAGTCACGTCAAGTCAGGGACTCACGCCCTCAAAGTCATCACTCAATTATAACTATGGGTCTCATGCCCGCAACATCAATCATGCCCGTGGAACACCTTCCTCACCGCCAGCTTCACGATAACCACACCAAGGAGTACACATGAACACCAGGTCCCACCTGTGTCATAAAAGCCGTACGGGGCAAGTACGAAGGCTAACTACCAGATAACAAAGCCGCATCATCAACTGACCGGGGCAAGTACGAAAGCCAACTACCAGATACCCAAGCCGTCCCAACAAATCTATATAACCATACCACGGCGCCGACCAGGCAAGACGAAGCCAACTACCGATACCACCGCGCCACGAATGGCCGGGGCAAGTACGAAGACTAACTACCGATACCGCCGAATCACGAGACTTCGTCACAAACCGAGCGGGTTATACGAAGGCTAACTACGGATACTGCCGAATCACCACGACCCGGGGCAAGACGAGAGCCAACTACCGGATACCAAGTCGAATCAAGAAACCTCGCGAGAGCTAGTCCATGGAATAATAATCGGAAGCGTGGCACGTGGAATGCTCCACACGCTGCACGCCCAAGTAAGATCATAACCAATCAGCCGGCCCTCCATCGAGAGACGCGGTGGTATAGAAATACAATACTAGCACGACAAGGCTATCACACGCAAACATAGGCAAGTTACACACAACTCAAGGTTATTTCATTTTATGCCAAAGTCCAGGTTTTAACCCCAAAGTACTACGTACGTTAAATTCTTTTTAAAAGATCCATTTCTTTTACAAAGGTCACCCGCCCGTATTATAAAAATAGAGTGACTAACATTTTAAGTAAACCAAAACAACTTCCGTACTTTCCTTTTTAAACCAAATTAAGACAATACCATGCCCTTTTTAAACCAAAACACTTTCCCTTTTAAAATCAAGTAACAACATTCTTTTCCAAAAGCTCAAGTTGCCTAATTTCAAATACTCAAGTCTCTTATTTTCGAAATATTTCATAGCTCATAGTCTTAATCACTTAACAACGTAATCTCTTTTAAAACAATTTGAGTAACATAAGTCTATGTGTGAGTAGGATATACTTGTTTATGACAATCTTATTAAAGCAGCCATGATCTAGGACATGTAATACAATTTTTGTCTTATCTTAGCTTCTATGCAGATGGAGGTTTCTACTGGTTTTAATAGTAATTAATTAGTCAATACATTTTCCTTTATTAACGCTGCAGTGGTTTGTTCGATACTTATTCTCATTTCCGAAATATAATATTATTCCTTTTAAACCCCAAGTACCCATTTCTCATAAAAGCGGTTTCACAACTGTTTAACACAAACCAAGTCCTTAATATTTCACATCAAGTCATTTATAAGTCAAGTCTCTTATCTTTTAAAAACCACAAACCATTTCTTTACCTACATAAAGTTGTTATAGCAAACTTCCCATAAAGCCGTTATAACACTTTATGTTTTAAACCAACCAAATTCATTTAGCACATGTACGTCTACCGTACTACATAGTTCACAACAATCATGCTAGAAAAGATAGGAAGAGGTTCACATACCTCGCGACGGTTATCGACAATTAGCAAAACGCTCCAAGTACTATAACCTTGCTAGCCTTTTCCACCCTTAAAGTAGAATAAGCTACTCGTAGTACTTCAACCTATAATGGCCATAAACGCCTATCAACTTCTAGATCTCTTCGTAGAATATTCTAAATACAAGATTCCTTATTCTACAGAAAATTCGGCAGCACCTCCCCCCCCGCAACCAAATAAATCTCCTCCTCTACTCAGGCCCGCTACCAGGCCAACAATTCCCAGGGGATTACACGTCTAACCGGACGTGTTCAATTCTACTCCACAATAATACAACAAGTCTATCAGAATACGATCTATGTAAATACTGCTCAATTCTTATCCATATTCATTCTACATATAGTATACTCAACTATACATTACTACAACATGTAATATCCAATTACAATAGGGACAAAGATCATTACCGGTAAGCCCAAAATTATACAAGATTATATGTCGTTCCTTAGCAACGTTTAGCTCCTATTCTGAACGCTCCAACGCTCCAAGAAACCCTTAGAAGTTTCTAAACACTTCTACTAAATACTTCAACCAACAATGAAGATTTTCCTAGGGTTTCGTTTGTGACTAAAGGAAATAAAGTAGTATTTCCGGGCTTTTAGTATGGAGGTAACTTAGGAAAATTTCAAGGAATTTAGGCTAAGGTATTTTGGAATAGTAACAATACTTGAAGACATTTTTCTCTACCAAGTGGTTTGTGAAATCAACAAGAAGGAGGGAGAGGGAGTTTGACGAGAGCTTTCTAAGGGAGGAGTTTTGAGACTTGAATTTGTTAAGTGGATGAAGAGTCTTGCAACTTAAGGGGGTATTTATATGACCCCAATGGCCCGATTAAAACATGCAGAGTGGAGATTTGGATCCAAGTGAAGAATGAAGTCTTTCAACCAAGTGTACACCACAATAATGGGACATATGTCCACCACAACTTTGGGACATATGTCCCCCACAACAAAGAGACATGTGGCCATCCACATGCTCAAGAAAACGCCCCACACCTACTCCCACTATCCCAAAGAAATGTCTTGCAAGACTTTGACTTCTTGACTTGGCCACTTGCCCATTATTTCGTCCAACATGCCACCTAAGGGTGCCATATGTCGCCCTCCTATTGGTCCAAATATTTCATCTCTCGGAAAAATCCGTAATGCCAAAAATCCGAAAATAAAGTGGGCCCCACAAAACCGTAAATCCTCCCGTGGGCCCCGCGTGACCAATTCCGGAAATAAAATTCCAATACTTTTAAAATAATCCCAGAAGTCCGAATACCGAATCTGGAACTCCAATTCCCATTAACGAACCTTTTTCCTTCACAAAAACCGGAAACTTTTCCGTCGAAAAATCACATCTTTCTTCCTTTCCAATCTTAATGTCGTATTCTCGTACGTACGTCCTCATATACATACTCTGGAACTACGGGGTGTAACATTCTTCCCCCCTTAGAAACATTCGTCCCGAATGTTCCTTCTAAGTCTCTAATCACACAAGCACCGGTATAGCCTTCACTACTATACTTACAAAACCAATTATGCCACCAATGGCCATATAACATACGCCAAAAAACTCAAATCCAAGCCAACGAAATCACCTCTAATGTGTATAACCACACTACAGCTTCCACCCTTGGTCTAAAGGATACTTTCTTTACCTTGTTACTTCACAAAATGATCACTCCCCTTCTCTTAACCCATGTTCACTTCTTTCCTTACTCGTCGTACACTTCTCGTATACCTGAACTCTTTTTATTACACGCACCATATTTCAGTCATCGCTTCTGCTTTCGAACTCTTGGGGTTTCTACTATCCAACTTGGTCACTTTACTAGCTTCGATTTCCTCTAAGGCCATCCCCGGCCTTCACGATCTGATTCTGGTCGAACATATCCACGAACTCATATGATGGTTACCTAAACCTGGGCTTTGTACCCTCGTGATCCTACCACCTGGCGGGACCACCTCGAACTGACCCTACCTCAAACCGGGCTGCGGGTTGACCCGCGATCTGGCCTCAACCCGACCCGCTATCGCGCCAAACTTTTGTTCCCCGATCCGGAACAACCTTACCTATACAAGTCATGAAAGCTACCACTTCCATCTCACACTACCCATGGAATTATCACACAAAACTCCACGTATACTATGCACTCCGACAAGGGTTAACCGTAAAATCCTTTACTCAAGACGGCCTTACATCTAAGGTCTCAACGTGTAATATTCTAAGGTTCACACCTTCCATGTCCCCATACTTATCCTTTCAACTAACCATGTTTTCTAACTCAAAAATAACACAACACTATCCGTACATAGCACACAATAATAAGATCATCATATCAAGCATACTAAACTCTAGAGGGTTAAGGTTATACCTGAAAGAATTCAAATAAGCGATTCAAAGGACCGCTAAAACTGGGATCTTCCACCGCGACCTGCCGTGGCTCACGTATATGAACATCCTGCCTCGCTATTGAAGGTGAAGAACCCGCAACTGATCCCGTAGTCTGTGCTATCTCACTAATGCCACCTCCGGTCGGACAGTTTCTCATATAATGGCCCTGCTGGCCACATGTAAAGCAAACTCCCAAACTAGCACGACACTCCCCCTTATGGATCTTACCACAACGGCCACACTGAGGTAAGGGTGGCCTCATCTGGCCAACACCACTACTCCGAAACTCAACCCTTGGAGCCACGACCGCTCGCAATACTCTGGATGCCAAGATCGCGGAGGACCGCTCAGATCGGGCGGAGGCGCATAACTAGTCTCTTCTTGGCGGTCCGCCTCGAAAGTCGCCAAAAGACCTGCTGCTCGCCTCTTCGCGATTCCGGTCATTCCGTCGACCTCTCCGCTCCTCACACCCAAGTGCATAAGCCTGCATGCGGGCAATATCCATGCCCGGCTGAAGAGCTACACCCGAGCAAGCCTCTGCCAAGTAGTCATCGATCCCCGTGACGTAGCGGTGCACTCTGTCCTCCATATTTGCCACTAACGCCGGGACATATCGGGCCAACGAGTCGAACTCCACGTTGTACTCCCGAACCGTACGCCCATCCTGCCTTAACATCAAAAATCTGTCGGCCCGAGCCCTCCTCATCTGTGGGGGCAAGAAATGTTCAAGAAATGCCCCTGAGAACTCGTCCCATACAGCTGGAAGCGCAAGCTCCCCCCGGGACAGTTCCCATGAATCAAACCAGTCGACTGTAGTATCACGCAGCTGATGCGAACCCAATACCACCGACTCTGCCTCTGAGGCCTTGATCACTCTCATGATCCGCTGTAACTGCCGGATAAACTCCTGAGGGTCATCCTCAGCTCTCGATCCATAGAACACTGGTGGACTGCAACTTAAGAAGTCCCGAAGTCTCCAACTATCGGCCCTGGGGTGCACTACTGGTACCACCGGCTCCCGTCTGTCCTCAAGTCTCGCCATAAACCTAACTAGTAACTGGGCCATCTCCTTGCAACCCATATCTTCTGTTCCTGGCCGTGGGACTGGAGGCTCAGATATCGTGGCCTCAGTAGCTACTGCTGCTGCTCTAAACTCTGCTGGGGCTGCCGGCATCGTAGAATCCGCCGTCTGTAGCACCACCTCGGGTAAAGATCGGGCCTCATCACGGTAACCTCTGTGTTCTACTCGCAGCTCCGCCGCCTTGCCTTCGGGCTCTGGTTGCCTGCGTAGAGGCATAAGCGGTACAAAAGAATACGTCGGAGGAGTCCAACTTATAACACACCTCTAAGGCACGATCTCAGAGTGAGAAGAATGGAAACCAATCCTAAATATCTTGTAGCCTCCTGATTATAGATGTGGTGCACAACACACCGATAATCAAGACTCTACTAGACACGGTATGTAGACACTTTCCGAGGATTAACTGCTCTGATACCTCTTTTGTCACGACCCGACCTCGGGCCCGCGACTGGTGCCTTACCCCGGGCACCCTAGTGATACAACATCAGAGAAAAATCAGCGGAAAATAAAAACTTAAACATGAAACAAGAGATATGATAATAAAATAGGCCAACCAAAACGGTTGCCTTCTTGCATATATATACAAAGCGAACAGCTTACATCCTTTACAACCCCGCCACAACAAGATTATGCACTCTAAGAATGTAACCACAACTATGACGACAGGGGCCGCCATACCCCGAATGTACAAGAACCTACAACTCAGGGAAACATACCAAAAGATAAGCCTCGAGAAACGGAGCTTCCTAATACGTTGAAATGTGATCCTATGGCGAGGATCAACAAGCGATGTACCTCGCAGATGAACGCAAAGGAGGTCAAGATAACAGTACCAAGTATGTGAAATCAAAATATCGTAAATGAAATCATAGTAGTCTATATAAAACAGAGACATATATGATAGCAAACTACAAGCATAATATGGCGATCCGCCAAGTCGTGGACTCACGCCTCAAAGTCATCACTCGATTATAACTATGGGTCTCATGCCCGCAACATCAATCATGCCGTGGAACACCTTCCTCATCGCCGGCTACGATAACCACACCAAGGAGTACACATGAACACCGTGTCCCACTGTGGCATAAAACCGTGACGGGCAAGTACGGGCTAACTACCGGATATCAAAGCCGCGTCATCAATCGACCGGGCAAGTACGAAAGCCAACTACGGATACCAAAGCCGTACCAACAAATCTATATAACCATACCACGAAGATGACCTAGGCAAAGCCAACTACCGGATACCACCGCGCCACGTGGCGTGGCAAGTACGAAGACTAACTACCGGATACTGGCGGAATCACGAGACCGTCACAAAATTGAGCGGGAAAGCACGAAGGCTAACTACGGATACCAAGCGAATCAGCCACGACCTCGGGGCAAGTACGAGAGCCAACTACGGATACTGGCGAATCGGTAAAACCTCGCGAGAGCCTAGTCCATGGAATAATAATCACGTGAAGCGTGCAGTGGAATGCTCACATCGCTGCAGATGTTACACCCCGTAAGTCCAGGACATGTAAAAGAGAATGTACGAAAGGAAACAAGACTTGGAAATTGATACGAAAGGAAGAATTGTTTTTCCGACGGAAAATCTTCCGAACGTCGGTAAGGAAAAATGTTCGTTGTTGAGAATTGGATTCTCAAAATGCATTATTTGAGGAATATGGAACTTGTTAACATTATGGAAATTTATTTTTACGGATTTGGTCACGTGGGGCCCACCCGAAGAATTTTACATTTTTGTGGGGCCCACGAGGGTTACGGAATTTTATGGACGAATGAGAGGGCGACACGTGGCACCCCCACTTATGGTCTTGGTCGAATTAGAGGGAGGGTAAAATGGTCATTGACCATCTTGGAAGATAAGTCTTGCAAGCATGACATTGTTGACTTGTCAACTTGTCCACATAGGCTTAATCCAAGTGAAATTCATCCTAGCCTCACATTTGTGATAATCCAAGCCCTCCATTGTGTTTTATAAGCTTACTACTAGTGCAAGACTAGCTCATTTACACTTAGAAAAATTAGAACACTTAGTGCCAAGAGAAGAGACCTCTCGGGTTTGGCTAAGCTCTCACTAGAATTTTTTGTAGTTTTGATCCATTAGCCACAAGACTTTAACCCAATGTCCCTTAGGGTATTGTAAGGATATCTCAATAGAAAGATTGCGGAAAAACGACGTTTTCGTATTAGTCGCAAGGCGGAAACTTGAGGAGTTCTTCAACTTTGAAGTTGGAACTTGAAGATGGGTTCTTCATAGGCCTCTAAGGAGTGCTTGGAGCGGTTTGGAACCTAAGGAAAGGAGCTAAGAATTGCTAAGGCGCGACTTTGAATCTTGGAAATTTTAAGGGCTTGGAAAGGTATAATTTTGTCGTTTTAGCAATTAAGTTTACTTATTGATTGTAGCTATGGTTATTTGCAAGAATGAGATGTATAGTATGAAGTTTGATAATTATATTGGCTATTGGAACCCTAATCCGAAAACTAGCATGTTAGCCTTAAGACTACATTTCAAGTTGATTATTCGTTTAAGTCGTCGCATGTTGTGTAAGAAGGAAATTGTAGTTGTTGAAGTGGTTTATAACTATATAACATGTTAGACCTTAGAACTTGGAATTGGAAAAGGATTGGAAAAGACTTAGTGTTGTTGGTTATATGTTGGCCGAGAATGGCTAGAATATGGAACTACTTCGTATTAATTGTGGGGCGGAATTTTACACGTATTGTAAGGCGTGCAATCCCCTTTGTTTGGTTGTTGTTTGGAGCCTTAAATGTGGCGTGTTGGTTATTGTATTCGGCCTTGAAAAAGGTGGAAAAGTGAGTAAAACAAAGGAAGTGCTGCCCGATTTTCCGTAGAATTAGAGACCGTGTACTTAGTATTATTCTACGTTGGAGACTAGAAGTTGATAGTCTTGTTGTGACCATTATAGGTTGACACTTCTACGTACGGCGTATTCGGCTTAGCTTGTGGATATTAGCCGAAAAGGTATGTGAACTATCTCCTCTTCTAGCATGAATCCTTAAGATAAAGAAAGTATGTCCTACTCCTTAAATGATCCATTCCGTGGTTGTATTTGGATTGCCTAAAATAGAATTTGTTCTATGTACTTCCTTGATTGTACTTTGATGATTAATTTGGAAGTTGTATAATCCATTGCCTTAGTGAAGTTGGATTCTTAAAAGTGAAAGTATTTTACTTAAAGTACATAGAGTCTTGAAAAGGAAGTGGTTTCCAAACCTTTTGGCTAGTGCCTTAGTTCCAAAACCTAAAGGTCATTATAATGACTTTAGGGGAGTCAAAGGAGTGATTTACTTAATTGTTTTAAAAGAGGAGAAATGACATGATTTAAGAGAAGAAACTTGGTTTCTAAATATTAAGAGACTTGAAGCATTTTGAAAGTTAAGAACTTGTTTTGTAAGTATGTGGTACTTGGTTTTAAAGGTATAAGTCTCTTGGTTAAAAAAAAAAGGAATGAAATTGTCTAAAAACCATAAAGGGTTATAACGGCTTTATGGGAAGTTGGTTATAACGGCTTTATGGAAGGTTTAGAAAGTTGTCTATTTTGATTAATGGGCATGATTTGCCTTGATTGTGAAAATTTGAAGTTACTTGATTTCAAGCTTTGAAATGAGTTTTCTAAAAGTGTAGTAACTTACGTTGAAAAATAGACACACCTTGATACTACGGGTGTTAGTATCTTGGGATTTTACATAAAAAGGGAGTCTTTTGAAAAGAAGGCACGTACGAAGTACTTTGGCTTGTTAAATGAGAATTATTCTATTTGTGCCTTGATAAGTACTTTGGCTTGTTAAATGAGAATTATTCTATTTGTGCCCTGATAAGTACTTTGGCTTGTTAAATGAGAATTATTTTATTTGTGCCCTGATAAGTACTTTGACTTGTTAAATGAGAATTATTCTATTTTGTGCCCTGATAAGTACTTTGGCTTGATTAATTGAGAATTAGTCTAAGTGTGCCTTGATAAGTACTTTGGCTTGATTAATTGAGAATTAGTCTAAGTGTGCCTTGATAAGTATTTTGGCTTGATTAATTGAGAATTATTCTAAGTGTGCCTTGATAAGTACTTTGGCTTGATTAATTGAGAATTATTCTATGTGTGCCTTGATAAGTACTTTGGCTTGATTAATTGAGAATTATTCTAAGTGTGCCTTGATAAGTACTTTGGCTTGATTAATTGAGAATTATTCTATGTGTGCCTTGATAAGTACTTTGGCTTGATTAATTGAGAATTATTCTATGTGTGCCTTGATAAGTACTTTGGCTTGATTAATGGAGAATTGCCTATATGTGCTGGTGATAGCCTTTGAGTGCAAGTATTATGTTTTATTATGTTGCCGCGACTCTCGGTTGGAGGGTCATTGTCTTGTAAGTTACTTGGACGCATCGGTGATGTGGGATTCCACGGGTACGCCGCTATTTGTAGTACTTGGGTTAAATTCCCGGATTTTTATAGAAGACATGGTAGTGCTTATGTTATGTTTGACGGCTGGTTGAGATAGGGTAAGAGTATGAGTGAGGGGTAAACCCCCAAGATGCTATACCATCTTCTCCAGGGTAAGAGTATAATTGAGGGGTAAACCCCCAAGACATTATACCCCCTGCTTGTTTTGTTTGATGGTCGGTTGAGATAGGGTAAGAGTATAAGTGAGGGGTAAACCCCCAAGATGCTTTACCACCTTCTCCAGGGTAAGAGTATAAGTGAGGGGTAAACCCCCAAGACATTATACCCCCTATTTACCACCTGCTCGTTTTTCCTGTTGGGCCCGTACAGTTTTAGGACACAGGTGGGACTTGGTGTTCATGTATGCCTATTGGTGTTATACTATATCATGGACTGCCGACATTGAGGAAGGATTCCACGGGCATGATTGATATTATGGGCGTGAGACCCATGGTTATATTTTAGAAATGACTTGAGGCACGCGTCCTCGACTTGTTATGACTACTTATGTGTATGGTAATCGTAGGTTGGCTATCATACATGTCTCTGCTTTGCTTAGATCGCTATGATTTCATTACGATTTCATCGTTTCACATACTTGGTACATTCTTCGCATCGACCTCCTTGGGGCCGCGTCATGCCGCAGTTTAGGTACGCAGCTTGGTGATCGGCAGTGTAGGACCGCCGTAGTTTTGGATAGCTCCTTGATTCGGAGTTTATCTTTTGGTATAAGTTCTTTCAAGATGTGCTTTTGTACGCTTATGGGTACGGCGGGGCCTTGTCCGTCATAGTTCTGTGATAACTCTTAAGGTCCAGATTCATATGTGGATTGGACTCATGTACGGTAAAGTGTCTTTTGTTTATATATATTATGGCACTTGCTTGGCTGCTACATGTATGTTGGTTTTTAAAAAAAGAGGTGTTATTTAAATTCGCAGCTTTACTTAGTTGTTAAGGTAGAAGGGTGCCTGTAGGGCACCGCCACGCCCGGGTTCGGGGCGTGACAGAGTGGTATCAAAGCGATCTCTGAATGTCTACGACCGTGTCTAGTAGAGTCTTGATTATCGGTGTGTTGCGCGCCACACCCATAAACAGCGAGGCTACATGACATTTAGGAGTTGGTTTCTATTCTTCTCACTCTAAGATCGTGCCTCAGAGCCGTGTTAGTAAGATAATTCCTCTCTCTCTCGTATTTTTTTACGCTTATGCCCTCCGAGCGAGGCAACGCCCAGAAGGGCAAAAGAGTAGTTAGGAGCTACTAGTCGACTCAGAGAGTTGATCGGGCTTAGGCCTCGGGTAGCTTATGCAGGTATATCGGAGGTCGCCGCGCTTCTCATGATTCTTTCGAGGTTTTGAGGCCCCTCACGAGCCGCTCCAAGATAGAGAAGACTTTAGGGTCATGGAAGCCATTATGTTATTGACCAAGATAAAGCACAGCTTCATCAACAGAGGTTAGGTTCGGCCCAAGCATGCAGTGTGCAGTGGCAGAGAGGGTAGGGCCACGGAGATCGTAGAGGGCTAGCCGGTTGGTTATTCCGATAAATTTTGGAAATTTTTTCAAGAATGAGTGAGTGAGATCGTCAATCCACCCACCCAAGACATACCCCAGTTCCACAGGTGGGATATCGGACCCACTGTATTTAGGAGCCGGTCCAAGCTCCAGGGGTCGAGGTTCTCTGAGGAGCAGAGGACTTTCTCGGTCGAGGCCACCTATTCCTCAATGTATCAGATGTGGTAAGCGTTATTCGGGGAAATGTCGTTATGGCACAGGTGGTTGTTTTTGTTGTGGCCGTCCGGGCCATATTCGGAGGGTATGTCCTTTTAGAAAGAGCACCGGTGAGGTGGCTCAGCCTATGAGGCCGATGGGTGATTCCCTTTCCTCCACAGCTGTGCGTTCCCTAGGGCAGGGTGTTCAGATGTTAGCCAGCCGTGGTAGGGGTCAGGGTGGAGTTTATAGTTCTGGCGGTCCTTCGAACCGCAGAGATGACGTGACTACTGGACAGGATCAGGAGGCGACACCGCACGGGGTTACAGGTATATTTCGATTCTTTTGAATCATGGGGATGTAGTTGTAGATAGGTTAGTCTTAGTGGGTCGTTGGCTCCACCTGTTATCTCCTTCTACGACATGTTGTTGTCGTCGCCACATTCCATATGTCACTTAGTCATCTCTGCCTCGCTGCGGGTCAGCACCTTCGAAAGAAACGGATGACTTCATTCGATGACTCGCGACGCCTCCGAACGATCGAATAAGGTAAAGCTTGAAGATAAGTTTTGTACTCAATTAATTTCTCACCCTCTAGTCGGGTGGCGCGGCCGGTTTTTCGACGGATCCCCTAAAACCGTGACACGCGGGTCTCCGCACGCGAATTGGATTCAGATTTTTGCCCTAGAGGATATGTTTTCCTTTATTGCTAGCTTGTAAGTGATAGTACCCTGCAGGTAGGATACTTTGATTAGTAAAGTGAAAAGTTAAGAATGTTGACAAGAATGATAAGTGAACTGAGACTATAGTTGTGTAGAGTTCACAAGTAGTAATTGCCCCGTAACAGTGTGAGACCGATAAGGAAGGATGTACAGTAGAAATACTTTGGCTTATGTGACGATCCTCTAGTGAATGGGAGGATAGGGTGAGAAGTACCTTGAGATAAGAGAGAGATTTATTACAGACTAAGAATGAGAAGTTAAGTGTGACGATGAGTCGGGTTATGGACTCATTTCGGTCACCGATAGTATGGAATGGGGTGATGTCGCTTAGAAATGGTCCCGCTATGTGATAGGGTCACGAGGGTGCTAGGCCCAAGTCTAGTTGATCGTTGTACGAGTTCGTGGATGCGTTCCACCGGAACTAGGTCGTAAGGACCGAGAAGAGCCTTAGCGGAAATTCAAGTAGCATAATGGCCAAGTTGGTTAGTAATTCCAAGGATTGGGGGAACAGAAACAAAATTTGAGATTTTGTACGTGTACTAGATGAGTTTGAAAGTATGAGAAAGTATGACAAGTAAGGGAAGAAAGTAACCTCTAAAGATCTTGTTTGTGATAAGGCTGTAACCTTCGAGTTTTGTGAGAAGGGGTCGCGGACGGAAGATCCATTGATATGTTTACGTATGTTTTGTGGTGGCCATGTGTGGCATCGCTGTCCGTGCGCTTTTGATCGATAGGCATAGTCTAGAGATTGTGCCGGAGTGTTTATAGCTTGACAACCGACTAAGAACATTCGGGGACGAATGTTTCTAAGGGGGGAAGAATGTTACACCCCGTAAGTCCAGGACATGTAAAAGAGAATGTACGAAAGGAAACAAGACTTGGAAATTGATACGAAAGGAAGAATTGTTTTTCCGACGGAAAATCTTCCGAACGTCGGTAAGGAAAAATGTTCGTTGTTGAGAATTGGATTCTCAAAATGCATTATTTGAGGAATATGGAACTTGTTAACATTATGGAAATTTATTTTTACGGATTTGGTCACGTGGGGCCCACCCGAAGAATTTTACATTTTTGTGGGGCCCACAAGGGTTACGGAATTTTATGGACGAATGAGAGGGCGACACGTGGAACCCCCACTTATGGTCTTGGTCGAATTAGAGGGAGGGTAAAATGGTCATTGACCATCTTGGAAGATAAGTCTTGCAAGCATGACATTGTTGACTTGTCAACTTGTCCACATAGGCTTAATACAAGTGAAATTCATCCTAGCCTCACATTTGTGATAATCCAAGCCCTCCATTGTATTTTATAAGCTTACTACTAGTGCAAGACTAGCTCATTTACACTTAGAAAAATTAGAACACTTAGTGCCAAGAGAAGAGACCTCCTGCCTGCTAAGCTCTCACTAGAATTTTTGTAGTTTTGATCCATTAGCCACAAGACTTTAACCCAATGTCCCTTAGGGTATTGTAAGGATATCTCAATAGAAAGATTGCGGAAAACGACGTTGTATTAGTCGCAGCGCGAAACTTGAGAGTTCTTCAACTTTGAAGTTGGAACTTGAAGATGGGTTCTTCATAGGCCTCTAAGGAGTGCTTGGAGCGGTTTGGAACCTAAGGAAAGGAGCTAAGAATTGCTAAGGCGCGATTTTGAATCTTGGAAATTTTAAGGGCTTGGAAAGGTATAATTTTGTCGTTTTAGCAATTAAGTTTACTTATTGATTGTAGCTATGGTTATTAGCAAGCATGAGATGTATAGTATGAAGTTTGATAATTATATTGGCTATTGGAACACTAATCCGAAAACTAGCATGTTAGCCTTAAGACTACATTTCAAGTTGATTATTCGTTTAAGTCGTCGCATGTTGTGTAAGAAGGAAATTGTAGTTGTTGAAGTGGTTTATAACTATATAACATGTTAGACCTTAGAACTTGGAATTGTAAAAGACTTAGTGTTGTTGGTTATATGTTGGCCGAGAATGGCTAGAATATGGAACTACTTCGTATTAATTGTGGGGCGGAATTTTACACGTATTGTAAGGCGTGCAATACCCTTTGTTTGGTTGTTGTTTGGAGCCTTAAATGTGGTGTGTCGTTATTGTATTCGGCCTTGAAAAAGGTGGCAAAGTGAGTAAAACAAAGGAAGTCGCCCGATTTTCCGTAGAATTAGACCGTGTACTTAGTATTATTCTACGCTGGAGACTAGAAGTTGATAGTCTTGTTGTGACCATTATAGGTTGACATTTCACGCACGCGTATTCGCTTAGCTTGTGGATATTAGCCTAAAAGGTATGTGAACTATCTCCTCTAGCATGACTCTTAAGATAAAGAAAGTATGTCCTACTCCTTAAACGATCCATTCCGTGGTTGTATTTGGATTGCCTAAAATAGAATTTGTTCTATGTACTTCCTTGATCAGATTTTGATGATTAATTTGGAAGTTGTATAATCCATTGCCTTAGTGAAGTTGGATTCTTAAAAGTGAAAGTATTTTACTTAAAGTACATGTAGTCTTGAAAAGGAAGTGGTTTCCAAACATTTTGGCAAGGCCTTAGTTCCAAAACCTAAAGGTCATTATAATGACTTTAGGGAGTCAAAGGAGTGATTTACTTAATTGTTTTAAAAGAGGAGAAATGACATGATTTAAGAGAAGAAACTTGGTTTCTAAATATTAAGAGACTCAAGCATTTTGAAAGTTAAGAACTTGTTTGGTAAGTATGTGGTACTTTGTTTTAAAGGTATAAGTCTCTTGGTTAAAAAAAAGGAATGAAATTGTCTAAAAACAATAAAGGGTTATAACGGCTTTATGGGAAGTTTGTTATAAAGGCTGTATGGAAGGTTTAGAAAGATGTCTATTTTGATTAACGGGCATGAGTTGCCTTGATTGTGAAAATTTGAAGTTACTTGATTTCAAGCTTTGAAATGAGTTTTCTAAAAGGTAGTAACTTACGTTGAAAAATAGACACACCTTGATACTACGTGTTAGTATTCGGGATTTTACATAAAAATGAGCCTTTTGAAAAGAAGGCACGCATTTAAGTACTTTGGCTTGTTAAATGAGAATTATTCTATTTGTGCCTTGATAAGTACTTTGGCTTGTTAAATGAGAATTATTCTATTTGTGCTCGATAAGTACTTTGGCTTGTTAAATGAGAATTATTCTATTTGTGCCCTGATAAGTACTTTGGCTTGTTAAATGAGAATTATTCTATTTTGTGCCCTGATAAGTACTTTGGCTTGATTAATTGAGAATTAGTCTAAGTGTGCCTTGATAAGTACTTTGGCTTGATTAATTGAGAATTAGTCTAAGCGTGCCTTGATAAGTACTTTGGCTTGATTAATTGAGAATTAGTCTAAGTGTGCCTTGATAAGTACTTTGGCTTGTTTAGTTGAGAATTATTCTAAGTGTGCCTTGATAAGTACTTTGGCTTGATTAATTGAGAATTATTCTACGTGTGCCTTGATAAGTTATTTGGCTTGATTAATTGAGAATTATTCTAATTGTGCCTTGATAAGTTCTTTGGCTTGATTAATCGAGAATTATTCTATGTGTGCCTTGATAAGTACTTTGGCTTGATTAATGGAGAATTACCTATATGTGCCGGTGATAGCCTTGAGTGCAAGTATTATGTTTTATTATGTTGCCGCGACTTCTGAGGCCTACCGTCTTGTTGTAAGTTACTCGACGCACCGACGTGATGGGATTCCACTGCATGCTTCGCTATTTGTAGTACTTGGGTTAAATTCCTGATTTTTATAGAAGACATGGTAGTGCTTATGTTATGTTTAACGGCCGTTGAGATAGGGTAAGAGTATGAGCGAGGGTAAACCCCAAGATGCTATACCATCTTCTCAGGTAAGAGTATAAGCGGTAAACCCCAAGACATTATACCCCGCTTGTTTTGTTTGATGGTCGGTTGAGATAGTAAGAGTATAAGTGAGGTAAACCCCAAGATGCTTTACCACCTTCTCGTGGTAAGAGTATAAGTGAGGGTAAACCCCAAGACATTATACTCGCTTACCACCGCCGCTTTTTCTGCGGGCCCTGCATGCTTTAGGACACAGCGGGACTCGTGTTCTTGTATGCCTATTGGTGTTATACTATATCATGGATCGCGGCAGTGAGGAAGGATTCCACGCATGATTGATATTACGGGCGTGAGACCCATGGTTATATTTTAGAAATGACTGAGGCACGCGCCCCGACTTGTTATGATCGCATGTGGTTGCAGATCGTAGGTCTATCATACATGTCTCCTGCTTTGCTTAGATCGCTATGATTTCATTACGATTTCATCGCTTCACATACTTGGTACATTCTTCGCATCGACTTTCGGCCGCGCTCATGCCGCAGTTTAGGTACGCAGCTTGCGGATCGACGCATGGTAGGACCGCCGTAGTTTTGGATAGCTCCTTCGGGCTCGAGTTTATCTTTTGGTATAAGTTCTTTCAAGATGTGCTTGTACGCATGGGTACGGCGGCCTTGTCCCGCCATAGTTCAGATAACTCTTGAGGTCCGTATTCATACGTGGATCGACCTACGCATGTAGTGTCTTTTGTTTATATATATTATGGCACTTTGTACGGCTTTGCCGTTACACGATGTTGGTTTTAAAAAAAGAGGTGTTATTTAAATTCAGCTTTACTTAGTTGTTAGGTAGAATGGTGCCCGTAGGGCACCAACACGCCCGGGTTCGGGGCGTGTGCACGCCCAAGTAAGATCATAACCAATCACCACCCTCCATCGAGAGACGCGGTGGTATAGAAATACAATACTAGCACGACAAGGCTATCACACGCAAACATAGGCAAGTTACACACAACTCAAGGTTCTTTCATTTTATGCCAAAGTCCAGGTTTTAACCCCAAAGATTACGTGACGTTAAATTCTTTTTAAAAGATCCATTTCTTTTACAAAGGTCACCCGCCCGTATTATAAAAATAGAGTGACTAACATTTTAAGTAAACCAAAACAACTTCCGTACTTTCCTTTTTAAACCAAATTAAGAAAATACCATGCCCTTTTTAAACCAAAACACTTTCCCTTTTAAAATCAAATAACAACATTCTTTTCCAAAAGCTCAATTTTCCTAATTTCAAATACTCAAGTCTCTTATTTTCGAAAGATTTCATAGCTCATAGTCTTAATCACTTAACAACGTAATCTCTTTTAAAACAATTTGAGTAACATAAGTCTATGTGTGAGTAGGTTATACTTGTTTATGACAATCTTATTAAAGCAGCTATGATCTAGGTAATGTAATACAATTTTTGTCTTATCTTAGCTTCTATGCAGATGGAGGTTTCTACTGGTTTTAATAGTAATTAATTAGTCAATACATTTTCCTTTATTAACGCTGCAGTGGTTTGTTCGATACTTATTCTCATTTCCGAAATATAATATTATTCCTTTTAAACCCCAAGTACCCATTTCTCATAAAAGCGGTTTCACAACTGTTTAACACAAACCAAGTCCTTAATATTTCACATCAAGTCATTTATAAGTCAAGTCTCTTATCTTTTAAAAACCACAAACCATTTCTTTACCTACATAAAGTTGTTATAGCAAACTTCCCATAAAGCCGTTATAACACTTTATGTTTTAAACCAACCAAATTTATTTAGCACATGTACGTCTACCGTACTACATAGTTCACAACAATCATGCTAGAAAAGATAGGAAGAGGTTCACATACCGCGATTGTTATCGACAATTAGCAAAACGCTCCAAGTACTATAACCTTGCTAGCCTTTTCCACCCTTCAAGTAGAATACGCCACTGTAGTACTTCAACCTATAATGGCCATAAAATGTCTATCAACTTCTAGATCTCTTCAGAGAATATTCTAAATACAAGATTCCTTATTCTACGTAAAATTCGCAAAGACCTCCCCGCAACCACATAAATCTCATCCTCTACTCACCCGCTACTGTGCCAACAATTCTCAGTGGATTACACGCCTAACCTGACGTGTTCAATTCTACTCCACAATAATACAACAAGTCTACATCAGAATACAAATTCTATGTAAATACAAACAATTCTTATCCATATTCATTCTACATATAGTATACTCAACTATACATTACTACAACATGTAATATCCAATTACAATAGGACAAAGATCATTACCTCTGTAAGCCCAAAATTATCCAAGATTATACGTCGATCCCGAGCAACGCTTAGCTCCTATTCGAACGCCCAATGCTCCAAGAAACCTTTAGAAGTTTCTAAACACTTCTACTAAATACTTCAACCAACAATGAAGATTTTCCTAGGGTTTCGTTTTGTGACTAAATGAAATAAAGTAGTATTTCCGGGCTTTTAGTATGGAGGTAACTTAGGAAAATTTCAAGGAATTTAGGCTAAGGTATTTTGGAATAGTAACAATACTTGAAGACATTTTTCTCTACCACGGGGGTTTCACGAAATCAACAAGAAGAGGGGGAGAGGAGTTTGACGAGAGCTTTCTAAGGGGAGGGAGTTTGAGACTTGGAATTTTAAGTGGATGAAGAGTCTTGCAACTTAAGGGGGTATTTATAGGACCCCAATGGCCAAGATTAAAACATGTGTAGGGTGGAGATATGGATCCAAGTGAAGAATGAAGTCTTCCAACCAAGTGTACACCACAATAATGGGACATATGTCCACCACAACTTTGGGACATATGTCCCCCACAACAAAGAGACATGTGGCCATCCACATGCTCAAGAAAATGCCCCACACCTACTCCCACTATCCCAAAGAAATGTCTTGCAAGACTTTGACTTCTTGACTTGGCCACTTGCCCATTATTTCGTCCAACATGCCACCTAAGGGTGCCACATGTCGCCTCCTATCGGTCCAAATATTTCATCTCTAAAAACTGTAATGCCAAAAATCCGAAAATAAAGTGGGCCCCACAAAACCGTAAATCCTCCCGTGGGCCCCGCGTGACCAATTCCGGAAATAAAATTCCAATACTTCTAAAATAATCCCAGAAGTCCGAATACCGAATCTGGAACTCCAATTCCCATTAACGAACCTTTTTCCTTCACAAAAACCGGAAACTTTTCCGTCGAAAAATCACATCTTTCTTCCTTTCCAATCTTAATGTCGTATTCTCGTACGTACGTCCTCATATACATACTCTGGAACTACGGGGTGTAACATTCTTCCCCCCTTAGAAACATTCGTCCCGAATGTTCCTTCTAAGTCTCTAATCACACAAGCACCGGTATAACATTCACTACTATACTTACAAAACCAATTATGCCACCAATGGCCATAGTATAACATACGCGCAAAAACTCAAATCCAAGCCAACGAGAATGTTACACCCCGTAGTTCAGGTCATGCGTTTGAGAGCGTACGAAAGGGGGTAAGACTTATAATTTTTGAAGGATAGGTTGACGGATTGTTCCGGACGGGTTTTAGTCAACTTTGAGGCGGGTTATGACCCGGTACATTAAGAGTTCCTAAGTGTTTCAAAGGCCTAGGGCGTAGTTCGTTGAGTCTAGATTCCAACGCAACCAACCGTTCGTCGATAGGACATCAGAGTAGGAAGTTATGAGAGTTACAAGTTCAAAGGCGCAATGGGCGTAAATGTGTTTCGGACAAAGCGGCTGGCGCCGGACGCAGATCGCGGGAAGGAAATGAGGGGTCACTGAAATTGCAGCGCGCCAGATGCGCAGTGGCGCGCGCTGAAGTTCAGAGGCTGCGAGGTTTCAGCGCCGCGCGCCGAGGCGGGCCGCCTCCAGGCGATTTTGGCGGAAAAACTTAGGAAAAGTCGATTTTTCTTTAAAAGACCTTTGGAGGTGACAAGTGTTCCCCGCCATCTGATTTTTGCATGTATTATATTGACCAAGTCTTCAAGACTTGGTCATATTCCATCTCTCTCTTAGACAAAAGCTCCTCCTTCTCTTAAAAGTTCAAGCTCCTTCTTCTCTAAAATCCCAAGAGACATTCTAGCCTTAGGAAAAATCAAAAAGTAAAAGCAAGAAGGAAGCTTGTGGCTAGCTTGTGAAGGTTGTTGTGGTGGTGTTCTTGAAAAGGAAGCTAGCAAGTTGTTGGAAAAATTTGGCTAAAGCTCTAAGGTAATGATTCTTCCTTTAGAATTAGTTTTTAGTGTTGCATGTTAAGAAGAAAGAACTTGTGATAGTGAATAATGCTCTTAGAGTCATCAGATGCAAGAAATGTGGTTTGGATATGGAAGAATTGGTTAAGAAGATATAATGAGCATGTTGTAGCCTAAAAACTACCTTAGAATTGTTAAGTGAATTGTTGTACCTTATGGGGCAGAATTTTACACACCCAAGTTTAGGTGTGTAATCCTGTTATACCCCGTATTTCCAGAGTATGTACGTGAGGGCGTACGTACAAAAGTTGAGCCTTAAATTAGGCAAAGGACGAAAATTTTGTTCACAACCCACGAAAAGGATTGTTTTCCGACGAAACGTTTTCCAAACTTTGCGAAGGGAAAATTACGGTTGCAACATTTATTATTTTTGCGGATTTTTCCAAGAGATGAAATATTTTGGACCAACGAGAGGGCGACACTTGTCACCCTCAAGTGGATGGTCAAGTGGACGAATTCCTTGCACGTTTTTTTCATTTTTTTGTGCCTAAAACATTTGGTCAATGTTTGGTAGGATATTTGTGTGGTAGATGAGTAAGTGGGACCCACACAACACTTGTCCAAATCCTCACCCTCCACTTGTCTTAATCTTGGCCATTGATTTCCCTATAAATACACCCTGAGTCAAGACTTCTTCATCCCTAAAACATTTTCTAAGTCTTGAAAATTCTCCCCTTCTTGTTGCTCGCCCAAGAGCACCCTCCCCTGAGAAAGCTCTCGCCGAAAGTACCCTCTTGAGAGTTGTTCTCGTAAAAACACCCCCCCTTGGTAGAAAAGTATTCTCCAAGTATTGTTACTATTCCAAAATACCTTGGCCCAAATACCTTGTAGTATTCCAAAGTTACCCCTATACTAAAATCCCAGAAATACTACTATACTTCCCTTCAGTCACAAAACGAAACCCTAAGGGAAAATCTTCACAGTTGGTTGAAGATACAGAAGAAGTTGCGTAGAACTTCAAGGGTTGGTTGGAGCGGTCGAGCGCCTGCAGTGAGCTAAACGCTGCTCAGATCGACATTTAAACTTGATAATTTTGGGCTTACCGAGGTAAATACTCTTGTCCTTCTATTGTAATTGGAAATTACATCGTAGTAGTATAGAAATGAATATAAGATTCATGAAGGATATTATGTAAGAGAATTGAATCAAATCACATCAAGAATATTAAAGAAGAAGATTGAACTGCATTTACATCGATCGTATTTACAGAGACTTGTGTAGTTTAACTGCAGGGAAGTGCTGCCCGATTTTCCGTAAAATAGAGAACCTACTGCTTAGAATATTCTATAGAGTAGTCTAAAAGTTGATAGACGTATATGGCCTTTATAGGTTGAATGTTCTGCAAGTAGCATGTTCTACTTGAAAGGTGAACAAGGCTAGCCGTTATACCGTGAGCGCTTTGCTAATTGTCGATAATCGCCGCGAGGTATGTGATTCTTCCTATCCTCTTGTGCATGATATTTTAAAAGAATATATATAGTACGGTAGACGACGTGTGTTAATCGAACGTGGTTTTATCACATGTCTTTTGACTTGAGTCTAAATAATAAGAATCTTGAAGTATTTCAAAAGAATTAAGAATCGCTGAAAGAAGAGTAATACTTGGTTTTAAAGTCAAGAGTTATACTAGCTTTATGGGAAGTTAGGTATAACGACTTAAGAGAGATAAAAGGAACGGTTTACTTAATTGTTTAGGAAAGCCTTATATTGATTTCGGAAATGAGAATAAGTATCGAACAAACCACAGCAGCGCTAATAAAGGGAAATGTATTGACTAAAAAAGTATTATTAAAACCAGTAGAAACCTCCATCTGCATAGAAGCTAAGATGAGACAAAATGATATTACATTTCCTAGATCATGGCTGCTTTAATAAGATTGATTATGAACAAGAATAACCTACTCACATACAAGGCATATGTTTCTCAGATTGTTTTAAAAGAGAATTATATTATTAAATGATTAAGACGATGAACTACGAAACCTTTCGAAAATAAGAGACTTAAGTATTTGAACTTAGGCAAACTTGAACTTTTGTAAAGGAAGGTTGTTACTTGTCTTTAAAAAGGGAAATTATTTTGGTTTACTTAAAAAAAATAGTCACTCTATTTTTATACTACGGGTATCGTGTGACTCTTGCGAAGGAAACAAGATCTTTTTAAAGAGATAATGTATGAAGTACTTTAGGGATAGAAACCCAAACTTGTTGACATGAAGTAGAAAGTACCTTGTGTGAATAACTTGACTATGTTGGTTTGTGATAGCCTTGCAATACTTTCTTGTTGATTTGATAAGTAAACATGTTAGATGCTACGTGTTAGTATCTTGTGATTGTGTAAAGGGGTTTCCTTGTTGTGCTTATGTTGTTTAACGGTGTTCGCATGTTAGTATTGCACCACTCACCCTCGACATGATATCGGGTTGTCGCCTCCACGCGGGTATACCTCAGCACCGGGACTATGATTCGAGATTACCTCACGCGGTCCAGGGGACCTACGCGAGTCGCGAGTTCCGTGTTAGTGTGCGCCTATGTGGCCATGCGGCTACGCACTGATCGCGAGTCCAAGATGACGCCGGAGTAGCTACCTCGATGTGGGAATACCTCGCGGCCTATGCGTGTCCTATGCGGAGCTGCGGGAAGTTCCAGGCTTAGACGCGCACATTTGATACTGCGGGTGAGTGACCAGCTTCGATCATATGGCGGTCTAGAAAGACCTTGTGGTACAGTTTATGACTTGTTGGTACTGTGGGTTTTAGTAGTCGGCTATGCCTTCGCACTTACCCCAGACGGTTTTATTATGACACGTGGGACCTCGTGTTCATGTATTCCTTGGTGCTTTTATATCATAGATCGCCACAGTGAGAAAGGTATTCCACGCATGATTGATGTTGGCGCGAGACCCATAGTTATATTTGAGTGATGACTTTGAGGGCGCGAGTCCCGACTTGACATGATCGCTATTTATCAGGAATCGTAGTTTGCTATCATACATGTCTTCGCTTTATATAGACTATTATGATTTCATTTACGTGATTTTCGCCACATACTGCAATTGCTGATCGACTTCTTCGGCCGCTCATGCCGCAGTAGGTACACCGCTTGTTGATCCCCGCCTAGGATCACAAGGCGTTTTGGGAAGCTCCGTTTCTCCGGAGGCTTATCTTTGGTATAGTCCCTGATGTTGTAGATATTTATGTTCATTCAGGGTATGGAGGGGCCCTATCCCGCCATAGTTGTTTTGCTTCTTTAGATGTCTGTAGTCCCGTTGTAATGTTGGGATGTAACTGTTCACTTTGGGTTTATATATATATGCCGAAAGGCAACTTTTCCTCAGATAAACTGTGTCTCTTTTACATTGTTTCATGTTGTGTTTTTATATTCCGCCGACACTGATGTATGTCTACTGGGTGCGGGTAAGGCACGGGCCACGCCCGGTTCGGTCGTGACAAAAGTGGTATCGAGTAGTTAATCCTCTGAAAGTGTCTACAGATCGTGTCAGTAGTAGTCTGATTATCGACGTGTTGTGCACCACATCTATAATCGTGAGGTCGCAGACATTTAGATTGGTTTCATTCTTCTCACTCGAGATCGTGCCTTAGAGCCGTGTTATAAGTTGGACCTCTAACGTATTTCTTTCCCTTACCGCTTATGCCTCGCGTAAGGCAACCCGCCTGTATGGCAAGGCAAAATGGCGGAGCCGCGAGCAGAGCACAGAGGTTACGAGGGCACATGCCCAATCATCACCGGGTGGTGCTTCATTCGGGAGTTCGCGACGCCGCCACACGTAGTTTAGCACGCGGCTAGCATTCCTATCGCGCCATGATATATGAGCCTTCGCCCACGCACCGGAACAGAATATGGATTACAAAGGAACGGACTCACATTAGCTAGGATTTTAGCAACCGTGAGAATATAGAGTGCACCGATATATCACTGTCTAGACAATTATCTAGTAAAGGGTTGTACAAGAGTAGCTCTTCAGTCAGGCATGGATATTGCCCGCGTACAGGCTTATGTGCAGCACACAGAGGAACGTAGAGATCGACAGATTAACCAAGATCAGCAAAAGAGGGCCAGATCGGCAGGGTTCTTTGGTAACTTTCGAGGCAAATCACCTCAGCAGCAGACTGGATATGCACCTCTGTCAGTGCAGAGTGGTCCTCCACAGGGTTCAGGGACGCTCGGTATGCCGAGTTGGTCGAGCTGTGGCTTCCGATTCACGCTATACGTAGGTTCCAAACGGATTCGTTTTCCTCGCATTCACACAAGCAGGCAGCGCCATCCCGGGAATGTCATCTTTTGTTGGCGCTTGTTTTATCTGCGCCGTCACGTGACGCGAAGGATGTCCTAGTAGGAAGAATGCAGCAGAGGACTCACTACCAGATCGGGCCATGGATTCAGTGGTTCGGAGAGGAAGGGGTGCTAGCCAGAGGAGGCCACCCCCACCTCGGCGGCGCCGTGGTAAGTGTCATTGTGGAGAGTGTCGCACTTCTTCGACATCTTGTTTTACTTCGACAGCAGGCCATTTTGCGAGAAATTGTCCGACCAGAGGTGGCGCGGATGTAGAGACTCAGCCTTCAGGATCAGTGGCTAGTTCATCACCTTCCCTAGCTATGCGCCCAACAGGGCAGGATTGATTAGAACGACAAAGGGGGATGAAGCAGTAGATACATGTATATCTTTAACCCTCTAGAGATTAGTATGTGTGATAAGATGAGTATATCTTAAGTGTTATGTTCAGATAGCATTGTGTTAATTATGATTAGAAATCATGGTTAGTTAAAAGGGTAAGATTGGGGATAAAGAAAGTGTGAGCCTTAGAGTTTTATACGTGGAGACCTTAGAGGCGAGGCCATCTTGAGTAAAAGATTTATTGTTATGTTAACCTTTATCGGAGTGCATAGTACACGTGAGATATGTTTGTGTGATAAGACCATGAGTAGTGTGAAATGAAAGAGGATAGTTGAGCTAAGAAGACCACTAGGTTTTCGTGACTTAATTAGTAAGATTGTTCCGGATCGGGGGAACAAGAGTTTGGCGCGATAGCGGGTCGGGTTGAGGACCGATCGTGGGTCAACCCGCTACCAGAATGTAGCTGGGTCGTTCGAGGTGGTCCCGCCGGTGGTGGGTCACGAGGGTGTTAGGCCCAAGTTTAGTTAACCATCGCACGAGTTCGTGGATGCTCGACCGCAGGTCGGGCCACGAGGTCAGCCCATCTTATCTTTCACCAGACCGTACTCGCAGAGGGTTATGCGAGATGTTATATATCAGGAAGGTTGTAAGGCTGTACGAGGTGCCTACTTTCACCTTATGACAGTGGAGCCCGCCATACCGCTTTTCCGAGGTATTATCAGCAGGTTAGAAACTCAAAGTAGTCTCAAGATTGCATTCACCTCGCCGGGCGCTTTTGATTTCAGAGGTAGCAGCGAGGAGTATGTGCCTGTTGTTGAGAAAGTATCATTATAGCTACCATTTCAGTATTCGGATGTCGCCTTATGAAGCCTTATAGGGGCGGAAGTGTAAGTTGGCGGTCGATTGGTTCGATGTTGGCAAGGTTCAGATAGTTGGTTCATACTTGTTTCGGCAGGATGTGGATAGCGGCTTATCCGTAAGAGGTTATTGGCGGCTCGAGTCAACGTAAGTCGCGGATAATCGCGACGACGCTTGGAGTTCAGTGCCGACGGGTCTTGAAGGTACCACCCCGGAAAGGGTGTGACGAGTTTTGGAAAACAGAGGAAACTTAGCCCGAGGTACTTTGGGCCCTTTCAGATCATTTGGAGAATAGGCCAGGTTGCCTATAAGTTGGCATTACCGTCCGACGTAGGAAGCAGTACGTCCGGTATTTCATGTTGTTATGTTCGGAAAAGTATCGGAGATCCATCCAGAGTGTTCCCAGTTAATGATGACCAAGTTGGGGGTAGTAACCCAGCGATTTTGGATAACTGAAGCAATAACAGAAATGTGGTAAGTTATGAGAAAGAGTTCGAGTGTACAAGAAGGGTACGACGAGTAAGGGAAGAAGCGAGCATGTGTTAAGAACATAGATGTGATCATTTCTTTTGTAAAGTGAAGGTGCGAAGGGAGTATATTTTAGACCTCGGGTGGGAGCTTTTGTGATGCTAGAGGTGACCCCTCGTGGACTTGGATTAAGTATTTGCGCGTGTGTTATTTTTATGGCCAGCTGTGGCATGATTGTTTTCGTAAGTATAGTAGTGAAGACTATCTCGGCGCTGTATGTTTTGAGATTCTAGAAGGAACATTCGGACGAATGTTTCGGCGAGGGAGAATGTTATACCCCGTATTTCCAGAGTATGTACGTGAGGGCGTACGTACAAAAGTTGAGCCTTAAATTAGGCAAGGGACGAAAATTTTGTTCACAACCCACGAAAAGGATTGTTTTCCGACGAAACGTTTTCCAAACATGCGAAGGGAAAATTACGGTTGCAAAATTTATTATTTTTGCGGATTTTTCCGAGAGATGAAATATTTTGGACCAACGAGAGGGCGACACTTGCCACCCTCAAGTGGACGGTCAAGTGGACGAATTCCTTGCACGTTTTTTTCATTTTTTTGTGCCTAAAACATTTGGTCAATGTTTGGTAGGATATTTGTGTGGTAGATGAGTAAGTGGGACCCACACAACACTTGTCCAAATCCTCACCCTCCACTTGCCCACCACTTGTCTTAATCTTGGCCATTGATTTCCCTATAAATACCCCCCTTGAGTTGAAGACTTCTTCATCCCTAAAACATTTTCTAAGTCTTGAAAATCCTCCCCTTCTTGTTGCTCGCCCAAGAGCACCCTCCGCTTTGAGAAAGCCTTGGCCGAAAGTACCCCCCCCCCCTCTTGAGAGTTGTTCTCATAAAAACACCCCCCCCTTGGTAGAAAAGTATTCTCCAAGTATTGTTACTATTCCAAAATACCTTGGCCCAAATACCTTGTAGTATTCCAAAGTTACCCCTATACTAAAAGCCCAGAAATACTACTATACTTCCCTTCAGTCACAAAACGAAACCCTAAGGGAAAATCTTCACAGTTAGTTGAAGTATTAAGAAGAAGTTGCGTAGAACTTCTAAGGGTTGTTTGGAGCGGGTTGGAGCGCCCACAGTAGGAGCTAAACGTTGCTCAGGATCGACATTAAAACTTGGATAATTTTGGGCTTACCGAGGTAAATACTCTTGTCCTTCTATTGTAATTGGAAATTACATACTGTAGTAGTATAGAAATGAATATAAGATTCATAGAAGGATATTACAGAAGAGAATTGAACTGAAATCACATCAGAAGAATATTAAAGAAGAAGATTGAACTGTACTTACATAGACTTTGTATTCTGATGAGACTTGTGTAGTTTAACTGTAGGGAAGTGCTGCCCGATTTTAAAATAAAATAGAGAACCTCTGCTTAGAATATTCTATAGAGTAGTCTAAAAGTTGATAGACGTATATGGCCTTTATAGGTTGAATGTTCGCAAGTAGCATGTTCTCTTGAAAGGTGAACAAGGCTAGCCGGGTTATAGCCGTGGAGCGTTTTGCTAATTGTCGATAATCGTCGCGAGGTATGTGATTCTTCCTATCCTCTTGAGCATGATATTTTAAAAGAATATATATAGTACGGTAGACGTACGTGTGTTAACTGAACGTTGTTTTACTGCGATGTCTTTTGACTTGAGTCTAACTAATAAGAATCTTGAAGTATTTCAAAAGAATTAAGAATCGTTTTTGAAAGAAGAGTAATACTTGGTTTTAAAAGCTTAAGAGTTATACTAGCTTTATGGGAAGTTAGGTATAACGACTTAAGAGAGATAAAAGGAACGGTTTACTTAATTGTTTAGGAAAGCCTTATATTGATTTCGGAAATGAGAATAAGTATCGAACAAACCACAATGGGCTAATAAAGGGAAATGTATTGACTAAAAAAGTATTATTAAAACCAGTAGAAACCTCCATCTGCATAGAAGCTAAGATGAGACAAAATGATATTACATTTCCTAGATCATAGCTGTTTTAATAAGATTGATTATGAACAAGAATAACCTACTCACATACAAGGCATATGTTTCTCAGATTGTTTTAAAAGAGAATTATATTATTAAATGATTAAGACGATGAACTACGAAACCTTTCGAAAATAAGAGACTTAAGTATTTGAACTTAGGCAAACTTGAACTTTTGTAAAGGAAGGTTGTTACTTGTCTTTAAAAAGGGAAATTATTTTGGTTTACTTAAAAAAAATAGTCACTCTATTTTTATACTACGGGTATCGTGTGACTCTTGCGAAGGAAACAAGATCTTTTTAAAGAGATAATGTATGAAGTACTTTAGGGATAGAAACCCAAACTTGTTGACATGAAGTAGAAAGTACCTTGTGTGAATAACTTGACTATGTTGGTTTGTGATAGCCTTGCAATACTTTCTTGTTGATTTGATAAGTAAACATGTTAGCATGCTACGTGTGTTAGTATCTTGTGATGATTGTGTAAATGGGTTTCCCTTGTTGTGCTTATGTTGTTTAACGGTAAGCCGTTATGTTAGTATTGCACCACTCACCCCTTGACATGATCACGGGGTTGCGCCTCCGTCACGGGGTATACCTCGAGCGATGCAGGACTATGATTCGAGAATACCTCACGCGGGTCGGGGACCTATGCGGAGTCTGCGAGTTCGAGTTAGTGTGCGGTCTATGTGGCCATGCGGTCTACATGTGGCCATGCGAGTCGGGGCGATCTTGGGAGTAGCTACCGATGCGGGGAATACCTCACGCGGGCCTATGTGCGTGGCCTATGCGAGTCGCGGGAAGTTCCAGATTAGACGCCGACATTTGATCTGCGGCGAGTGGCGGCTTGATCATGTGGCGGTCTAGAAAGACCTTGTAGTACGGTTTATGACTTGTTGGTGCGTGGGTTTTAGTAGTCGGCTATGCCTTCGCATTTACCGTGACGGTTTTATTATGACACGTGGGACCCGGTGTTCATGTGTATTCCTTGGTGCTTTTATATCATGCATGGCGATGAGGAAGGTATTCCATGGGCATGATTGATGTTGTGGGCGTGAGACCCATAGTTATATTTGAGTGATGACTTTGGCGCGAGTCCCGACTTGACATGATCGCTTATTTATCAGAATCGTAGTTTGGTTATCATACATGTCTTCTGTTTTATATAGACTATTATGATTTCATTTACAGTATTTTCAGTTCCACATACTTGATACCTGTTGTACTGACCTCCTTCGGGGGGATGCATTCATGCCGCAGGTAGAGGTACACCAGTTGTTGATCCCCGCTCTTAGGATCACAGTTCAGCGTTTTGGGAAGCTCCGTTTCTCCGGAGGCTTATCTTTGGTATAGTCCCTGATGTTGTAGATATTTATGTTCATTCAGGGTATGGCGGGGCCCTGTCCCGCCATAGTTGTTTTGCTTGTAGGTCTGTAGTCCCGTTGTAAAGTTGGGATGTAACTGTTCACTTTGGGTTTATATATATATGCCGAAAGGCAACTTTTCCTCAGATAAACTGTGTCTCTTTTACATTGTTTCATGTTGTGTTTTTATATTCCGCTGATTACTCTGATGTATGTCTACTTGGGTGCCCGGGTAAGGCACCAGTCACGGGCCCGGGTTCGGGTCGTGACAAATCCCCTTTGAAATGTTGGATTGTTGAGCCTTAAATGTGGCGTTTGGATGATAAATTCGGCCTTGTGAAAGGTGGCAAAATATGTAGAAACAAAGGAAATGCTGCCCAATTTTCCATAGAATTTAGTGGCTTTGAGTTTAGATTATTCTACATTGAAATTAGAGGTTAATAAGCGTATCATGGTTATTTTAGGTTGACATATTACTTGCGGTAGTTTGGACTTAGCAAGTGGATTGATCAAAAAGGTATGTGAAGCTTTCCTATCTTTTGAGCATGAGTATTTGTATCTATGTAGTACGGTAGACGTACAAGATTTAGTATTCTTACTTGTTTAAGTATAAATAAAGACTTGTTTTGTTTTAAGAAGTATAAGTCCCTTGGTTAAGGGAAAAGTATGATTTTATAAAAGTATAGAGTACTTGGTGTGAAAGTATTGAGTATTGAATTATTCTAAAGATAAGAGGCTTGAAGTATTTTTGAAAGTTGTGTAGATTTGTTTGAAGTATAAGTCTCTTGGTTAGTAAAAGAACAAAATGGTTTATAAGGAGTTATAACGGCTTTATGGGAAGTTAGTTATAACGGCCTTATGAAAAGATAAGAAGGTCTTAATTTCTAAAGTATAAAGATAATATAACGGCTTTATGGGAAGTTAGTTATATTAACTTTATGAAAGGTTAACAAGAAGAGATTTACTCTAAGTAAGATAAGCAAGGACAAATGATTTGATTTATGAAAGACAAATTGATCTTTAGGCATCAATTGCCCAAAGGTTTTATGTATGAAAAAGAGTCACTTTTAAAAGAGTTGAAGTATGTGGTACTTGGGTTAAATTCCCGGTTTTCTTTTATTAAAGATATGATTAAGTGCCTTAAGTAAAGATTATTGAGAGGGTATATGGACAAAGCTAATAAGAAGTTATAAGTTTTCTTAACTTATTTATGATTATGATATGATGTGATTTGAGCTAGGGTAAGAGTATATCGAGGGCAAGCCCAATATCGTTATACCACCTTCTCCGTGGTAAGAGTATGTCCGAGGGCAAGCCTCAAGATCGCCATACCACCTTCTCCAGGTGTAAGAGTATATCGAGGCGGGCCCAAGATCGTTATACCATCCGCACCAAAGGTAAGAGTATATCCGGCGGGCAAGCCCCAAGATCGTTATACCATCTGCTCCAGTGTAAGAGTATATCTGAGGAGTACAACCCCAAGATCGTTATACCATCTGCTCCAGTGTAAGAGTATATCTGAGGGGTAAGTCCCCAAGATCGTTATACCATCTGTTTCCGGGTAAGAATATATCTGAGGGGTAAGCCCCCAAGATCGTTATACCACCTGTTCCGTGGACTTGCTACCCACGATGCGAGGAATACCTCATGCGAGTCATTATGGGCTTATGCGGGTGAAATAGTCCCACGCGGTGGTCTGACCTATGCGAGGAATACCTCATGCGGGTCCACAGGACCCATGCGGGTGAAATAGTCCCAGGAGTAGGATTGCTTATTGATACTACGGGCGAGGGACCCTGTTTTGATCACGAGCCTCATATTTTATGCGGTATTATATATATGTTTGTTACTCTCATTGTTAGTAAGGCACAGTAAAAGGTAAGTTGATTTCATTCCTGACCCCAGCTTATTTTCAGACTTATGATTTCATTCTGATATTTCGATTTCACATACTTGGTACTGTTATCGACCTCCCGAAGCTGCGTTCATCTGCAGAGTCGAGATACGTAGCTGCCGTCCGCACTCTTAGGATCACTGCTCATTTCTCGAAAGCTCCATCCCTCGGAGGCTTTGTCTTTTGGTATGATTCCGAGGTTATAGACTTTGTACATTCGGGGTATGGCGGGGCCTGTCCATACGATTGTTATTCCTAGAGGTCTGTAGTCACGTTTGTGGGTTGGGCTGTAAGAACCAGTTGTACTGTTTCACATTCGATTAAGTTATTTTATGAAAGGCGGCCTTGTCGGCTTGCTAGTGATATTTACCTTATACAAATTTTGTGTTAGACCCCGTATTTCCAGAGTATGTACGTGGGGACGTACGTAGAAAAGTTTGAACTTTAAGTAGGCATGGACGAAAATATTTTGTGCACAACACCCGATTAGAATCGTTTTTCGACGAAACGTTTTACATAACTTGCGAAGGGAAAATTCCGGCTATGTCATTTTTAAATTTTGCGGATTTTTCCGAGAGACGAAATATTTTGGACCAACGAGAGGGCGACACTTGTCACCCTCAAGTTGGTGGAGTGTGGGACGGCTTGGACGATTTGCAAGTCAATAGTTGGTAGGATATTTTTGTGTGTTAGATAGATAAGGTGGGACCCACACACACTTGTCCAAATCCACACCCTACACTTGCCTACTACTTGGCATGATCTTGGCCCTTGATTGTCCTATAAATACCCCCCTAACTTGAAGACTTCTTCATCCCAAAATTGTTCTAAGTCTTGAAAGCTCTTCCCCCCCTTTGTGTTGAAGTTCTCGTCCTAGCCTCCCTCCCTCGTGAGGCCCTTGGCCGAGAGCCCCCTCCCCCTTGGCCGAAAGTATCCCCCCCTCCTAGTGGTGCTAGCCGAGGGGTACCCCCCCTACCTTGAGTTGTTTTCGTAAAATACACCCCCTCTTGGTAGAAAATACTCTCCAAGTATAGTTACTATTCCAAAATACCTTGGCCCAAATACCTTGTAGTATTCCAAGGTTACACTTATACGAAAAGCCCAGAAATACTATTATACTTCCCTTCAGTCACAAAAACGAAACCCTAAGGAAAATCTCCATAGTTGGTTGGAGTATTAAGAAGAAGTTGCGTAGAACTTCTAAGGGTTGTTTGGAGCGGGTTGGAGCACCCGGAGTAGGAGCTAAACGTTGCTCAGGATCGACATTAAACTTGGATAATTTTGGGCTTATCGAGGTAAATACTCTTGTACTTATATTGTAATTGGAAATTACATACTGTTGTAGCATAGAAATGAATATAAGATTCATAGAAGAGAATTGAACTGTAATAGAAGGATATTACAGAAAAGACTTGAACTGAAATCACATAAGAAGAATAATCTACAGAGTAGTCTAGTCATTGATAGACTTGTATAACCTTTATAGGTTGAATGTTCTGTGAGTAGCATGTACTACTTGAAAGGTGGACAAGGCTAGCCGGGTTATAGCCGTGGAGCGTTTTGCTAATAGTCAATAATCGCCGCGAGGTATGTGATTCTTCCTATCCTCTTGAGCATGATATTTTAAAAGAATATATATATATGCGGTAGGCGTCGTGTGTTAACTGAACGTAGTTGTACGGCAATGTCTTTTGACTTAAGCCTGAATAATAAGAATCTTGAAGTATTTCAAAAGAATTAAGAAACCTATTTGAAAGAAGAGTAATACTTGGTTTTAAAAGCTTAAGAATTATACTAGCTTTATGGGAAGTTAGGTATAACGACTTAAGATAGATAAAAAGAATGGTTTATTAATTTTAGAAGTTAAGAGACTTGATCTTAAAAGATAAGAGACTTGACTTAAATAAATTGTCACGACCCGTTCCGGGGCCCGTGACTGGTGCCTTACCGGGGCACCCAAGTAGTCATACATCAGAGTAACCAGCGGAATATAAAACAAGACAGGAAACAGTTTATAAAATAAGACACGATTTATCTCGAAGAAAAGCTTGCCTTTCGGCATAATATAAATAACTCAAGTTTTGCGATTCACATCCCAACTGTACAATAGTACTACTGACCTCTGAGAAGTAAACAACTATGGCGGGACGGGGCCCGCCATACCACTAGCACAAACTATCTACAATACAGGAGATCATACCAAAAGTAGAGCCTCGGAGAAGATGGAGCTCACGACACCAATGCAAAGAGATCCTAGGATGCGGATCTAGCACACGCTTGCCGCCTGCGGCATGAACGGCCACGAAAGTCGATCTGGTACCAAGTATGTGAAACTATAAAGAATCGAAATGAAATCAAAGTATTTAAAAACTTTTTCACAAATACAATCGGTTCAATTGCACATAGTGCCATCACAAACAACAATAATAGGAAAAGCGTAGCAGTCTATTCTAGGTCGCGAATGATCGAAGCAAGGCGATCGCCCATAGTATCATTCTGCGTGCCTAGTCTGGACTTAGCGGCGCATAGGTCACACGGACCGCGTGAGGTATTCCTCGCGTCGGGGCAGCCAACCCCGGCGTCGCCTAGGCTCCGCGACCGCGTAGCCTCAAAGACCGCGTAGTCTCAGCAGACGCGCATGGGAATCCCCGCGTCGGGCTAAACACCGGAATGATCAATCACGGAGCATACCGCTGCTCCGCATAGTCTCGCACGACCGCGTAGGCCGTATAGACCGCGTCGGCAAGCTGACCCTGTATAACGATCGAGGGTAGGTGATACAATAACGATTACAGCGGACTTACGGTTAGCAGCGTAAGCCTGAAGAATGACCCTTTACACGGCGTTTCAAGACACTAACACGGGTAGTATCATAATATGTCTACTTATCAAACAAATCTTACTACACTTAGAAATCAATACAAGGCTTTTATAAACAAACAAGTAAGCATTCCTTTTTATCTTTCTTAAGTTGTTATACCTAACTTCCCATAAAGCTAGTATAACTCTTAGCTTTTGTTTTAAAAACCAAATATTTATCTTACATTTAAAAATGATTGATATTCTTTTGAAATGCTTCGATTCTTTATTATTGAGCTTAAGCGTGAGGCATTCGTAAGTATTATTCGAGCTTAAGTCAAAGACATTGCCGTAGTTATTATCGATTAACACGTATCGTCCACAGTACTATATATTGTAAAATATCATGCTTTAGGAAGAATCACATACCTTACCGTGAAAACCACGCCAAGTTGAATATGTCGCCGAGAGTCGACTATAATAGTCACAGACATCTATCAAAGTCTAGACTACTCAAGGTCATTCTAAGCGGGGTTCACAATTCTACTGATTGTCGGGCGACTGACCCTACCGGTGAGCTATATGAGTCTCTTTGTGAAAGCAGTCTATGTGAAGTCGGTTCATTTATTCTTCTTTTAAACCGCCTACTTTGTGATAGCGGTCAATTCTATTCTTTAATACTCTTCTAAGTATTTATACTTATTCTTATACTTCTACGGTATATATACTCTAATTATAAAAGAAGGGTAAGTTTATTTACCTCGGTAAGCCCAATAATATCCTAGATAAAAGTCGCGCTGAGCAAGGTTTAGCTCTAAGTTATGCGCTCAGATAGCTCGAGGAAACCTTAGAAGTTCTTCACAACTTACTAAGTACAAAGGGATTTGGGCTAGGGTATTTTGGGCATTATAACAATACTAGAAGACAACTTTTCTACCAAGGGAGGGGGGGTAGATTTCGGCTAGCTAGGGGGTAGGCCTCGGCGAAGCTTCTCGAGGGAAGGGGTGTTGGACGGTGCTAACAAAGGGAGAGGAAGGATTTTTAGACTTGGAAAGCTTTTTGTGGATGAAGAACTCTTCGTCTCGAGAGGGTATTTATAGCTCAAGCCTTGGCCAACCAATGGCGAAGATGAAGACAAGTGCAAGGCAAGTGTAGGGTGAGGATTTAGGCAAGTGTCGCGGCGACTTGCCAGCGCAACAAAATATCCTACCAACTCCAAGACAAAAGAAGCCAACCCAATCGGCCCTATTGCGTGTCAAGTCCGCCAATTGGAGGGTGACAAGTGTCGCCTCCCGTTGATCCAAAATATTTCATCTCTCGGAAAAATCCGCAAAAATACTAAGCGACATAGTCGGAATTTTCCTACGAAAGTGGAAGCGTTTAGTCGGAAAGCGATTCTTCTAGTGTGTTGTGCACAAATAAAGCGTCGAGGCTAACTTTAAGGCCAAACTTTTTATGCGTATTCCCTTACGTACATACTGGAAATACGGGTATAACATTCTCCCCTTAGAAACATTCGCGATGTTCCTTCTGAAACGATTATCGAAGAAGCTTCGGTTTGTAAGTGCCACATGGCCACAAAATAACATAGGCATAAATGATAATGGAAATTTACAAGTAGGAAAGTGAATTACGGAGGTGTAGGGGAATAGGTGAGGATACTTCTGCCTCGTGTCCTCGCCGGCTTCCCGCGTCATCTCCACTGAGCTCGTTCCGCCTGCAGACTTTGTGGAAGCGCGTCCTTCCGTCATGAGCGCCTAACGACGATCGACTATCGCTATAGGAATCTCCTCATCGATAACCCGCCGGTCACTGGACATCGTCAATCGGGTGTACTAGATGGATCCCGATACATCTCGCCGGCATAGATCGTGAAAAAGCGGATGCCTTGCCTCGGATCGGACGGCGGATCCAACTCGTAGGCAACGCCGCCTACCTGCGGACAATCGAAGCGGCCCGATGTACCTTGGTGAGTTTCCCTTCTTCGAATCTCATCACACCGCCATGGGTGGCGCCAGAAAACCCAATCATCAATGCGAACTCGGATCGACGGCGATGATCTGCGTCGACTTCATGCGACTCACGGTCGATAGCGCTCTCGGATAAGCTTCACCTTATCCACTGCCTGCTGCACCAAATCTGGTCCCACTAGCTGCACCTCGCCCACATCGAACCAACCTATAGGCGATCTGCACTTCCTCCCATATAAGGCCTCGTAAGGCGCCATCTGAATCTTGGGTGGTAGCTATTATTATCATGAAACTCTACTAGAGGTAAATGATCCTCCCAACTACCGGAAGTCAATAACACGGGCTCGTGACATATCCTCGAAGTGCGGATGATGCGCTCTGCTGCCCGTCATGTGGATGAAATGCGATTACTCGGGCTCACTGCGTCCACTAAACCTCCGGAAGGACCTCAGAAGTTAGGTAAAGCTGGGCTCCTCATCGGATATGATCGAAATAGGGACTCCATGCGATCGGCGATCTCTCGGATGTAAAGTCGGCATAATCCTCGGTAGAGAAAGTCGTCTAACGGGAAGAAAGTGGGCTGATTTCGTCGACTGTCGGCGATAACCCATATAGAATCGTGTCTCCTCGAGTGCGAGGCAATCTGTGATGAAGTCCATGTTGATCACCTCCTTCCAGTCGGGATCTCTATCGCTGTAACGGACCACGGGCCTGCGGTGCTCTACCTTCACTGCGGCAACACGGGCGAGCTCACGAACTCTGCAACGTCCTCTTGAAACCATCCCACGATACGGATCTAAGGTCGTGGTACATCTTGGTCGACCGGATGGATAGAGTAGCTTGCGTGTGCTTCCCGAACCTGGCGAAGTCACGAAACATCTGGAACACACAATCGCCCTCAAACCTTAGCACCCGTGGTGCTACCTCAAGGACCGCGCACCGCGAAGAGGCGTATCGCGATATCGAATCAAGCGGATCCTCGGCTGTTGCCTCTTGCTCTCGGCGATGGAAGACTCGGCAACCTCGCGAACTCTAACCCAGCGCTATCGAGAATCAAACAAGCGGACACCAAGGCTCGCTAAGCGATGCAAATCACGAACCATGTCCCTCATCTCTGCACATCGATAGGCTCCCGTGACCTACGACTAAGAGCATCTTCCTGACATGGCCTTCCGGGTGATACGGGATATCAACATCGTAATCCTTAAGCAACTCTAACCACGTCTGTCGTAATTTCACTCCCTCTGGTGAAGATATCTGGAGGCTCTTGTGGTGCGTATAAATATCCACGTGAACCCGTACAAATAGTGCCTCAGGATCTTGAAGTGTGAATCACGGTGCCAACTCTAAATCATGGGTGGGGTAGTTCCTCTCGTGTTTCTTGAGCTGTCGGGATGCATATGCTATAACTCTGCCATGCTGCATCAACACACATCCCAACCCGATGCGGCGCATCACGATACGACATAACCATCTGGACCTGCGGAAGAGTAAGAAGCGAAGCGGTCGTCGATCTCTTTCAATGGCTGAAAACCACGCTCCAAGCATCGATCCATGAAACTTGGTGCATACGAGTCGACCTAGTCAATGGTGCGAGATAGAAGCAAACTTCTCCACGAACCGATAATAACTGCGAGGCCGAGCTGCGAACCTCTGCCGGAGTAGTAGGTCTAGGCCAAGTCTGGCCTCGATCTTGGCGTATCCACTCGAATACCATCAGCCGACAATATGCGAAAGCGCCATCAAGTCAGCAAAACTCACATTTGGAAAACTTGGCGTACAAGCTGATCTGGAGAAGCGTCGGCCGATCCTCAAATGCTCGCGTGCTCCGCTCTGGCGAGAATAAACCAAGATATCATCGATGAACACTATCACAAGCGTGTCCAAAATGGTTTGAACACTCGGTTCATCAAATCCATGAATCTGGCGGAGCATTGGTCAACAAAGACATGACCACGAACTCATAATGCGTCAAGGTCTGAATGCGATCTAGGGACATCCACCTCTCGACTCGCACTTTGATGATAGCGATCGCAGATCAATCTTGGAGAAACATCTCGCACCGCATCGGTCGAACAAATCATCAATCACAGGAAGGTATACATTCTTAATGGTCACCTTGTTCACATGTAATCAACACACATGCGCACTGGCGTCGTCCTCTTCTTCGCGAACAATCTGGCGCTCCCGGGGAGAAACACTAGGCGATGAAGCCGCTTCTCCAGCAAATCCCTAAGTGGTCCTTGACTCTCAACTTCGGCGGGTGCCATTACGTATGGCGGAATGGAAATAGTAGGAGTGTGCAATATCGTCTATACAAAACTCGATCTCCTCTTGGGAGGATACGAGGTCATGCGAAACACGTCACGGGAACTTCGTGACTCTGGGTGTGAAAATCTGGTACGCGACTTGATTATCAAACACGAGCAGATGGTAGATATACCATACGTACCATCTTCCTAGCCTTGAGGTAGGAAATAAACCTACCTCTCGGCGTCTGGTGCTCCTCCCACTCGACAAGGCTCCTCGAGAAAGCTGGAACCGTGCTACTCTCTCTCTGCGGTCTGTTGGCGTAGCAGAAGCTAGCCAATCCGTCCCCATAATCACGTCGAAGTCGATCATCTCGGCTCTGTCAAGTCGGCTGAGGTCCGGCGTAAATGGTCACAGGACAAGCTCTATATACGCCGAGCTACTTTGAATCACCCATTGGCGTAGCTACCTCGAAAGGGTCTATGGACTCGGGCTCATCCACATCCTACTAGCAACGAGGGAGATATATAGGGCGAGTAGAACCGGATCTATCAAAGCATACCATCAAACCGAGGCCCGATAAGGTACTGTGGCGACATCGGTGAGGCCTCACGATCTGTCGGTGGACAAAGCATATATGCGGTTCGAGGACCGCTAGGCGAGACGCGCCACGACCTCTGCGCGACCAGGGTCCATGATTACCTTGCCCTCGGGGCGAGTAAGCTGTCGAGGATGAAGAAGCGGCAGACCACGCATGAGGGCCTACTACGGTAGCGCTCGGTCGGACAAGCTCGCGAAATGACCTGCGGCCACAAGTATAGCGAGCTCGGTCTGACTCCCGAATGGTATCTTCCACAACGGGCACGAGCGGACCTCGAGCAGTTAGCACCCTTGCTACACGAAATCAAGTCACAGGGCCACGACACGCCTGCCGCTCTGGTGTCTTGAAAATGAGTAGAGCGCTCTGCGGCTGGTGGTGCAAATCTGGACCTGGCGATCCGCCCACCACGAGGACCACGAAAGAACCGGCCGTCTTGGCAACCTTCTTCTGCTGATGTCGCTCTACCGGCGGTCTCTACGCTCCTCACATCGGTCATGAGCACGCATACGGGTTATGTCCATGCGGTGAAGGACACGCCGCGCAAGACTTCGGCCATGTAATCATCTAGCCCGATGACATAGCGATGCACCATCCTCCATCTCTGCTACGGTCACGAGGACATATCGAGCCAAAGAATCAAACTCGACATTGTACTCCGCCGCAATGCGTCCTCCTGTCTCGGCAAGAATCATCGGCTCGTGCCCTCGCCATCTGCGGAGGCGAAGTGTGTGAAAAAAGCCTGCGAAAACTCATCCCATCTGCTTGGAGTGCGTACTCTCGGGAAAGCTCCGTGAATCAAACCAATCGGCTGCGGTATCACGCGGCCGTCTGAACCGAATGTCACCTCGATCTACGAAGCCACGATCACCGCGTAATCCTCTGCGGTGACGGATGAACTCCTGCGGATCATCCTCGACCTCGACCGTAAAACTGCGGCGGGCTCTGACTCGAAATCTCGTAGCCTCAAACTATCGCCTCGGGTGCCTTCTGGTGCGGCTGGAGGCTGAGGCTAGGCTCGCATCTGCCTCTCCTCGTGTCGGGCCACACTTTAGCCAATAGGTGGGCCGTCTCCTTGTACCTAACTCCTCAGCCCGGTGTGGGACGGGAGGTGTGGGTGCTTGTGGTCTCTCTTTGGGGCGGCGGCGTCATAGAACTCGCCGTCTCGGTATAGGCGGGCACGAGCCCTCGTGACTCTGGGTGTCTGCTAGCGACTCCTCATTGCCTTGCCGCATACAGGCGGGTTGCCTTACGTGGAGGCATAAGCATTACGGAAAGGAATCGTTAGAGGTCGACTATAACACGACTCTAAGCACGATCTCGGAATGAGAAGAATGGAAACCAATCTAAATATCCTATAGCCTCACGATTATTGGTGTGGTGCACACCGATAATCAAGACTACTAGATACGATGCGTAGACACTTTCAGGATTAGCGCTCTGATACCACTTTTGTCACGACCGTTCGGGGCGTGGTAGTGCCTTAAGGGCACCCAGTAGTCATACATCGAGTAACGGCGGAATATAAAACAAGGCGAAGCAGTTTATAAAATAAGACACAGTTTATCTGAAGAAAAGCTTGCCTTCGACATAATATAAATAACTCAGTTTTTGCGATTACATCCCAGTATGTACAATAGTACTACAGACCTCAAGGAAGTAAACAACTATGGCGGGACGGGGCCGCCATACCTACTATACAAACTATCTACAATGGGGAGATCATACCAAAGTAGAGCCTCGGAGAAGATGGAGCTCACGACACCAATGCAAAGAGATCTGGGATGCGGATCTAGCACTGCTTGCCACTGCGGCGTGACGCGGCCAGAAGGAGAGTCGATTACAGCGGTACCAAGTATGTGAAACTATAAAGCGAAATGAAATCAAAGTATTTAAAAACTTTTTCACAAATACAATCGGTTCAATTGCACATAGTGCCACATCAACAACAACGATAATAGGAAAAGCGTAGCAGTCTATTCTAGGTCGCGAATGATCGAAGCAAGGCGATCGCCCATAGTATCATGCGTGCCTAGTCACGGACTTCCGCAGCCGCATAGGTCACACAGACCGCGTGAGGTATTCCTCGCATCGGGGCAGCGACCCGGCATCGCCTAGGCTCCGCGGCCGCATAGCCTCGAACCGCGTAGTCTCAGCGGACGCATAGGAATCCCGCGTCGGGCTAAACACCGGAATGATCAATCACGGAGCATACGCGCTCCGCATAGTCTCACGAACCGCATAGGCGTATAGACCGCATCAAGGGAAAGCCCTCGGTATAACGATCGAGGGTAGGTGATACAATAGCGATAAGCGGACTTAGGTTAGCAGCGTAAGCCGCAAAGAATGACCCTTTACGACATTTCAAGACACTAACACAGGTAGTATCATAATATGTCTACTTATCAAACAAATCTTACTACACTTAACAGAAATCAATACAAGGCTTTTATAAACAAACAAGTAAATAGTTCCTTTTTATCTTTCTTAAGTTGTTATACCTAACTTCCCGTAAAGCTAGTATAACTCTTAGCTTTTGTTTTAAAACCAAATATTTATCTTACATTTAAAAATGATCGATATTCTTTGAAATGCTTCAGTTCTTTATTATTGAGGCTTAAGCGTGAGGCATTCGTAAGTATTATTCAGCTTAAGTCAAAGACATTGCGTAGTTATTATTCGATTAACACGTATGCGTCTCGTACTATATATTGTAAAATATCATGCTTTAGGAAGAATCACATACCTTACGTGAAAACCACGCGAAGTTGAATATGTCGCGTGCAGAGAGTCGACTATAATAGTCACGAGCATCTATCAAAGTCTAGACTACTCGAAGGTCATTCTAAGCGGGGTTCACAATTCTACGGATTGTCGGGCGACAACCCTACCGGTGAGCTATATGAGTCTCTTGAAAACGATCCTATGTGAGTCTGATTCATTTATTCTTCTTTTAAACCCTTCTACTGTGATAGCAGTCCAATTCTATTCTTTAATACTCTTCTAAGTATTTATACTTATTCTTATACTTCTACAGATATATATACTCTAATTATAAAGAAGGGTAAGTTTATTTACCTCGGTAAGCCCAATAATATCCTAGATAAAAGTCGCGCTGAGCAGGTTTAGCTCTAAGTTATGCGCTCAGATAGCTCGAAGGAAACCTTAGAAGTTCTTCACAACTTCTACTAAGTACAAAGGGATTTGGGCTAGGGTATTTTGGGCATTATAACAATACTAGAAGACAACTTTTCTACCAAGGGAGGGTAGATTTGGCTAGCTAGGGGTAGGCCTCGGCGAAGCTTCCGAGGGAAGGGGGTGTTGGGCGAATTGCTAACAAAGGGAGAGGAAGGATTTTTAGACTTGGAAAGCTTTTGTGGATGAAGAACTCTTCATCTCAAGAGGGTATTTATAGCTCAAGCCTTGGCCAACCAATGGCCAAGATGAAGACAAGTGCAAGGCAAGTGTAGGGTGAGGATGTAGGCAAGTGTCCTTGGCCAACTTGCACACAAAATATCCTACCAACTCCAAGACAAAAGAAGCCATCCCAATCGGCCCTATTGCGTGTCAAGTCCACTCAATTGGAGGGTGACAAGTGTCGCCTCCGTTGATCCAAAATGTTTCGTCTCTGGAAAAATCCGCAAAAATACTAAGCGACATAGTGAATTTTCCTCTGTTTGTGGAAGCGTTTCGTCGGAAAACGATTCTTCTAGTGTGTTGTGCACAAATAAAACGTCCAAGGCTAACTTTAAGGCCAAACTTTTTGTACGTATTCCCTTACGTACATACTCTGGAAATACGGGGTATAACATTTAATATGAGTTTTTGTGTGAAACCTCATTCGTGAGTAATGAGTACTTGGTTTGTAAAAGGAATAATGTTTTACTGATTTCGGAAATGAGAATAAGTATCGAACAAACCACGTGGCGCTAATAAAAGGAAATGTATTGACTAATAAAGTATTATTAAAACCAGTAGAAACCTCCATCTGCATAGAAGCTAAGATGAGACAAAATGATATTACATTTCTAGATCATGTTTGCTTAAATAAGATTGATTATGAACAAGAATAACCTACTCACATATAAGGCATATGTATCTCAAATTGTTTTAAAGAAGAATTATATCATTAAGTGATTAAAACTATGAACTACGAAACCTTTCGAAAATGAGAAACTTGAGCATTTGAAATTAGGCAAACTTGAACATTTGGAAAATAATGTTGTTACTTGATTTTACAAAGGGAAGTGTTTACTTAAAAAGATAGTCACTCTATTTTTATACTACGGGTATTGTGTGACTTTTGTGAAAGAAACGGATCTTTTAAAGAGTTAATGTATGAAGTACTTTGGGGATAAATTCCCGAACTTGTTAACATAAAGAAGAAAGTACCTTGTGTGAAAAACTTGATTGTATTGGTCTGTGATAGCCTTGAAATACTTTCTTGTTGATTTGATAAGTAAACATGTTAGGATGCTACGTGTGTTAGCATCTTGTGATATTCTTGTTGTGCTTACGTTGTTGAACTTTAAGCGTTGTCTGTTATTATATCACATACCCTTGACTTGTTATCTGAGGGCTTGCCACGCGATGCGGGTCTATCGGCTATGCGGTCTATGTGACTATGCGGAGCGGCGGTATGCTCGAGATTGATCATTAGGTGTTTTATCCCGATCACGGGGATGCACTATGCGATGCATGTGACTATGCGGTCTATTGAGACTATGCGGATTGCGGGAGACCGGGAGAGTGCGGGGTTAGCTACCGTCACGGTCTATCGACTATGCGGGTCTATGTGTGACCTATGCGGGTTGCGGGAAGTCGAGGATTAGGCGCATAATGATACTATGGGCGATCAGCCTTGCTTGATCATTAAGCGGCCTAGAAAAGACGATTCTGATATATCTATTTCACTCTTGTTTATGTTGTGGGCGTGAGACCATAGTTATAATTGAGTGATGACTTTGGCGTGAGTCACGACTTGACATATCGCTTATTTATTGTGAGCTGTAGTTTGGTTATCATACATGTCTCTGCTTTATATAGACTACTATGATTTCATTCTGATATTTTGATTTCACATACTTGGTACTGTTGTCTTGACCTCGCCCGGAAGTGCGTTCATCTGCGGTAGAGTACACGATGTTGATCCTCGCTCTTAGGAGTCACGATTCGGCGTTTGGGAAGCTCCGTTTCTCGGAGGCTTATCTTTGGTATAGTCCTGTTGTTGTAGGTTCTTACATTCAGGGGTATGGCGAGCCACTATCCGTCGTTGTTGTCATATCTTCGTAGAGTGCATGTAATCTTGTTGTGGCGAGTTGTAATGGGATGTAGCTGTTAGGATCTAAGTTGTTATATATATGCGAAAGGCAACTTTTCTTGAGATAAACATGTATGCTTCTTTACATTGTTTCATGTCTTGTTTATGTTCATTGATTACTCGATGTTGTATCACTAGGGTGCGAGGTAAGGCACGATCCACGGGCAGGTTAGTCGTGACAAAAGTGGTATCGAAGCGATTAATCCTCGGAAAGTGTCTACAAAGTATCTAGTAAGTCTTGATTATCGGTATGTTGTACTATACCATAATCGAGGAGGCTATAGGATATTTAGGATTGGTTTCCATTCTTCTCACTCGGAGATCGTGCCTTAGAGGCGTGTTATAAGTTGGACCCTCTAACGTATTTCTTTCCCTTACCGTTATGCCTCACGCGTAGGCAAACCGGGCGGGAGAGGCGAAGCGTGGAGGCTGCGAGTAAATCTGAGAGATTCTGAGGGCCTGAGCCCAATCATCGCCTAGGGTGGTGCGTCGTTCGGGAGTTTGGCGGCGCGCGATCCCATGAAGTTTAGCGGCGGCGCTCTCTGCGGCTATGACATTTTGAACCTTGGTTCCACGGCCAGAGCAGAGAAGATAGATTGCAAATAGGCGACCACATACTAGCTATGGATTTAGCAACGAGAGAATATAGAGTGTATCGACTTATCACGGGTCGTGATGACTATCTAAGAGAGGTGGTGCAAGAATAGCTCGTCGATTAAGCGAGCATGGCTGCGTCTGAGCTTATCTTGCGATGGCCGAAGCGTAGGGATCGACGGGTTAACGAATCGTGAAGAGGCGGTCAGCGGGGCCGCGGGTAACTTTCGGCGAATCGCCTCGTGATGGCCAGATACACCTCGCCCGATCTGAGTGGTCCTCGCGGATTTGGGGCGTTCGGGTAAGTCGGAGTTAGTCGAGCTCGAGCTTAGGTTCACGGCTCGCGAAGGTTCGGCCAGTAGATTGAGTTTTTCCCAGTGTTCACGATGTGACAGGCGTCATCCCGGGGAATGTCGTCTTTTAGTTGGTACTTGTTGTACCTACGGCCGTCAGGGTCTGATGTCGAAAGGGTGTCCTAGTAGGAGGATGTAAGTAGGAGGACTCGGCCTTCAAGATTGGTGGGTAGTTAGTCACCTTAGCTATGCGCCCTACGGGTCAGGTTTGATTAGAACGACTAAGGGGAGCGAAGCAGTAGATACAGGTATATCCTTAACCCTCTAGAGATTGGTACGTATGATAAGATGAGTATACCTTAAAAGTTATGTTAATTGTGATTAGAAATCATGGTTAGTAAACCGGGTAAGATTGGGGATAAGAAAAGTGTGAGCCTTAGAGTTTTATACGTGGAGACCTTAGAGGCAAGGCCATCTCGAGAGAGAGATCTATATTTTTAGGTTTGACCCTTACCAGAGTGCATAGTGCACGTGAGATATGTTTGTATGATAAGTCCCTGAGTAGCGTGATATGAAAGAGGGTAGTTGAGCTAAGAAGACCGCTAGGTTTTCGTGACTTGATTATTGAGATCGTTAGGATCGGGAACAAGAGTTTTCTGCGATAAGCGAGTCGGGTTGAGACCAACGCGGGTCAACCAGCGGCTTTGTTTGTGGTGGTCAATTCGGGGTGGTCACTTGGTGATAAGTCATGAGGTGTTAGGCCCAAGTTTAATTAACCATCGTGCGAGTTCGTGGATGCATTCGACGATGGTCGGGCCGATGAGTCAGCCCTCTTGTCTTTCATTCAAGATCGTTTTACTCGGCGAGAGGTTATGCGGAATGTTACATCGGGAAGGTTGTAAGGCTGCAGGGTGCCTACATTCACCTTATGTGACGGTGGAGCCAGTTCTGGTGTTTCTTTTACGGAGGTTTTACGAGCGGGGTTAGGAACTCAGGTGAGTCTCGATGCGCGTTCGCCTCGGGCTGTGTTTGGATTTGAGGTAGCTATGAGGATTGTTGCCTCTGTTGAGGAGTGCTTTTATAACTACCATTTCGGTATTCGGATATCGCCTTACGAAGCCTCGTAGGCGGAAGTGTAAGTTCTTGGTCGATTGGTTCGATGTTGGCAAAGTTCGGATAGTGGGTTCATACTTGTTTGGCGAGGATGTGGATAGGGTGAAGCCTATCCAGAGAGGTTATCGACATCTCGGAATCAGCGAAAGTCGTGCGGATGATCGGCGGCGCTTGGAGTTGAGTTGACGGTGGGTCTTCTTGAAGGTACCACCGGAAGGTGTGGCGAGATTCGGAAAGCAGAGGAAACTTAGCACGAGTTACTTTGGGCCTTTTCGGTCATGTGAAAAGTAGGCGGGTTGCCTATATGTTATCTTTGCCGTCCGACTTAGGAGGCGGTATGTCCGATCGCCGTATTTGTTAGGTTGGAAAAGTATCGGAGATCCATCCAGAGTATTCCCAGTTATGATGATCAAGTTGGAGGTAGTAACCCAGAGATTTTTGAAATTGATGCAGTAACAGAAATGTGGTAAGTTATGAGAAGGAGTTCGTGTATGCGAGAAAGTGCACGAGTAAGGGAAGAAGCGAGCATGTTAAGAACATAGAAGTGAGCATTTCGTTTGTAAAGAAAAGGTGCGGAGGGAGTATCTTTTAGCCCTTGGGTGGGAGCTTTTGTAGTGATGGAGGTGATTCCTCGTGGACTTGGATATAAGTATTTGCGCGGGTTGTATTGTGGCCAGGTGTGGCATGTTTGTTTTTGTAAGTATAGTAGTGAAGACTATACGGGCGCTTGTGTGTTTTGAGACTTAGAAGGAACATTCGGGACGAATGTTTCTAAGGAGGGGAGAATGTTATACCCCGTATTTCCAGAGTATGTACGTGGGGACGTACGTAGAAAAGTTTGAACTTTAAGTAGGCATGGACGAAAATATTTTGTGCACAACACCCGATTAGAATCGTTTTTAATGAAGCGTTTTACATAACTTGCGAAGGAAAAATTCGGCTATGTCATTTTAAATTTTGCGGATTTTTAGAGACGAAATATTTTGGACCAACGAGAGGGCGACACTTGTCACCCTCAAGTTGGTGGAGTGTGGGACGGCTTGGGCGATTTGCAAGTCAATAGTTGGTAGGATATTTTTGTGTGTTAGATAGATAAGGTGGGACCCACACTTGTCCAAATCCACACCTGACACTACTACTTGGCATGATCTTGGCCTTGATTGTCTATAAATACCCACAACGAAGACTTCTTCATCCCAAAATTGTTCTAAGTCTTGAAAGCTCTTCCCCTTTGTGTTGAAGTTCTCGTCCTAGCCTCCCATCCCTTGGTGAGACCCTGGCGAGAGCCCACTCCCTGGCGAAAGTATCCCCACTCAAGTGGTGCTAGTGAGGTACCTCTACTACTTGAGTTGTTTTCGTAAATACACCCTCTTGGTAGAAAATACTCTCAGTATAGTTACTATTCCAAAATACCTTGGCCCAAATACCTTGTAGTATTCGAGTTACAACTTATCTGAAAAGCCAGAAATACTATTATACTTCCTTGATCACAAAAGCGAAACCCTAAGGAAAATCTCCATAGTTGGTTGGAGTATTAAGAAGAAGTTGCGTAGAACTTCTAAGGGTTGTTTGGAGCGGGTTGGAGCACCGGAGTAGGAGCTAAGCGTTGCTCGGGATCGACATTAAACTTGGATAATTTTGGGCTTATCGAGGTAAATACTCTTGTCCTTATATTGTAATTGGAAATTACATCTTGTTGTAACATAGAAATGAATATAAGATTCATAGAAGAGAATTGAATGTAATAGAAGGATATTCTGAGAAAAGACTTGAGCGAAATCACATAAGAAGAATAATCTACTGAGTAGTCTAGTCATTGATAGACTTGTATAACCTTTATAGGTTGAATGTTACGCAGTAGCATGTACTACTTGAAAGGTGGACAAGGCTAGCGGGTTATAAGCCGTGGGCGTTTTGCTAATAGTCGATAATCGTCGCGAGGTATGTGATTCTTCTATCCTCTTGAGCATGATATTTTAAAAGAATATATATATAGTACGGTAGGCGTCGTGTGTTAAGCGAGCGTAGTTGTCACGGCAATGTCTTTTGACTTAAGCTGAATAATAAGAATCTTGAAGTATTTCAAAAGAATTAAGAAACCTTTTTGAAAGAAGAGTAATACTTAGTTTTAAAAGCTTAAGAGTTATACTAGCTTTATGGGAAGTTAGGTATAACGACTTAAGAGAGATAAAAAGAATGGTTTATTAATTTTAGAAGTTAGAGACTTGATCTTAAAAGATAAGAGACTTGACTTAAATAAATTAATATGAGTTTTGTGTGAAACCTCATTCGTGAGTAATGAGTACTTGGTTTGTAAAAGGAATAATGTTTCTTGATTTGGAAATGAAAATAAGTATCGAACAAACCATGGCGCTAATAAAAGGAAATGTATTGACTAATAAAGTATTATTAAAACCGGTAGAAACCTCCATCTGCATAGAAGCTAAGATGAGACAAAATGATATTACATTTCTAGATCATGTTTGCTTAAATAAGATTGATTATGAACAAGAATAACCTACTCACATATAAGGCATATGTATCTCAAATTGTTTTAAAGAAGAATTATATCATTAAGTGATTAAAATTATGAACTCTGAAACCTTTGAAAATGAGAAACTTGAGCATTTGAAATTAGGCAAACTTGAACGTTTGGAAAATAATGTTGTTACTTGATTTTACAAAGGGAAGTGTTTACTTAAAAATATAGTCACTCTATTTTTATACTACGAGTATTGTGTGACTTTTGTGAAAGAAACGGATCTTTTAAAGAGTTAATGTATGAAGTACTTTGGGGATAAATTCCCGAACTTGTTAACATAAAGAAGAAAGTACCTTGTGTGAAAAACTTGATTGTATTGATGCGTGATAGCCTTGAAATACTTTCTTGTTGATTTGATAAGTAAACATGTTAGGATGCTACGTGTGTTAGTATCTTGTGATATTCTTGTTGTGCTTACGTTGTTGAACTTTAAGCCCGTTGTACTGTTATTATATCACATACCCTTGACTTGTTATCACAGGGCTTGCCACGCTTGATGCGGTCTATCACGGTCTATGTGACTATGCGGGCGGCGGTATGCTCGAGTTGATCATTCGGGTGTTTTATCCGATCGCGGGGATGCCTATGCGATGCTGTGTGACTATGCGGTCTATTGAGACTATGCGGATTGCGGGAGTCGAGGAGGTGCGGGGTTAGCTACCGTCGCGGTCTATCGACTATGCGGGTCTATGTGTGACCTATGCGAGTGCGGAAGTCGAGATTAGGCACGCATAATGATCTTATGGGCGTCGGCCTTGCCGATCATTAGCGGCCTAGAAAAGACCGATTCTGATATATCTATTTCACTCTTGTTTATGTTGTGGGCGTGAGACCCATAGTTATAATTAGTGATGACTTTGGCGTGAGTCACGACTTGACATATTTGCTTATTTATTGTGAAGCGTAGTTTGGTTATCATACATGTCTCTGCTTTATATAGACTACTATGATTTCATTTCTGATTTTGATTTCACATACTTAGTACTGTTGTCTTGACCTCCTTGAAGTGCGTTAAATGCCGCGGTAGAGGTACGCAGTGTTGATCCTCGCTCTTAGGGTCTGATTCAGCGTTTGGGAAGCTCCGTTTCTCGGAGGCTTATCTTTAGTATAGTCCTGTTGTTGTAGGTTCTTACATTCGGGGTATGGCGAAGACCTGTCCGTCGTTGTTGTCATATCTTTCGTAAGTGCATGTAATCTTGTTGTGGCGAGTTGTAATGGGATGTATTCGGATCTAAGTTGTTATATATATGCCGAAAGGCAACTTTTCTTCAGATAAACATGTGTCTTCTTTACATTGTTTCATGTCTTGTTTTATGTTCCGCTGATTACTCTGATGTTGTATCACTAGGGTGCCCGGGGTAAGGCACCAGTCACGGGCCCAGGTTTGGGTCGTGACATTTTGTATTATGTATGTTCATTGCTATTCTACGATGTGTACTGACGGGAGTACCGATAGAGACACCGATCGCGACCGGGTCGGTCGTGACAAAAGTGGTATCGAAGCGGTTAGTCCTCGGAAAGTGTCTCTGACGTGTCTAGTAAGTCTTGATTATCGGTGTGTTGTGCGCCACATCTATGTCGAGAGGCTGCGGGACATTTAGGATTAGTTTCCGTTCTTCTCTCTTTGAGATCGTGCGATGAAATTTGTCATAGTAGGTTGAGTCCTCTCGACCTATCCTTGTGATTATGCCTCACGGAGGCGACGAGCCCGGAAGGGCAAAGCGACGGAGGCTGCTAGTGGCACGAAGAGTTACGAGGACTTCGGGCGCGGACTATGCACGAGCGATGGCGGGTCGGCGAGTTCGCCGCCCGGTATTAGAAGGCCAAGGCGGCGGTAGCTCGAGAGGTTCGTGCCGTGTTATACCCGTAGTTCGGGGTATATATGTGAGGATATGCGTGCGAGAATACGTGAAATTTTGGAAAGAAAGAAAGATGTGATTTTCGGCGGAAAAGTTTAGGTTTTGTGAAGAAAAAGGTTCGTTAATGGGAATTGGATTCCCGATTTGGTATTCGGGCTTCTTGGATTATTTTAGAATTATGAGATTTTATTTTGGAAATGGTCACGTGGGGCCCACGGGAGAAATTCTACGGTTTTGTGGGGCGCTTTGTTTTGAGATTTTCGATATTTTGGATATTTCGGAAGGCGAAATATTTGGGCCAGTCGGGGCGACACGTGTCACCCGTGTGGCACGCTTGGCGAAATGGTGGGACAGTGGCTGAGACAACTTGTCCTTGGCGAAATGGGCTAACAAGTGGCAAGCCACTTGCTAGCAATTCGTTGGCCATGTGGTGTGGTGGGACCCACACACGTGGCCCAATCTTGATCATACACTTGATAAGATCTTGGCCCTTAATTCCTCTATAAATACCCTTAAGGTTGAAGAGTATTTCATCCAGCTTGAAGATTTTCCATAGCAAATACTCCTCCCTTTGTACTATTTCGTCCCCCCATCTTGTAGAAAATACTTGGTATATTGTTGTATAATCCCAAATACCTTGGCCTAGTATCACTAGTAGTATTCCAAGTTATTTGATACTAGGGCGGAAATACTACTTTATTAATAGTAGTAAAGTGAAACCACAGAAAAATTTCCTAGCTTGGTTGAAGTATTTAGAAGTTGTTGGAAACTTCTAAGAATCTTGGAGGCGGGTTGGAGCGTAAGGAGTTGGAGCTAAATGTTGCTCGGGATCGACTTATAACTTGGATAATTTTGGGCTTATCGAGGTAATGATCTACGCCACTGTTGTAATTGGATATTACGTATTTGTAGTAGTTATACTAGAGTATATTATATTGGAAGGATGATTATAAAGGTTTGAGCTGTATTTACATTGGATTTGTACTTACGATAGACTTGTGTAATATTATTGTGAAGCGAGAATTGAACACGTCAGGTTAGGCGTGTAATCCCCAGGAGTTGTTGGCACAGTAGCGGGCCTTGATAGGAGGAGATTTATGTGATAGCGGGGAGGTCTTTGCGAATTTTACGTAGAATAAGGAATCTTGTATTTAGAATATTCTCTGAAAAGAACTAGAAGTTGATAGATGTATTGTGGCCTTTATAGGTGGATCTTCTGTGTGGCATACTTGACTTGGCTTGTGGTTTAAGCTAAAAGGTATGTGATTCTTCTATACTCTTGAGCATGATTGTTGTGAACTATATAGTACGGTAGACGTACGTGTGTGAAATGAGTTTTGTTTGTTTTAAACATAAAGTGTTATAATGGCTTTATGGGAAGTTAGTTATAACGACTTTATGAAAATAAAAGAAAGATTTGATTTTGAAAGTTAAGAGACTTGATCTTGAAAGATAAGAGACTTGACTTATAAGCGACTTGTTTCGGAAAGGAGAAGTAACTTGATTTAAGTATAGGTTACTTGTTTTGGAAAGAGTAAGTTATTGGGTTTTAAGAGTATAATTGATGTTGTTTAAAAGAAAAGCACTTGGTTTTAAAAGTATAGAGTTCTTGATTTTAAATCTTATAAAGATTTTGGAAGGTGTAGTAATTTGGTTTGAAAGGAAAGCGTGTTTTTAATACTACAGTATTAGTATCGTATGGCTTTTACGTAAAAAGAGTCTTTTTGAAAGAGCGAAAGTATGTAGTATTTTGGGTTTGAAACCGGATTGTTGATTAAAATGAATGTATGTTGAACTTGCCTATGCTTGTTGTGATAGTCTTTCTTTGTGCAAGTGTTTTGTTGATATCTTGTCGTGACTCTGCAGGAGGCGAGGCTATCGATTGATTGATTGGACATCACGGCGTTGGGTGGTACTGCAGTATCGTCCACTTTGAGTATTATTGGTTGTTGTTGCATGCTGGTGACTCTGCAGGAGGAGCTATCGATTGATTTCCTTTGGACATCTTGTGCGATGGATGTTCCACGGGCATGCGTCGATAGGATGGTTTCATGGCCATGACTTAGGAGTGAGATCTTGGGCATGCGGTCATTGTGAGTTGAGTTGTTAGTCCATGGGCCGCTAATCCATGAAGCTTGCGCGGTGGCGGCGATCACGGGCTTGATTTATGCGTGTGGTTGAGCACGCTTTAGATACTTGTTACGGTCATTTTCGTGTACGGTAGCCTCACGGTAGATAGTGAAGATACTTGCCTCGGTCATATCTTGTAATCTGATAGGCTATTATGCGTTAACTTAAGATACTTGCCTCGGCCGATTTAGTGGCTAGCTTTGGGTAGTAGTTGGCTTAGTACCTTGCGTGATGGGATATGACTATCTTTTGGGTAGTAGTTGGCTATTCTACTTGGCCGTCGGTTTTGATAGCCTTGAGCGGGATCTAGTGTTGAGTTCACATATGGGTGTTGTTTTACATCGTATGCTGGCGATGAGAATGAGTTCAGGCATGATTGATATTATGGGCGTGAGACCCGTAATTATGTGTGAGTGATCATTTTGGGGATGTCGTCCACTTGCATCTTGTTTACTTATCACAAAATGGTTTTATAAAATGATGAAATGTGATTTCATTCTGATATTTTGATTTCACATACTTAGTACTGTTATGCGACCTCGCCCGAGCTGCGTTCATCTGCGCGTAGAAGTACATCGGTTGTGGATCCTCGCTCATAGGATCACGATTCAGCGTATTAGGAAGCTCCGTTTCTCAGGAGGCTTATCTTTTGGTATGTTTCCACTGAGTTGTAGGTTCTTGTACATTCGAGGGTATGGCGAAGACCTGTCCGTCATAGTTGTTATTACATTCTTAAGTGCAGTAATCTTGTTGTGGCGGGGTTGTAAAGGATTATGGCTGTTAGGTTTGATATATATCATGAGGCGGCCGTTTTGGTTGACCTATTTTCTTATGATGTATCTTGTTTCTGTTTAAGTTTTTATTTCCGCTGATTTTCTACGATGTTGTATCACTAGGGTGCGGGGTAAGGCACGATCGCGGGCAGTCGGGTCGTGACAAAAGTAGTATCGAGGCGATTAATCCTCGGAAGGTGTCTGAACCGTGTCTAGTAGAGTCTTGATTATCGGTGTGTTGTGCACCGCGTCTATGTCGAGGCTGCGAGACATTTAGGATTAGTTTCTATTCTTACCGCTCGAGATCGTGCCTTAGAAGCGTGTGTAAGTTGGACTCCTACGGCGTATTCTTTTACGCGATTATGCCTCCACGTAAGGCGGCGAGCCCGAAGAGCAAAGCGTGAAGGCTGCGGCGAGAACGAGAGAATGCGAGGCGAGCGTCGATACTGAGATAGTGCTTGGTGGCGAGTTTTGTAGCGCTTGGCCCAGCGAGTTTAGAGCGCGGCGGTGGCTACGAGACACGGTACTGAGCCTCGATCCCGGCTGGAAGGCGGAGATATGGGTTCTGAGAGATGGCGATTATTGGCGAGATCGTGGCGAACACGAGATAAGTGGATCTGGCGATTCGATTCCAGTAGCCGTAGTTCACCCGGTCCGGATAGTTTGAGGCTACGGGATTTTACGAGTTGTATCACTTGAGGTTTACGGGTCGAGGCACGAGGATGATCGCGGAGTTCATCCGTCGATTCTGAAGGATCGTGAGTGATCAAGGCTTGAGACCGAGTCGTGATTTTAGGTTCGCGTCAATGCGTGATACATGATCGGCCCGGTTTGATTCGTGGGAGCTGTCGGGGAGGATCGCCTCGGCTGTTTGGGGCGAGTTCTCGGAGGCATTTCGGCCATTTCTTGCCTCCGCGGATGAGAGAACGCGGGCAGCGGAGTTTCGATCTTTGAGGCGGGAGGGCCGATTCGGGTCTGGCGTAGAGTTCGACTCGTTGGCTCGATATGTCCACTGCGTTAGTAGCTAATATGGAGGGCGAGTGCACGGCTACGTCCACGAGGGCTTGATGACTACTTGGCGAGTCTTGTTGGGTGTATCGCTTAGGGCATGGACATTGCCGCATGCGAGCTAAATGCACTGGCGTGTGAGCGGAGGCGGCGGATTGACGATACGGCGAGAAGAAGGCCGGGGCGGCGAAGTCGCTGGTGACTTTCAAGGCGGACGCGCGGCGCATCTGCCGTCGCCCGATCTGAGTGGTCCTCGGTCTTGAGGCCTCGAGTATTGAGGCGGTCGGGGCTCGAGGTTGAGTTTTGGGGAGTTGAAGTCTTGGCGGATGAAGCCACCCGACCTAAGTGTAGCGATGTGGTAAACCCCGTTCGAAGTGTCGATGGACTTGTTTTACATGTGGCGTGAGGCCATTTTGCGAAAATTGTCCTACGGTAGCGCGGATGTTGAGACTCGGCGCCGGGATGCATTGCGGGTTATTCGCCCGATAGCTAGGCGGTGTTCGTATCTGCAGAGCGAGGCGAAGTCGTGGTGGAAGTTCGATTCTAAGCGGTCCTTTGAGCCGCTTTATTCTGGTATATCATAACCTACAGAGACTAGTATGTATTGATGATGTGTTAAGTGTTATGATCGGATAGCGTTGTGTTATTGATGTGTTAGAAAACATGGTTAGTTGAAAGGATAAGTATGGGGACATGGAAGGTGTGAACCGTAGAATAGTACACGTTGAGACCTTAGATGTAAGGCCGTCTTGAGAAAAGAATTTACGGTTAGTCTTTGTGAAACACTTGGATCGTGAAATGTATTGAGGATTTTCCTTGGGTTATGCGAGATGAAAGTGGTAGCTTTAATGACTTGAATAAATAATATTGTTAGGATCGGGGAACAAGAGTGCAGTGCGATTATGGGTCGGGTTGAGGCAAGGTTGCGTGTCAACGCGGCCGATTTAGGGTAGGGTCATTTTGTGGTGATCGCTTTGTGATAAGTCCGCGAGGTGCTAGGCCCGAGTTTAGGTAACCATCGTGCGGGTTCGTGGATCGTTCGACGAGAATGTCGGATCGTGAAGGCGGAGATAGGCCTTAAGTAAATTGAAGCTAGTGGGGTGTGGTAAGATTAGAAATGATTTCCTCGTTGGCATGGATTTGAGTTTTGCGCACACGTTATTTACGGCCATTGGTGGCATGATCGGTTTTGTAAGTATAGTAGTAGAGACTATCTGAGCACGCGTTTGATTCGAGGCTTAGAAGGAACATTAGGACGAATGTTTCTAAGGAAGAATGTTATACCGTAGTTCAGGGTATATATGTGAGGATATGCGTGCGAGAATCTGACGTAATTTTTGGAAAGAAAGAAAGATGTGATTTTCGATGGAAAAGTTTCGGTTTTGTGAAGAAAAGGTTCGTTAATGGAATTGGATTCCCAGTTTGGTGTCGGGATTCTTGGATTATTTTAGAATTATGAGATTTTATTTTGGAAATGGTCACGTGGGGCCACGGAGAAATTCTGGTTTTGTGGGGCAGCTTTGTTTTGAGATTTTCGATATTTTGGATATTTTGGAAGGCGAAATATTTTGGAAGTCGGGGCGACACGTGTCACCCAATGTGGCGCTTGGCGAAATGGTGGGACAGTGGCTGAACAACATCACTTGGCGAAATGGGCTAACAGTAGTAAGCCAACATGCAATTTCGTTGGCCATGTGGTGTGGTGGGACCACGCACGTAGCCCGATCTTGACCGTACACTTGATAAGATCTTGGCCACTTAATTCTCTATAAATACCCTTAAGGTTGAAGAGTATTTCATCCAGCATGAAGATTTTCCATTGCAAATACTCACTCCCTTTAGCCACTATTTAGTCCCCCTCTTGTGTAGAAAATACTTGGTATATTGTTGTATAATCCCAAATACCTTGGCCTAGTATCACTAGTAGTATTCGAGTTATTTGATACTAGGAGCTAGGAAATACTACTTTATTCGATAGTAGTAAGTGAAACCACAGAAAAATCTTCTAGCTTGGTTGAAGTATTTAGAAGTTGTTGGAAACTTCTAAGGGTCGCTTGGAGCGGGTTGGGCGTAAGTAGTTGGAGCTAACGTTGCTCGGGATCGGCTTATAACTTGGATAATTTTGGGTTTATCGGTAATGATCTCGCCACTATTGTAATTGGATATTACGTATTTGTAGTAGTTATACTAGAGTATATTATATTGGAAGGATGATTATAAAGGTTTGAATTGTATTTACATTGGGTGTACTTACAGTAGACTTGTGTAGTATTATTGTGAAGCGAGAATTGAACACGTCGGTTAGGCGTGTAATCCGCAGGAGTTGTTGGCACAGTAGCGGGCCTTGATAGGAGGAGATTTATGTGATAGCGGGGAGGTCTTTGAGAATTTTACGTAGAATAAGGAATCTTGTATTTAGAATATTCACGAAAAGAACTAGAAGTTGATAGATGTATTGTGGCCTTTATAGGTGGATCTTCTACATGACATACTTGACTTGGCTTGTGGTTTTAAGCTAAAAGGTATGTGATTCTTCCTATACTCTTGAGCATGATTGTTGTGAACTATATGAAATGCGGTGAAGCGTACATGTGTGAAATGAGTTTTGTTTGTTTTAAACATAAAGTGTTATAATGGCTTTATGGGAAGTTAGTTATAACGACTTTATGAAAATAAAAGAAAGATTTGATTTTGAAAGTTAAGAGACTTGATCTTGAAAGATAAGAGACTTGACTTATAAGCGACTTGTTTTGGAAGGAGAAGTAACTTGATTTAAGTATAGGTTACTTGTTTTGGAAAGAGTAAGTTATTGGGTTTTAAAGTATAATTGATGTTGTTTAAAAGAAAAGCACTTGGTTTTAAAAGTATAGAGTTCTTGATTTTAAATCTTATAAAGATTTTGGAAGGTGTAGTAATTTGGTTTGAAAGGAAAGCGTGTTTTTAATACTACAGTATTAGTATCATGTGGCTTTACGTAAAAGAGTCTTTTTGAAAGAGCGAAAGTATGTAGTATTTTGGGTTTGAAACCGGATTGTTGATTAAAATGAATGTATGTTGAACTTTTTATGCTTGTTGTGATAGTCTTTCTTTGTGCAAGTGTTTTGTTGATATCTTTAGTGACTGCAGGAGGCGGCTATCGATTGATTGATTGGACATGCGGCGTTGGGTGGTCGCGAGTATCGTCCACTTTGAGTATTGACTGGTTGTTGCATGCTGCGTGACTCTGCAGGAGGGCGACTATCGATTGATTTCCTTTGGACATCTTGTGCGATGGATGTTCCACGGGCGTCGTCGGTAGGATGGTTTCATGGCCATGACTTGAGGTGAGATCTTGGGGCGTGCGGTCGTTGTGAGGTTCAGGTTGTTAGTCCATGGATGGCTAATCCATGAAGCTTGCAGCGGTGTGGCGATCGCGGGCTTGATTTATGCGTGTGGTTGGCGCGCTTTAGATACTGTTACGGTCATTTTCGTATGCGGTAGCCTGCGGTAGATAGCTTAAGATACTTTCCTCGACGATTGCGTGGCTAGCTTTTGGGTAGTAGTTGTCTTAGTACCTTGCAAGTGATGGGATATGACTAGCTTTTGGGTGGTAGTTGGCTATTACTTGGCGTCGGTTTTGATGGCGCGAGTAGGATCTAGTGTTGAGTTCACGTATGGGTGTTGTTTTACATCATATCTTTGCCGTGATGAGGAATGAGTTCCACGGGCGTGATTGATATTATGGGCGTGAGACCCGTAGTTATGTGAGTGATCATTTTGGGGATGTCGTCCCTTACTTGCCTCTTTGTTTACTTATCGCAATGGTTTTATAAAATGATGAAATGTGATTTCATTCTGTATTCTGATTTCACATACTTAGTACTGTTATCTTGACCTCGCCGGAGGCTGCGTTCATCTGCAGGTAGAGTCATCGGTTGTGGATCCTCGCTCATGGGATCTGATTCGACGTATTAGGAAGCTCCGTTTCTCAGGAGGCTTATCTTTTAGTATGTTTCCACTGAGTTGTAGGTTCTTGTACATTGGGGTATGGCGAGCCACTGTCAAATCATAGTTGTTATTACATTCTTAAGTGCATGAAATCTTTGTTGTGGCGGGGTTGTAAAGGATTATAGCTGTTCGGTTTGATATATATACGTGAGGCGGCCAGTTTTGGTTGCTTTATTTTCTTATGATGTATCTTGTTTCTGTTTAAGTTTTATTTCCTGATTTTCTCACGATGTTGTATCACTAGGGTGCAGGGTAAGGCACGATCGCGAGCAGAGTAGGGTCGTGACAACGAGCCTCGATTCCACGTCCGGGCGAGAATAGGGATTACGGAGAAGCGGTCAGGTTGTTGACTAGCATCGTAGCGAGCGGCACGCGGCGTGTGGCTAACCCAGTAAAGCAGTTTAAGGATTGGGACTTTACGAGTTGTGATCCACGAGTTCTATGGTTGAGTGCGAGGAGGATCCTCGGGAGTTTGTCGGCAGTGCGGCGGACTACGCAGTGCTTAGGGCCTCGGAGGCGGTCCGTAGTGTTAACTGCTTACTGGTTCAGCGATATTGCATTGAGCGGTTTGAGTCATGGGTGTTGGCGAGAGGTGAGGATGCTCTCCCGGTGTTTGGGAGGAGTTCACGAGGCTTTCTGGATCAACTTCTTGCCTCACGAGATGAGGAGAGCCGCGTAGATATATTCTTGACCTTGAGGCGGGGCGGAAGGACTATCGGAGTCTGACTGAGTTTGACTCCTTGGCGGTATCGCACGCCATTATGGCGGACATGGCGAGCGAGATTCATCGATATGTGATGGGGTTAGGCCATTCATGATTCTGCTGCGTGCTTGGGGTGGCTCTTGACCCGAGGATGGATATTTCGGAGATGCGAGCATATGCGCGAGGATAGAGAGCGAGAGAAAGGAGAGTCGGCTTGGCTCGAGGCCAGCCAAGAGGCGGGGCAGCGAGATCTCGAGGCGATTTCAAGGCGGACCACCTCGGCGAGCTAGTTATGCGCCTCGGCGGTCGAGTACTCCGCGTGATCTTGCCGGGACATTCGGGAAGCGAGTCGGGGGCTCAGGGTTGAGTTTCGAGGAGTAGGGGTGTTAGTGCGAGAGGCCACCTCTACCTCGGTGTAGTCGATGTGGTAGGACCCGTTATGGGAGTGTCGTGCTAGTTTGGGTAATTGCTATCATGTGGCGGCCGGGGCCATTATGCGGCTTGTCAGGCCGAGGATAAGCGCGGATGTAGAGATTCGACGCCGGGATCGATGTTGGTTCATCGCGCTTCTTTTGTTATCGTCGTGCGAGGCGGGATCATGATTAGGGCAGCGAGGAGAATGCGAAGCAATAGTTCTGAGTCGTCTTTGACCCTTTAGAGATTAGTATGTGTGATAGGATTGTTGTATGATTTAGTGTTATGAGCGGAGGATATTGAGACTATGCATGTGTTAGAATAAGTTGGTAGATCACGAGCGGGCAATTATGTTAGTAGTGAGCGAGTAAGTGGTAATGGGTCAAATACGTTGGATTCGTTTTCTGTTTGATTTATGAGGAATGATTGGCGTGTGCGATATCTTATAGTCCTGAAGTGAAATAATAAAGGTCGTATTAAGCGTGAAATGCGAGGATGTGCAGGAATAGTAGATTGGCTCAAAGGAACATTCGGGGACAAATGTTTCTAAGAGAGAATGTTACACCGTAGTTCAGGTCATGCGTTTGAGCGTCTGAAGAGGTAAGACTTAAAATTTTGAAGGATAGGTTGTGGATTATTCGGACGGGTTTTAGTCAACTTTGAGGCGGGTTATGACCCTGTACATTTAGAGTTCCTAAGTGTTTCAAAGGCCTGGCGTAGTTCGTTGAGTCTAGATTCAACACAGCAACCAGTTCGTCGATAGGACATCAGTAGGAAGTTATGAGAGTTACAAGTTCGGTCTTGTGATCGGGCGAAATGTGTTTCGGACAAAGCGGCGGGCGCGGCGGATGCGGGGCAGCGGCGCGGAAATCTTGTCGCTGAAATTGCAGCGCGCGGCACCGGACAGCGAGGGCGCGCGGAAGTTGAGAGGCTGCGGAGGATTCGTAGCTTGCGGCCGGAGGCAGCGGCTCGGGGATTTTGGGCGGAAAAACTTAGGAAAAATCAGATTTTTCTTTTAAAAGACCTTGGGAGGGTGACAAGTGTCCCCGTCTGATTTTTGCATGCGTTATATTGACCAAGTCTTGAGACTTGGTCGTATTTCATCTCTCTCTTAGACAAAAGCTCATCCTTCTCTCTTAAAAGTTCAAGCTCTCAGCCTCTAAAATCCCAGAGACATTCTAGCCTTAGGAAAAATCTGAAAAAGTAAGCAAGAAGGAAGCTTGTGGCTAGCTTGTGAAGGTTGTTGTGGTGGTGTTCTTGAAAGGAAGCTAGCAAGTTGTTGGAAAAATTTGGCTAAAGCTCAAAGGTAATGATTCTTCCTTTAGAATTAGTTTTTAGTGTTGCATGTTAAGAAGAAAGAACTTGTGATAGTGAATAATGCTCTTAGAGTCATTGCGTAAGAAATGTGGTTTGGTTATGGAAGAATTGGTTAAGAAGATATAATGAGCATATTGTAGCCTAAAAACTACCTTAAATTGTTAAGTGAATTGTTGTACCTTATGGGGCAGAATTTTACACGAGTTTAGGTGTGTAATCCCGCTGAAATGTTGGATTGTTGAGCCTTAAATGTGGCGTTTGGATGATAAATTCGGCCTTGTGAAGGTGGCAAAGTATGTAGAAACAAAAAATGCTGCTTGATTTTCCATAGAATTTAGTGGCTTTGAGTTTAGATTATTCTACATTGAAATTAGAGGTTAATAAGCGTATCATGGTTATTTTAGGTTGACATATTACTTGCGGTAGTTTGGACTTAGCAAGTGGATTGATCAAAAAGGTATGTGAAGCTTTCCTATCTTTTGAGCATGAGTATTTGTATCTATGTAGTGCGGTAGGCGTACAAGATTTAGTATTCTTACTTGTTTAAGTATAAATAAAGACTTGTTTTGTTTTAAAGTATAAGTCCACTTGGTTAAGGGAAAATTATGATTTTACAAAAGTATAGAGTACTTGGTGTGAAAGTATTGAGTATTGAATTATTCTAAAGATAAGAGGCTTGAAGTATTTTTGAAAGTTGTGTAGATTTGTTTGAAGTATAAGTCTCTTGGTTAGTAAAAGAACAAAATGATTTATAAGGAGTTATAACGGCTTTATGGGAAGTTAGTTATAACGGCCTTATGAAAAGATAAGAAGGTCTTAATTTCTAAAGTATAAAGATAGTATAACGGCTTTATGGGAAGTTAGTTATATTAGCTTTATGAAAGGTTAACAAGAAGAGATTTACTCTAAGTAAGATAAGCAAAGACAAATGATTTGATTTATGAAAGACAAATTGATCTTTAGGCATCAATTGCCCAAAGGTTTTATGTATGAAAAAGAGTCACTTTTAAAAGAGTTGAAGTATGTGGTACTTGGGTTAAATTCCCGGTTTTCTTTTATTAAAGATATGATTAAGTGCCTTAAGTAAAGATTAATGAGAGGGTATATGGACAAAGCTAATAAGAAGTTATAAGTTTTCTTAACTTATTTATGATTATGATATGATGTGATTTGAGCTAGGGTAGAGTATATCGAGGCAAGCCCAGATCGTTATACCACGCTTCTCGGGGTAAGAGTATGTCGAGGGCAAGCCCCAGATCGTCATACCACCTTCTCGGTGTAAGAGTATATCGAGGCGGGCCCAGATCGTTATACCATCTGCACGGTGTAGAGTATATCGAGGGCAAGCCCAGATCGTTATACCATCTGCTCGGTGTAAGAGTATATCGAGGAGTCTGACCCCAAGATCGTTATACCATCTGCTCCGGTGTAGAGTATATCGAGGGTAAGTCCCAGATCGTTATACCATCTGTTTGGGGTAAGAGTATATCGAGGGTAAGCCCCAGATCGTTATACCGCATTAGTGGACTTGCTACCAGCGATGCGAGGAATACCTCATGCGAGTCCTTATGGGCTTATGCGGGTGAAATAGTCCCGTGCGGTAGTCTGACTATCGAGGAATACCTCGTGCGGGTCCGCGGGACCCGTGCGGGTGAAATAGTCCCGAGGTAGGATTGCTTATTGATACTACGGGCGAGGACCTGTTTTGATCACGAGCCTCTATTTTATGCGATATTATATATATGTTTGTTACTCGTTGTTAGTAAGGCACGATAAAAGGTAAGTTGATTTCATTCGACCCGACTTATTTTGGACTTATGATTTCATTCTGATATTTTGGTTTCACATACTTGGTACTGTTATGCGACCTCGCCGAAATGCGTTACATCTGTAGTCGAGATCGTAGCTTTTAGTCCGCACTCTTAGGATCATTTGTTCATTTCTGGAAAGCTCCGTCCTCGAGCTTTGTCTTTTGGTATGATTCCACGAGGTTATAGACTTTTATACGTTCGGGGTATGGCGGGGCCTGTCCGCGATTATTATTCTGAAGTGCGTAGTCACGTTTGTAGGTTGAAATTTGTAAGAACGGTTATCTTGTTTCACATTCGATTAAGTTATTTTATGAAAGGCGGCCTTGTCGACTTGCTAGTGATGTTTACCTTATACAGATTTTGTATTATGTATGTTCATTGCTATTCTCGATGTGTACACGATAGGGTGCCCAGATAAGGCACGATCGCGGCCGAGTGGTCGTGTGAGAAATCACCTCAATGTGTATAACCACATCACGACCGACCAGGGACGCGGCAGTGCCTACTGGCACCACTACAGTATCATCGAATATCAGCGGAACATCATGAAACTATAAAATAAAATAGCAGTAAAGCAGGAGGTTAGCGATAGGGCTACCTTCGCAGACATGAATATATCTGGCCAAAGCGGTTGCCTCATTTCTTATAAAGCGACCATGATATGTGACTACGGACCTCTAGAGTTTTAACATAACAAGCGTGGCGGGACGGGGCCCGTACCTGAATATACATGAATCTACTACCTCGGGAAAAGCGTACCAGCTAAGCCTCGGAGCAAATGGAGCTTTCTCTCAGCGAGCGAGATCTAGAGCAAGCATCGCGACACAGGTACCTAAAACTGCGGGCATGAGCGGAGCCCCAGGAAATCGATTACAATAGGTACGAATATGGAGCAGAATATAACGTCTGATAAACAAATCATAAGCGTACAAAGAATGGCGAGACAAGTATAAAAGTACATGCGGATCCTGTAGTGTCATTACGACATGAACTTAATCATACCTTATCATCTTTTCTTTTCAATAAAGTTATAGCCAGCTCTTATATGCATGATTAGGAAAATCATTAAGTTCATTACAATAAAACTTACTTACCTTCCATAACACAATCCGACCCTTTTATGGAGGGCGCGTATACTACGCCCGATCGGGGCGCGATCAAGTCGCCAAAATAGCAAAGTGTGGCGTGGAATCCCAATCTGTAAGCGGTATAAGTGTAAATATAACCGTGTGGCGCGTGGCATCACCTCATTGTCGGCGTACCACATACACCATACATATATATATCTCGGCAGTGGAATCCATCAACGTCGGCGGTATAAGTGTAAAATATAAACATGGGTCTCATGCCCGTAACATCAATCAGCGGGTGGTATAACGTCTTGGGGTTACCCGCCGTTTATACTCTTACCACAGGCGGTGGTATAGCGTCTTGGGGTTTACCGCCGGCGATACTCTTACCACGGAGAAGGTGGTAAAGCGGTGGTATAGCGTCTTGGGTGTTTACCCGCGATACTCTTACGGAGAAGGTGGTATAACGTCTTGGGGTTTACCGCCGTTTATCTCTTACCACTATCTCGTGAGCCATCCAACAATCATAAGCACTACCGTATCGCTTTATAAAAATCAGAATTTAACCCAGTACTCGAATAGCGGAAGCATGCGGTGGAAACCCATCAGCATTGTCGATGCGTCCGAGTAACTTACAACAAGGCAGGCCTCCGTAAGTCGCGACAGCGTAAAACATAATACTTGCACTCGAAGGCTATCGCGTACGTATAGGCTAATTCTCGATTAACCAAGCCAAAGTACTTATCAAGGCACACGTAGAATAATTCTCATTTAACAAGCCAAAGTACTTATCAAGGCACGTAGAATAATTCTCATTTAACAAGCCAAAGTGCTTATCGAACCTGAATAGAATAATTCTCATTTAACAAGCCAAAGTACTACTGCGTCACATTCTTTTCAAAGACTCGCTTTCCAAATAAAACTTCCCGATACTAACGGTAGTATCAAGTCTATCCACCTTTCAAGACAAGTCACGATACCTTTTTAGAAATACGATTACGAACACAAATCAGTGACTTCTTTATTAATAACCTTAAGCAATTGGTACCTTTAAAACAATTTGCCACTTCCTTAATACAAGTTATTTCTTTGATTACTTTATTAGAAAACCATTCTCTTAACCTTCCATAAAGCGTTATAACCAACTTCCCGTAAAGCCGTTCTAACCCGTTATGGTTTAGACCAACACGTTATTTTATAACCAAGAGACTTACTTTTTGAAACCAAGTATTATATACTTTCAAATCAATTCTCATAACATTCAAAAATACAATTAGTCTCTTAACCTTTAGAAAACAAGTGACTCCTTTTATTACAAAACCTTAGGCACTTGATGCCTTAAAAACAAGTTGCCTTTTCACTAAAATCAAGTCATTTATCTTTCCATAAAGCAAATATAACTAACTTCCCATAAAGCGTTATATTCACTTTATACCTTAGGCAAAACAATTTCCTATCGAGGACTTATACGTTTAAGCGGAACAAGTATCACATACTTTAAAACTCTTGAAGTCCCTTAACTTTAATAAAACTTAAGGCATCTTTTATTCTTTCAAAGAAGTGAGTTAATCTCTAACTCACTGACTTGGCTATTCCGAAACTAGTAAAGGATATCAAGGTGTTGTCGTCTACTACTACATCGTTCAACTAGTCATGCTCGAAGATAGGAAAAGTTCTACATAGAGTAGATCATGCGACTACCTCTTAACAAGAGTAAAAGGAAACATGAAATAATACCGGGTATATTCCAAACATAGAATCATGCGAAAGGAAGGAAGAGGTTCACATACCTCGCGACGATTGTCGACAAGTAGCAAAATGCTCCAAAGTACTTCAACCTTGAGCTATTCCATTTTTCAAGTAGGATCGTTATACTTAGTACTTGACCTATAATGGTCACGTCGTCCGTTAACCTCTTATTTCAAGCGTAGAATATTCTAAGTGCTAAGTCACTAATTCTACGGAAAATCGGACGACACCTCGCTTTGTTTCTACTTACTTTGCCACCTTTTTCAAGGCGAATACAATAACCAAACACGCCACTTTTAAGGCCCGATCAATGAAATCAACAATGGGGATTACCGCTACTAGGCGTGTAAAATTCCGCCCATGAAGCGATATCAAATTAATACGACTTACTAGGCCAATTCGGCTAGCGAAGTACTCTGACATCAATTCTTATCAATTTCCATTTCAATCCAAGTTATTAGCCTAACATGATATCAAGTCATGGCGATTATAACTACTATAATCTCGAGTAATTAACGTGCGACTATTAACTACGACCCGATCTTGAAATCCAACTTGAATGGCTAATGTGTCATTTGGATTTTAGGCTACAACAATCCATAACACTTACAAAACTTCAACATATACTTCATGCTAGTAAAATGTAAGGCTAACAATAATACATAATCTTGTAACACTTAAAGAGAACAGATTATACCTCAGCGAATCTCGATCTAACTTCCCGAATCCGAAGTCGCTCATTAGCAACTTAGAGACCATGAAGACAACGAATCCTACTTGAGACCTTAGAACCATACCAACAACTTTCCTTCAAACTTCCAATCAAAACCTAGAAAGACAACTAGGTTTTAGCTGCGACTAACGAAAACTATCTTTTGAGATTTTTCTATTGAGATATGCTTACAATACACTTAGGAACCTTGGTTTAAAGTGGGGAGATTATTGGACAACAAACAAATTCTTTTCCTTTTCACTCATGTTGAACCCGAGAGCACTAGCTCTATGTTCATCCAATTTTCTTCAAATTTTTCTAAGTGTTGGACTATGTCTCACTACTAGTAGTATAATAAAGGGACATGGAGGGTCAAGATGTGAACAATTGGGTGGCTTGGATGAGCTTCACTTAAATATCAAGGCTTGTGGGACCTTGACCAAGTCAACTTTCTCAAGCTTGACTACTAGCAAGACTTGTCTTCCTAACAAGGGTCAAATGACCATTGTGTCCATGCTTAAATTTGTCCAAGACAACATAAGGGTGGTGACACGTGTCGCCCTCCCATTCGTCACAATATTACGTTTTTCCGACAATTCCATAATTCCGATAAATTTTTACAAGTCTCAATCTTAACAACTTGAGTCCTTACGTCGTTCTTAAAACATGTCTGTAAATCGAGGTGTAACATTCTTCCCAGCTTAGAAACATTAGTCCGAATGTTCTTTGAGTCAATCTTTATAATTTGCGACATAGTTTCCTTCACAACCCGACATACTAATAATGCCACCGTGGCCCTAATACCTACATAGCATATCGAGTCCATCATAAACCCAAAAGAGGTTATATTTTTGTGCTTCCAACTCTTTCTAGCATACATACGTAAATTCCATACGATTCGGCCTCTAATCTTTTGGAGTCACTCTTTTAAACAATATAAGGCCATTTAGGCTCGCGACTGGTTCGTGAGCGCGTCCACGAACAGTAAAACAATTAACTAGACTTGGGTCTTGCACCTCGTGACCCTGTCACGTGGCGGAACTACTACCAGATCCCACTCCATTCCAGGCCATGGGAGACACAACGAGTCCTCGGCCCGACTCAGCGTCGCGCTTAACTCTTATCCTTGATGCGACTTAAAATCTTATTGCGAGAAAGCCTTATATACCTAAGGTCTCGGCGATAATCAATATTCTTAGGCTCACAATTTCCATGCTCCAAGCCTACCTTACGGTCCCCGATGGCAGTGCAAAAACTTCATAAAACCAAAACCATGTTGTCTCGATCACAGCAACCATTACTTACTCTATACGGACCTCGTCAGTACAATTCTCTTAAGCTGCTATGCGGCAATCTATTAACATGACATTAGTTAGGATTCTTAACATGGCTTAAGGGTTCACTACTGTCAGACAACTAATCCTTTCCCGATTATCTGAAATAAAACATAAGATCTTGGCGAGAATTCATTAAGCGTTCCATACCTTCCGGTATCTAGTTAGTCTTTACTGACTCTTGGTAATCTAAAAATCATTCTAGGCAAGCGACAGCGTTTGACCTCATACATAACTCCGTATAGATGTATGTCCAATACCAACTATACTACAATCATTACCAACTGGATCGCGATCCACGTAGTCGCTTCAGGTCGCTCTTGCCTTCTTGCTGCAATCAACATAACTTCGTTAGGGAGGCGACCTAACAACACGGCTCTGTCGCGATCTCGAGTGAAGAATGGAAACCAATCCTAAATGTCTGCGACCTCACGATTATAGATGTGGTGCCTAACACGCGATAATCAAGACTCTACTGAACCGCGATGCGTAGACACTTTCAGAGGACTAGCGCTCACGATACCACTTTTGTCACGACCCGGCCGGGGCGCGGTGCCCTACAGGCACCGCTACGTATACATCGAGAGATAATCAGCGGAACATACATGAAACTTATAAAATAAAATAGCAGTAAAACAACGAGTTAGCGATGAGGCTACCTTCGCAGACATGAATATATACAAGCGGTTGCCTCATTTCTTACAAAGCGACCTACGATATGTGACTACTGACCTCTAAGAGTTTTAACATAACAAGCGTGGCGGGACGGGGCCCCGCCATACCTGAATATACATGAATCTACTACCTCGGGAAAAGCGTACCAAGAGCTAAGCCTCGGAGCAAATGGAGCTTTCTCAAATCAACCGAGATCCTAAGAGCAAGGATCACGACTGGTACCTAAAACTGCGGGCATGAGCGGCCCCGAAGAAGTCGATTACAACAGTGCGAATATGGAGCAGAATATAACATCTGATAAACAAATCATAAGCGTACAAAAGAATGGCGAGACAAGTATAAAAGTACATACGGATCTGTAGTGTCATTACGACTTATGAACTTAATCGTACCTTATCATCTTTTCCCATTTTCAATAAAAGTTATAGCCGCTCTTATATGTACATGATTAGGAAAATCATTAAGTTCATTACCATAAAACTTACTTACCTTCCATAACACAATCCAACCGCTTTTATGGAGGGACGCGTATACTACGGCCCGATCGGGGCGCGATCAAGTCACACAAAATAGCAAAGTGTGGTCGTGGAATCCCCATCACCGCCGAAAACTATAAGTGTAAAATATAACCGTGTGGCGCGTGGCATCCGCACTCACGTGGCGTACGTACACCATACATATATATATCTCCCGCGTGGAATCCCATCATCAGTCGGCGGTATAAGTGTAAAATATAAACATGGGTCTCATGCCCATAACATCAATCAGCGGTGGTATAACGTCTTGGGGTTACCCTCATTTATACTCTTACCACGGAGCGGTGGTATAGCGTCTTGGGGTTTACCTCAGCGATACTCTTACCACGGAGAAGGTGGTAAGCGGTGGTATGGCGTCTTGGGGTTTACCTCACCGATCTCTTACCTGGAGAAGGTGGTATAACGTCTTGGGGTTTACCGCCGTTTATACTCTTACCTATCTCGTGACCATCTAACAATACATAAGCACTACCGTATCGCTTTATAAAAATCAGGAATTTAACCCAGTACTCCAAATAGCGGAAGCATACGTGGAATCCACGTCAGCGTCGGTGCGTCGAGTAACTTACAACAAGGCGGTAGGCCTCCAACCGAGTCGCGACAGCGTAAAAAACATAATACTTGCACTCAAAGGCTATCACGACGTATAGGCTAATTCTCAATTAACCAAGCCAAAGTACTTATCAAGGCACACATAGAATAATTCTCATTTAACAAGCCAAAGTACTTATCAAGGCACACATAGAATAATTCTCATTTAACAAGCCAAAGTACTTATCAGGGCACAAATAGAATAATTCTCATTTAACAAGCCAAAGTACTTTTCAAAAGACTCCTTTCCAAATAAAACTTCCCCGATACTAACAACCGTAGTATCAAGTCCTATCCACCTTTCAAGACAAGTCACAATACCTTTTTAGAAATACAATTACCGGCTTCTAAATCAAGTGACTTCTTTATTAATAACCTTAAGCAATTGGTACCTTTAAAACAATTTGCCCTTCCTTAATACAAGTTATTTCTTTGATTACTTTATTAGAGAAAACCATTCTCTTAACCTTCCATAAAGCCGTTATAACCAACTTCCCATAAAGCCATTATAACCCTTTATGGTTTAGACCAACACGTTCCTTTTATAACCAAGAGACTTCTACTTTTTGAAACCAAGTATTATATACTTTCAAATCAATTCTCATAACTTTCAAAAATACAATTAGTCTCTTAACCTTTAGAAAACAAGTGACTCCTTTTATTACAAAACCTTAGGCAATTGATGCCTTAAAAACAAGTTGCCTTTTCACTAAAATCAAGTCATTTATCTTTCCATAAAGCAAATATAACTAACTTCCCATAAAGCCGTTATATTCACTTTATACCTTAGCCAAAAACAATTTCCTATCGAAGGGACTTATCGTTTAGAGCGGAACAAGTATCACATACTTTAAAACTCTTGAAGTCCATAACTTTAATAAAACTTAAGACATCTTTTATTCTTTCAAAGAAGTGAGTTAATCTCCTAACTCACCCGACTTGGCTATTCCCAAAACTAGTAAAGGATATCAAGGTGTTGTACGTCTACCGTACTACATACGTTCAACTAGTCATGCTCAAAGATAGGAAAAGTTCTACATAGAGTAGATCATGCGACTACCTCTTAACTTCAGAGTAAAGGAAACATGAAATAATACCACGGGTATATTCCAAACATAGAATCATGCGAAGGAAGGAAGAGGTTCACATACCTGCATAACGATTGTCGACAAGTAGCAAAATGCTCCAAAGTACTTCAACCTTGAGCTATTCCATTTTTCAAGTAGGATACGTTATACTTAGTACTTCAACCTATAATGGTCACCATACGTCCATTAACCTCTTATTTCAAACGTAGAATATTCTAAGTGCTAAGTCACTAATTCTACGGAAAATCGGACAGCACCTCCTTTGTTTCTACTTACTTTGCCACATTTTTCAAGGCCGAATACAATAACCAAACACGCCACTTTTAAGGCCCAATCAATGAAATCAACAATAGGGGATTACACGCCTACTAGGCGTGTAAAATTCCGCACAAGCGATATCAAATTAATACAACTTACTAGGCCAATTCGGCTAACTTGAAGTACTACAACATCAATTCTTATCCAATTTCCATTTCAATCCAAGTTATTAGCCTAACATGATATCAAGTCGCGGCGATTATAACTACTATAATCTCGAGTAATTAACGTGCGACTATTCTAACTACGACCCGATCTTGAAATCCAACTTCAAATGGCTAATGTGTCATTTCGTATTTTAGGCTACAACAATCCATAACACTTATAAAACTTCAACACATATACTTCATGCTAGTAAAATGTAAGGCTAACAACAATACATAATCTTGTAACACTTAAAGAGAACAAGATTATACCTCAACGAATCTCAATCTAACTTCCAAATCTGAAGTCGCTCCTTAGCAACTTAGAGACCCTTCAAGACACTTCAATCCTCTACTTGAGACCCTTAGAACCATACCAACAACTTTCCTTCAAACTTCCAATCAAAACCTAGAAAGACAACTAGGTTTTCGCTTTGCGACTAACCCGAAAACTATCTTTTTCCGAGATTTTTCTATTGAGATATGCTTACAATACACTTAGGAACCTTGGTTTAAAGTGGGGAGATTATTGGACAACAAACAAATTCTTTTCCTTTTCACTCATGTTGAACCCGAGAGCACTAGCTCTATGTTCATCCAATTTTCTTCAAATTTTTCTAAGTGTTGGACTATGTCTCACTACTAGTAGTATAATAAAGGGACATGGAGGGTCAAGATGTGAACAATTGGGTGGCTTGGATGAGCTTCACTTAAATATCAAGGCTTGTGGGACCTTGACCAAGTCAACTTTCTCAAGCTTGACTACTAGCAAGACTTGTCTTCCTAACAAGGGTCAAATGACCATTGTGTCCATGCTTAAATTTGTCCAAGACAATATAAGGGGGGTGACACGTGTCGCCCTCCCATTCGTCACAATATTACGTTTTTCCGACAATTCCATAATTCCGATAAATTTTTACAAGTCTCAAATCTTAACACTTGTGAGTCCTTACGTACGTTCTTAAAACATGTCCTGTAAATACGGGGTGTAACATTATTCCCCCCTTAGAAACATTCGTCCCCGAATGTTCTTTCGGAGTCAATCTTTATAATTTGCGACATAGTTTCCTTTCACAACCCCGATATACTAATAATGCCACACATGGCCCTAATACCTCGCACACGCATATCCGTCCATCATAAACCCAAAAGAGGTTATCTTTTTGTGCTTTCAACTCTTTCTAGCATACATACATAAATTCCATACCGATTCTGGCCTCTAATCTTTTGGAGTCACTCTTTTAAACAATATAAGGCCATTTCAGGCTCGCGACACGGTTCGTGAGCGCGTCCACGAACAGTAAAACAATTAACTAGACTTGGGCCTTGCACCCTCGTGACCTGTCGCGTGGCGGAACTACTACCAACCGATCCCACTCCATTCCGGGCCATGGGAGACCGTGAGTCCTCGGCCCGACTCGGCGTCGCTTAACTCTTATCCTTAGTCTGACTTAAAATCTTATTGCCAGAGAAAGCCTTATATACCTAAGGTCTCGGCAGTAATCAATATTCTTAGGCTCACAATTTCCATGCTCCAAGCCTACCTTACGGTCCAGGTGCGGTACAAAACTTCTCATTAAACCAAAACCATGTTGTCTCGATCCACAATGACCATTACTTACTCTACGGACCTCGTCCATACAATTCTCTTAAGCTACTACGCGGCTTAATCTATTAACATGACATTAGTTAGGTTCCTTAACATGGCTTCGGGTTCACTACCCTATCAGATGACTCATCCTTTCCGATTATCTCAAATAAAACATAAGATCTTGGCGAGAATTCATTAAGCTGTTCCATACCTTCCGGTATCTAGTTAGTCTTTACCAACTCTTGGTAATCTAAAAATCATTCTAGGCAACAGCGTCGACCTGCATACATAACTCGTATAGATGTATGTCACAATACCAACTATACTACAATCATTACCAACGGATCGCGATCAATCCATAGTCGCTACGGGTCGCTGCCTTTACCGTAGCTGCAATCAACATAACTCGTTAGGGAGGCGACCACAAAAACACGGCTCTATCGCGCGATCTCGAGTGAGAAGAATGGAAACCAATCCTAAATGTCCTGCGACCTCACGATTATAGATGTGGTGCGCAACACGCGATAATCAAGACTACTGAACACGATGCGTAGACACTTTCCGAGGACTAAGCGCTCACGATACCACTTTTGTCACGACCCGGCCGGGCGCGGCGGTGCCCTACAGGCACCCTACGGTATACATCGAGAGATAATCGTGAACATACATGAAACTTATAAAATAAAATAGCAGTAAAACAACAAGGTTAGCGAGTAGGGCTACCTTCGCAGACATGAATATATACAAAGCGGTTGCCTCATTTCTTACAAGCTGACCCCTGATATGTGACTACAGGCCTCTAAGAGTTTTAACATAACAAGCGTGGCGGGACGGGGCCGCCATACCACGAATATACATGAATCTACTACCTCGGGAAGCGTGCCAAGATCTAAGCCTCGGAGCAAATGGAGCTTTCTCTCAGCAACCGAGATCCTAAGAGCGAGGATCGCGACACAGGTACCTAAAACTGCGGGCATGAGCGCGGCCCCGAAGAAGTCGATATAACAGTCCGAATATGGAACATAATATAACGTACAGTAAACAAATCATAACTGTACAAAAGAATGACAAGGACAGTATAAAAGTACATACGAGATCTGTATGTCATTACCACTTATGAACTTAATCGTACCTTATCATCTTTTCCCATTTTCAATAAAAGTTATAGCCACGCTCTTATGTACATGATTAGGAAAATCATTAAGTTCATTACCATAAAACTTACTTACGCTTCCATAACACAATCCGACCACTTTTATGGAGGGACGTATATCTTACGGCCTAATCCGGGGCGCGATCAAGTCACACAAAATAGCAAAGTGTGGTCGTGGAATCCCAATCGCTGGCGACTATAAGTGTAAATATAACCATGTGGCGCGTGGCATCGCTCCCGTCGGCGTACATACACGTACATATATATATATCTCACGCGTGGAATCGCATCATCGTCGACGGTATAAGTGTAAAATATAAACATGGGTCTCATGCCCATAACATCAATCAGCGGGTGGTATAACGTCTTGGGGTTACCCTCGTTTATACTCTTACTGGAGCGGGTGGTATATCGTCTTGGGGTTTACCGCACCGATACTCTTACCGGAGAAGGTGGTAAGCGGGTGGTATAAGCGTCTTGGGGTTTACCCTCACCGATACTCTTACCCCGGAGAAGGTTGTATAACGTCTTGGGGTTTACCCGCCGTTATACTCTTACCTATCTCGACCGACCATCTAACAATACATAAGCACTACCATGTCCTTTATAAAAATCGGGAATTTAACAGTACTCGAATAACGGAAGCATACGTGGAATCCCACATCACCGTCGATGCGTCCAAGTAACTTACAACAAGGCGATCGACCTCGGCCAGAGTCGCGACAGCGTAAAAAACATAATACTTGCACTCGAAGGCTATCACCAAGCACATATAGGCTAATTCTCGATTAACAAGCCAAAGTACTTATCAAGGCACACGTAGAATAATTCTCATTTAACAAGCCAAAGTACTTATCAAGGCACACATAGAATAATTCTCATTTAACAAGCCAAAGTACTTATCAGGGCACAAATAGAATAATTCTCATTTAACAAGCCAAAGTACTACGCACGTACATTCTTTTCAAAAGACTCCTTTCCAAATAAAACTTCCCCGATACTAACAATCGTATATCAAGTCCTATCCACCTTTCAAGACAAGTCACAATACCTTTTTAGAAATACAATTACCGGCTTCTAAATCAAGTGACTTCTTTATTAATAACCTTAAGCAATTGGTACCTTTAAAACAATTTGCCCTTCCTTAATACAAGTTATTTCTTTGATTACTTTATTAGAGAAAACCATTCTCTTAACCTTCCATAAAGCCGTTATAACCAACTTCCCATAAAGCCGTTATAACCCTTTATGGTTTAGACCAACACGTTCCTTTTATAACCAAGAGACTTCTACTTTTTGAAACCAAGTATTATATACTTTCAAATCAATTCTCATAACTTTCAAAAATACAATTAGTCTCTTAACCTTTAGAAAACAAGTGACTCCTTTTATTACAAAACCTTAGGCTATTGATGCCTTAAAAACAAGTTGCCTTTTCACTAAAATCAAGTCATTTATCTTTCCATAAAGCAAATATAACTAACTTCCCATAAAGCCGTTATATTCACTTTATACCTTAGCCAAAAACAATTTCCTATCCAAGGGACTTATACGTTTAGAACGGAACAAGTATCACATACTTTAAAACTCTTCAAGTCCCTTAACTTTAATAAAACTTAAGACATCCTTTATTCTTTCAAAGAAGTGAGTTAATCTCCTAACTCACCCGACTTGGCTATTCCCAAAACTAGTAAAGGATATCAAGGTGTTGTACGTCTACCGTACTACATACGTGCAACTAGTCATGCTCAAAGATAGGAAAAGTTCTACATAGAGTAGATCATGCAACTACCTCTTAACTTCTAAGAGTAAAAGGAAACATGAAATAATACCACAGGTATATTCCAAACATAGAATCATGCCAAAGGAAGGAAGAGGTTCACATACCTCGCGACGATTGTCGATAAGTAGCAAAATGCTCCAAAGTACTTCAACCTTGAGCTATTCCATTCTTCAAGTAGGATACGCTATACTTAGTACTTCAACCTATAATGGTCACCATACGTCCATTAACCTCTTATTTCAAACCTAGAATATTTTAAGTGCTAAGTCACTAATTCTACGGAAAATCGGACAACACCTCCTTTGTTTCTACTTACTTTGCCACATTTTTCAAGGCCGAATACAATAACCAAACACGCCACTTTTAAGGCCCAATCAATGAAATCAACAATAGGGGATTACACGCCTACTAGACGTGTAAAATTCCGCCCCATAAACGATATCAAATTAATACAACTTACTAGGCCAATTCGGCTAACTTGAAGTACTACAACATCAATTCTTATCCAAGGGTCAAATGACCATTGTGTCCATGCTTAAATTCGTCCAAGACAACATAAGGGGCGGTGACACGTGTCGCCCTCCCATTCGTCACAATATTACGTTTTTCCGACAATTCCATAATTCCGATAAATTTTTACAAGTCTCAAATCTTAACACTTGTGAGTCCTTACGTACGTTCTTAAAACATGTCCTGTAAATACGGGGTGTAACAACCACACTACAGCTTCCACCCTTGGTCTAAAGGATACTTTCTTTACCTTGTTACTTCACAAAATGATCACTCCCCTTCTCTTAACCCATGTTCACTTCTTTCCTTACTCGTCGTACACTTCTCGTATACCTGAACTCTTTCTATTACACGCACCATATTTCAGTCATCGCTTCTGCTTTCGAACTCTTGGGGTTTCTACTATCCAACTTGGTCACTTTACTAGCTTCGATTTCCTCTAAGGCCATCCCCGGCCTTCACGATCTGATTCTGGTCGAACATATCCACGAACACATATGATGGTTACCTAAACCTGGGCTTTGTACCCTCGTGATCCTACCACCTGGCGGGACCACCTCGAACTGACCCTACCTCAAATCGGGCTGCGGGTTGACCCGCGATCTGGCCTCAACCCGACCCGCTATCGCGCCAAACTCTTGTTCCCCGATCCGGAACAACCTTACCTATACAAGTCATCAAAGCTACCACTTCCATCTCACACTACCCATGGAATTATCACACAAAACTCCACGTATACTATGCACTCCGACAAGGGTTAACCGTAAAATCCTTTACTCAAGACGGCCTTACATCTAAGGTCTCAACGTGTAAGATTCTAAGGTTTACACCTTCCATGTCCCCATACTTATCCTTTCAACTAACCATGTTTTCTAACTCACAAATAACACAACGCTATCCGTACATAGCACACAATAATAAGATCATCATATCAAGCATACTAAACTCTAGAGGGTTAAGGTTATACCTGAAAGATTTCAAATAAGCGATTCAAAGGACCGCTAAAACTGGGATCTTCCACCGCGACCTCTGTCGTGGCCTGCCGGTATATGAACATCCTGCCTCGCTATTGAAGGTGAAGAACCCGCAACTGATCCCGTAGTCTGTGCTATCTCACTAGTGCCACCTCCGGTCGGACAGTTTCTCGCATAATGGCCCTGCTGGCCACATGTAAAGCAAACTCCCAAACTAGCACGACACTCCCCCTTATGGATCATACCGCAACGGCCACACTGAGGTAAGGGTGGCCTCATCTGGCCAACACCACTACTCCTCCGAAAACCTGAACCATTGGAGCCCTGACCTGCTCCTGAATACTCTGGATGCCACGAAGGCTCAGAGGACCGCTCAGTCTTGGCGGAGGCGCATAACTAGTCTGCTGGCCGAGGCGATGCCTCGAAAGTCGCCAAAAGACCTGCTGTTCGCCTCTTCTGCTGATCCGGTCATTCCGCCGACCTCTCCGCCTCGCACCCAGTGCATAAGCTCGCTGCGCGGGCAATGTCCATGCCCGGTGAAGAGCTACACCGAGCAAGCCTCGCCAAGTAGTCATCGATCCCGTGGCGTAGCGGTGCACTCGCCCTCCATATTTGCCACTAACGCCGGGACATATCGGGCCAACGAGTCGAACTCCACGTTGTACTCCCGAACCGTACGCCCGTCCTGCCTTAACATCAAAAATCTGTCGGCCCGTGCCCTCGCCGCGTGGGGCAAGAAATGTGCAAGAAATGCCCTCGAGAACTCGTCCCATACGGTGAAGCGCATGCTCCCAGGGCTTCCGTAGAATCAAACCCGATCGCAGATCACGCGCGGCGATGCGAACCCAATACCACCGACTCTGCCTCTGAGGCCTTGATCACTCTCATGATCCGCTGTAACTGTCGGATAAACTCCTGAGGGTCATCCTCAGCTCTCGATCCATAGAACACTGGTGGACTGCAACTTAAGAAGTCCCGAAGTCTCCAACTATCGGCCCTGGGTGCACTACTGGTACCACCGGCTCCCGTCTGTCCTCAAGTCTCGCCATAAACCTAACTAGTAATTGGGCCATCTTCTTGCAACCCATATCCTCTGTTCCTGGCCGTGGGACTGGAGGCTCAGATATCGTGGCCTCAGTAGCTATTGCTGCTGCTCTAAACTCTGCTGGGGCTGCCGGCATCGTAGATTCCGCCGTCTGTAGCACCACCGGCTAAAGCGGGCCTCGTCACGGTAACCCTCTGCTCTACTCGCGGCTCCCTGCGCCTTGCCGCCACGGGCTCTGGTTGCCTTGCGTAGAGGCATAACTGGTACAAAAGAATACGTCAGAGGGAGTCCAACTTATAACACAGCTCTAAGGCACGATCTCAGAGTGAGAAGAATGGAAACCAACCCTAAATATCTTGTAGCCTCCTGATTATAGATGTGGTGCACAACACACCGATAATCAAGACTCTACTAGACACGGTCTGTAGACACTTTCCGAGGATTAACTGCTCTGATACCACTTTTGTCACGACCCGACCTCGGGCCCGCGACTGGTGCCTTACCCCGGGCACCCTAGTGATACAACATCAGAGAAAAATCAGCGAAAAATAAAAACTTAAACATGAAACAAGAGATATGATAATAAAATAGGCCAACCAAAACGGTTGACTTCTTGCATATATCTGGCTGAGCAGTTACATCCTTTACAACCACGCGGCGGTACTACGGACCTCTAAGAATGTAACCACAACTATGGCGGGACAGGCCCGCCATACCACACAGATGTACAAGAACACCTGACTCGGAAGCATACCAAAAGATAAGCCTCCGGAGAAATGGAGCTTCCCAATACGCTAAACTGTGATCCTATGAGCGAGGATCAACAACCGATGTACCTCTACCTGCGGCATGAACGCAGCCTCGAAAGTCGATCTGACCAATGTGCAGTATGTGGCGAAAATACTATAAATGAAATCATAGTAGTCTATATAAAACAAGAGACATATATGATAACCAAACTACGATACATAATATGTAGCGATCGCGTCAAGTCGTGACTCACGCCTCAAAGTCATCACTCAATTATAACTATGGGTCTCATGCCCGCAACATCAATCATGCGGTGGAACACCTTCCTCATGCCGGCGATGCGATAACCACACCAAGGAGTACATGAACACGGTCCCACTGTGTCATAAAACCGTCGGGGCAAGTCACGAAGGCTAACTACGGATACCAAAGCCGCATCATCAATCGGCCGGGCAAGTACGAAAGCCAACTACGGATACCAAAGCCGTACCAACAAATCTATATAACCATACCACGAAGGCGACCCAGGCAATCGAAAGCCAACTACGGATACCACGCGCCACGTGGTGGTGGGGCAATACGAAGACTAACTACCGGATACCGCCGGAATCACGAGACTTCGTCCACAAAACTGAGCGGGGCAAGTCACGAAGGCTAACTACGGATACCAAGCGAATCGGTAAAACCTCATGGAGAGCTAGTCCATGGAATAATAATTCTGGCGTGCAGTGGAATGCTCCACCGCCAGATGCGTCAGTAAGATCATAACCAATCAGTAGGCCCTCCATCGAGAGACGCGGTGGTATAGAAATACAATACTAGCACGACAAGGCTATCACACGCAAACATAGGCAAGTTACACACAACTCAATGTTCTTTCATTTTATGCCAAAGTCCAGGTTTTAACCCCAAAGTACTACGTACGTTAAATTCTTTTTAAAAGATCCATTTCTTTTACAAAGGTCACCCGCCCGTATTATAAAAATAGAGTGACTAACATTTTAAGTAAACTAAAACAACTTCAGTACTTTCCTTTTTAAACCAAATTAAAACAATACCATGCCCTTTTTAAACCAAAACACTTTCCCTTTTAAAATCAAGTAACAACATTCTTTTCCAAAAGCTCAAGTTGCCTAATTTCAAATACTCAAGTCTCTTATTTTCGAAAGATTTCATAGCTCATAGTCTTAATCACTTAACAATGTAATCTCTTTTAAAACAATTTGAGTAACATAAGTCTATGTGTGAGTAGGTTATACTTGTTTATGACAATCTTATTAAAGCAGCCATGATCTAGGAAATGTAATACAATTTTTTTCTTATCTTAGCTTCTATGCAAATGGAGGTTTCTACTGGTTTTAATAGTAATTAATTAGTCAATACATTTTCCTTTATTAACACTACAGTGGTTTGTTCGATACTTATTCTCATTTCCGAAATATAATATTATTCCTTTTAAACCCCAAGTACCCATTTCTCATAAAAGCGGTTTCACAACTGTTTAACACAAACCAAGTCCTTAATATTTCACATCAAGTCATTTATAAGTCAAGTCTCATATCTTTTAAAAACCACAAACCATTTCTTTACCTACATAAAGTTGTTATAGCAAACTTCCCATAAAGCCGTTATAACACTTTATGTTTTAAACCAACCAAATTCATTTAGCACGTATGCGTCTACCGTACTACATAGTTCACAATCATGCTAGAAAAGATAGGAAGAGGTTCACATACCTCGCGACGGTTATCGACAATTAGCAAAACGCTCAAGTACTATAACCTTGCTAGCCTTTTCCACCCCAGTAGAATACGCTACTCGTAGTACTTGACCTATAATGGCCATAAAGCGTCTATCAACTTCTAGATCTCTTCGTAGAATATTCTAAATACAAGATTCCTTATTCTCTGAGAAAATTCGGCCACCTCCCCACACATGACCACATAAATCTCCTCTACTCGGGCGCTACCGGGCGACAATTCCCGAGGATTACACGTCTAACCGGACGTGTTCAATTCTACTCCACAATAATACAACAAGTCTCATAAATACGATCTATGTAAATCTGATTCAATTCTTATCCATATTCATTCTACATATAGTATACTCAACTATACATTACTCTGACATGTAATATCCAATTACAATAGGGGACAAAAATCATTACCTCGGTAAGCCCAAAATTATCCAAGATTATATGTCGATCTGAGCAACATTTAGCTCCTATTCGAACGCTCAATGCTCCAAGAAACCCTTAGAAGTTTCTAAACACTTCACTAAATACTTGACCAACAATGAAGATTTTCCTAGGGTTTCGTTTTGTGACTAAAGGAAATAAAGTAGTATTTCCGGGATTTTAGTATGGAGGTAACTTAGGAAAATTTCAAGGAATTTAGGCTAAGGTATTTTGGAATAGTAACAATACTTGAAGACATTTTTCTACCAAGGGGTTTTAGTGAAATCGACAAGAAGGGGAGAGGAGTTTGACGAGAGATTTCTAAGGGAGGAGTTTTGATACTTGGAATTTGTTAAGTGGATGAAGAGTCTTGCAACAAGGGGGTATTTATAGGACCCGATGGCGAAGATTAAAACATGTGTAGGGTGGAGATTTGGATCAGTGAAGAATGAAGTCTTCCAACCAAGTGTACACCACAATAATGGGACATATGTCCACCACAACTTTGGGACATATGTCCCCACAACAAAGAGACATGTGGCCATCCACATGCTCAAGAAAACGCCACACCTACTCCCTATCCCAAAGAAATGTCTTGCAAGACTTTGACTTCTTGACTTGGCCACTTGCCCATTATTTCGTCCAACATGCCACCTAAGGGTGCCACATGTCGCCCTCCTATTGGTCCAAATATTTCATCTCTCGGAAAAATCCGTAATGCCAAAAATCCGAAAATAAAATGGGCCCCACAAAACCGTAAATCCTCCCGTGGGCCCCGCGTGACCAATTCCGGAAATAAAATTCCAATACTTCTAAAATAATCCCAGAAGTCCGAATACCGAATCTGGAACTCCAATTCCCATTAACGAACCTTTTTCCTTCACAAAAACCGGAAACTTTTCCGTCGAAAAATCACATCTTTCTTCATTTCCAATCTTAATGTCGTATTCTCGTACGTACATCCTCATATACATACTCTGGAACTACAGGGTGTAACACATGTAATGGCCTTCAATATGGGGTTACAATTCAGCAAAATAATGGTTGAATTCATGTGGGAAATAATAGAGGTTTAATGCTCCAAAACCAACCCAAAAGTCATATCTTTTCGTCTCCCGTCGTGACTTTTGGAAGTCCAGCGCCGCAACCCTCACTGGGAGGCACCGCGGCGCGTTATGTCCAGTAACTTACTGGAACAAAAGACGTCTCAGGCGCCGCGCCCTTTGGGGAGGCGCCGCGGCACCAAACTTCCAGTAGCTAAACTCGTCGTAGGCGTCGCGGCCCAGTAGGCGCCACGGCGCTGAATCTTTGCGGCCACGGCGATTTTGCGCGTAGTGGGCCTTGGCTCTGCGGCGATGCATGACTCGTTTCATCTTTTAACACATTGTACACTTCTTCCTTCATTTACCAACATGAAACCATTGTTATTTGGCGAAATAACCTTCTATTATCTTATGTCTCAAACATTTTTTATACGTACCAATATCTCTTTCACTAGGAAAATTTATGATCCTTGGTACAACGTGGGCACGTGTGTGGAACCGACATTTCCGACGTGCGGGGCCCGCAATCGTTCGATTCATAATTAATAGGACTAACTTTATTTCACGTTTAATAAATTTCCAACAATCCCCTCTTGGAAGAGATTTTGGCACACGCACATGGTGCATTTCTAGCAATCGTCCGACGGATCGATGTTGCATCTGGATAGGTAGTCGTAGCTTTGAAACTTCCATAGTAGAATACCATCGGACTTACTTACTGCGCGATGAACGTGATGTCTTGAACCGTCAGTGTTTAGTGTAAGCCAATACAACGGTACCAACACAACACCTTTCCTTACTCTATCCTTCTTTAAGGTTTTGTCTGTTGTGGACGTAGAACACGTCTTGGTTTCTTAAGTGCGTTCATTTGAGGCGGCCTATCCTCGCACTTAAATTGGTGGTCTCCTACAAGGTATCCTACAATACCTCACTACACAAGTGTTAGGAACTATTAAAAGTTCCCCAAACCTAACCTCAATTGTTGAGGATTATTTGAAGGTTTTGGAAACTTAGCCTTTGACCACTCTGCAGATATCACTTAATGTATGTCTAAGGAACGACCTTGGATTCATGTTTCTAAGAAGAAAACATTATCCGAAGTGCTTTTGCTTCTACCGAAGCGCTCAACTGAACCTTTACAATTTAGTTTTTCCATTGAACCTAATTTATGGGATCTCCAGTCTGTAAGGTTGGGTATCCACCGTATTAGTTCTTATTGATTAGGTTTTAAGATCATTTCCCTAGACAGGCGGAACATCTGATCTCTGGGTATGCCCTTCGTAAAGGGATCTTCTATGTTTTCCTTTGATTTTACATTTGACAAAGGAAATTTGAGTTCTTACGTACATTCTTATAAACCTATCCTGGAAATTTCCGGGGTGTAACAGAACCTTTGACTCCTAAAAGGTTGAGAGACGTTATTTTCAAGTAATGAAACTTGATTCTTAAAGGAAGAAATGACATGATTTAAGGGAAGTAATTTGTTTTAAAAGGTGTGAGTTACTTGAGATTTAGAAGTTAAGAAACTTGATTTCTAAAGTTAAGAGACTTGAAGTATTTTGGAAGTTAAGAAAATTGATTTGAAAGTATATGATACTTGGTTTTAAAAGTATAAGTCTCTTGGTTGAAAAAGGAATGAAATTGTCTAAAACCATAAAGGGTTATAACGGCTTTATGGGAGGTTGGTTATGTGACTTTATGAAAGGTTAAGAGAATGGTTTCCTCTAATAATGTAAGTAAGAAGTAACTTGAAATAAGGAAGGGTCACTTGATTTAGAAGCTGAGAAACGTATTTCTAAAAGTGTAGTGACTTATGTGAAATGTAAACAAGCCTTGATACTACGGGTGTTATTATCTTGGGGTTTTATATGAAAAGGAACCTTTTTAAAAGAATGGAAGTATGTAGTACTTTGGGTTAAACTCCCGGATTTTTATGTGTGAAACGAAAGTGCCATGAGTTTATAAAAATGGAAGTCTAAAGGTTTAATGAACTTGCCTATGTTTGCTTGTGATAGCTTTGAGTGCAAGTATTATATGTTTACGTTGTCGTGACTCTCAGTTGGAGGGTCGACTGTCTTGTTGTAAGTTTACTTGGGCGTGCGGCGGTGATGTGAGATTCCACGGGTATGCTTCCATTATGATTGATCCTTGGACATGCTTATACGATGTGGGATTAGGGCATGTGACCGGAGGCGGGTTAGATTCGGTTGTTTTATTACCCGTGGCCATGCTTATACGATGAGGATTAGGGCATGCGACCATGCTATGTCACGATTATTACTCCATGGTCTAGCTCCCGTGAAGACATGTACCCGCGATGAGGATTAGGGGCATGTTATATTATTACTCCATGGGCTAGCTCCCCATGAAGACCTGCACCTACGATGAGGGATGCCGAGGGCACGTTATGGCCATGCTTATACGATAAGGGATTCCGGGGCATGCGGACACGTTATATATATATATATATGTGTGTGTTGTATATGTTACACCTACGGTATCGGCGATGATGTAGGATTCCAGGCGAGAGATATATATATGTATTGTGTATGTATGCGCGACGGTGAGGTGGGATGCCACGAGCGCGTCAGGTTATATTTTACACTTATAGTATCGGCGATGATGGGGATTCCACGGCACGCTTTGATATTTGTGTGACTGATCGCGTCCCAGTTGGTAGGGTAGTATATGCGTCCCTCTATAAATGGCCGGATTATGTTATGAAAGATAAGTAAGTTATATGGTAATGAACTTAATGATTTCTCCTAAGTATGTACGTAAGAATTGGCTATAACTCTTAATGGAATGGGAACAGAAAATAAGGTACGATTAAGTTCATAAGGGGTAATGACATGGCAGGATCTGGTATGTACTCTTTATACTTGCCCCTGTCATTCTTTTGTACAGTTATGATCTGTTTACTATACTTTATTTCTGTTCCATATTCGGTACCTATTGTGCGACCGCCTTGAAATTTGCGTTCATGTCCGCAGTTTAGGTATTGATTGTGGATCATGAGCTTAGGATCTGGTTGACATTTTGAGATGGCTCCAATGTTCGGAGTTGTCATGGCTATGTATATTCGAAGTGCGTCGGGGCCTTGTCCCGTCATAGTATGTGTTCAAATCTTAGAGGTGCGTATTCACGTGTAGGTTGGGTGGTTAGAGTTGTAATTACATTTTGTTTGATAGTGTAAGCCACTTTTGGGTGATTTATATTATGGCGACCTTATCGCTTTGCCTTGGTTTTAAAAAAATGTGTTACTTATTTTCATGATTATTTTGGTGTTGTATGTTTGGAAGCGGTGCGGGTAGGGTACGATCGCGGCCGAGTCGGGTCGTGACAAAAGTGGTATCGAGCGATTAGTCCTCGGAAAGTGTCTACTGAGGCCGTGTCTAGTAAGTCTTGATTATCGGTGTGTTGTGCACCACATCTATAATCGAGGAGGTGCGGGACATTTAGGATTGGTTTCCATTCTTCTCACTCGAGATCGTGCGATAGAGCCGTGTTGTTAGTCGTCTCTCTCCTTAACGAGTTATGTTGATTGCATTCTGAGAAAGCGATGACCAGGAAGGACTATATGGATTGCATATCCAGGTTGGTAATGCTTATAGTATAGTTGGTATTGTGACATACATCTATACGGAGTTATGTATGAGGGTCAGAAGCGTGTTGCCTAGAATGATTTTAGATTACCAGGAGTTGGTAAAGACTAACTAGATCACAGGAAGGTATGGGCGATTAATGAATTCGCGAAGGTCTTATGTTTTATTTTGAGATGATTGGGAAAGGATGAAGTATTCGATAGGGTAGTGAACCCTTAAGAAGCCATGTTAAGGACCTTAACGGAATGTCATGTTAATAGATTAAGCTACGTGGTAGGCTTAAGAGAATTGTACGGATGAGGTCCGTATAGAGTAAGTAATGGTTGTTGTGATCAAGACGACACGATCGTGGTATTATGAGAAGTTTTTGTACCCGTTTACTGGGGGACTGGTAAGGTAGGCTTGGAGCATGGAAATTGCGAGCCTAAGAATATTGATAATCGCGAGACCTTAGATATATAAGGCTCTCTGCCATAAGATTTTCAGTCAGACCAAGGATAAGAGTTAAGTGCGACGGCGGGTCGGTGTGAGGACCTGTTACAGGTCGCCCCATAGCCTGAAATAGAGTGGGATCAGTTGGTAGTAGTTCCGCTACGTGACGGGGTCACGAGGGTGCAAGGCCCAAGTCTGGTTAATTGTTTTACGGGTTCATGGACACGTTCCACCGGAACCAGGTTGTGAGAGCGAAATGGCCTTATGTTGTTTAAAAAGTGTTTGGGGTGGTAATGGCGGGAATATGAGGTTTTCGGTGATGATCTGATCGTCGGACCAAGTAGACCTAGTAGAGATGATTATGACGGACTTTGAGGTAATTATGAGTATGGGCTAGTTGGCCGTGAGTGCCAAGGTAGACATTTTAGTATAAGTATTGTTGTGTGGTGGGTGGCATATGTTGTATGAAGGTTGTTGTAAAGGAGACTATGTCGCTATCTAATTAGATTGGACTCAGAAAGAACATTCGGGGGCGAATGTTTCTAAGGGGAAGAATGTTACACCAGTAACTCGTGGACATGTTTAAGATAATGCGTAAGGAACTCAGGACTTGAAAAGGGTACGAAAGGAAGAATTGTTTTTCCGACGGAAAATCTTCCGAACGTCGGAAAGGAAAAATGTTCGTTGAGAAGAGTTGGATTCTCAAAATGCATTAATTGAAGAGTATGAAACTTATTATCATTTTGGAAATTTATTTTTATGGATTTGGTCATGTGGGGCCCACCCGAGGAATTTTACGTTTTGTGGGGCCCACGAGGGTTACGAAATTTTATGGATGAATGGGAGGGCGACACGTGGCACCCCCCCCATATGGTGTTGGACGAAATTATGCAAGGGTAGTATGGTCATTGACCATGATAGAAGACTAAGTCTTGCAAGTAGAGCTTGATAATGTTGACTAGTCAAAAGGGCCACTTGGCTAGACTTTTGCATCCAAACCACCCATTTGTGTAGATCTTGACCCTCCATAGTGTTATAAATTCATACTAGTAGCAAGACTAGTTCCACGCAGTCATATTTCAAGAGAAAATTGAAGAACAAGAGAGGGAGGCTCACGGGTTGGGCATCCATTGGGAGAAGAAAATTTTCGTTTGTTGTCCAATAAAAACCACACTTTAAACCAAGGTTCCTAAGAGTATTGTAAGGTTATCTCAATAGAAAGATTTCGGAAAAGTGGCGTTTTCGTATTAGTCGCAAGGCGGAAACTTAAGGAGTTCTTCAACTTTGAAGTTGGAACTTGAAGATGAGTTCTTCATAGGCTTCTAAGGAGTGCTTGGAGCGGATTGGAACACAAGTAAAGGAGCTAAGAATTGCTAAGGAGCGACTTTGAATCTTGGGAAGATTAAGGGCTTGAAAAGGTATAATTCTTGTCGTTTTAGTAATTACGATTACGTATTGTTGTAGCTTTGGATATTAGAAAGCATGAGGTTTGTATTATGAAGTTTGATAAGTATTTTGACTATTGGAACCCTAATCCGAAAACTAGTGTTATACCCCGTATTTCCAGAGTATGTACGTAAGACGTACGTAGAAAATTTGAACTTTTACATAGGCTTGGCCGAATTAACTTTGTTCACAACACCCGATTAGAGTCATTTTTTGACGAAACGTTTCCACAGCTTTCGTAGGGAAAATTCCGGCTATGTCATTTTTAATTTTTGCGGATTTTTCTGAGAGACGAAACATTTTGGACCAACAAGAGGGCGACACTTGTCACCCTCTCATTGGAACACCTTGGGCGGTAATAGTGGTGGCCGAAAGTATGGCCATTGTGGTCAAGGGTTGGTAGGATATTTTGTGTTAGTTGGCTAGTGTGCACTTGGCAAGATCTTGGCCCTACACTTGCTATGCACTTGGCAAGATCTTGGCCATTGGTTGGCCTTGGCTTGTCCTATAAATACCCACCTTTGGAAGACTAATTCATCCATAAATTTGCCTAAGTCTTGAAAGCTCCCTTTCTCCCCTTGTGAGGCCTTAGCGAGAGTCCTCCCTCCCCTTGGCGAGAGTTCCCCACAGTGGGGTAGGCCGAGGGTATACACCACTCCTTGTGGTGCTAGCCAGTTGGGTACCCCTAGCCTAGTAGTTTTCGTATAAATACCCTCCTCTTGGTAGAAATACTCTCAAAGTATTGTTATAATGCCCACATTACCTTAGTCGTATACCTTGTAGTATTCTAAGGTTATACCTATACAAAAGCCCAGTTATACTATTATACTTCCCGTCAGTCACCAAACCGAAACCCTAAGGAAAATCTCCATGGTTAGTTGGAGTAGTATGTAGAAGTTGGTTAGAACTTCTAAGGGTGGTTTAGAGCGAGTTGAGCGCGGAGTTGGAGCTAAACGTTGCCCAGGATCGACTTTATACTTGGATAATTATGGGCTTATCGAGGTAAATATCTTGTCCCTCTATTGTAATTGGAAATTACATGATTGCTAGACTATATAGTTGAAGTATACTATATATAGAACTGAACGTTGTTATCGACAATGTCTTTGGACTTAAGTCTGAATAATACTTACGACAATGTCTCGCGACTTAAGCCTGAATAATTAGAAACCTTTTCAAAAGAAGAGTACTGAACTGTAATTACATAGGACTGTATTACAGTAGACTTGTGTAGCTTTTCTGTGAGGTAGAATTGTGCACGTCCGGATTAGGCGTATAACCCCTGGTTGGCTTGGTAGCGGCCCAGATAGAGGAGGAGATTTACGCTGTTGGGGAGGTCTTCGAATTTTACGTAGAATATTACGAAGAGATCTAAATGTTAATAAATGCCTCGTGGCCTTATAGGTTGAAGTACTACGTATGGCGCGATCTACTTGGCTTAAGGAGTAGCCGACGGTTGGAAGTACTTGGAGCGTTTTGCTATTAGTCGATACTCGTCGCGAGGTATGTGAACCTCTTCTAGCATGATATGTGTGAACTATGTAGTACGGTGAGCGTCATGTGCTAAATGTATTTGATTGGTTTAAAACATAAAGTGTTATAACGGCTTTATGGGAAGTTAGTTATAACGACTTTATGTTGGTAAGAAAATACTTGTGGTTTTAAAAGGTAAGCGATTTAAACTATAATTGGCTTGTTATGTGTTAATAAAGAACTTGAAGTAATACTTGGTTTTGAAAACTTAAGAGTTATACTAGCTTTATGGGAAGTTAGGTATAACGGCTTAAGAATGTTTCTTGATTTGGAAATCGAATGTGTATCGACAAACCAACTGCAGCGTTAATAAAAGGAAATGTTTTGTGATTAAGTATTATTAAAACGTAGAAACTTCCATCTGCATAGAAGCTAAGATGAGACAAAATGATATTTCTAGGTCATGGTCTGTAATAAGATTGTTATAAGCAGGAATATCCTACTCACATATAAGGCTTATGTTTCTCGGATGGTTTAAAAGAGAATTATATTCTTAAATAAATAAGGCTAGGAACTACGAAACCTTTCTAAAATAAGAAACGTGAACATTTGAAATTAGGCAAACTTGGGCGTTTGAAAAGAATGTTGTTACTTGGTTTTACTAAGAGAAGTGTTTTGATTTACTTCAAAAGATAATCACTCTATTGTTATATACTACGTATTGTGTGACTTTTGTGAAAGTAACATATCTTTAAAGAGTTATTGTATAAAGTACTTTGGGGATAAAACCCGATCTCGTTAATCATATAGTAGAAAGTACCTTATGTGTGGATAACTTGATTGTATTGGTTTGTGATAGCCTTGTAATACCGTGTTGATTTGATAAGTAATCATATTAGGATGCTACGTGTGATAGTATTCGTGATGGTTGTGTAAAGGGTTTTCCCTTGATTGTGCTTATGTTGTTTAAGCGATAAAGCTGTTATGTTGGTATTATACCACTCGCGTGTTTAGGGGTTAAGCGCCCTACGATGCGGGGTAGACTCGGTGATGCAGGACCATGATTCGAGAATACCTCACGCGGGTCCCGGGCCTATCGCGAGCTCTGAGAGTTCCAGTTAGTGTGCGGCCTTTATGGTCATGCGATTATGTGGCCATGCGGTGCGAGTCCGGGCGATGCCGGAGTAGCTACCTCGATGCGGGGTTATACCTCATGCGGGCCTATGAGATTGGCCTATGCGAGGCTGCGGGAGTTCGAGGCTGAAGCGCTTGCATTTGATATTGTGGGCGGCGACCAACTTTGATCATGTGGCCAGTGCAGACAGATATCATGTCTGATTTATGACCTTGTTAATCTTGTGAGTGTTAGTAGTCGGCTATGCCTTCGCACTTACCACATCATCGTTTTATTTGGACACAGTGGGACATGTTGTTCGTGTGTATTCCTTGGTGCTTTTCTATCATTATCGCCGGTGAGGAAGGTATTCCACGGGCATGATTGATGTTGTGGGCGTGAGACCCGTTGTTATATTGGAGTGGTGACTTCGAGGCGTGAGTCACGACTAGACATATCGCTTATTTATTGTGAACGTAGTTTGGTTATCATACATGTCTCTCGCTTTCTATAGACTACTATGATTTCATTTCTGATATCTTCATATTTCATACTTGGTACTGTTATCTCGACCTCGGGGCTGCGTTTCTGCCGCAGTTGAGGTACGCGATCGTTGATCCTAGTTCTCGGGTCCGCAGTTCAGCGTATGGGAAGCTCGTTTCTCGGAGGCTTATCGGTGGTATAGTCCGTCGTTGTAGGTATTTACATTAAGGGTATGGCGGGGCCTGTCCCGCCATTGTTGTCGTATCATTCTTAGAAGTGCATGTAATCTTGTTGTGGCGAGTTGTAATGGGATGTCGCATTCGGTTTAAAAATTGATTTATATATATATGCCGTAAGACAAGTTTTCTCCGATTACTGTTTCTTACTTCATAATATTTTCATGTCTTGTTTTATGTTCCGCTGATTACTCTGATGTTGTGTCACTAGGGTGCCCGGGGTAAGGCACCAGTCACGGGCCCGGGTTCGGGTCGTGACAACTAGTATGTTAGCCCTTAAGATTGTAATTCAATTTGGTTACTAGTTAGTTGTCACATGTTATATAAAGAGGGAATTAAAGTTGTTGAAGTTGTTTATGACTATGTAGCATGTTGGAATAACAACTTGTATTGAAAAAGAATTTGAAAGAGAAGTAGTGTTGTTGTAGCCGAGAATGACATGGAAATTATTGGATTGTCTTGTATATTGTGGGGCGGAATTTTACACGTCCTGTTAAGGCGTGTAATCCCCTTTGGTTAGCTGAATTGTTGGGCCTTAAATGTGGCGTGTTTGGTTATTGTATTCGGCCTTGAAAAAGGTGGCAAAGTATGTAGAAACAAAGGAAGTGCTGCCCGATTTTCCGTAGAATTTAGTCTCTAAAGTTAAGAGACTTGAAGTATTTTGGAAGTTAAGAAAATTGATTTGAAAGTATATGATACTTGGTTTTAAAAGTATAATTCTCTTGGTTGAAAAAGGAATGAAATTGTCTAAACCATAAAGGGTTATAACGGCTTTATGAGAGGTTGGTTGTAACGGCTTTATGAAAGGTTAAGAGAATGGTTTCCTCTAATAATGTAAGTAAGGAGTAACTTGAAATAAGGAAGGGTCACTTGATTTAGAAGCCGAGAAACATATTTCTAAAACTGTAGTGACTTATGTGAAATGTAAACAAGCCTTGATACTACGGGTGTTAGTATCTTGGGGTTTTATATGAAAAGGAACCTTTTTAAAAGAATGGAAGTATGTAGTACTTTGGGTTAAACTCCCGGATTTTTATGTGTGAAACGAAAGTGCCATGAGTTTATAAAAATGGAAGTCTAAAGGTTTAATGAACTTGCCTATGTTTGCTTGTGATAGCTTTGAGTGCAAGTATTATATGTTTACGTTGTCGTGACTCTCAGTTGGAGTATCGTATTGTTGTAAGTTTACTTGGGCGTCAAGCGGTGATATGGGATTCCACGGGTATGCTTCCATTATGATTGATCCTTGGACATGCTTATACGATGTGGGATTCGGGGCATGTGACCGGGGCGGGTTAGATTCGGTTGTTTTATTACCCATGGCCATGCTTATCGATGAGGATTAGGGCATGCGGCCATGCTATGACGATTATTACTCCATGGGCTAGCTCCCGTGAAGACATGTACCGCGATGAGGATTAGGGGCATGTTATATTATTACTCCATGGGCTAGATCCCTGAAGACTGCGCTACGATGAGGACGCCGAGGCACGCGTTATGGCCATGCTTATACGATGAGGATTAGGGAATGCGGCGCGTTATATATATATATATATATATATATATATATATATGTGTGTGTTGTATATGTTACACCTACGGTGTCGGATGATGTAGGATTCCACAGCGGAGATATATATATGTATTGTGTATGTATGCTAAAGCGGTGAGGTGGGATGCCAGGCGCGTCACGGGGTTATATTTTTGTTATACCGTATTTCCAGTATATGCGTGAGGGCATACGTCTAAAGTTTGAGCCTTAAGTTAGGCAAGGGGCGAAAATTTTGTGCACAACTACAGAAAGGAATTGTTTTTCGGCAAGCGTTTTCCGAACTGCGAAGGAAAATTACGGTTGCGACATTAATAATTTTTGCAGATTTTCCGAGAGATGAAATATTTTGGACCAACGAGAGGCGACACTTGTCACCCTCTAGTGGCGATCAAGTGGCCGATGGTGTGCGTTTTTGTGCCATGTTTTGTGGCCTAAACCATGGGTCGATGTTTGGAGTGAATTGAGGAGTAGATGGCTAGGGGCACTGGGCAAATCCTCACCCTCCACTTGCCCACCACTTGTCTTGATCTTGGCCATTGATTTCCCTCAAAATACCCCCTTTGTTGAAGACTTTCGTCATCCCTCAAACTTTCTAAGTCTTGAAAATCCTCCCCTCTTAGTAGAAGCTCCAGTCAAAGAGCAAACCCCTCCCCCTTTGAAGGCCCTTGGCGAAAGTATCCCCACTCTCTTGAGTTGTTCTCGTGAAATACCCCCTTGGTAGAAAAATATTCTCCAAGTATTGTTACTATTCAAAATACTTTAGCCTTATACCTTGTAGTATTCCAAAGTTACCTCTATCGTAGAGCCGGAAATACTACCTTATGTCCTTTAGTCTCAAAGCGAAACCTAAGAAAAATCTTCACATTGGTTGAAGTATTAAGAAGAAGTTGCGTAGAACTTCTAAGGGTTGTTTGGAGGCGGGTTGGGCGCCGAGTAGGAGCTAAACGTTGCTCGGGATCGGCATTTAAACTTGGATAATTTTGGGCTTATCGAGGTAAATACTCTTTTCCTTATATTGTAATTGAAAATTACATCTTGTAGTAGTATAGACATGAATATAAGACTATGTAGAAGGATATTCTGAAGAGAATTGAACGTAATAGAAGGATATTATAGAAAGAATTGAATCAAATCGCATCGGAAGAATATTAAAGAAGAAGATTAATCTGTACTTACATGGAATTTGTATTCTGATGAACTTGTGTAGCTTAACGGGTAGTGAAGTGCTTCCCAATTTTCCGTAGAATAGATAACCCTCTGCTTAGAATATTCTACAGAGTAGTCTAGACGTTGATAGACGTATATGCCTTTATAGCTTGAAAGTTCTGCGAGTAGCATGTTATACTTGAAAGGTGGACAAGGCTAGCCGGGTTAGCGGTGGAGCATTTTGCTATTAGTCGATAATCGTCGCGAGGTATGTGATTCTTCCTATCCTCTTGAGCATGATATTTTAAAAGAATATATATATAGTACGGTAGACATACGTGTGTTAACTGAACGTGGTTTTACTCCGATGTCTTTTGACTTGAGTTTTAAATAATAAGAATCTTGAAGTATTTTAAAAGAATTAAGAATCGTTTTTGAAAGAAGAGTAATACTTGGTTTAAAAGCTTAAGGAGTTATACTAGCTTTATGGGGAGTTAGGTATAACGATTTAAGAAAGATAAAAGGAACGGTTTACTTAATTGTTTATGAACGCCTTGTAGTGATTTTGGAAATGAGAATAAGTATCGAACAAACCACAGCAGTGCTAATAAAGGGAAATGTATTGACTAATGAGTATTATTAAAACCAGTAGAAACCTCCATCTGCATAGAAGCTAAGATGAGACAAAATGATATTACATTTCCTAGATCATGGCTGCTTTAATAAGATTGTTATAAACAAGAATAACCTACTCACACATAAGGCATATGTTTCTCAAATTGTTTTAAAGGAGAATTATATTATTAAGTGATTAATACTATGAACTACGAAACCTTTCGAAAATGAGAAACTTGAGCATTTGAAATTAGGCAAACTTGAACGTTTGGAAAATAATGTTGATTACTTGATTTTACAATGGGAAGTGTTTTGGTTTACTTAAAAAGATAGTCACTCTATTTTTATACTATGGGTATTGTGTGACTTTTGTGAAAGAAACGGATCTTTTAAAAAAGTTAATGTATGAAGTACTTTGGGGATAAAAACCCGAACTTGTTAACATAAAGTAGAAAGTACCTTGTGTGAATAACTTGATTGTGTTGGTTTGTGATAGCCTTGTAATACTTTCTTGTTGATTTGATAAGTAAACATGTTTAGGATGATACGTGTGTTAGTATCTTGTGATGTTTGTGTAAGAGGTTATTCTTATTGTGCTTATGTTGTTTAACGATAAGCCGTTGTGCTAGTATTATATCACTCACTTCTTGACATGATATCACAGGGGTTGTTGCCCCCGTCACGAGGTACACTCGTGCGATGCGTGTGACTATGATTCGAGATACCTCATGCGGGTCCAAGTGGCCTATGCGGAGCTACGAGAGTTCCAGGTTAGTGTGCGGTCTATATGGCCATGCGGTCTATGTGGCCATGCGGACCACGGGTCCAGGACGATGCCGGGGAGTAGCTACCCTCGATGCGGGGATTACCTCATGCGGGCCTATGTGAGTGGCCTATGCGAGTGCGGAAGTTCGGGACTAGACGCGCACATTTGATACTGCGGGCGAGTGGCCAGCTTCGATCATGTGGCGGTCTAGAAAGACCTCGTGATACAGTTTATGACCTTGTTGGTACTGTGGGTATTAGTAGTCGGCTATGCCTTCGTACTTACCCCGTACGGTTTTATTATGACACAGGTGGGACCTGGTGTTCATGTGTATTCCTTGGTGCTTTTATATCATGCTGCTGGCGGTGAGAAGGTATTCCACGGGCATGATTGATGTTGTGGGCGTGAGACCCATAGTTATATTTGCGTGGTGACTTTGAGGGCGTGAGTCCCTGACTTGACATGACTGCTTATTTATTGTGAACTGTAGTTTGGTTATCATACATGTCTCCTGCGTTATATAGACTACTATGATTTCATTCTGATATTTTCGATTTCACATACTTGGTACTGTTATCGACCTCGCCGGAATTTGCGTTCATGCCGCGGTAGAGTACACCGATTGTTGATCCTCGCTCATAGGGTCACGATTCGGCATTTGGGAAGCTCCGTTTCTCGGAGGCTTATCGATGGTATAGTCCTGTCGTTGTAGGTATTTACATTAAGGGGTATGGCGGGGCCTGTCGCCATTGTTGTTATATCATTCTTAGAGTGCAGTAATCTGTTGTGGGCGAGTTTGTAAAGGGATGCTTGTTGGATTTAAGTTTTTATATATATATGCCGAAAGGCAACTTTCCTCGAATAATCTGTTTCACACTTCATGTTATTTCATGTCTTGTTTTATATTCATTGATTACTCGATGTATGTCTACTTGGGTGCGGGGTAAGGCACGATCACGCCCGGTTGGTCGTGACAAAAGTGGTATCGAGCGATTAATCCTCGGAAAGTGTCTCTGAACCGTATCTAGTAAGTCTTGATTATCGGTGTGTTGTGCGCACGCACCAATAATCGAGGAGGCTATAGGATATTTAAGATTGGTTTCCATTCTTCTCACTATGAGATCGTGCCTTAGAGCTGTGTTATAAGTTGGACCCCTCTAACGTATTTCTTTCCCCTACCAGTTATGCCTCCGCGTAAGGCAACCCGGGCCCGAAGAAGCAAAGCGGCGAGGCTGCGAGTAGAAACGAGAGGATTCTGAGGGCACGTGCCCAACCATCACTGAGGTGGTGCCCGTTCGAGGAGTTCGCTATGTCGCGGCCCAATGAGTTTAGCCCGGCGGCGATTCCCTCTGCGGCCATGATATTTGGACCTTGATTCGCGACGATGCGCAGTATGGGTGCAAAGAGACGACCACTGTTACTAGCTATGGATTTAGCAACGAAAGTATATTATGTACCGATTTATCACGGGTCTTGATGAGTATCTAAGAGAGGTTGTGCAAGTAGCTCTTGATCGAGAGCTTGAGCATGGCTGCGTCTGAGCTTATCTGTGGCCGAGAAACAATGGGATCGACGGGTTAACCAGATCGGCGAAGAAGGGCGAGCAGCGAGGTCCTTTGGTAACTTTCGGCGGACCTTCTCCGTGAGCCCGGTTATGCGCCTCACGATCTGAGTGGTCCTCCGCGAGGTTCGGGGCGTTCGGGGTATGCGAGGAGTTGGTCGAGATCTCGAGTGCTGGTTCACGAATACGTAGGTTCCGGCCACCGGATTGATTTTCCTCATTATTCACAGTGTGGCAGGCGTCATCCCGGGGAATGTCGTCTTGTTGTTGGTGCTTGTTTTACATGCGGCCGGCAGGGCCATGTGTCGAAAGGGTGTCTAGTAGGAGGGATGCAAGTAGGAGGACTCGGCCTACGGATCGATTGCGATTCAATAGTTCGGAGAGGAAAGGGTGTTAGCGGAGAGGCCACCACACCTCGGTGTGGCGTTGTAGTAAGTGTCATTGTGGGAGTGTCGTACTTAACGGCGCTTGTTTCTTGCGGCCAGCGGGTCATTTGCGGAAATTGTCAGGCCAGGTGGCGCAAATGTAGAGACTTCGGCCGAGGATCGGCGGCTAGTTCATCACCTTTCCTAGCTATCGCCCAGCGAGAGATTGATTGGGGCGAGAGGGTAGTGAAGCAGTAGATACAGGTATATCCTTAACCCTCTAGATATTTGTATGTGTAATAATATGAGTATATCTTAAGTGTTATGTTCAGATAGCATTGTGTTAATTGTGATTAGAAATTATGGTTAGTTAAAGGGTAAGGTTTGGGAAGGTGTGAGCCTTAGAATGTTCTACGTAGAGACCTTAGAGGCGAGGCCATCTTGGGTAAAAGATTATTTTTTTATGTTTGACCCTTATCGGAGTGCATAGTATACGTGAGATATGTTGTGTGATAAATACCTGAGTGGTATGATATAAAAGAGGGTAGTTGAGCTAAGAAGACCACTAGGTTTTCGTGACTCGATGGTGAGATTGTTCCGGATCGAGGAACAAGAGTTTGCGCGATAGCGGGTCGGGTTGAGGACCGATCGCGGGTCAACCCGCGGCTTGTAATGTGGTGGGGTCATTCGAGTGGTCGCCCGGTGGTGAAGTCACGAGGGTGTTAGGTCAGTTTTGTTAACCATAAATGCGAGTTCGTGAATGCGTTCGACCGATAGTCGGACCGATGAGGTCACCATCTTGTCTTTTAGTCAAGACCGTTTACTCGCGAGGGTTATGCGAGATGATTATATCGGGAAGGTTGTGAGGCTTGCGAGGTGCCTACTTTCACCTTATGTCGTGCGGTGGAGCCAGTTACGGCTATTTCTTTTACGGAAGTTTTACGAGCGGGGTTAGGAACTTCGGGTGAGTCTCCGTATCGCATTCATCCTCGGGCGATGTTTGGATTTGAGGGTATTGTGAGGATTGTTGCCTCACTGTTGAGGAGTGTTTATAGCTACCATTTCGATTCGGATAACGCGCCTTATGGCGCCTTGTAGGGCGGAAGTGTAAGTTCTTGGTCGATTGGTTCGATGTTGGAAAGGTTGGATAGTTGGTTCATACTTGTTTCAGGATGTGGATAGGGTGAAGCTTGTCGAGAAGAGGTTATTGGCGGCTCGAGTCAGCGAAGTCGTGCGGATAATCGGCGGCAGAAGTTGAGTTGACGGTCGGTATTCTTGAAGGTACCACCGGAAAGGTGTGTGAGTTTTGGAAAGCGGAAACTTAGCGAGGTACTTTGGGCCGCTTTTAGATCATGTGAAGAATAGGCCAGGGTTGCCTATATGTTAGCAATTGCCATCCGACTTGGGAAGCGATATGTCCGTCTTTCATGTTGTTATGTTCGGACAAGTATCAGAGATCCATCCAGAATGTTCCCAGTTAATGATGACCAAGTTGGAGGTAGTAACCCAGAGATTTGGAAACTGAAGCAGTAACAGAAATGTGGTAAGTTATGAGAAAGAGTTCGAGTGTACGAGAAGGGTACAACGAGCAAGGGAAGAAGCGAGCATGTGTTAAGAGCATAGATGTGATCATTTCTTTTGTAAAGAAAAGGTGCGAAGGGAGTATCTTTTAGCCCTTGGGTGGGAGCTTTTATAGTGATGGAGGTGATTCCTCGTGAACTTGGATTAAGTATTTGCGCGTGTGTTATTTTATGGCCAGGTGTGGCATGATTGTTTTCGTAAGTATAGTAGTGAAGACTATACGGGCGCATGTGTGTTTTGAGACTTAGAAGGAACATTCGGGACGAATGTTTCTAAGGAGGGGAGAATGTTATACCCCTTATTTCCAGAGTATGTACGTGAGGGCATACGTACAAAAGTTTGAACCTTAAGTTAGGCAAGGGACGAAAATTTTGTGCACAACTACCGAAAGGAATTGTTTTTCGACGAAACGTTTTCCGAACTTTGCGAAGGGAAAATTACGGTTGCGACATTAATAATTTTTGCGGATTTTTCCGAGAGATGAAATATTTTGGACCAACGAGAGGGCGACACTTGTCACCCTCTAGTGGGCGGTCAAGTGGCCGATGGTGTGCACGTTTTTGTGCCATGTTTTGTGGCCTAAACCATGGGTCAATGTTTGGAGTGAATTGAGGTGTAGATGGCTAGGGGGCACTTGGGCAAATCCTCATCCTCCACTTGCCCACCACTTGTCTTGATCTTGGCCATTGATTTCCCTATAAATACCCCCCTTTGTTGAAGACTTTCTTCATCCCTCAAACACTTTCTAAGTCTTGAAAATCCTCCCCTCTTAGTAGAAGCTCGTCAAAGAGCAAACCCCTCCCTTTGAAAGGCCCTTGGCGAAAGTATCCCCTCTCTTGAGTTGTTCTCTTGAAATACCCCCTTGGTAGAAAAATATTCTCCAAGTATTGTTACTATTCCAAAATATCTTAGCCTTATACCTTGTAGTATTCCAAAGTTACCTCTATCGTAGAGCAGAAAATACTACCTTATGTCCTTTTAGTCTCAAAACGAAACCCTAAGGAAAATCTTAAAGTGGTTGAATGATTAAGAAGAAGTTGAGTAGAAATTCTAATGGTTGTTTGTAGCGGGTTGGGCGCTCGAGTAGGAGCTAAGCGTTGCTCGGGATCGACATTTAAACTTGGATAATTTTGGGCTTATCGAGGTAAATACTCTTGTCCTTATATTGTAATTGGAAATTACATCCTTAGTAGTATAGAAATGAATATAAGACTCGTAGAAGGATATTCTGAGAGAATTGAAGCGTAATAGAAGGATATTCTGAGAAAGAATTGAGCTGAAATCGCATCGGAAGAATATTAAAGAAGAAGATTAAAGCGTACTTACATAGAATTTGTATTCTGATGAACTTGTGTAGCTTAATGGGTAGGAAGTCTTGCCCAATTTTAGTAGAATAGAGAACCCTCCGCTTAGAATATTCTGAGTAGTCTAGGCGTTGATAGGCGTATATGCCTTTATAGGTTGAAAGTTACGCGAGTAGCATGTTATACTTGAAAGGTGGACAAGGCTAGCCGGGTTAGAGCGGTGGAGCATTTTGCTATTAGTCGATAATCGTCGCGAGGTATGTGATTCTTCCTATCCTCTTGAGCATGATATTTTAAAAGAATATATATATAGTACGGTGAGCGTCGTGTGTTAGCGAGCGTGGTTTTACTCAGATGTCTTTTGACTTGAGTTTTAAATAATAAGAATCTTGAAGTATTTCAAAAGAATTAAGAATCGTTTTTGAAAGAAGAGTAATACTTGGTTTAAAAGCTTAAGGAGTTATACTAGCTTTATGGGGAGTTAGGTATAACGACTTAAGAAAGATAAAAGGCAGTTTACTTAATTGTTTATGAGCATGTACTGATTTGGAAATGAGAATAAGTATCGAACAAACCACAACATCACTAATAAAGGGAAATGTATTGACTAATGAGTATTATTAAAACCAGTAGAAACCTCCATCAGCATAGAAGCTAAGATGAGACAAAATGATATTACATTTCCTAGATCATGGCTGCTTTAATAAGCTTGTTATAAACAAGAATAACCTACTCACACATAAGGCATATGTTTCTCAAATTGTTTTAAAGGAGAATTATATTATTAAGTGATTAATACTATGAACTACGAAACCTTTCGAAAATGAGAAACTTGAGCATTTGAAATTAGGCAAACTTGAACGTTTGGAAAATAATGTTGATTACTTGATTTTACAATGGGAAGTGTTTTGGTTTACTTAAAAAGATAGTCACTCTATTTTTATACTACGGGTATTGTGTGACTTTTGTGAAAGAAACGGATCTTTTAAAAAAGTTAATGTATGAAGTACTTTGGGGATAAAAACAGAACTTGTTAACATAAAGTAGAAAGTACCTTGTGTGAATAACTTGATTGTGTTGGTTTGTGATAGCCTTGTAATACTTTCTTGTTGATTTGATAAGTAAACATGTTTAGGATGATCGTGTGTTAGTATCTTGATGTTTGTGTAAGAGGTTATTCTTATTGTGCTTATGTTGTTTAACAATAAGCCGTTGTGCTAGTATTATATCACTCAACTCTTGGCATGATATCTGGGGTTAAGCGCCCCGTCGAGGTACACTCGGGCGATGTGTGACTATGATTCGAGATACCTCATGCGGGTCCAAGTGGCCTATCGCGGCTACGAGAGTTCGAGTTAGTGTGCGGTCTATATGGCCATGCGGTCTATGTGGCCAGCGGACCACGGGTCGGGGCGATCTCGGGAGTAGCTACCCTCGATGCGGGGATTACCTCATGCGGGCCTATGTGAGTGGCCTATGCGAGGCTGCGGGAAGTTCGGGACTAGACGCGAACATTTGATCTTGCGGGCGAGTGGCTGCCGATCATGTGGCGGTGCAGAAAGACCTCGTGATCTGATTTATGACCTTGTTGATGCGTGGGTATTAGTAGTCGGCTATGCCTTCGTACTTACCGTCACGGTTTTATTATGACAGGTGGGACACGGTGTTCATGTATTCCTTGGTGCTTTTATATCATAGACTGCCGGCAGTGAGGAAGGTATTCCACGGGCATGATTGATGTTGTGGGCGTGAGACCCATAGTTATATTTGCGTGGTGACTTTGAGGGCGTGAGTCCCTGACTTGACATGACTGCTTATTTATTGTGAACTGTAGTTTGGTTATCATACATGTCTCCTGCGTTATATAGACTACTATGATTTCATTTCTGATATTTTGATTTCACATACTTGGTACTGTTGTCGACCTCGCTTGAAGTGCGTTCATCCGCGGTAGAGTACACGATTGTTGATCCTCGCTCATAGGGTCACAGTTCAGTGTTTGGGAAGCTCCGTTTCTCCGGAGGATTATCAGTGGTATAGTCCCCTGTCGTTGTAGGTATTTACATTCAGGGGTATGGTGGGGCCCTGTCCCGCTATTGTTGTTATATCATTCTTAGAGGTTTGTGTAATGCTTGTTGTGGGCGAGTTTGTAAAGGGATGTATGCTTGTTGGATTTAAGTTTTTATATATATATGCGAAAGACAACTTTCCTCGAATAAGCGTTTTTCACATCATGTTATTTCATGTCTTGTTTTATATTCTTGATTACTCGATGTATGTCTACTGGTGCGGGGTAAGGCACGATCACGGGCCAGGTTGGTCGTGACAATTTTACACTTATAGTATCGGCGATGATGGGGATTCCAGACGCACGCTTTGATATTTGTGTGACTTGATCGCGTCTAGATTGGGCGGGTAGTATATCGTCCCTCGTAAAGGGCGGATTATGTTATGAAAGATAAGTAAGTTATATGGTAATGAACTTAATGATTTCTCCTAAGTATGTACGTAAGAATTGGCTATAACTCTTAATGGAATGGTAACAGAAAATAAGGTACTATTAAGTTCATAAGGGGTAATGACATGGCAGGATCTGGTATGTACTCTTTATACTTGCCCCTGTCATTCTTTTATGCGATTATGATCATTTACTATACTTTATTTACATTCCATATTAAATTTGTTATCTTGACCCGCCAGCTGCGTTCATGTCGCGAGTTTAGGTACGATTGTGGATCATGACTTAGGATCTGGTTCGACATTTGAGATGGCTCGATGTTCGGAGTTGTCATGGCTATGTATATTCGAAGTGCGGCGGGGCCTTGTCCGTCATAGTATGTGTTCAAATCTTAAGTGCTGTATTCACATGTAAATTTGGGTGGTTAGAGTTGTAATTACATTTTGTTTGATAGTGTAAGCCCTTTTTGGGTGATTTATATTATGGCAGCCTTATCGGCTTTGCCTTGGTTTTAAAAAAAAATGTGTTACTTATTTTCCGCAGTTATTTTGGTGTTGTATGTTTGGAAGGGTGCCCAGGTAGGGCACCAGTCGCGGCCCGGGGTCGGGTCGTGACATATACCTCTTGGCCGAAACTTGCCAATTTGAGCCTAAGGTGTTCTTCACTTTTTGGAGTTGGATCTTGAAGAGGAGTTGGTTAGGAGCTTCTAAGGGTTTCTTGGAGCGGATTGGAGCGTGAGAATAGGAGCTAAACGTGCTCTGAGCCGACTTTTAGTTCTTGGATTATTTTGGGATTTTGAGGTAATGAACTTTGTCCTCTTTGTGAAGTTGGATATTATATATGTTGGAAGTATATAAATGAGTATGTGATACATGGAAGGAAGATGGAAAAGATTTGGATCTTGTTAAGTTGCTAAAATGGAGAAATTGACATGCTAGCCATTAAAATGGTAAGCATATCTATTACATTGTGATTAATAACAAAGTAACTATAACTTATATAAAGATTGGAATATAAGTTGGAAGATTAAAGAAGTAATTCCGGCATGCTAGCCGAAAATTGGATTAATTTGATTGTAGTAGTTGGCCAAGAACACCAACTAATGGACTAATGGACTGTATTTCATTGGACTGTATTTACTTTGGACTGTATTTACATTGGACTGTATTTACTTTAGACTAGTGGACTATTTTGTTTATTGTGGGGCAGAATTTTACACGTCCAGTTTGGCGTGTAATCCCCTTTAATATTGTTGTATTATTGCGCCTTAAATGTGGCATATTGGTTATTGATTTTTGGGCCTTGATAAAGGTGGAAAAGTACGTAAAAACAGGGGAAGTGCTGCCCGATTTTCCGTAGAATAAGAGACGCTATACTTGGAAATATTCTACGAAGAAGTCTAGACGTTGATAGACGTGTTTGATTATTATAGGTTGATATTCTACGCGCGGCATATTCTACTTGGCAAAGTGGATTAGCCGAGGAGGTATGTGATTTTTCCTATCCTCTTGGGCATGGTTGTTGTGAACTATATAGTACGGTAGACGTACATGTGTTAAATGAAACTGGTTGTCTTTGGTTGGTTTAAAACATAAAGCGTTATAATGGCTTTATGGGAAGTTAGTTATAGCGACTTTATGAAGATAAAAGAATGGTGTGGTTATTCTAAAAAGATAAGAGACTTGATTATTTTGAAAGTTAAGAGACTTGATCTTGAAAGATAAGAGACTTGGCTTATAAACGACTTGATTTTGGGAAAGGAGAAGTAACTTGATTTAAAAGTATAGGTTACTTGTTTTGAAAAGAGTAAGTTACTTGCGTTTGATAGTGTAAGTAACTTGTTTTTAAATATTGAACTTGTCTTGATTGGAAAAGTATAAGTGGCTTGATTTTAAAAGGTGTGAGTGCCTTGATCTTAAAAAAAGTGAGTTACTTGGGTTTTTAGAAGTATACTTGACGTTGTTTTAAAAGTGTAAGCCACTTGGTTTAAAAAGTATAAAGTACTTGATTTAAACATGAAAGTGTCTTGATACTACGGGTATTAGTATCGTGTGGTTTTTACGTAAAAAATGGATATTTTCAAGGGAATTGAAGTATGTAGTACATTGGGGTTAAAACCCGGATTTGTTGTCATAAAATGAAAGTCTACGAGTATGTTAAACTTGAATATGCTAGTTGTGATAGCCTTTGTTGTGCAAGTGTTGTATTTCTATACTACCGCGTCTCTCGATGGAGGGTCGATTATCTTGTTGTTTCCTTGTACATACTGACACGTTGGGTGGCCCACGGGTATGCTTCCATTAGGATTGTTATTCCATGGACTAGCTCTCCATGAGGTTGATGATGCAGGCAGGATCTGGTAGCTAGCCCCCGTACTTGCCCCGGTCGTTGTTGATGCAGGCTGGATCTGGTAGTTGGCTTTCGTACTTGTGTCACGACCCGAACCCGGGCCTGTGACTGGTGCCTTACCCGGGCACCCAAGTAGACATACATCAGAGTAACCAGCGGAATATAAAACAAGACATGAAACATATGAAGAGAGAAACAGTTTATCTGAGAAAAATTGCCCTCCGGCATATATATAATAAAACTTGAGCGATTCATCCCCATTTACAAAACACTGCCTACGGTACTTTGGACCTCAAGAATGTAACAACAACTATGGCGGACGGGGCCCGCCATACCCACAGATGTACAAGAACCTACAACTCGGAAACATACCAAAAGATAAGCCTCGGGAGAAGCGGAGCTTCCTAATCTGTTGGCTGTGATCCATGGCGAGGATCAACAACGGTGTACCTCACTGCGGCATGAGCGGCCGAAGGAGGTCGAGACAACAGTACCAAGTATGTGAAACGAAAAATCATGAACGAAATCATAACGATCTAAAATAAAACAGGAGACATGTATGATAACAAAACTACGATTCACAACATAAGCGATCATGTCGGTCGGGACTCACGCCTCAAAGCCATCCTCATGCGTGGAACTCCTTCGCCATCGCGGCGATCTAGGTATAAATCGTATGATACGTATAACATGTCTCGGCCCATCCCATGGGACTCGAGGTGGAATCGTGTGGAATACATATCTCGGCCCATTGTTATACCCCGTATTTCCTGAGTATGTACGTGAGGGCGTACGTATAAAGTTTAAGCCTTAAGTTAGGCAAGGACCGAAATTTTGGGCACAACTAGCGAAAAGAATCGTTTTCCGACGAAACGTTTTCCGGACTTTGCGAAGGGAAAATTACGGCTATGTCATTTATAATTTTGCGGATTTTTCCGAGAGATGAAATATTTTGGACCAACGAGAGGGCGACACTTGTCACCCTCAAGTGGCGGATGTGGTGGCCGATTGGGTGCATGTTTTGTGCCATGTTTTGTTGCCTAAACCATGGGTCAATGTTTGTGAGGGATTTGTGGAGTAGGGTTAGGGTGCACTTGGACAAATCTTGACCCTCCACTTGCCCCCCACTTGGCTTGATCTTGTCCATTGGTTTCCCTATAAATACCCCCCTTTGTTGAAGACTTCTTCATCCACAATAATTTCCAAGTCTTGAAATCCCCTCCTCTTCTTGTTGCTCTCGTCCATGAGCACCCCTCCCTTTGAGGCCTTTGGCGAGGTACCACTTTCCTAGTGGTGCTAGTCGTAGCACACACTTTTGGTAGAAAAGTATTCTCCAAGTATTGTTACTATTCCAAAATACCTTGGCCCCAAATACCTTGTAGTATTCCAAGGTTACACCTATACTAAAGCCCGGAAATACTATTATACTTCCCTTCAGTCACAAAACGAAACCCTAAGGAAATCTTCATACTTGGTTGAAGTAGTAAGAAGAAGTTGCGTAGAACTTCTAAGGGTTGTTTGGAGCAGGTTGGAGTGCACGGAGTAGTTGCTAAACCTTGCTCAGGATCGACATTTAAACTTGGATAATTATGGGATTATCGAGGTAAATATCTTGTCCCCCTATTGTAATTAGAGTTTACATACTGTTTGTCACGACCCGTTAGGGGCGTGTTAGTGCCTTACCCGGCACCAGTAGTCATACATCAGTAATGTCGGAATATAAAAACAAGACATGAAACAGTTGTAAAATGAGACACGGTTTTATGTGAGAAAATGTCGTCTTTCGGCATATATATATAAACATAGTTTTGCAGTTACATCCCAACTGTACAATAGGACTCTGAGACCTCTAAGAAGATAAACAACTATGGCGGGACGGGGCCTCGCCATACCACTGAATGTACAAAACTATATACAACAACGGGAGATCATACCTAAAGTCGAGCCTCAGGAGAAGATAGAGCTCACGATACCAAAGCAAAAGATCCTAAGGATGTGGATCTAGCACTGCTTGCCCTTACTGCGGCATGAACGGCCCAGAAGGAGGTCGATAACAGTACCAAGTATGTGAAAGCGTAAAGTACTTAAATGAAATCAAAGTATTCAAAACCATTTGCAAATACAATCGGTTCAATTGCACATAGTGCCGTATCACAAACAAGAACAATAATAGGTAAAGCGTAACATGTCTTTTCTAGGCGCGAATGATCGAAGCAAGGCCAATCGCCCATAGTATCATTATGCGTGCCTAATCACGGACTTCCGCGATCCGCATGGGTCGCAGACCGCGTGAGGTATTCCTCGCGACGGTAGCTAACCGGTACCTCCCGGACTCCCGCGATGCGCATAGTCTCGATAGACCGCGTAGTCACGCGGACCGCATAGGGCATCCTCGCGTCGGGCTAAAGCGCCCGAATGATCAATCCTGGAACTCCAGCGGCTCCGTATAGTCACCGCGGACCGCATAGGTCGTATAGACCCGCATCGAGGGTGGCAAGCCCTCGGTATAACAAGTCGAGGGTAGGTGATATAATATGATTACAAGCGACTTACCGTTTAGCAACGTAAGCACAACAAGAATGACCCCTTTCACCACATCACAAGACACTAACACGTAGCATCATAATATGTCTACTTTTCAAACAATCTTACTACACCTTACAATCAACACAAGGTTTTTATAAACAAATAAGTAGCAGTTCCTTTTATCTTTCTTAAGTTGTTATACCTAACTTCCATAAAGCTAGTATAACTCTTAAGCTTTTGTTTAAAAACCAAATATTTCTCTGTTAAAAATGATTCAGTATTCTTTTGAAATGCTTCAAGATCCTTATTATTCAGGCTTAAGTCACAAGACATTGCCGTAAGTATTATTCAGGCTTAAGTCAAAAGACATTGCCGTAATTATTATTCAGTTAACACTCGTCTACCGTACTATATATATATTTAAAATATCATGCTCAAGAGTATAGGAAGAATCACATACCTTCTCGGCGAAAACCACCTGCCAAGTAGAATATATCGCGCGCAGAGAATCAACCTATAATAGTCAGACACGTCTATCAACGTCTAGACTACTCTGTAAACAGTTCTAAGCAGAGGGTTCTCTATTCTACGGAAAATTGGACAGCACTTCCCTACCCGCCAAGCTACTCAAGTCATCTTTGGCGTCCTATGTAAATCTGATTCAATTATTCTTCTTTTATACCCTTCTCTTTGTGATAACAGTTCAATTCTATTCTTTAATATCCTTCAGTGTATCTTATACTCAAATCTATACTATTCTTATATGTAATATCCAATTACAATAGAAGGACAAGAGTATTTACCTCGATAAGCCCAAAATTATCCAAGTATAAACGTCGATCCTGAGCGAGGTTTAGCTCCTAATTTGCACGCTCCGATAACTCCAAGAAACCCTTAGAAGTTCTACACAACTTCTACTAAAATACTATAAGGGATTTGGGCTAGGGTAATTTGGAATAGTGACTATACTTGGAAGATAACTTTCTACCAAGAGGGGGTTTCGGCTAGGCTACTAGGCTAGGGGAGAGGTGTTTCGCCAAGGCCTTCCAAGAGGGGTGTTGGGCGAAAACACAACAAGAGAGAGGGAAGGATTTTCAAGACTTGGAGAGTGATTTGTGGATGAAGAAAACCTTGAGTTAGGGGAGTATTTATAGGCCAACCAATGGCCAAGATGAAGCCAAGTGCTATGCAAGTGTAGGGTGAGGATTTAGGCAAGTGTCCTTATCCATCTACTACACAAAAATATCCTACCAACTCCTCGACAAAACAAGCCATCCATTTCGTCCAAATGGACGCCTCATCCGCCAACTAGGGTGACAAGTGTCGCCTCTCGTTGGTCCAAAATGTTTCGTCTCTCGGAAAAATCCGCAAAATAATAAATGGCATAGCCGGAATTTTCCTTCCGAAGTTTGGTAAAACGTTTGTCGGAAAACGATGCTTTGCGTGGGTTGTGCACAAGTTTTTCGTCCAATGCCTAACTTTAAGGCTAAACTTTTGTACGTACGCCCTCACGTACATACTCTGGAAATACGGGGTATAACACTGTTGAAGTATAAGAATTAAGTATAAGTTATATACAAGGAAGGTATATAAGAAAGGAATTGAACTGTACTTACATAGATTTGTATTCTGATGAGACTTGTGAAGTTTGTGGTAGGAAGTACGCCCAATTTTCCGTAGAATCTTGTATCTAGATTTATTCTACCGAGTAGTCTAGACATTGATAGACTTGTATAACCGTTATAGGTTGAAGTACTGCGAGTAGCGTATTCTACTCGAAGGATGGAAAAGGCTAGCAGGATTACAGTACTTTGGAACTATTTGCTAATAGTCGATAAATCGTCGCGAGGTATGTTGTTACACCCCGTAAGTCCAGGACATGTAAAAGAGAATGTATGAAAGGAAACAAGGCTTGGAAATTGATACGAAAGGAAGAATTGTTTTTCCGACGGGAAATGTTCCGAACGTCGAAAAGGAAAAATGTTCGTTGTTGAGAATTGGATTCTCAAAATGTATTATTTGAAGAGTATGGAACCTATTAGCATTATGGATTTTTTTTTTTTTACGGATTTGGTCACGTGGGGCCCACCCGAGAAATTTTACGTTTTGCGGGGCCCACGAGGGTTACGGATTTTTTATGGACGTATGAGAAGGCGACACGTGACACTCCTTCCACATGGCTTGGTAGAATTGTGTAAGGGAAAAATGGTCATTGACCATGGTAGAAGATAAGTCTTCCAAAGCTTCATTGTTGGATGTCAACTTGTCCACTAGGCTTGATCAGTGAAACTCATCCTAGCCTCACTTTTGTTTAAGTCTTGACCCTCCAATGTGTTATATATACCTAGCTAGTGCAAGACTTGACATTTAACACTTAGAAAAATTTAGAGAGCATTGTTGTGCTTCATTGAGCTCTCGGCTTTGTGCCATTTAGGAAGACAAAATTTTGTGATTTTGATCCATCACACAAGACTTTAACCCAATGTCCCTAAGGGTATTGTAAGGATATCTCAATAGAAAGATTTTGGAAAAACGGCGTTTTCGTATTAGTCGCAAGGCGGAAACTAAAGGAGTTCTTCAACTTTGAAGTTGGAACTTGAAGATGGGTTCTTCATAGGCCTCTAAGGAGTGCTTGGAGCGGATTGGAACCTAAGGAAAGGAGCTAAGAATTTCTAAGGCGCGACTTTGAATCTTGGAAATTTTAAGGGCTTGGAAAGGTATAAATTTTTGTCGTTTTAGCAATTAAGTTTACTTATTGATTGTAGCTATGGTTATTAGCAAGCATGAGTTATATATTATGTAGTTTGATAAGTAGATTGGCTATTGAAACCCAAATCCGAAAACTAGCATGTTAGCCCTAAGATTTCAATTCAAGTCGATTATTAGTAAAGTCGTCGCATGTTGTAAAAAAGAAGGAAATTGTAGTTGTTGAAGTGGTTTATAACTATATAACATGTTAGACCTTAGAACTTGGAATTGGAAAAGGATTGGAAAGGACTTAGTGTTATGATTTATGTTGGCCGAGAATGGCTAGATTATGGGGCTATTTCGTATGAATTGTGGGGCGGAATTTTACACGTATTGTAAGGCGTGTAATCCCCTTTGTTTGGTTGTTGTTTGGAGCCTTAAATGTGGTGTGTTGTTTATTGTATTCGACCTTGAAAAAGGTGGCAAAGTGAGTAGAGACAAAGGAAGTGCTGCCCGATTTTTCGTAGAATTAGAGACCGTGTACTTAGTATTATTCTACGTTAGAGACTAGAAGTTGATAGTCTTGTTGTGACCATTATAGGTTGACACTTCTACGTACGGCGTATTCGGCTTAGCTTGTGGATATTAGCCGAAAAGGTATGTGAACTATCTCCTCTTCTAGCATGACTCCTTAAGATAAAGAAAGTATGTCCTACTCCTTAAATGATCCATTCCGTGGTTGTATTTGGATTGCCTAAAATAGAATTTGTTCTATGTACTTCCTTGATTGTACTTTGATGATTAATTTGGAAGTTGTATAATCCATTGCCTTAGTGAAGTTGGATTCTTAAAAGTGAAAGTATTTTACTTAAAGTACATAGAGTCTTGAAAAGGAAGTGGTTTCCAAACCTTTTGGCTAGTGCCTTAGTTCCAAAACCTAAAGGTCATTATAATGACTTTAGGGGAGTCAAAGGAGTGATTTACTTAATTGTTTTAAAAGAGGAGAAATGACATGATTTAAGAGAAGAAACTTGGTTTCTAAATATTAAGAGACTTGTAGCATTTTGAAAGTTAAGAACTTGTTTTGTAAGTATGTGATACTTGGTTTTAAAGGTATAAGTCTCTTGGTTAAAAAAAGAATGAAATTGTCTAAAAACCATAAAGGGTTATAACGGCTTTATGGGAAGTTGGTTATAACGGCTTTATGGAAGGTTTAGAAAGTTGTCTATTTTGATTAATGGGCATGAGTTGCCTTGATTGTGAAAATTTGAAGTTACTTTATTTCAAGCTTTGAAATGAGTTTTCTAAAAGTGTAGTAACTTACGTTGAAAATGTCACGACCCGTTCCGGGGCCCGTGACTGGTGCCTTACCCGGACACCCAAGTAGTCATACATCAGAGAAATCAGCGGAATATAAAACAACCAAGATATGAAACAGTATACTTAAGACACAGTTTCTGGGAAAAAGTTGCCTTTCGGCATAAATGTATATAAATACCCCAAAATGACGATTACATCCCAACCTTACAACGATCTACGGACCTCAGAGTTTAAAACAACAATGGCGGGGCGGGCCGCCATACCTGAATGCAAATATCTACAACGGCGGGGACCATACCAAAATGCTAAGCCTCCGAGAAGCGGAGCTTTTCCAACTGAAATGGTGATCCTAAGAGCGAGGATCAACGGTAGGAGTACGCTTTACTGCGGCATGAACGCGGCCCGAAGAGTCGATGCAGACAGTACCAAGTATGTGGCGAAAATCGTAAATGAAATCATAGTAGTTTATACAAAGCGGAGACATGTATGATAACCAAAACTACGATTCACAATAATTAAGCGATCCGTCTGTCGAGGGACTCACGCCTCAAAGTCATCATAAACCCGTGCGGGGTAAGTATGAAGGCATAGCCGACTACTAAAACCACAGTACAAACAAGGTAAAGCGTATCATGAGATCTGTCTAGGCGTCACATGATCAAAGGCGGCCACTCGCGCGATATCTAATGTGCGGCGTCAGCCAGAACTTCCAGTAGCTCGCACGGGCCACTCGATGGCCCGCGTGAGGTATTCCGCGCATCGGTAGCTACTCCCGGCGGCGTCTGGACTCGCCGTCGCATAGCCACAAACCGCATGACCACAAGGGCGCATACTAACTGGAACTCCGCGATTCCGCATAGGCCATCTGCACTGCATAAGGTATTCTCGAATCATAGGTCACGGACACTTTGAGTCTACCCGCGTCGGAGGCAGCAACCCGGAATCATGAGTGATATAATATTAACATAACAACTTATCGTTAAACAACCTAAGCATAACAAGGGAAAACCCCTTTACACAAACATCACAAGATACTAACTCACGTAGCATCCTAACATGTTTACTTATCAAGTCAACAAGAAAGTATTACAAGACTATCACAAATCAATACAATCAAGTTATTCACACAAGGTACTTTCTACATTATGTTAACAAGTTCGGGTTTTTAGCCCCAAAGTACTTCATGTATTACTCTTTTAAAAGATCCGTTTCTTTCACAAAAGTCACACAATACCCGTAGTATAAAAATAGAGTGATTATCTTTTGAAGTAAATCAGAACCATTCTCTTTGTAAAATCAAGTAACAACATTCTTTTCCCAACGCTCAAGTTTGCCTAATTTCAATTACTCAAGTTTCTCATTTTCGAAAGGTTTCGTAGTTCATAGTTTTAATCCTTTAAAAAAAAAATTGGGAAACATATACCTTATGTGTGAGTAGGTTATTATTGTTCATAACAATCTTATTTCAGCAGCCATGATCTAGGAAATGTAATATCATTTTGTCTCATCTTAGCTCCTCTGCAGATGGAAGTTTCTACTGGTTTTAATAATACTTTATTAGTCAAAACATTTCCCTTTATTAGCGCTGTTGTGGTTTGTTCGACATTCATTCTGATCGGTAAAACATCATTCCTTTTGAAAACCAAAAATACTATTTACTCACGAATGAGGTTTCGCACTTTTTCACATTAGTATAATTAAGTCAAGTCTCTTATTTTCTTAATTCAATAAATCATTCTTTTTATCACTCTTAAGTCGTTATACCTAACTTCCCATAAAGCTAGTATAACTCTTAAGCTTTTAAAACCAAGTGTTACTCTTAAAAAGGTTTCTTAAATCTTTTGAACTACTTGATTCTTTTATTCGGGCTTAAGTCAAAAGACATTGCCGTACTTATTATTCGTGCTTAAGTCAGAAGACATTGCGTAATTATTATTCAGTTAACACGTCGTCTACCGTACTATATACATATTCTTTAAAATATCATGCTCGAGAGGATAGGAAGAATCACATACCTTCTGCGAAATCCACGCGAGTTGAATATGTCGCGCAGAGAATCGACTATATACTTGATCACGCCTATCAACGTCTAGGCATCTTGTACAAAGCTCTAGCGGAGGGTTAGCTATTCTATGGACATTTTGGCAGCCTTCCCTACAGGTGAGCTACTCAAGTCTCATTGTGAAAGCAGTCTATTTAGAAATCAGTTCTATTATTCTTCTTTTAAACCCTTCTATTGTGATATCGGTTCAATTACATTCTTTAATATCCTTCTAAGTATTTATACTTATTCCTATACTTCTACGGTATGTATTTTCTAATTACAAAAGGAGGATAAGGTTATTTACCTCGGTAAGCCCAATAATATCCTAGATAAAAGTCGCTCTGAGCAAGGTTTAGCTCCTACTCCATGCGCTCAATGCTCGAGAACCCCAGAAGTTCTTCACAACTTCAACTAAGTACTAAGGGTTTGGGCTAGGGTAATTTGGGCATTATAACAATACTAGAAGGCAACATTTCTACCAAGGGAGGGGTAGTGTTTGGCTAGGGCTTGCTTTAGAGAGGGTGCCTCGGCCAACTTTAATCAAGGGGTGAGTAGGCTTTGGGCGAAAACAAGCTCGAGGAGGGAAGGATTTTTCAAGACTTGGAAAGATTTTGTGGATGAAGAACTCTTCACCTTAAGAGGGTATTTATAGGTCAAGACATGGCCAACCAGGGCCAAGATGATGCCAAGTGCAAGGCAAGTGTAGGGTGAGGATTTAGGCAAGTGTCCATTCTATCTACTACACAAAATATCCTACCAACTCCATGACAAAATAGCCAACTCATTCGGCCCTATAGACGCCTCAAGTCCATCAATTGGAGGGTGACAAGTGTCGCCCTCCCGTTGATCCAAAATATTTCGTCTCTCGGAAAAATCCGCAAAAATTAGAAATGATATAGCGAAATTTATCCTACGCGAGTTGTGTAAAGCGTTTCGTCGAAAAACGACTCTGTCGGTGTTGTGCACAAATAATATTCCGAGCCACCTAGGGGGTGACCGCGTGTCGCCTCCTACTCGTCCAAAATATTTCATCTTAGAAAATATCCACAATGGCCAAAATCTCGAAAACAAAGTGGGCCCCACAAACCGTAAATTTCTCCGTGGGCCCATGTGACCATTTCCGAAAATAAAATTCCATAATTCTCTAATATTCCAAGAAGTACGAATACCAAATCTGGGAATCCAATTCCCATTAACGAACCTTTTTCCTTCACAAAAACCGGAAACTTTTCCGTGGAAAAATCACCTCTTTCTTCCTTTCCAATTTCAATGTCGTATTCTCGTACGTACGTCCTCGCATGCATACCCTGGAACTACGGGGTATAACAGAAAAATAGACACACCTTGATACTACGGGTGTTAGTATCTTGGGATTTTACATAAACAGGAGTCTTTTAAAAAGAATGTACGTACGGAGTACTTTGGCTTGTTAAATGAGAATTATTCTATTTGTGCCTTGATAAGTACTTTGGCTTGTTAAATGGGAATTATTCTATTTATGCCTTGATAAGTACTTTGGCTTGTTAAATGAGAATTATTCTAAGTGTGCCTTGATAAGTACTTTGACTTGATTAATTGAAAATTAGTGTAAGTGTGCCTTGATAAGTACTTTGGCTTGATTAATTGAAAATTTGTCTAAGTGTGCCTTGATAAGTACTTTGGCTTGATTAATTGAAAATTTGTCTAAGTGTGCCTTGATAAGTACTTTGGCTTGATTAATTGAGAATTAGTCTAAGTGTGCCTTGATAAGTACTTTGGCTTGATTAATTGAGAATTATTCTATGTGTGCCTTGATAAGTACTCTGGCTTGATTAATGGAGAATTGTCTATATGTCTTGGTGATAGCCTTTGAGTGCAAGTATTATGTTTTATTATGTTGCCGCGACTTCTGGTTGAGGGTGATCGCCTTGTTATAGTTACTTGGACGCACGATGATGTGGGATTCCACGGGTATGCTTAGATTAATTGTAGTACTTAGGTTAAATTCTCGGATTTTTATAGAAGACATGGTAGTGCTTATGTTATGTTCGTGACGGTTGAGATAGGGTAGAGGATGAGTGAGGTAAACCCCCGACGCTATACCACCTTCTCCAGGTAAGAGTATAAGTGAGGTAAACCCCAAGACATTATACCACTTCTTGCTTTGTTTGATGGCCGGTTGAGATGGTAAGAGTATAAGTGATGGTAAACCCCAAGATGCTTACCACCTTCTCCGTGGTAAGAGTATAAGTGAGGGTAAACCTCAAGACATTATGTTATACCGTATTTCAGTATGTACGTAAGGGAATACGTCTGAAATCTAGCCTAAAAGATAAGCCAAGGACGTTATTATTTGTACACCACACACTAAAAGACTCGTTTTCCGACGAAACGTTTCAACAGCTTTCGTAGAGAAACTTCCCGCAATGCCATTTCTTATTTTGCGGATTTTTCCGAGAGGCAAACATTTTGGACCAACGGGAGGTGACATGTGTCACCTCACATTGAAACAAGTGGGATGGCTTTGGGCGATTGGGCGTCAGAGAGGATGTTGGCCTTGGCGATTGGTTCCTGCAGGCCTTGTTTTGTGGATTGTTTTGTGGAGTGTTTTGTGGAGTGTTTTGTGGAGTAGGGGTTAGGGTGCACTTGGCTTGATCTTGGCCTTACACTTGCCTTGCACTTGTCTTCATCTTGGCCATTGGTTGGCCAAGGCTTTAGCTATAAATACCCCATTAGAGATGAAGAGTTTTCATCCATGAAGTTATCTTCCAAGTCTAAAATCCTCTCCTCTCCCTTAAGCTTTTCGTCCAACACCCTTCCCCTCCCTTGTGTAGTGTGGCGAGAGCCTACCCTAGCCTAGCCAAATCTACCCCCCCTCCCGTGGTAGAAAAGTTACCTTCTTGTATCGTTATAATGCCCAAAATACCCTAGCCCAAATACCTTAGTACTTAGTAGAAGTTGTGAAGAACTTCTAGGGTTCTTGGAGCATACAACTTAGGAGCAAAACCTTGCTCAGGCGCGACTTTTTCTAGGATATTAGTGGGCTTACAGGGTAACTAATCCTAACCCTCTTTTGAATTAGAAAATATATCTTTGTTGTAGTATAAGGATAAGTAAATACTTGAAGTATATCAGAATCGAATTGAACTATTATCATTAGAAGGGTTTAAAAGAAGAATAATTGGTTGCATGCCACATAGAATTTGTTTCACGATGAACTTATATAGCTGTGGGTAGGAAGTCTTTGCCCGACTTTCAGTAGAATTGTGAACCCTCTGTTTAGAATGACCTGAGTAGTCTTTGATAGATATCTGTGACTATTATAGGTGACTCTCTGCGACATATTCAACTTAGCGGTGGTTTTATTTGAGAAGGTATGTGATTCTTCCTAAAGCATGATATTTTACAATATATATATAATGCGGTGAGCGTCATGTGTTAGCGAATAATAACTACGGCAATGTCTTTGACTTAAGCTGAATAATACTTACTTGATGCCTTCCGCTTAAGCCTGAATAATAAAGAATCTGAAAACATTTCAAAGACTCTTGAATCATATTATGAAGAGAACTAATTGGTTTTAAAGCGAAGCTTAGGAGTTATACTAGCTTTATGGGAAGTTAAGTATAACCCCTTAAGATTGATAAAAGAAACAAGTTTGCCTATGTGTTTATAACAGACTCATAGTGTGAAAAGAATAATAAGATGGTTTGATAAGTAGACATGATATGATGCTATGTGTGGTAGTATCTTGTAACGTTGTATAGGTGAGTATCCTTGTTGTGCTTATGTTGTTTAAAGATAAGTTGTTATGTTAGTATACTATCACTCACCTCTTGAGATGATACAGGGGTTAAGCGCCTCCGTCTGCGGGGTAGACTCGGTGATGCAGGACCGTGATTCGAGAATACCTCATGCGGGTCGGGGGCCTATGCGAGCTACGAGAGTTCGAGTTAGTATGCGGGGTTATGCCTCATGCGTTACGTGGCCAGCGGACGAGTCGGGGCGATGCGAGGAGTAGCTACCCTCGATGCGAGGTTATACCTCATGCGGGCCCGTGAGTGGCCTATCACGGACTCGGAGTCGAGATTAGGCTTGCGAGAATGATGATGAGGCGAGTGGCCGCGATTCGATCATTTCGCAGCCTAGACAAGACTTCATTCTGATTACCTATTGTTGCTCTTGTTTGTGATGTGGCACTATATGCGGTTTCCTTAGTTGTTTCATACATATTTGTAAACCGTTTTAAAAATGATATGTTTTCATTTAAGTACTTCTGATTTCGCATACTTAGTACTGTTATCTTGACCTCCTTGGGGGCTGCGTTCATCTGCGCGGTAAGAGCAAGCAGTGCTAGATCCGCATCCTTAGGATCTCACGTTGGTGTCGGGAGCTCCATCTCTTAGGAGGCTCTACTTTTGGTATGATCTCACTGTTGTAGATAGTTTTATGCGATCGGGGTATGGCGGGAACTCTGTCCGCCATAGTTATATATTTCCTTAGAGTGCATGTAGTCATGTTATGCGATGTCGGATGTAGCGCAAAACCATGATTTTATATATATATCAAGAAAGCGTGTTTTCTCACATAAAGCGTGTCTTATTTTATAAATTGTTTCATGTCTTGCTTTATATTTCAGATTACTCGATGTATGACTACTTGGGTGCCGGCAAGGCACGATCCACGGCCCGGGCGAGTCGTGACAAAAGTGGTATCGAGCGATTAATCTCGGAAAGTGTCTACGACAGTATCTAGTAAGTCTTGACTATCGGTGTGTTGTGAACCACGCCAATGTCGAGGCTATAAGATATTTAGGATTGGTTTCCATTCTTCTCATTACGAGATCGTGCTTTAGAGTCGTGTTATAGGTTGGACCCTCTAACGTATTCCTTTCATATGATTATGCCTCCACGTAAGGCAACCGGGCGAGAAGGGCAAAGCGTAGGAGGCGCTAGCGAGACACCAGTCACGAGGCTCGGGCCGGTCTATACGAGGCAGCGAGTTCTATGACGCCGCCCAGCCACAGACCACGGTACCACACCTCTTGTCCCGGCACAGGCGGAGGAGTTAGGTCTGAGAGATGGCCAGGCTTTTGGCTAAAGTTGTGGCCCGTCGAGAGAGAGATTGGATGCGGCGATTCCAGTTCAGCTCGGCTCGATCGCACAGTGGTACACGAGCGAGATAGTTTGAGGCTACGAGATTTCTTGAGTTGTGGCCGGAGTTTATGGGTGGCCGGAGGATGATCCGCGGAGTTCATCCGTCGGCTGAAGGATTTTGAGTGATCGGCGTCGGAGACCGAGTCGTGATCTTTAGTTCACATAAATGCGTGATACCGATCGATTGGTTTGATTCATGGGAGTTATCGGGAGAGCACGCGTCCCACTACTGGGATGAGTTCTCGGAGGCTTTCCTCGCTCCTTCTTGCCTCACGCGGATGAGGAGGCTGGTCGATAGATTTTCTTCTTTGGCGAGAGAGGGCCTTGGTCGGGAGTACAATGTCGAGTTTGATTCATTGGCTCGATATGTCCCGGCATTAGTAGCGAGATATGGAGGATAGGGTACCGCTATGTCACCGGGCTGAAACGACTATATGGCGAGTCATGTGCGGGGTTTCTCTCGGCCGGGTATGGACATTACGCGTGCGAGCTCGCGCCGCCAGATGCGAGGAGCGCGGTCGGCGAGTGGGCGAGCAGCGAAGAAGGCGGGGCGGGAGGGTCTTGGTGGTTATCGTGGTGGCGGCCTCGTGGCGATCTAGGTCGCACCACAGCCCGGCTCGAGCACTCTGCACCGTCTCAGCCACGGCGAGTTTTGGCGGACGGGGCCCTGGGCTTGGGCGTCGAGTAGCGAAGTGCGGCGTCGGGACCACCCGGTGTGGCCGTCGGTAGATCCCATTCAGGAAGTGTGGTACTACTTATGGATCTTATTCTGATTGTAGCCAGCGGTCACTGCGGCGTAGGCCGGCGTGGCAGTGGTAGGGCCCGGCCGAGGTTACGTGGCATTCATCATCTCTGATTACTCGCCGGGGCGGTGCTCATGGGTCGGAGTGCGGCGGCGTGGCTCGTCCCGATTCTAGCGGTCCTCGAACCGCATTTATGCTTTGTCGGTAAGCGAGGATCGGAGGCCTCACCGATGTCGTCGCGGTACCTTATCGATTCTGGGTTTGATGTTTATGCCTTGATAGATCAGGGTTCTACTCTGTCTATATATCTCCCTTGTTGCTAGTAGGATAGGGATAGAGCACGAGTCCATAGACCACTTCGAGGTAGCTACGCGATGGGTGATTCGGTGGTAGCTCGGCGGGTATATAGGGCTTGTCTGTGACCATTCTGATCGTCGGACCCTGGCCGACTTGATAGAGTTGGAGATGATTGACTTCGGCGTGATTATGGGGATGGATTGGCTAGCTTCTTGCTATGCCAATGTAAGCTACGAAGAGAAGTAATGCAGTTCCAGTTTCTGAGGAGCCGGTTGTTGAGTGGGAGGAGCACGGTATCGTAGAGGGTAGGTTTATTTCCTACCTCGAGGCTAGGAAGATGGTGCGAGAAGGGTATATCTACCATCTAGTTCGAGTGTTTGATCTGAGGCTGCGGTGCAATTTTGATCGGTTCCGTAGTCGTGAGTTCCCAGGCGTGTTCCCGGATGACCTCGGGTATCCTCACGAGAGGAGATTGAGTTTTGTATTGACATATTGCGGATACTCGGCTTATTTCCATTCCGCCATGTCTGAGAATGGCACTGAGAGTTGAGAGAGTGAAGGATCGGCTTAGGGATTTGCTAGAGAAGAGGCTTCATTAGGCGATGTTTCTCCGAAGCGCGGTATTGTTCGTGAAGAAGAAGGGCGGGGCCGCTGCGCATGTGTGTTGATTACTGAGCGGTGAACAAGGTGACCATTAAACGAATACCCTCCCGGGATTGATGATTTGTTCGACCCGATTGCGAGTGCGAGATGTTTCTCAAGATTGATCGCGATCGCTATCATCAGTGCGAGTCGAGAGGTGGATGTCCCTAGATCGCATTCGGACGTGCGGGCATTATGAGTTGGTGGTCATGTCTTTTGGGTTGACGATGCTCGTTATTCATGGATTTGATGAACCGAGTGTTCAAACCATTTTGGACACGTTGTGATAGTGTTCATTGATGATATCTTGGTTTATTCTCGCTCGAGGCGAGGCATACGGAGCATTTGAGGCTGTCTTGTGATTCTCGAGACCAGCGATTATACGCCAAGTTTTCCAAATGTGAGTTTTGGTTGACTTGATGGCGTTTCTTAGGCATATTGTGGTGATGGCATTCGAGTTGTCTGGCGAATCGAAGCGATCGAGGACTTGGCGAGACCTTACTCCGATGAGGTTCGCGATTTCGGGCCTTGCGAGTTATTATCGGTTCGTGGAGAAGTTTGCTTATCTACGCACCATTGACTAGGTGACTCGGAAAGCGGCCAAGTTTGATGGACTGATGCTTGTGGCGGGGTTTCGATTCTTTGAAAGAGAAGCGACCGCCCGTTCTTACTCTTCGGAGGTCGGATGGTTATGTGCGTGTATTGTGATCGTCGGGCATCGGGTTGGGATGTGTATTGATGCGGCATGGCGGGGTTATAGCATATGCATCCCGACGGTGAAGAAACACGAGAGGAACTACCCCACCCATGATTTGGAGTTAGCGGTGTGATTCACGCTTTGAAGATCTGAGGCACTATTTGTATGGGGTTCACGTGGATATTTATAAAGACCACAAGAGCCTCAGGTATATCTTGCCGAGAGGAGTGAACTTACGGCGAGAGGCGGTGGTTAGAGTTGCTTAAGGATTACGATGTTGATATCTATACCACGGGAAGGCGATGTTGTGGCGGATGCTCTTAGTCGTAGGTCGTTGGGGTTCCTATCAGATGTGCAGCTAGAGAGGAGGGACATGGTTAGTGATTTTCATCAGTTAGCGAGCCTTGGTGTCAGTTTGATTGATTCTGATAAGAGTGGGGTTAGAGTTCGTGAGGTTTCCGAGTCTTCCATCGTCGAGGAGGTGAAGAGCGATTCGAGGATCGGCTTTGATTCGATATCGTGATACGACTCTTCGTGAGGCAAGGGTCGCACGAGTAGCACGATGGGGTGCTAAGGTTTGAGGCGGTGTGTGTTCCGGATGTTTGAGGACTTGGCGGAGTTCTTGGGGAAGCACACGGTAGCGCGTTACTCTATCCATCGAAGTCGACCAAGATGTACCACGACCTTAGATCTGTGTATTGGTGGGATGGCGAAGAGGGGCGTTGCGAGTTCGTAGCTCGGTGCGTGTTGTCGGTGGTGAAGGTAGAGCACCGAGGCACAGTGGTTTATTCTGAGCGATAGAGATCCGACGGAAGTGGGAGGTAATCAACATGGACTTCATCACGGGATTACCTCGCACTCGGAGGAGACATGATTCTATATGGGTTATAAATCGACGGTGTGAAATCAGCCCTTTCTTCCGTCGGGGCGACTTTTGGTGAGATTATGCGGACTTTACATCAGAGATCGTCGGTGCATGGAGTCCCTACTTCGATCATATCGACGGAGGAGCCCGGTTCGGCTAACCGGAGTCCTTCGAGGAGTTTAGGGGCGGTGAGCAAAGTCTTGCATTTCATCCCATGCACGGACGGGCGGGCGCGCTATCCGGACTCTTGAGATATCTTTGCGAGCTGTGTTATTGACTTTAGTGGTAGTTGGGAGGATCATTTGCCTCTAGTTGAGTTCGCATAATAATAGCTACCACTCCGGTATTCGGATGGCGCCTTATGAGGCCTTGTATGGGAGGAAGTGCGGATCGCCTATAGGTTGGTTCGATGTGGGCGGGGCGGCTAGTGGGACGATTTGAGTAATGACGATGGATAAGGTGAAGCTTATCAAGGCGGCTATTAATGACTCGAGTCGGCAGTCGTATCACGGATCATCGTCGTCGGCATCTTGAGTTCGAGGTTCATGATTGGGTTTTCTAAAGGTGTCACCCATGAAGGGTGTGATGAGATTCGGGAAGAAGAAGCTCGGCCCAGTACATTGGGCGTTTAGTTGTCGCGAGGTAGGCAAGGTTGCTACGAGTTGAATCCGCCGTCCGTCTGGAAGCGGTCATCGGTGTTTCACGTATCTATCTTTGAGAGATGTATCGGGGATCCATCTAGGGTGCACCGATTGGCGATGTCCAGTGACCGGGGTTATCGTATGAGAGATTCCCATGCGATAGTCGATCGTCGAGTTAGGCGTCTGCGGACGAAGGGCGTGGCAGTCAAAGTCTTGTGGCGGAGCGAGCTCGGGAGGAGATGACATGGGAAGCCGAGGAGGACATGAGGCGGAAGTATCCTCACCTATTCCCACCTCGGGTAACTCACTTTCCTACTTGTAAATTTCCATTATCATTTATGCCTAAGTGTTGTTTTGTGGCCGCGTGTGGCATTTGCTAACTGTTTAAACTTCTTCGATAACTGTCTTGGGAAGGAACATTCGGGACGAATGTTTCTAAGGAGAGAGAATGTTATACCCGTATTTCAGTATATGCGTAAGGGAATACGTCGAAAGTCTAGCCTTAAAGATAAGCCTTGGGCGTTTTATTTTGTACACAACTCACTAAAAGAATCGTTTCGGCGAAGCGTTTCCACGACTTTCAATGAGTAAATTCCGGCTATGCCATTTCTTATTTTGCGGATTTTTCGAGAGCCGAAACATTTTGGACCAGCGGGAGGGTGACATGTGTCACCCTCACATTGGAAGCAAGTGGGATGGCTTTGGACGATTAGGCGTCCAAGAGGGATGTTGGCCTTGGCCGATTGGGTCCTTACTTAGGCCTTGTTTTGTGGAGTGTTTTGTGGAGTGTTTTGTGGAGTGTTTTGTGGGTAGGGGTTAGGGTGCACTTGGCTTGAGCTTGGCCTTACACGTGCCTTGCACTTGTCGTCATCTTGGCCAGTGGTTGGCGTAGGCGTGAGCTAGAAATACCGGCTTAGAGATGAAGAGTGTGTCATCCACAAAGTTATCTTCAAGTCTAAAATCCTCTCCTCTCCCTTAAACTTTTCGTCAACACCCCTTCCCTCCACTTGTGTGGTGTGGTAGAGCTACCCCTAGCCTGTGAAATCTACCCCCTCCCTTGGTAGAAAAGTTACCTTCTTGTATCGTTATAATGCCCAAAAATACCACAGCCCAAATACCTTAGTACTTAGTAGAAGTTGTGAAGAACTTCAGGGTTCTTGGAGCATACAACTTAGGAGCAAAACCTTGCTCAGTGACTTTTCTAGGATATTATTGGGCTTACAGAGGTAACTAATCCTAACCCTCTTTTGAATTAGAAAATATATCTTGTTGTAGTATAAGGATAAGTATAAATACTTAGAAGTATATCAGAATAGAATTGGTATTATCACGATGAAGGGTTTAAAGAAGAATAATTGAGCTGTACTTACATAGAATTTGTTTCTGATGAACTTATATAGCTCGGGTAGGAAGTGCTGCCCGACTTTCCGTAGAATTGTGAACCCTCTGTTTAGAATGACCTTGAGTAGTCTTTGATAGATATCTGTGACTATTATGGTGACTCTCTGTGTGACATATTGAACTTGGCGGTGGTTTTATTTGAGAAGGTATGTGATTCTTCCTAAAGCATGATATTTTACAATATATATATAGTGCGGTAGGCGTACATGTGTTAAGCGAATAATAACTACGGCAATGTCTTTGACTTAAGCTGAATAATACTTACGGCAATGCCTGCTTAAGCTGAATAATAAAGAATGAAAACATTTCAAAAGACTCTTTGAATCATATTATGAAGAGAACTAATTGGTTTTTAAAACAGAAGCTTAGGAGTTATACTAGCTTTATGGGAAGTTAAGTATAACCACTTAAGATTGATAAAAGAAACAAGTTTGCCTATGTGTTTATAACAGACTCATATTGTGAAAAGAATAATAAGATGGTTTGATAAGTAGACATGATATGATGCTATGTGTGTTAGTATCTTGTAACGTTGTATAGGTGAGTATCCTTGTTGTGCTTATGTTGTTTAAAGATAAGTTGTTATGTTAGTATACTATCACTCACCTCTTGAGATGATACCGGGGTTAAGCCCTCCGTCTTGGGGTAGACTCGAGCGATGCAGGACCGTGATTCGAGAATACCTAAATGCGGATCGGGGCCTATGCGGAGCTACGAGAGTTCCAGGTTAGTATGCGGGGTTATGCCTCATGCGATGCGTGTGGCCATGCGGACGGCGAGTCGGGGCGATGCCGAGAGTAGCTACCCTCGATGCGGGGTTATACCTCATGCGGGCCCATGTGAGTGGCCTATGCGGACTCGAGTCGAGATTAGGCTTGCGGAATGATGATGGGGCGAGTGGCCACTGTTTGATCATTTCGCGGCCTAGACAAGACTCATTCGATTACCTATTGTTGCTCTTGTTTGTGATGCGCACTATGTGCGGTTTCATAGTTGTTTAACATATTTGTAAAGCTGGTTTTAAAAATGATATGTTTTCATTTAAGTACTTCTGATTCGCATACTTAGTACTGTTATCGACCTCGTAGGGCTGCGTTCATGCCGCGAGTAAGAACAGCAGTGCTAGATCCGCGTCCTCAGGATCCTACGTTGGTGTCGGGACTCCATCTCTTGGGAGGCTCTACTTTTGGTATGATCTCCTGTTGTAGATAGTTTTATCTGATCGGTATGGCGGGCCCTGTCCCGCCATAGTTATATATTTCCTTAAGTGCGTAGTCATATTTATGCGATGTCGGATGTAGCGCAAAACCATGATTTTATATATATACGCGAAAGGCGATGTTTTCTCACATAAAGCGTGTCTTATTTTATAAACTGTTTCATGTCTTGCTTTATATTTCCGATTACTACGATGTATGACTACTTGGGTGCCCGGTAAGGCACGATCCACGCCCCGAGCGGGTCGTGACACATTATACCTCCCGCTTTACCACCGCTCGTTTTCCGCTTGGCATGCTTTTAGGACACAGGTGGGACTTGGTGTTCATGTATGCCTATTGGTGTTATACTATATCATGGGTATGGCGGTGAGGAAGGATTCCACGGCAGGATTGATATTATGGGCGTGAGACCCATGGTTATATTTAGAAATGACTTGAGGGCACGCGCCACGACTTGTTATGGCCATGTGGTTGTATCTTGTAGGTTGGCTATCATACATGTCTCTATTTTGCTTAGATCGTTATGATTTCATTACGCATTTCATTTCACATACTTGGTACATTCTTCGCGACCTCCTTGGGGCTGCGTTCATCTGCGCGAGTTTAGGTGCAGCTTTGGTGATCGGCAGATGTAGGACCACGCCGTAGTTTTGGATAGCTCCTTACGTTGGGAGTTTATCTTTTGGTATAAGTTCTTTCGATGTGGCTTTGTCTGCTTATGGGTACGGCGGGGCTTTGTCCGTCATAGTTCAATATAACTCTTAGAGGTGCGTATTCATATGTGGATTGGACTCGTATACAATGTAGTGTCTTTTGAGTATATATATTATGGCACTTGTCGGCTTTGCACGTATGTTGGTTTTAAAAAAAGGTGTTGTTTAAATTCCGGTCTTACTTAGTTATTATGCGAGGTGCGGTAGGGCACGATCCGCCCTGGGTTGGGGTGTGACAGTGGTATCGAAGCGATACTTCCTAATGTCTACGCATCGTGTCTAGTAGAGTCTTGATTATCGGTGTGTTGCGCGCCACACCCATAAACAGTGAGGCTACAGGACATTTAGGAGTTGGTTTCTATTCTTCTCACTCTAAGATCGTGCCATAGAAATGTGTTAGTAAGATAATTCCTCTCGACATATTGTTGTGTTCTGATTATGCCTCCCGAGGAGAACACCGCCTGAGAAGGGCAAAGGAGTAGCGAGAGCTACTAGTCGGACTCAGAGAGTTGATAGGGCTTATGCCTGTGGTATACTGGATGTTGTCCGCGATCGGCGAGTTCTTGCGCCCAGTTTTGAGGCTCAAAGACGAACCTCCAGTTTCCGTTAAGAAGACTTTAGGGTCATGAAGGAAGCCATTATGTTATTGACCAAGATAGCAGTGCTACAGTTTCATCAGCAGGAAGTTATTCGGCCAGTACAGTCAGGTGTACAGGGGGTAGAGGGCCAACGCAGAAATCTGCGTAAGAGGGCTAGACCGGTTGGTTATCCCGGTGAGTTTTGGATGAGTGCCTCAAAGGCGAGTGAGATATTCGTCCCAGCCTACCCAGTACATACCCCCGCAGCTCACAGGTGGGATATTGGACCCCACAAGGTATTTTGGAGCCGGTCCAAGCTCCAGGGGTCGAGGTTCTCAGGGAAGCAGAGGATTTTCTCAGTCGAGACCACTTTTTCCTCAGTGTTTCCGATGTAGTAAGCGTCATTTGGGGAAATGTCGTTATGGCACAGGTCTTTGTTTTTATTGTGGCCGTCCGGGCTATATACTGAGGGCATGTCCTTTTAGAAGAGGCACCGGTGAGGTGGCTCAGCCTATGAGGCCGGTAGTTGGTTCCCTTTCCTCCACGGTGTCTTCCCCAGCGGCGTGTTCGGATGTCGGTCGGCCGTGGTAGAGGTCGTGTGGAGTTTATAGTTCGCGGTCCTTGAACGCGAGATGACGTGACTACTGGACAGGATCAGGAAGCGACATCGCACGGGATTACAGGTATATGTCGATTCTTTGGAATCATACGTGCATTGTTAGATTCAGATTTTACCCTAGCGTATATGTTTTCCCTTTATTGCTAGAGTTGTAAAGTGATAGTACCCCAGAGGTAGGGATACCTTGATTAGTAAAGTGAGAAGTTAAGAATGTTGACAAGAATGGTAAGTGGACTGAGACTATAGTTGTGTAGAGTTCACAAGTTGTAATTACCCCGTGAATGATGTGAGACCGATAGGGAAGGACGTACAGTAGAAATACTTTGGCTTATGTGTCAAACCTCTAGTGAATGGGAGGATAGGGTGAGAAGTACCTTGAGATAAGAGAAAGATTTATTTCAGACTAAGAATGACAAGTTAAGTGCGACGATGAGTCGGGTTATGGACTTATTTCGGGTCAGCCGGTAGTGTGGTATGGGGTGATGTCAGTTAGAAATGGTCCCACTATGTGATAGGGCCACGAGGGTGCTAGGCCCAAGTATAGTTGATTGTTGTACGAGTTCGTGGATGCGTTCCACCGGAACTAGGTCGTAAGGACCGAGAAGAGCCTTAACGGGAATGTAAGTAACTATATGGCCAAGTTTGGATAGTAACTCCAAGGATTGGAGAAGAGAAACAAAATTTGAGATTTTGTACGTTTACTAGATGAGTTTGAAAGTACGAGAAATTATGACAAGTAAGGAAAGAAAGGAACCTCTAGGGATCCCGTGTTTGGGGAGACTATAACCTTCGAGTTTTGTGAGAAGGGACCCCGGACGGAAGGTCCATTATTATGTTCACGTATGTTGTGGTGGCCATGTGTGGCATCGTTGGCCTTGTGCATGTATTGACTGTTAGGCATAGTATAGAGTTTATGCCGGAGTTTGTATAGCTTGGCAACCGACTAAGAACATTCGGGGACGAATGTTTCTAAGGGGGGAAGAATGTTACACCCCGTAAGTCCAGGACATGTAAAAGAGAATGTATGAAAGGAAACAAGGCTTGGAAATTGATACGAAAGGAAGAATTGTTTTTCCGACGGGAAATGTTCCGAACGTCGAAAAGGAAAAATGTTCGTTGTTGAGAATTGGATTCTCAAAATGTATTATTTGAAGAGTATGGAACCTATTAGCATTATGGAAATTTATTTATTTTACGGATTTGGTCACGTGGGGCCCACCCGAGAAATTTTACGTTTTGCGGGGCCCACGAGGTTTACGGATTTTTTATGGACGTATGAGAAGGCGACACGTGGCACTCCTTCCACATGGCTTGGTCGAATTGTGTAAGGGCAAAATGGTCATTGACCATGGTAGAAGATAAGTCTTCCAAAGCTTCATATTGTTGACAAGTCAACTTGTCCACCTAGGCTTGATCCAAGTGAAACTCATCCTAGCCTCACTTTTGTTTAAGTCTTGACCCTCCAATGTGTTATATATACCTAGCTAGTGCAAGACTTGACATTTAACACTTAGAAAAATTTAGAGAGCATTGTTGTGCTTCATTGAGCTCTCGACTTTGTGCCATTTAGGAAGACAAAAATTTTGTGATTTTGATCCATTGGCCACAAGACTTTAACCCAATGTCCCTAAGGGTATTTTAAGGATATCTCAATAGAAAGATTTCAGAAAAACGGCGTTTTCGTATTAGTCGCAAGGCGGAAACTAAAGGAGTTCTTCAACTTTGAAGTTGGAACTTGAAGATGGGTTCTTCATAGGCCTCTAAGGAGTGCTTGGAGCGGATTGGAACCTAAGGAAAGGAGCTAAGAATTTCTAAGGCGCGACTTTGAATCTTGGAAATTTTAAGGGCTTGGAAAGGTATATTTTTTTGTCGTTTTAGCAATTAAGTTTGCTTATTGATTGTAGCTATGGTTATTAGCAAGCATGAGTTATATATTATGTAGTTTGATAAGTAGATTGGCTATTGAAACCCAAATCCGAAAACTAGCATGTTAGCCCTAAGATTTCAATTCAAGTCGATTATTAGTAAAGTCGTCGCATGTTGTAAAAAAGAAGGAAATTGTAGTTGTTGAAGTGGTTTATAACTATATAACATGTTAGACCTTAGAACTTGGAATTGGAAAAGGATTGGAAAGGACTTAGTGTTATGATTTATGTCACGAGAATGGCTAGATTATGGGGCTATTTCGTATGAATTGTGGGTGAATTTTACACGTATTGTAAGGCGTGTAATCCCCTTTGTTTGGTTGTTGTTTGGAGCCTTAAATGTGGCGTGTTGGTTATTGTATTCGACCTTGAAAAAGGTGGCAAAGTGAGTAGAAACAAAGGAAGTGCTGCCCGATTTTTCGTAGAATTAGAGACCGTGTACTTAGTATTATTCTACGTTAGAGACTAGATGTTGATAGTCTTGTTGTGACCATTATAGGTTGACACTTCTACGTACGGCGTATTCGGCTTAGCTTGTGGATATTAGCGAAAAGGTATGTGAACTATCTCCTCTTCTAGCATGACTCTTAAGATAAAGAAAGTATGTCCTACTCCTTAAATGATCCATTTCGTGGTTGTATTTGGATTGCCTAAAATAGAATTTGTTCTATGTACTTCCTTGATTGTACTTTGATGATTAATTTGGAAGTTGTATAATCCATTGCCTTAGTGAAGTTGGATTCTTAAAAGTGAAAGTATTTTACTTAAAGTACATAGAGTCTTGAAAAGGAAGTGGTTTCCAAACCTTTTGGCTAGTGCCTTAGTTCCAAAACCTAAAGGTCATTATAATGACTTTAGAAGTCAAAGAGTGATTTACTTAATTGTTTTAAAAGAGGAGAAATGACATGATTTAAGAGAAGAAACTTGGTTTCTAAATATTAAGAGACTTGTAGCATTTTGAAAGTTAAGAACTTGTTTTGTAAGTATGTGATACTTGATTTTAAAGGTATAAGTCTCTTGGTTAAAAAAAAGAATGAAATTGTCTAAAAACCATAAAGGGTTATAACGGCTTTATGGGAAGTTGGTTATAACGACTTTATGGAAGGTTTAGAAAGTTGTCTATTTTGATTAATGGGCATGAGTTGCCTTGATTGTGAAAATTTGAAGTTACTTGATTTCAAGCTTTGAAATGAGTTTTCTAAAAGTGTAGTAACTTACGTTGAAAAATAGACACACCTTGATACTACGGGTGTTAGTATCTTGGGATTTTACATAAACAGGAGTCTTTTAAAAAGAATGTACGTACGAAGTACTTTGGCTTGTTAAATGAGAATTATTCTATTTGTGCCTTGATAAGTACTTTGGCTTGTTAAATGGGAATTATTCTATTTGTGCCTTGATAAGTACTTTGGCTTGTTAAATGAGAATTATTCTAAGTGTGCCTTGATAAGTACTTTGGCTTGATTAATTGAAAATTAGTCTAAGTGTGCCTTGATAAGTACTTTGGCTTGATTAATTGAAAATTTGTCTAAGTGTGCCTTGATAAGTACTTTGGCTTGATTAATTGAAAATTTGTTTAAGTGTGCCTTGATAAGTACTTTGGCTTGATTAATTGAAAATTTGTCTAAGTGTGCCTTGATAAGTACTTTGGCTTGATTAATTGAGAATTAGTCTAAGTGTGCCTTGATAAGTACTTTGACTTGATTAATTGAGAATTATTCTATGTGTGCCTTGATAAGTACTCTGGCTTGATTAATGGAGAATTGTCTATATGTGCTGGTGATAGCCTTTGAGTGCAAGTATTATGTTTTATTATGTTGCCACGACTCTCGGTTGGAGGGCCGACTGTCTTGTTGTAAGTTACTTGGACGTACCGACAATGATGTGGGATTCCACGGGTATGCTTCCGTTAATTGTAGTACTTGGGTTAAATTCCCGGATTTTTATAGAAGACATGGTAGTGCTTATGTTATGTTTGACGGCCGGTTGAGATAGGGTAAGAGTATGAGTGAGGGGTAAACCCCCAAGATGCTATACCACCTTCTCCAGGGTAAGAGTATAAGTGAGGGGTAAACCCCCAAGACATTATACCCCCTGCTTGTTTTGTTTGATGGTCGGTTGAAATAGGATAAGAGTATAAGTGAGGGGTAAACCCCCAAGATGTTTTACCACCTTCTCCAGGGTAAGAGTATAAGTGAGGGGTAAACCCCCAAGACATTATACCCCCTGCTTTACCACCTGCTCGTTTTCCTGCTTGGCCCGTACAGTTTTTAGGACACAGGTGGGACTTGGTGTTCATGTATGCCTATTGGTGTTATACTATATCATGGACTGTCGGCAGTGAGGAAGGATTCCACGGGCAGGATTGATATTATGGGCGTGAGACCCATGGTTATATTTTAGAAATGTCACGACCCGATCCCGGGCCCGTGACTGGTGCCTTACTCCGGGCACCCTAGTGATACAACATCAGAGAAAACCAGCGGAAAATAAAACATAAACATGAAACAAGATATATGATCATAAAACAGGCCAACCACAACAGGTGCCTTCAGTATATACATAAAACCGACGGTTTAATCCTTTTTACAACCACATCCACAACGATTACAGCCTCTAAGATTTACAACAACCATGACGGGACAGTGGCCGCCATACCACGAATGTACAAGAACCCACGACTCGGGAACACATACCAAAGAATAAGCCTCCGAGAAACGGAGCTTCCCAATCTGTTGGCTTGATCCTATGAGCGAGGATCCACTACGATGTACTCCTACCGCGGCATGAACGCAGCCTCGAAGGAGGTCAAGACAACAGTACCAAGTATGTGGCGAAATATCGCGGTTAAATCATACTATATAAAGCGAGACATGTATGATAACCAATATACTGATGCAACATAAGCGGTCAAGTCAAGTCGTGGACTCACGCCTCAAGCCATCACTCAAATATAACTATGGGTCTCACGCCCACATCAATCATGTTCGTATCATGGTCGTGCCCGGAATCTGCATCGGTGTAGGCATGTCCATGATGCAACGATAACAATGCCGCATGGCCACATGCCCCCGGAATTCTACCTCGGTGTAGACATGCCCATGCAACCTCAACAATAATATACTGGGTGATCAAGCCCGCCACATGACCACATGCCCCCGGAATTCTACCTCGGTGTAGACATGTCCATGTGACATTAACAACAACATACCGCACAACCAGGCTATGACAAACAAGCTTAAGCAAATTACCATATTTTAGACTTTCATAAAAAGATCCACTCCTTCCCAAGAAGTCACCTGATATCAACACTTGCACAACAAAGGCTATCACAAACAAGCATAGGCGAGTTACACAACAACAAGCATAGGCAAGTTACACACAACTCAAGGTACTTCCATTTTGTATCAAAGTCTGGGTTTTAACCCTAAATTACTACGTACGTTAAATTCCTTTTTAAGAGATCCATTCCTTTCATAAAGGTCACCCGATACCCGTAGTATAAAAATAGAGTGACTCACATTTTTAGGTAAACCAAAATACTCCCCTTTTGTAAAATCAAGTAACAACATTATTTTCCAAACGTTCAAGTTTGCCTAATTTCAAATGCTCCAGTTTCTTATTTTAAAAAAGGTTTCATAACTCATAGTTTTAATCTCTTTTAAAACAATTGAGTAACATAAGTCTTGTACGTGAGCCGTTTATTCTTGTTTACAACAATCTTGTTACAGCAGCCATGATCTAGGAAATGTAATACAATTTTGTCTTATCTTAGCTTCTATGCAGATGGAGGTTTCTACTGGTTTTAATAACAATTAGTTATTTGTCAATACACTTTCCTTTATTAGCGCTGCTGTGGTTTGTTCGATACTTATTCTCATTTCCGAAATCAATAAAACATTATCCTTTTTTTTAAAAAACCAAGTACTCATTACTCGCGAATGAGGTTTCACAACACATTTAACAAAATGTTAATAACCAAGTAAAACAAGTTAAGTCTCTTATCTTTCAAGATCAAGTCTCTTAACTTCTACAATCAATAAACCAATCTTTTACCTACATAGAGTCGTTATAACTAACTTCCCATAAAGCTATTATAACACCCTATGTTTTAAACCAACCAACCCATTTAACACGTATGCGTCACCGTACTACATAGTTTACAAAGCATCATGCTAGAAGGATAGGAAGAGGTTCACATACCTCGCGGCGATTATCGATAATAAGCAAAACGCTCCACAAGATCAGAACGGCTGGCCGTTTCCACTCTTCAAGTAGAATACGCTACTCGTAGTACTTCCACCTATAAGGCCAAACGTCTATTAACTTCTAACCGCGGTTCCATATTCTACGAAAATTCGACACCTCCGCAATGGCAGAAATCTCCTCTCAATCGAGGCCGGCTACCAAGCCAACCAGGGGGTTTACGTCTAACGGACGTGTACCATTCTACTACACAACAATGCTACACAAGCTCCATCTGGTCTATGTAATTACAGATTCGGTTCTTTCTTTAAATTCAGCTTAAGTCAAAAGACATTGCCGCATTGATAATGTTCAGTTCTATATATAGTATACCTCAACTATAAATTCCTACAACATGTAATCTCCAATTACAATAAGGGGACAAGAATATTTACCTCGACAAGCCCAAAATTATCCAAGTTATAATGTCGATCTGAGCAAGGTTTAGCTCGACTCCGTGCGCTCCAAATCACTCCAAACAACCCTTAAGTTCTAACTAACTTCTACTCAAATACTTCAACCAACTATGAAGATTTCAGTGGTTTCGGTTTGAGACTAAAAGGACAAAAGGTAGTATTTCCGGCTCTACGTATAGAGGTAACTTTTGAAATACTACTAGGTAAAGGCTAAGGTATTTTGGGCATTATAACAATACTGAGAGTATTTCAATACCACAAAGTGGTACCTCACGAAAACACTCCAAGATAGTGGGTTCTCGCCAAAGGGCCTTGACAAGGGAGGGGGAACTCCTGAAGGCCCCACAAAGTGGTGGGGGAGTTGGACGAGAGCCAACAAGAGGAGGAGAGGGTTTCAAGACTTAGACAAGTGAAGAGTGGATGAAGAAGTTCATCTCTGGTGGGTATTTATAGGAAAGCCAAAAGCCAACCAATGGCCAAGATCAAGCCATGTGCAATGCAAGTGTAAGGCCTTGATCAAGCCAAGTGCACCCTATCCCCTACTCCACAAAACATGGCTCAAAACAATGCACAAAACAAGGCCAAAACAAGGCACAAAACAAGGCACCAATAAGGCACAAGACGCGAGCCAATCGGCCATCAACTGTCCCACCATGAGGGTGACAAGTGTCACCCTCCGTTGGTCCAAAATGTTTCGCCTCTGGAAAAATCCGCAAAAATAGTAAATGACATAGCCGAATTTTCCCTACGTAAGTCGTGGAAACGCTTTAAAAAAACGACTCTAACCGGGTGTTGTGCACAAAGAATTCGCCAAGCCAATTTGAAATTGAATTTCACGCACGCCCCACGCACATACTCCGGAAATACGGGTATAACATTCTCCTCTCCTTAGAAACATTCGTCCGAATGTTCCTTCTCCAGACGGATATCGAATAAGGTCCTTCTAACAAGGTGCCAACGCCACACCTGGCCACGAAATAACACACGTTCTCTTCCTTCCTTACTCGTCGTGCCCTTCTCGAACACTTGAACTCTCCCAGTACGTACCCTACTTCAGTCATCACTTTATTTTTCAAATCTTTGGAGTCATAACCTCCAAACTTGGTCTTCTTACTAACCTCAATCTTCTTTAAGGCCATTCCCGCCTTCACGAACCGCTCGGTCGAACCCATCCACGAACTCATACGATGGTCACTAAATGGGGCCTAGCACCGTGACCTACCATCTGGCGGATCACCTAATCGACTTACCTAAAACAAGCACGGTTGACCCGCAAATGGTCCTCAACCCGACCCCACAATCGCTTCCAAACCCTTGTTCACGACACGAACAATCTTACTAACATACGTCATGAAAGCTACCACTTCCATCTCACACTACCCATGGACTTATCACACAAATAAAACCCACGTATACTACGCACTCTGATAAAGGTCAAACATAAAATAAATCTTTTACACAAGACGACCTTACCTCTAAGGTCTCAATCGTGGAATAGTCTAAGGTTCACACTTACCATGCCCCCAGGCTTACCCTTCTACACTAACCAGGTGTCTAAATCACATTTTAGCACAGAGCTATCCGAACATAATACTAAACACATCAGCATACAAAACTCTAGAGGTTAAGGATATACTGTATCCGCGTACTCTTATCATAGGCACGTCATACGGGCGCATAAGCTATGAAGGTGATGAACCACCACCGATCCTGAAGGCCGAGTCAGAACATCCGTGGCCCTTGGTCGGACAGCCTCGCAAATGGCCTGCTGGCCGCAAAAATAACAAGCTCCTTGGCACCACGACACTCCCGAAATGCGGTCTACCACATCGACCACACCGAGGTAGGGTGACCACATCCGCCGCACTTACTTCCTCGAAACACGAACCTCGAGCCACGACCGCCTCGAATACTCTGGATGCTCAAGGTTGTGGAGGACCACTCTGACCGGGCGGAGGTACAAAACTAGCATCGTTGAGGCTGTCCGCCTCGAAAGTCACCAAAGGACCCGCTGTTCGCCCTCTTTCGATCTGGTCAATCTGGCCGACCTCTCCGTGCCTCACATCCTGCGTGAGCTGCGTGCGGGCAATGTCCATGCGGTGAAGAGCTACACCGAACAAGCCTCACAAGTAATCATCTAGCCAGTGACATAGCGGTGCACTCTATCCTCCATATCAGTTACTACAGCGGGAACATACCGAGCTAATGAGTCGAACTCCACATTGTACTCTCTAACCGTCCGCTCGTCCTGCCTCAACGTCAAAAATCTGCCCGAGCCCTCCTCATCTACTGGGCAAGAAATGTGCAAGAAAAGCCCTTGAGAACTCGTCCCAAGCGGAAGCCAATGCTCTTCCGGGACAGCTCCCATGAATCAAACTATCCAATCATAGATCACGCGGTGATGCGAACCCAATACCACCGATTCTCGAGACTCGATCACTCACGATCCGTCAGTATCGGATAAACTCCCGAGGTCATCCTCGGCTCGATCCATAGAAACTCGCGGGCTACAACTCGGAAAGTCCCGTGAGCCTCAAACTATCTCGCCGGGGTGAACCATGGTGCATCGAATCGAATCGCCAGATCCGCCTATCCTCGTGTCTGCCACTACCGCCAAGAATCGGGCCATCTCCTTGTACTTATCTCATCCGCTCCAGTGTGGGACCGAGGCTCGTGCATGGTCTCAGCAGCCATCGCTGCGGTTCCAAACTCGCTGGCCGGGCGGCGCTACAAAACTCGCCGTCAAGCACAACCTCAGTCTGTCCGGCTGCGCTCGCACTCTCCTCAGATCTCACTAGCGCCTCGGCTGCCTTGCCCTTCCGGGCTCGTTGCCTTGCGCGGAGGCATAATCGGTAAAACGAGATACGTCAGAGGGGTCCAACTTACAACACAGCTCTAAGGCACGATCTCAGAATGAGAAGAATGGAAACCAATCCTAAATGTCCTGCAGCCTCCTGATTATAGATGTGGTGCACAACACATCGATAATCAAGACTCTACTAGACACGGTCTGTAGACACTTTCCGAGGATTAACTGCTCTGATACCACTTTTGTCACGACCCGATCCCGGGCCGTGACTGGTGCCTTACCCCGGGCACCCTAGTGATACAACATCAGAGAAAACCAGCGGAAAATAAAACATAAACATGAAACAAGATATATGATCATAAAACAGGCCAACCAAAAACAGTTGCCTTCTGTATATATACATAAAACCCGAACAGTTTAATCCTTTTTACAACCCTGCCCACAACAGTACTACAGACCTCTAAGATTTACAACAACCATGACGGGACAGGGCCCCGCCATACCCCTGAATGTACAAGAACCTACGACTCAGGGAACACATACCAAAGAATAAGCCTCCGGAGAAACGGAGCTTCCCAATACGCTGAACTGTGATCCTATGAGCGAGGATCCACTACCGATGTACTCCTACCTGCGGCATGAACGCAGCCCCCCGAAGGAGGTCAGTACAACAGGTACCAAGTATGTGAAACTGAAAATACTGCAGTTAAATCATAACAGTCTATATAAAACAGGAGACATGTATGATAACCAATATACAGTACGCAACATAAAAGCAGTCAAGTCAAGTCAGGGACTCACGCCCTCAAGCCATCACTCAAATATAACTATGGGTCTCACGCCCACCACATCAATCATGTTCGCATCATGGCCGCATGCCCGAATCTGCATCGGTGTAGACATGTCCATGATGCAACAGTAATAACAATGCCGCATGGCCACATGCCCCCGGAATTCTACCTCGGTGTAGACATGCCCATGCAACCTCAACAACAATATACTGGGTGATCAAGCCCGCCACATGACCACATGCCCCCGGAATTCTACCTCGGTGTAGACATGTCCATGTGACATTAACAACAACATACCGCACAACCAGGCTATGACAAACAAGCTTAAGCAAATTACCATACTTCTAGACTTTCATAAAAAGATCCACTCCTTCCCAAGAAGTCACCTGATATCAACACTTGCACAACAAAGGCTATCACAAACAAGCATAGGCGAGTTACACAACAACAAGCATAGGCAAGTTACACACAACTCAAGGTACTTCCATTTTGTATCAAAGTCTGGGTTTTAACCCTAAAGTACTACGTACGTTAAATTCCTTTTTAAGAGATCCATTCCTTTCATAAAGGTCACCCGATACCGTAGTATAAAAATAGAGTGACTCACATTTTAGGTAAACCAAAATACTCCCTTTGTAAAATCAAGTAACAACATTATTTTCCAAACGCTCAAGTTTGCCTAATTTCAAATGCTCCAGTTTATTTTAAAAGGTTTCATAACTCATAGTTTTAATCTCTTTAAAACAATTGAGTAACATAAGTCTCAGACGTGAGTAGTTTATTCTTGTTTACAACAATCTTATTACAACCATGATCTAGGAAATGTAATACAATTTTGTCTTATCTTAGCTTCTATGCAGATGGAGGTTTCTACTGGTTTTAATAACAATTAGTTATTTGTCAATACACTTTCCTTTATTAGCGCTGCTGTGGTTTGTTCGACACTTATTCTCATTTCCGAAATCAATAAAACATTATCCTTTTTTAAAACCAAGTACTCATTACTCGCGAATGAGGTTTCACAACACATTTAACAAAATGTTAATAACCAAGTAAAACAAGTTAAGTCTCTTATCTTTCAAGATCAAGTCTCTTAACTTCTACAATCAATAAACCAATCTTTTACCTACATAGAGTCGTTATAACTAACTTCCCATAAAGCTATTATAACACCCTATGTTTTAAACCAACCAACCCATTTAACACATGTACGTCTACCGTACTACATAGTTTACAAAGCATCATGCTAGAAGGATAGGAAGAGGTTCACATACCTCGCGACGATTATCGACAATAAGCAAAACGCCCACAAGATCAGAATCGCTAGCCGTTTCCACTCTTCAAGTAGAATACGCTACTCGCAGTACTTCCACCTATAAGGCCACAAACGTCTATTAACTTCTAACCGCACGGTTCCATATTCTACAGAAAATTCGGCAACACTTCCGCAATACAGCGTAAATCTCCTCTCAATCGAGGCGGCTACCAAGCCAACCAGGGGTTTACACGTCTAACCTGACGTGTACCATTCTACTACACAACAATGCTACACAAGTCTCATCTGAATATTCTATGTAATTACATTCGATTCTTTCTTTAAATTCAGGCTTAAGTCAAAAGACATTGCCGCACAATAATGTTCAGTTCTATATATAGTATACCTCAACTATATATTCCTACAACATGTAATCTCCAATTACAATAAGGGGACAAGAATATTTACCTTGACAAGCCCAAAATTATCCAAGTTATAATGTCGATCCTGAGCAAGGTTTAGCTCCAACTCCGTGCGCTCCAAACCACTCCAAACAACCCTTAGAAGTTCTAACTAACTTCTACTCAAATACTTCAACCAACTATGAAGATTTCCTTAGGGTTTTGGTTTGAGACTAAAAGGACAAAAGGTAGTATTTCCGGGCTCTACGTATAGAGGTAACTTTTGAAATACTACTAGGTAAAGGCTAAGGTATTTTGGGCATTATAACAATACTTGGAGAGTATTTCAATACCACAAAGGGGGGGGTACCTCGAAAACACTCCAAGATAGGGGTTCTCGGCCAAGGGCCTTGAGGAGGGTGGAACTCTCACCAAGGCCTCACAAAGGTGGTGGGGAGTTGGACGAGCCAACAAGAGGAGGAGAGGGTTTCAAGACTTAGACAAGTGAAGAGTGGATGAAGAAGTTCATCTCTAAGGGGGGGGGGGGGGGGTATTTATAGGAAAGCCAAAAGCCAACCAATGGCCAATATCAAGGCAAGTGTAAGGCCGTGATCAAGCCAAGTGCACCCTATCCCCAACTCCACAAAACATGGCTCAAAACAATGCACAAAACAAGGCCAAAACAAGGCACAAAACAAGGCACCAATAAGGCACAAGGCGTGAGCCAATCGCCATCAACTGTCCACCGTAGGGGTGACAAGTGTCACCCTCCCGTTGGTCCAAAATGTTTCGCCTCTCGGAAAAATCCGCAAAAATAGTAAATGACATAGCCGGAATTTTCCCTACGTAAGTGGAAACGCTTTAAAAACGACTCTAACCGGGTGTTGTGCACAAAAGAATTCGGCCAAGCCAATTTGAAATTCGAATTTCTCTACGTACGTCCTTACGTACATACTCTGGAAATACGGGGTGTAACAAGAAATGACTTGAGGGCATGCGTCCCTGACTTGTTATGACTGCTTATGTGTTGTGTACTGTAGGTTGGCTATCATACATTTCTCCTGTTTTGCTTAGATGTTATGATTTCATTACTGATTTCATCTTTCACATACTTGGTACATTCTTCTTGACCTCCTTGAAGTGCGTTCATGCCGCAGTTTTAGGTGCTTGATTTGGTGATCGGCGGATGTAGGACCGCTCGTAGTTTTGGATAGCTCCTTCGTTGGAGTTTATCTTTTTGGTATAAGTTCTTTGATCAGCTTTTGTACGATTATGATGCGGCGGGGCCTTGTCCCGTCATAGTTCAGTATAACTCTTAGAGGTCTGTATTCATATGTGGGATTGGACTCATGTACAGTGTAGTGTCTTTTGAGTATATATATTATGGCAGCTTGTCGGCTTTGCCGTTGCACGTATGTTGGTTTTAAAAAAAGGTGTTGTTTAAATTCGATCTTACTTAGTTATTAAAGCGAAGGTGCCTGGTAGGGCACGATCACGCCCGGGTTCGGGGTGTGACAGTGGTATCAGAGCGATCCCCTCGGAATGTCTACAGACCGTGTCTAGTAGAGTCTTGATTATCGTTGTGTTGCGCGCCACACCCATAAGCAGGAGGCTACAGGACATTTAGGAGTTGGTTTCTATTCTTCTCACTCTAAGATCGTGCCATAGAGTTTGTGTTAGTAAGATAATTCCTCTCGACATATTGTTGTGTTCTGATTATGCCTCCAAGGAGGGCAACCTCCCGAAGGGCAAAGGAGTAGCAGGAGCTACTAGTCGACTCAGAGAGTTGATAGGGCTTATGCCTGTGGTATACGGATGTTGTTCGCGATCGGCGAGTTCTTCGCGCGAGTTTTGAGGCCCCAAAGACGAGCCTCCAATTTCTCAGTTAAGAGAAGACTTTAGGGTCATGAAGAAAGCCATTATGTTATTGACCAAGATAGCGGGCTCTGATTTCATCACAGGAAGTTATTCGCCGATGCCAGTGTGTACAGGGGTAGAGGGCCAGCGGAAATCTGCGTAAGAGGCTAGACCGGTTGGTTATCCCGTGAGTTTTTGGACGAGTCGCCTCGGAGTGAGATATTCGTCCCACCCTACAGTACATACCCGCACTCACAGTGGGATATTGGACCCACAAGGTATTTTGGAGCGGTCCAAGCTCCGTGGTCGAGGTTCCGGAAGCAGAGGATTTACTCATTCGAGACCACTTTTTCCTCAGTGTTTCCGATGTAGTAAGCGTCATTTGGGGAAATGTCGTTATGGCACAGGTCTTTGTTTTTGTTGCGGCCGTCGGGGCTATATCACGAGCATGTCCTTTTAGAAGAGGCAGGTGAGGTGGCTCACCTATGAGGCCGTAGTTGGTTCCTTTCCTCCACGTGCGTCCCCGAGCGAGGTGTTGGATGTCAGCCGGTCGTGGTAGAGGTCAGGGTGGAGTTTATAGTTCTGGCGGTCCTTCGAACCGCAGAGATGACGTGACTACTGGACAGGATCAGGAAGCGACATCGCACGGGATTACAGGTATATGTCGATTCTTTGGAATCATACGTGCATTGTTAGATTCAGATTTTACCCTAGCGTATATGTTTTCCCTTTATTGCTAGAGTTGTAAAGTGATAGTACCCCAGGGGTAGGGATACCTTGATTAGTAAAGTGAGAAGTTAAGAATGTTGACAAGAATGGTAAGTGGACTGAGACTATAGTTGTGTAGAGTTCACAAGTTGTAATTACCCCGTAACAGTGTGAGACCGATAGGGAAGGACGTACAGTAGAAATACTTTGGCTTATGTGTCAAACCTCTAGTGAATGGGAGGATAGGGTGAGAAGTACCTTGAGATAAGAGAAAGATTTATTTCAGACTAAGAATGACAAGTTAAGTGCGACGATGAGTCGGGTTATGGACTCATTTCGGGTCAGCCGGTAGTGTGGTATGGGGTGATGTCAGTTAGAAATGGTCCCACTATGTGATAGGGCCACGAGGGTGCTAGGCCCAAGTCTAGTTGATCGTTGTACGAGTTCGTGGATGCGTTCCACCGGAACTAGGTCGTAAGGACCGAGAAGAGCCTTAACGGGAATGTAAGTAACTATATGGCCAAGTTTGGATAGTAACTCCAAGGATTGGAGAAGAGAAACAAAATTTGAGATTTTGTACGTGTACTAGATGAGTTTGAAAGTACGAGAAATTATGACAAGTAAGGAAAGAAAGGAACCTCTAGGGATCCCGTGTTTGGGGAGACTGTAACCTTCGAGTTTTGTGAGAAGGGACCCCGGACGGAAGGTCCATTATTATGTTCACGTATGTTGTGGTGGCCATGTGTGGCATCGTTGGCCTTGTGCATGTATTGACTGTTAGGCATAGTATAGAGTTTATGCCGGAGTTTGTATAGCTTGGCAACCGACTAAGAACATTCGGGGACGAATGTTTCTAAGGGGGAAGAATGTTACACCCCGTAAGTCCAGGACATGTAAAAGAGAATGTATGAAAGGAAACAATGCTTGGAAATTGATACGAAAGGAAGAATTGTTTTTCCGACGGGAAATGTTCCGAACGTCGAAAAGGAAAAATGTTCGTTGTTGAGAATTGGATTCTCAAAATGTATTATTTGAAGAGTATGGAACCTATTAGCATTATGGAATTTTTTTTTTTTTACGGATTTGGTCACGTGGGGCCACAGAAATTTTACATTTTGCGGGCCCACGAGGTTACTGATTTTTATGGACGTATGAGAAGGCGACACGTGGCACTCCTTCCACATGGCTTGGTCGAATTGTGTAAGGGCAAAATGGTCATTGACCGTGGTAGAAGATAATTCTTCCAAAGCCATATTGTGACAAGTCAACTTGTCCACCTAGGCTTGATCCAAGTGAAACTCATCCTAGCCTCACTTTTGTTTAAGTCTTGACCCTCCAATGTGTTATATATACCTAGCTAGTGCAAGACTTGACATTTAACACTTAGAAAAATTTAGAGAGCATTGTTGTGCTTCATTGAGCTCTCGGCTTTGTGCCATTTAGGAAGACAAAAATTTTGTGATTTTGATCCATTGGCCACAAGACTTTAACCCAATGTCCCTAAGGGTATTGTAAGGATATCTCAATAGAAAGATTTCGGAAAAACGGCGTTTTCGTATTAGTCGCAAGGCGGAAACTAAAGGAGTTCTTCAACTTTGAAGTTGGAACTTGAAGATGGGTTCTTCATAGGCCTCTAAGGAGTGCTTGGAGCGGATTGGAACCTAAGGAAAGGAGCTAAGAATTTCTAAGGCGCGACTTTGAATCTTGGAAATTTTAAGGGCTTGGAAAGGTATAAATTTTTGTCGTTTTAGCAATTAAGTTTACTTATTGATTGTAGCTATGGTTATTAGCAAGCATGAGTTATATATTATGTAGTTTGATAAGTAGATTGGCTATTGAAACCCAAATCCGAAAACTAGCATGTTAGCCCTAAGATTTCAATTCAAGTCGATTATTAGTAAAGTCGTCGCATGTTGTAAAAAAGAAGGAAATTGTAGTTGTTGAAGTGGTTTATAACTATATAACATGTTAGACCTTAGAACTTGGAATTGGAAAAGGATTGGAAAGGACTTAGTGTTATGATTTATGTTGGCCGAGAATGGCTAGATTATGGGGCTATTTCGTATGAATTGTGGGGCGGAATTTTACACGTATTGTAAGGCGTGTAATCCCCTTTGTTTGGTTGTTGTTTGGAGCCTTAAATGTGGCGTGTTGGTTATTGTATTCGACCTTGAAAAAGGTGGCAAAGTGAGTAGAAACAAAGGAAGTGCTGCCCGATTTTTCGTAGAATTAGAGACCGTGTACTTAGTATTATTCTACGTTAGAGACTAGAAGTTGATAGTCTTGTTGTGACCATTATAGGTTGACACTTCTAAATGCAGCGTATTCGGCAGCTTGTGGATATTAGCGAAAAGGTATGTGAACTATCTCCTCTTCTAGCATGACTCTTAAGATAAAGAAAGTATGTCCTACTCCTTAAATGATCCATTCCGGTTGTATTTGGATTGCCTAAAATAGAATTTGTTCTATGTACTTCCTTGATTGTACTTTGATGATTAATTTGGAAGTTGTATAATCCATTGCCTTAGTGAAGTTGGATTCTTAAAAGTGAAAGTATTTTACTTAAAGTACATAGAGTCTTGAAAAGGAAGTGGTTTCTAAACCTTTTGGCTAGTGCCTTAGTTCCAAAACCTAAAGGTCATTATAATGACTTTAGGGGAGTCAAAGGAGTGATTTACTTAATTGTTTTAAAAGAGGAGAAATGACATGATTTAAGAGAAGAAACTTGGTTTCTAAATATTAAGAGACTTGTAGCATTTTGAAAGTTAAGAACTTGTTTTGTAAGTATGTGATACTTGGTTTTAAAGGTATAAGTCTCTTGGTTAAAAAAAGAATGAAATTGTCTAAAAACCATAAAGGGTTATAACGGCTTTATGGGAAGTTGGTTATAACGGCTTTATGGAAGGTTTAGAAAGTTGTCTATTTTGATTAATGGGCATGAGTTGCCTTGATTGTGAAAATTTGAAGTTACTTGATTTCAAGCTTTGAAATGAGTTTTCTAAAAGTGTAGTAACTTACGTTGAAAAATAGACACACCTTGATACTACGGGTGTTAGTATCTTGGGATTTTACATAAGCAGAGTCTTTTAAAAAGAATGTACGTACGAAGTACTTTGGCTTGTTAAATGAGAATTATTCTATTTGTGCCTTGATAAGTACTTTGGCTTGTTAAATGGGAATTATTCTATTTGTGCCTTGATAAGTACTTTGGCTTGTTAAATGAGAATTATTCTAAGTGTGCCTTGATAAGTACTTTGGCTTGATTAATTGAAAATTAGTCTAAGTGTGCCTTGATAAGTACTTTGGCTTGATTAATTGAAAATTTGTCTAAGTGTGCCTTGATAAGTACTTTGGCTTGATTAATTGAAAATTAGTCTAAGTGTGCCTTGATAAGTACTTTGGCTTGATTAATTGAAAATTTGTCTAAGTGTGCCTTGATAAGTACTTTGGCTTGATTAATTGAGAATTAGTCTAAGTGTGCCTTGATAAGTACTTTGGCTTGATTAATTGAGAATTATTCTATGTGTGCCTTGATAAGTACTCTGGCTTGATTAATGGAGAATTGCCTATATGTGCTGGTGATAGCCTTTGAGTGCAAGTATTATGTTTTATTATGTTGCCGCGACTACCGGAGGTCGATCGTCTTGTTGTAAGTTACTTGGACGCATCGACGGTGATGTGAGATTCCACGTATGCTTAGTTAATTGTAGTACTTGGGTTAAATTCGGATTTTTATAGAAGACATGGTAGTGCTTATGTTATGTCCGACGGTTGAGATAGGGTAAGAGTATGAGTGAGGGTAAACCCCAAGATGCTATACCACCTTCTCAGGTAAGAGTATAAGTGAGGTAAACCCCAAGACATTATACCCCCGCTTGTTTTGTTTGATGGTCGGTTGAGATAGAGTAAGAGTATAAGTGAGGTAAACCCCAAGATGCTTTACCACCTTCTCCAGTGGTAAGAGTATAAGTGAGGGTAAACCCCAAGACATTATACCTCTGCTTTACCACCGCTGCTTTTCCCGCCGTCTGCATGCTTTTAGGACACAGTGGGACTTGGTGTTCATGTATGCCTATTGGTGTTATACTATATCATGGATCGGCGATGAGGAAGGATTCCACGGCAGATTGATATTATGGGCGTGAGACCCATGGTTATATTTTAGAAATGACTTGAGGCACGCGTCCTCGACTTGTTATGACCGCCATGTGTTGTGTACTATAGGTTGGCTATCATACATGTCTCTGCTTTGCTTAGATCGTTATGATTTCATTACAAGATTTCATCGTTCACATACTTGGTACATTCTTCAGATCGACCTCCTTCGGTGCGTCATGCCGCAGTTTTAGGTACGCATGATTTGGTGATCGGCATGTAGGACCTTTCGAGTTTTTGGATAGCTCCTTCGCTCGAGTTTATCTTTTGGTATAAGTTCTTTCAAGATGTGCTTTTATGCTTATGGGTACAATGGGGCCTTGTCCCGTCATAGTTCAGTATAACTCTTAGAGGTCTGTATTCATATGTGGGATTGGACTCATGTACAGTGTAGTGTCTTTTGAGTATATATATTATGGCAGCTTGTCGGCTTTGCCGTTGCACGTATGTTGGTTTTAAAAAAAAAAGGTGTTGTTTAAATTCCGCAGTCTTACTTAGTTATTAAGGCAGAAGGGTGCGTGTAGGGCACCCCACGCCCGGTTCGGTGTGACATATGTGATTCTTCCTATCCTCTTGAGCATGATATTTTAAAAGGAATATATTTAGTACGGTAGACGTACGTGTGTTAACGGAACGTAGTTTTACGGCAATGTCTTTTGACTTAAGCCTGAATAATAAGAATCTTGAAGTATTTCAAGAGAATTAAGAACCGTTTATGAAACAAGACTAATACTGGGTTTAAAAATCATAAGAGTTAAACTAACTTAATGGTAAGTTACGAATAACGACTTAAAATAGATAAAAAGAATGGATTATTGATTTTAGAAGTTAAGAGACTTGATCTTAAAAGATAAGAGACTTGACTTAATTGAATTAATATGAATTTTGTTAAAAGTGTGAAACCTCATTCGTGAGTAATGAGTACTTGGTTTTTAAAAGGAATAATGTTTCTTGATTTGAAATCGAATAAGTATCGAACAAACCACAAAGCGCTAATAAAGGGAAATGTATTGACTAATAAAGTATTATGAAAACCAGTAGAAACATCCATCTGCATAGAAGCTAAGATGAGACAAAATGATATTACATTTCCTAGATCATGGCTGCTTTAATAAGATTGTTATAAACAAGAATAACCTACTCACACATAAGGCATATGTTTCTCAAATCGCTTTTAAAGGAGAATTATATTATTAAGTGATTAAAACTATGAACTACGAAACCTTTCGAAAATGAGAAACTTGAGCATTTGAAATTAGGCAAACATGAACGCGTTTGGAAAATAATGTTGTTACTTGATTTTACAAAGGAAGTGTTTTGGTTTACTTAAAAAGATAGTCACTCTATTTTTATACTACTGTATTGTGTGACTTTTGTGAAAGAAACGGATCTTTTAAAAGAGTTATTGTATGAAGTACTTTGGGGATAAAAACCCGAACTTGCTAACATAAAGTAGAGAGTACCTTGTGTGAATAACTTGATTGTGTTGGTTTGTGATAGCCTTGTAATACTTTCTGTTGATTTGATAAGTAAACATGTTAGGATGCTACGTGTGTTAGTATCTTGTGATGTTTGTGTAAAGGGGTTTCTTGTTGTGCTTATGTTGTTTAACGATAAGCTATTATGTTAGTATTATATCACTCACCTTGACATGATTCCGGTTAAGGCGCCTCCGATGCGGGTAGACTCAAAGTGTCTGTGTGACCTATGATTCGAGAATACCTACGCGGTTCAGGTGTGACCTATGCGGAGCTACGAGTTCCGTGTTAGTGTGCGGGTTATACCACGCGGTCATGTGGCTACGCGGATCGCGAGTCCGTGACGTTGCCGGGAGTAGCTACCCTCGATGCGGGAATACCTCGCGGGCCATCGAGTGGCCTATGCGGAGTCGCGGAAGTTCCAGGACTCAGACGCGCACATTAGATCGCGACGAGTGGCGGCCTTCGATCATGTGGCGGTCTAGACAGATCTCATGATACAGTTTATGACCTTGTTGATATTGTGGGTTTTAGTAGTCGGCTATGCCTTCGTACTTACCCCGTACGGTTTTATTATGACACAAGTGGGACCTGGTGTTCATGTGTATTCCTTGGTGCTTTTATATCATAGATCGCCATGAGGAAGGTATTCCACGCATGATTGATGTTGTGGCGTGAGACCCATAGTTGTATTTGAGTGATGACTTTGAGGCGTGAGTCCCCGACTTGACATGATCGCTTATTTATCAGGAATCAGAGTTTGGTAATCATACATGTCTCCGCTTTATATAGACTACTATGATTTCATTTACATGATTTTCGGGCCACATACTTGGTACTGTTATCGACCTCCTTCGCCCGAAGTGCGTCATGCCGCAGTAGAGGTACACCCGATGTTGATCCTCGCCTAGGATCACGTCAGCGTTGGGAAGCTCCGTTTCTCGGAGGCTTATCAGTGGTATAGTCCCGTCGTTGTAGGTACTTTACATTCGTGGTATGGGGCCCCGCCCGCCATTGTCGCTATATCATTCTAGAGGTCCAGAATCTTGTTGTGGCGAGTTTGTAAATGGGATGTAACTGTTCAGATTTAAGTTTTTATATATATATGCCGAAAGGCAACTTTTCTCAGATAACTGTTTTACACTTCATATTATTTCATGTCTTGTTTTATGTTCCGCTGATTACTACGATGTCTACTGGGTGCCTGTAAGGCACCATCCGGCCCGGTTGGTCGTGACAAAAGTGGTATCAGAGCAGTAAATCCTCGGAAAGTGTCTACAGACCGTATCTAGTAGAGTCTTGATTATCGGTGTGTTGTGCACCACACCAATAATCAGGAGGCTATATGATATTTAGGATTGGTTTCCATTCTTCTCACTATGAGATCGTGCTTAGAGTTGTATTATAAGTTGGACCCCTCTAACGTATTTCTTTCCCTTACCGTTATGCCTCCGCGTAAGGCAACCCGGGCCCAGAAGGGCAAGGCAAAGGAGTCATGAGTAGAGCACTGAGGTTACTAGGGCACAGGCCCAATCATCACCGTGGTGCTTTATTCGGGAGTTCGCGACGACGCCACCCCAAAGAGTTCAGCATACGGGCGATTAGCCTACTGCGGCCATGATATTTGAACCTTCAGTTCCACGACCAGTAGCAGAAAGTATAGATTACAAAGAGACGACCCTGTTACTAGCTAAGGATGTAGCTACCTGAGAGTATATTATGTATCGATTATCACGGGTCATGATGACTATCTAAGAGAGGGCTGTGCAAGAATAGCTCTTGATCAGGGCATGAGCATGGCTCACAGACAGCTTACGCGCAGAAAGCCGAGGAAACGTAGATCGATGGATTAACCAAGACCAGAAGAGGGCCGATCGCGTGCCTTTGGTAACTTTCAAGGCGAACCGCCAAGAGATTAGATATGCACCTCCACCGGCAGTGGTCCTCCGCTGTGGTTCGTGACGCTTGGGGTATGCCGAGTTGGTCGAGCTCCGTGGCTTCCGGTTCCACGATGTGGCGGCGCCATCCCGGGGAATGTCATCTTTTAGTTGGTACTTGTTTTACCTGCGGTCGTCAGGGCCATGTGTCGAAAGGATGTCCTAGTAGGAGGGATGTAAGTAGGAGGACTCAACCTTCAGGATCAGTGGCTAGTTCGTCACCTTCCCTAGATATGCGCCCAACCGGGCAGGATTGATTAGAACGACAGAAGGGAGTGAAACAGTAGATACAGGTATATCCTTAACCCTCTAGAGATTAGTATGGGTGATAAGATGAGTATATCTTAAGTGATATGTTATGATAGCAGTGTGTTAATTGTGATTAGAAATCATGGTTAGTTAAAAGGGTAAGATTGGGGATAAGGAAAGTGTGAGCCTTAGAGTTTTATACGTGGAGACCTTAGAGGCAAGGCTATCTTGAGTAAAAGATTACATTTATGTTTGACCCTTATCGGAGTGCATAGTATACGTGAGATATGTTTGTGTGATAACTCCCTGAGTGGTATGATATGAAAGAGGGTAGTTGAGCTAAGAAGACCACTAGGTTTTCGTAACTTGATTGATGAGATTGTTCCGACGGGAACAATAGCTTGGCGTGAAGTGGTCAGGTTGAGGCCATGTCGCGTCAACCCGCACGGCCGGTGGGGTCAGTTCGCGTGGTCCCGCTTATGTCGGGATCACGAGGGTGTTAGGCCCAAGTTTAGTTAACCATCGACGAGTTCGTGGATGCGTCGACCGATGTCGGGCCGATGAAAGTCAGCCCATCTTGTCTTTCAGTCAAGATCGTTTACTCGGCAGAGGGTTATGCGAGATGTTATATCAGGAAGGTTGTAAGGCTGCGCGAGGTGCCTACTTTCACCTTATGGCAGGCAGTGGAGCCCATTTTACTACCGCTTTTTCTCGAAGTTTTACCAGCAGGTGGTTAGGAACTCAGTGAGTCTAAGTATCGACTACCGGGCCGTTGTTTGGATTTCAGGGGTAGCTGTGAGGATTGTTGCCTCCTGTTGAGGGAGTGTTTTTATAGCTACCATTTCAGTATTCGAATGTCGCTTTATGACGCCTTGTAGGGGCGGAAGTGTAAGTTGCCGGTCGATTGGTTCGATGTTGGCAAGGTTCAGATAGTTGGTTCATACTTGTTTCGGCAGGATGTGGATAGGGTGAAGCTTATACAGAAGAGATTGTTGGCAGCTCAGTCAGCGAAGTCGTGCGGATAATCGGCGGCGACACTTAGAGCCTCGAGGTGCGGTGGGTCTTCTTGAAGGTACCACCCCGGAAAGGGTGTGACGAGTTTTGGAAAACAGAGGAAATTTAGCCCGAGTTACTTTGGGCCTTTTAAGATCATTTGGAAAATAGGCCAAGTTGCCTATAGGTTAGCATTGCCGTCCGACTTAGGAGGCAGTACGTCCGGTCTTTCATGTTGTTATGTTCGGAAAAGTATCGGAGATCCATCCAGAGTGTTCCCAGTTAATGATGATCAAGTTGGAGGTAGTAACCCAGAGATTTTGGAAACAGAAGCAGTAACAGAAATGTGATAAGTTATGATAAAGAGTTCGAGTGTACGAGAAGCGGCAACGAGTAAGGGAAGAAGCGGCGTGTGTTAAGAACATAGATGTGATCATTTCTTTTGTAAAGTGAAGTGCGAAGGAGTATCTTTTAGCCCGGGTGGGAGTTTTGTGATGTTAGAGGTAATTCCTCGTGAACTTGAATTAAGTATTTGCGCGTGTTATTTTATGGCGGTGTGGCATGATTGTTTTTCTAAGCATAGTAGTGAAGACTATCTTTGGCGCATGTTCTGAGACTTAGAAGGAACATTCGGGACGAATGTTTCTAAGGAGGGGAGAATGTTATACCCCATATTTCCTGAGTATGTACGTGAGGGCGTACGTATAAAGTTTAAGCCTTAAGTTAGGCAAGGACCGAAATTTTGGGCACAACTAGCGAAAAGAATCGTTTTCCGACGAAACGTTTTCCGGACTTTGCGAAGGGAAAATTACGGCTATGTCATTTATAATTTTTGCTGATTTTTTCGAGAGATGAAATATTTTGGACCAACGAGAGGGCGACACTTGTCACCCTCAAGTGGCGGATGTGGTGGCCGATTGGGTGCATGTTTTGTGCCATGTTTTGTTGCCTAAACCATGGGTCAATGTTTGTGAGGGATTTGTGGAGTAGGGTTAGGGTGCACTTGGACAAATCTTGACCCTCCACTTGCCCCCCACTTGGCTTGATCTTGTCCATTGGTTTCCCTATAAATACCCCCCCTTTGTTGAAGACTTCTTCATCCACAATAATTTCCAAGTCTTGAAATCCCCCTCCCCTCTTCTTGTTGCTCTCGTCCATGAGCACCCCTCCCCCTTTGAGAGGCCTTTGGCCGAGGGGTACCCACCCTTTCCTAGTGGTGCTAGCCGTAGCACACACCCCCCCCCCCCTTGGTAGAAAAGTATTCTCCAAGTATTGTTACTATTCCAAAATACCTTGGCCCAAATACCTTGTAGTATTCCAAGGTTACACCTATACTAAAAGCCCAGAAATACTATTATACTTCCCTTCAGTCACAAAACGAAACCCTAAGGAAATCTTCATACTTGGTTGAAGTAGTAAGAAGAAGTTGCGTAGAACTTCTAAGGGTTGTTTGGAGCAGTTGGAGTGCACTGAGTAGAGCTAAACCTTGCTCAGGGATCGACATTTAAACTTGGATAATTATGGGCTTATCGAGGTAAATATCTTGTCCCCCTATTGTAATTAGAGTTTACATACTGTTGAAGTATAAGAATTAAGTATAAGTTATATACAAGGAAGGTATATAAGAAAGGAATTGAACTCAGATTTACATAGGATCAGATTTCTGAGACTTGTGAAGTTTGACTTGCAGGAAGTCGCCTAATTTTTCGTAGAATCTTGTATCTAGATTTATTCTACCGAGTAGTCTAGACATTGATAGACTTGTATAACCGTTATAGGTTGAAGTACTGCGAGTAGCGTATTCTACTCGAAGGATGGAAAAGGCTAGCAGGATTACAGTACTTTGGAGCTATTTGCTAATAGTCGATAAATCGTCGCGAGGTATGTGATTCTTCCTATCCTCTTGAGCATGATATTTTAAAAGGAATATATTTAGTACGGTAGACGTACGTATGTTAACTGAACGTAGTTTTACGGCAATGTATTTTGACTTAAGCCTGAATAATAAGAATCTTGAAGTATTTCAAGAGAATTAAGAATCGTTTTTTGAAAGAAGAGTAATACTTGGTTTTAAAAGCTTAAGAGTTATACTAGCTTTATGGAAAGTTACGTATAATGACTTAAGAGAGATAAAAAGAATGGTTTATTGATTTTAGAAGTTAAGAGACTTGATCTTAAAAGAAAAGAGACTTGACTTAATTGAATTAATATGAATTTTGTTAAAAAGTGTGAAACCTCATTCGTGAGTGATGAGTACTTGGTTTTTAAAAGGAATAATGTTTTACTGATTTCAGAAATCAGAATAAGTATCGAACAAACCACAGCAGCGCTAATAAAGGGAAATGTATTGACTAATAAAGTATTATGAAAACCAGTAGAAACCTCCATCTGCATAGAAGCTAAGATGAGACAAAATGATATTACATTTCCTAGATCATGGCTGCTTTAATAAGATTGTTATAAACAAGAATAACCTACTCACACATAAGGCATATGTTTCTCAAATCGTTTTAAAGGAGAATTATATTATTAAGTGATTAAAACTATGAACTACGAAACCTTTCGAAAATGAGAAACTTGAGCATTTGAAATTAGGCAAACTTGAACGTTTGGAAAATAATGTTGTTACTTGATTTTACAAAGGGAAGTGTTTTGGTTTACTTAAAAAGATAGTCACTCTATTTTTATACTACGGGTATTGTGTGACTTTTGTGAAAGAAACGGATCTTTTAAAAGAGTTATTGTATGAAGTACTTTGGGGATAAAAACCAGAACTTGCTAACATAAAGTAGAGAGTACCTTGTGTGAATAACTTGATTGTGTTGGTTTGTGATAGCCTTGTAATACTTTCTTGTTGATTTGATAAGTAAACATGTTAGGATGCTACATGTGTTAGTATCTTGTGATGTTTGTGTAAAGAGGTTTCCCTTGTTGTGCTTATGTTGTTTAACGATAAGCTATTATGTTAGTATTATATCACTCACCTCTTGACATGATTCCGGTTGTCGCCTCCGACGCGGGTAGACTCAGCGGTCTGTGTGACCTATGATTCGAGAATACCTCACGCGGTGCATGTGACCTATGCGAGCTATGAGAGTTCCGTGTTAGTGTGCGGGTTATACCTCATGCGGGTCTATGTGGCCATGGGATCGCGAGTCCAGACGTTGCCGGGAGTAGCTACCCTCGACGGGAATACCATGCGGGCCATTGGAGTGGCTATGCGAGTCGCGGAAGTTCGGACTAGACGCGCATTAGATATCATGGGGCGCAGTGGCCAACTTCGATCATGTGGCGGTCCAGACAGATCTCATGATACGCTTTATGACCTTGTTGGTACTGGGGTTTTAGTATTCGGCTATGCCTTCGCATTACCTCCCGTGACGGTTTTATTATGACAGGTGGGACCCGTGTTCATGTGTATTCCTGGTGCTTTTATATCATAGATCGGCAGCCGGAGGAAGGTATTCCACCGCATGATTGATGTTGTGGCGTGAGACCCATAGTTGTATTTGAGTGATGACTTTGAGGCGTGAGTCCACGACTTGACATGATCGCTATTTATCAGGAATCGTAGTTTGGTAATCATACATGTCTCCCGCTTTATATAGACTACTATGATTTCATTTACGATTTTCGGGCCACATACTTGGTACCAGACCGACCTCCTCGGGCCGCGTCATGCCGCGGTAGAGGTACACCGTGTTGATCCTCGCCTAGGATCATTCAGCGTTTTGGGAAGCCCGCTTTCTCGAGGCTTATCGATGGTATAGTCCCACGTCGTTGTAGTACTTACATTCGTGGGTATGGCGGGCCCATCCCGCCATTGTCGTTATATCATTCTTAAGGTCCAGTAATCTTGCAGGCAGAGTTTGTAAATGGGATGTAATCGCTCGATTTAAGTTTTTATATATATATGCCGAAAGGCAACTTTTCTCGATAATCTGCTTTACACTTCATATTATTTCATGTCTTGTTTTATGTTCCGATTACTCGATGTATGTCTACTGGGTGCCCAGTAAGGCACCGATCCCGCCCGGTTCGGTCGTGACAAAAGTGGTATCGTGAGCAAGAAATCCTCGGAAAGTGTCTACGCATCAGTATCTAGTAGAGTCTTGATTATCGGTGTGTTGTGCACCACACCAATAATCGTGAGGCTATATGATATTTAGGATTGGTTTCATTCTTCTCACTATGAGATCGTGCTTAGAGTTGTATTATAAGTTGGACCTCTAACGTATTTCTTTCCTTACCGCTATGCCTCGCGTAAGGCAACCCGCCTGTATGGCAAGGCAGGCGGAGCCGCGAGTAGAGCACGAGGGTTACTAGGCACAGTGCCCAATCATCACCGGGTGGTGCTTTATTCGGGAGTTCGCGACGACGCCATCCCCAAAGCAGAGTCTAGCACGCAAGCAGTAGCGATTCATCATGCCATGATATTTGAACCTTCGCCCACGACCGCAGCGTAAAGTATAGATTACAAAGAGACGACCCTGTTACTAGCTAAGGATGTAGCTACCTGAGAGTATATTATGTATCGATTATCACGGGTCATGATGACTATCTAAGAGAGGGCTGTGCAAGAATAGCTCTTCAGTCAGGCATGAGCATGGCCTGCGTACAGGCTTACGCGCAGCAGGCCGAGGAAACGTAGAGATCGATGGATTAACCAAGACCAGCAGAAGAGGGCCAGATCGGCAGGCCTTTGGTAACTTTCAAGGCGAACCGCCTCAGCAGCAGATTAGATATGCACCTCCACCAGTGCAGAGTGGTCCTCCACAGGGTTCAGGACGTTTGGGGTATGCCGGAGTTGGTCAGAGCTCCGTGGCTTCCGCTCACATGGCGTGCGCCATCCCGGGGAATGTCATCTTTTAGTTGGTACTTGTTTTACCTGCGGTCGTCAGGGCCATGTGTCGAAAGGATGTCCTAGTAGGAGGGATGTAAGTAGGAGGACTCAACCTTCAGGATCAGTGGCTAGTTCGTCACCTTCCCTAGATATGCGCCCAACCGGGCAGGATTGATTAGAACGACAGAAGGGAGTGAAACAGTAGATACAGGTATATCCTTAACCCTCTAGAGATTAGTATGGGTGATAAGATGAGTATATCTTAAGTGATATGTTATGATAGCAGTGTGTTAATTGTGATTAGAAATCATGGTTAGTTAAAAGGGTAAGATTGGGGATAAGGAAAGTGTGAGCCTTAGAGTTTTATACGTGGAGACCTTAGAGGCAAGGCTATCTTGAGTAAAAGATTACATTTATGTTTGACCCTTATCGGAGTGCATAGTATACGTGAGATATGTTTGTGTGATAACTCCCTGAGTGGTATGATATGAAAGAGGGTAGTTGAGCTAAGAAGACCACTAGGTTTTCGTAACTTGATTGATGAGATTGTTCCGGGACGGGGAACAATAGCTTGGCGTGAAGTGGGTCAGGTTGAGGCCGTACGCGGTCAACCCGCAGCCGGTTTTGGGCGGGTCACGTGGTGGTCCCGCTATGTGTCAGGATCACGAGGGTGTTAGGCCCAAGTTTAGTTAACCATCGTACGAGTTCGTGGATGCGTTCGACCAGTAGTCGGGCCGATGAGGTCAGCCCATCTTGTCTTTCAGTCAAGATCGTTTACTCGGCAGAGGGTTATGCGAGATGTTATATCAGGAAGGTTGTAAGGCTGCGCGAGGTGCCTACTTTCACCTTATGGCAGGCAGTGGAGCCCATTTTACGGCTGTTTCTTTTTCTGGAAGTTTTACCAGCAGGTTAGGAACTCAAAGTAGTCTAAGACGATTCGCCGGGCCGTTGTTTGGATTTCAGGTAGCTGAGGATTGTTGCCTCGTTGAGGAGTGTTTTTATAGCTACCATTTCGATTCGAATGTCGCTTTATGACGCCTTGTAGGGGCGGAAGTGTAAGTTCGGCCGATTGGTTCGATGTTGGCAAGGTTCGTATAGTTGGTTCATACTTGTTTCAGGATGTGGATAGGGTGAAGCTTATCCGTAAGAGATTATTAGCAGCTCGAGTCAGCGAGTCGATGCGGATAATCGGCATTTACACTTAGAGCTCAGTCGACGGTGGGTCTTCAAGGTACCACCGGAAAGTGGTGTGACGAGTTTTGGAAAACAGAGGAAATTTAGCCCGAGTTACTTTGGGCCTTTAAGATCATTTGGAAAATAGGCCAAGTTGCCTATAAGTTAGCATTGCCGTCCGACTTGAGAAGACGTCCGGTCTTTCATGTTGTTATGTTCGGAAAAGTATCTGAGATCCATCCAGAGTGTTCGATTAATGATGATCAAGTTGGAGGTAGTAACCGCAGATTTTGGAAATGTAAAGAATGTAAATGTGATAAGTTATGATAAAGAGTTCGAGTGTACGAGAAGGGTACGACGAGTAAGGGAAGAAGCGAGCGTGTGTTAAGAACATAGATGTGATCATTTCTTTTGTAAAGTGAAGGTGCGAAGGGAGTATCTTTTAGCCCTTGGGTGGGAGTTTTTGTGATGTTAGAGGTAATTCCTCGTGAACTTGAATTAAGTATTTGCGCGTGTGTTATTTTATGGCCAGGTGTGGCATGATTGTTTTTCGGAAGCATAGTAGTGAAGACTATACTGGCGCATGTATGTTCTGAGACTTAGAAGGAACATTCGGGACGAATGTTTCTAAGGAGGGGAGAATGTTATACCCCATATTTCCTGAGTATGCATGAGGGCGACGATAAAAGTTTAAGCCTTAAGTTAGGCAAGGACCGAAATTTTGGGCACAACTAGCGAAAAGAATCGTTTCCGACTAAACGCTTTCGGACTTTGGCGAAGGAAAATTACGGCTATGTCATTTATAATTTTGCTGATTTTTCGAGAGATGAAATATTTTGGACCAACGAGAGGCGACACTTGTCACCCCTGGCGGATGTGGGCCGATTGGGTGCATGTTTTGTGCCATGTTTTGTTGCCTAAACCATGGGTCAATGTTTGTGAGGGATTTGTGGAGTAGGGTTAGGGTGCACTTGGACAAATCTTGACCCTCCACTTGCCCCCCCCTTGGCTTGAGCTTGTCCATTGGTGTCCTATAAATACCCCCTTTGTTGAAGACTCTTCATCCACAATAATTTCCAAGTCTTGAAATCCCCTCCTCTTCTTGTTGCTCGTCCCATGAGCACCCTCCCTTTGAGAGGCCTTTGGCCGAGGGGTACCCACCCTTTCCTAGTGGTGCTAGTCGTAGCACACACCCCCCCCCCCTTGGTAGAAAAGTATTCTCCAAGTATTGTTACTATTCCAAAATACCTTGGCCCAAATACCTTGTAGTATTCCAAGGTTACACCTATACTAAAAGCCCAGAAATACTATTATACTTCCTTCAATACAAAACGAAACCCTAAGGAAATCTTCATACTTGGTTGAAGTAAGAAGAAGTTGCGTAGAACTTCTAAGGGTTGTTTGGAGCAGGTTGGAGTGCACGGAGTAGGAGCTAAACCTTGCTCAGGATCGACATTTAAACTTGGATAATTATGGGCTTATCGAGGTAAATATCTTGTCCCCCTATTGTAATTAGAGTTTACATACTGTTGAAGTATAAAAATTAAGTATAAGTTATATACAGGAAGGTATATAAGAAAGGAATTGAATCAGATTTACATAGGATCAGATGATGAGACTTGTGAAGTTTGACGGTAGGAAGTCTGCCCAATTTTTCGTAGAATCTTGTATCTAGATTTATTCTACCGAGTAGTCTAGACATTGATAGACTTGTATAACCGTTATAGGTCAAGATCGCGAGTAGCGATTCTACTCAAGGATGGAAAAGGCTAGCAGGATTACGATTTTGAGCTATTTGCTAATAGTCGATAAATCGTCGCGAGGTATGTGATTCTTCCTATCCTCTTGAGCATGATATTTTAAAAGGAATATATTTAGTACGGTAGACGTACGTATGTTAACTGAACGTAGTTTTACGGCAATGTATTTTGACTTAAGCCTGAATAATAAGAATCTTGAAGTATTTCAAGAGAATTAAGAATCGTTTTTTGAAAGAAGAGTAATACTTGGTTTTAAAAGCTTAAGAGTTATACTAGCTTTATGGAAAGTTACGTATAATGACTTAAGAGAGATAAAAAGAATGGTTTATTGATTTTAGAAGTTAAGAGACTTGATCTTAAAAGAAAAGAGACTTGACTTAATTGAATTAATATGAATTTTGTTAAAAAGTGTGAAACCTCATTCGTGAGTGATGAGTACTTGGTTTTTAAAAGGAATAATGTTTTACCGATTTGAAATCGAATAAGTATCGAACAAACCACGCGCTAATAAAGTGGAAATGTATTGACTAATAAAGTATTATGAAAACCAAGAGAAACCTCCATCTGCATGAAGTTAAGATGAGACAAAATGATATTACATTTCCTAGATCATGGCTGCTTTAATAAGATTGTTATAAACAAGAATAACCTACTCACACATAAGGCATATGTTTCTCAAATCGTTTTAAAGGAGAATTATATTATTAAGTGATTAAAACTATGAACTACTAAACCTTTCAAAATGAGAAACTTGAGCCTTTGAAATTAGGCAAACTTGAACGTTTGGAAAATAATGTTGTTACTTGATTTTACAAAGGGAAGTGTTTTGGTTTACTTAAAAAGATAGTCACTCTATTTTTATACTACGGGTATTGTGTGACTTTTGTGAAAGAAACGGATCTTTTAAAAGAGTTATTGTATGAAGTACTTTGGGGATAAAAACCAGAACTTGCTAACATAAAGTAGAGAGTACCTTGTGTGAATAACTTGATTGTGTTGGTTTGTGATAGCCTTGTAATACTTTCTTGTTGATTTGATAAGTAAACATGTTAGGATGCTACATGTGTTAGTATCTTGTGATGTTTGTGTAAAGAGGTTTCCCTTGTTGTGCTTATGTTGTTTAACGATAAGCTATTATGTTAGTATTATATCACTCACCTCTTGACATGATTCCGGGGGTTAAGCTGCCCTCCGATGCGGGGTAGACTCAGGCGGGTCTGTGTGACCTATGATTCGAGAATACCTCATGCGGGTCTGTGTGACCTATGCGGAGCTATGAGAGTTCCAGGTTAGTGTGCGGGGTTATACCTCATGTGGTCTATGTGGCCATGGGGACTGCGAGTCCAGGACGTTGCCGGGGAGTAGCTACCCTCGATGCGGGGAATACCTCATGCGGGCCATTGGAGTGGCCTGCGCGAGTGCGGAAGTTCCAGGACTAGACGCGCACATTAGATATCAGGCGAGGCCAACTTCGATCATGTGGCGGTTCAGACAGATCTCATGATACGCTTTATGACCTTGTTGGTGCTGTGGTTTTAGTATTCGGCTATGCCTTCGCATTTACCCCGACGGTTTTATTATGACACAGGTGGGACCCGGTGTTCATGTATTCCTTGGTGCTTTTATATCATAGATCGCGATGAGGAAGGTATTCCACGGGCATGATTGATGTTGTGGGCGTGAGACCCATAGTTGTATTTGCGTGATGACTTTGAGGGCGCGAGTCCCTGACTTGACATGACTGCTTATTTATTGTGAACTGTAGTTTGGTTATCATACATGTCTCCTGCTTTATATAGACTACTATGATTTCATTTACGATTTTTTTCGCCACATACTTGGTACTGAGACCGACTCCTTCGGGGCTGCGTTCATGCCGCAGTAGAGGTACACCGTTGTTGATCCTCGCCTTAGGATCACGCTTCAGCTGCTTTGGGAAGCTCCGTTTCCCGAGGCTTATCAGTGGTATAGTCCCCTGTCGTTGTAGGTACTTACATTCAGGGGTATGGCGGGGCCCTGTCCCGCCATTGTCGTTATATCATTCTTAGAGGTTTGTAGTACTGTTGTGGGCAGAGTTTGTAAATGGGATGTAACTGTTCGGATTTAAGTTTTTATATATATATGCCGAAAGGCAACTTTTCTCAGATAACTGTTTTACACTTCATATTATTTCATGTCTTGTTTTATGTTCCACGACACTGATGATGTCTACTTGGGTGCCTGTGGTAAGGCACGATCCACGCCCGGTTCGGGTAGTGACACCCATCTCACGGGACTCGATAGAATCGTATGGAATACATGTCTCGCCCATCTCACGGGACTCGATAGAATCGTATGGAATACATGTCTCGCCCATCTAATGGGACTCGATAGGAATCGTATGGAATACATTCCTGCTCATCCCGTGAACGCGGTGTCGTGTGAAATACATTCTCCGCTCATCCCATGAACGCGTGTCGAGTGAAATACATTCCCGGTTCATCCTGTGAACGCGTATAGAATTGACCATAACATTTAAACGCTCTTTTAAGACAGATTAAGATAATACCATGCTTTCCTTTTAAATCAACTAAGGCAATATTATTCCTCCTTTAAACCAAAACACTTTCCTTTTTAAAGTCAAGTAACAACATTCTTTTCAAAAGTTCAAGTTTGCCTAATTTCAAATACTCAAGTATTTTAGTTTCAAAGATTTCATAGTTCATAGTCTTAATCAAATAACGTAATCCTTTTAAAACAATTGAATAACGTATGCCTTATGTGTGAGTAGTTATCCTTGTTTATAACAATCTTATTAAAGCAACAATGATCTAGGAAATGTAATACAATTTTGTCTTATCTTAGCTTCTACGCAGATGGAGGTTTCTTTGGTTTTAATATAAATTAATTATTGTCAATACATTTTCCTTTATTAACGCTGTCGTGGTTCGCTCGATACTTATTCTCGCTTTCCAAAATTAGTAAAACATTATTCTTTAAAACCAAGTACTCATTACTCACGAACGAGGTTTTACACTTTTTAACAAGATTCATATCAATTCAATTAAGTCAAGTCTCTTATCTTTAAGATCAAGTCTCTTAACTTCTAAAATCAATAAACCATTCTTTTATTACTCTTAAGTCGTTATACCTAACTTCCCATAAAGCTAGTATAACTCTTAAGCTTTCAAAACCAAGTATTATTCTTCTTTCACAAACGATTCTTAATTCTTTTGAAATACTTCAAGATTCTTATTATTTAAAACTCAAGTCAAAAGACATCAAGTAAAACCACGCTCGCTTAACACACGTACGTCTACCGTACTATATATATTCTTTTAAAATATCATGCTCAAGAGGATAGGAAGAATCACATACCTCGCGACGATTATCGAATATTAGCAAAACGCTCCAAAGTACTGTAATCCTGCTAGCCCTTTCCACCCTTCTAGTAGAATACGCTACTTGTGATTTCAACCTATAACGGCCATACAAGTCTATCAACGTCTAGACTACTCAGAGAATAATTCTAGATACAGATTCCTCATTCTACGGAAAATTGGGCAGCACTTTCCTACCCGCCAAACTACACAAGTCTCATCAGAATACACCCCATGTAAGTACAATTCAATTCTCTTCTTTTATACCACCCTTATATATATCTTATACTCATTTCTTATACTACTATAGTATGTAATTTCCAATTACAATAGAAGGACAAGAGTATTTACCTCGATAAGCCCAAAATTATCCAAGTTTATATGTCGATCCTGAGCAACGTTTAGCTCCTATTCTGAACGCTCCAATTCGCTCCAAGAACCCTTAGAAGTTCTACACAACTTCTACTTAACACTTCAACCGACTATGAAGATTTTCCTGTGGTTTCGTTTGTGATCAAGGGAAGTATAATAGTATTTATGGGCTTTTAGTATAGGGTAACCTTGAATACTACAAGGTATTTGGGCCAAGGTATTTTGAATAGCAACAATACTTGGAGAAATACTTTTCTACCAAGTGGGTATTTTACGAGAACAACTTAGGAAGGGGATGTTTCGGCCAAGGCTTCACAAAGGGGGAGGGGGAGCTCTTGGACGAGAGCCTTTCAAAGGGGGAGAGGGATTTCAAGACTTAGAAATTATTTGTGGATGAAGAAGTCTTCAACTAAGGGGGGGTATTTATAGGGAAACCAATGGCCAAGATTAAGGCAAGTGGAGGCAAGTGGAGGCGAGATTTGGACAAGTGTTGTGTGGGTCTCACTTGCTCATCTACTACACAAAATATCACAAAATATCCTACCTAATCCTTGACCAAAATAAAGGCAAAAAACGTGCCAAGTTCGTCCATCAATTTCACCACTTGAGGGTGACACTTGTCGCCTCTCGTTGGTCCAAAATATTTCATCTCTCGAAAAATCCGCAAAAATTATAAATGTTGCAAACCGTAATTTTCCTTCGCAAAGTCCGGAAAACGCTTCGGAAAAAACAATTCTTTTCGCTAGTTGTGCACAAATTTCGTCCCTAATGCCTACTTAAGGATATAACTTTTGTACGTACGCCCTCACGTACATACTCTGGAAATACGAGGTATAACATTCCTCCTTAGAAACATTCGTCCCGAATGTTCCTTCTCAAGATGGATAACGATAAAGTTCCTCTAACAAGTTGCCAATGCCACACCTGGCCATAAAATAACACACGCGCAAATACTTAACCCAAGTCCATGAGAAATCACCTCTAGCATTACAAAAGCTCCCACCCAAGGTCTAAAAGATATTCCCTTTGCACCTTTACTTCACAAAAGTAATGATCATTTCTATTCTCTCAGCACATGTTCACTTCTTTCCTTACTCGCCGACTCTTTCTAACACTAGAACTCTTCTAGTATACGTACCATACTTCAGTCATCACTTCAGTTTCCAAAATCTCTGGAGTCACTACCTCCAAACTTGGTCATCTTACTAGCCTCAATCTCCTTTAAGGCCATTCCCGGCCTTCACGATCCGATTCTGGTCGAACATATCCACGAACTCATACAACGGTCATCTAAACTTGGGCATGGCGCCCTCGTGACCCTACCACTTGGCGGGACCACCTCGAACTGACCCCACCCCAAACCGGCCGCGGTCGACCGCGAACGGTCCTCAACCGACCCGCTTATCGCGCCAACCACTTGTTTCCGATCCTAACAATCTCACAAATCAAGTCACGAAAACCTAGTGGTCTTCTTAGCTCAACTACCCTCTTTCATTTCATACCACTCAGGGACTTATCACACAAATATATCCCACGTATACTATGCACTCCGATAAAGGTCAACATAAACATAAATCTTTTACTCAAGATGGCCTCGCATCTAAGGTCTCTACGTATAAAACTCTAAGGCTCACACTTTCCCTGTCCCCAAACTTACCCTTCTTGTTACACCCCGTATTTTCAAGACATGTTTTAAGAACGTACGTAAGAACTCACAAGTGTTAAGAATTGAGACTTGCAAAAATTTATCGGAATTATGATATTGTCGGGAAAACGTACTATTGTGACGAATGGGAGGGCGAAACGTGTCACCCCCCCCCCCCCCTGAAGTGAGCCTTGGACAAATTTGAACTTGGGCACAAGGGTCATTTGACCCTTGTTAGGAAGACTAATCTTGCAAGTAGTAAAGCTTGACAATGTTGACTTGGTCAATGGGACCACTTGTTGATATTTACTAAGACTTCATCCAAACCTCACATTTGTGCTAATCCCAACCCTCCATGTCCCTTTATTATACTACTAGTAGCAAGAGAGAGCCAACACTTAGCCACATTTCACAAGAATTTGAAGAACTAGAGCAAGAAGCTCTGTTCTACATGGAAAGAAAGAAAAATTTCGCTTCTTGTTCTTAAGCTCCACACTTTAAACCAAGGTTCCTATGTGTATTGTAAGCATATCTCAATAGAAAAATCTTGGAAAAAGGTAGTTTACGGGTTAGTCGCAGCGAAACCTAGTTGTCTTTCTAGGTTTTGCTTAGAAGTTGAAGGAAAATTGTTGGTGTTGTTCTAAGGGTCTCGGAGCGGATTGAAGTGTCTTGAAGAGGCTCTAGGTTTCTAATGAGCAACTTCGGTTTGAAGATTGGATTAAGAATCGTTGAGGTATAATCTTGTTCTTTGAAAGTGTTACAAGATTATTTATATTGTTAATTAGCTTTACTTGTTGCTAGCATGAGGTATATGTGTTGAAGTTATAATGATTATTGATCGATTTTTAGCCTTGAAATCCGTAATGTAATGTAAAGCCATGTTAAGTTGTATTACAAATTGGTCGCTTATTAGAAATCGCGATGTCACTTATTTGAAGATTATGTAGTTATAATCAAATGCGACTTGATGTCATGTTATGCTACCAATTTGGATTGAAATGGAAATTTGATAAGAATTGGTATTGTTGTTTTCATTATGGCCGAAAATTGGACTAGTAGTTGCATAGTTTGTTATTCATTTGTATTAGACTACCTTATAGATTGTGGTGAGCCAATTGGGGCTGTTTGGTTATTGTATTCGCCTTGAAAAAGGTGGCAAAGTTAGTAAAAACAAAGGAGGTCTTGTCCGATTTTCCGTAGAGAATTTAGTGACTTGGCACTTAGGATATTCTACGTTTAAAGTAAGAGGTTAATGGACGTATTGTGGCCATGATAGGTTGAAGTACTAAGTTTAGCGTATCCTACTTGAAGAATGGAATAGCTCAAGGTTGAAGTACTTTGGAGCATTTTGCTACTTGTCGATAATCGTCGCGGCGGTATGTGAACCTCTTCTTTCTTTGGCATGATCCTACGATGAAATATCCATGTGATAACATTTTAAGATTCCTTCTACTCTTAGAAGTTAAGAAGTATTTACATGGTTGAATCTAAGTTAAGAGTATGTTTAAATTGTCCTAAGTCCTTACTAGGTCTTATGGGAGACGCTGTAAAGGATGGTTAGGAAATTATGCGATTTGATTTAAGGGCTATGTATCTTGATTTATTTAAAGTAAGTATGTAAGTTGATTTTTATGTTTGAAAATGACTTGAATTTATATGTGAAAAGGGGATTGGTTTTAAAAGTGTAGATGACATGATTTTACAAGTATAAGTAAGTGGACTTTAAAGAATGTATGTTATGAAGTTTTAAGACTATGAACTTTGATTTTCTTTAAAGGATTATGAAACTTTATTTTTCAAGTTATGGGACTTGATTTCTAAGGTATAAGTTTACATGATTTGAAAGAGTGTATGCTACGAGGTGTTAAGGCTATAAGCCTTGATTTTATAAGTGGAAATGACTTAATTTTACAAAGTATGGCTTCTTAATTTATTTCAAAAGATAAGAAGATGGCTTCCAAAAGAGTATGTGACTTGAGCTTCAAAAAGAAAGGAGTTCTATGATTCTTTTTAAGTATGTATGTACGTAGTATTTTTGGATCTAGTTTTCCTAATGTTGTAAGAATAAAAGTGTCTTAAGTTCTCTAAAATGAAAGGTTGTTATAATAGCTTTATGGGAAGTTGTTATGACGACTTAAGAAGAAGTGAAAAGATGGTTTGAAAATGTTATGTAAGGAAAATCACACCGAGCCTACAAATAGGCCGGATTACGTTATGAAATACACCGAGCCTACAAATAGGCCGGATTACGTTATGAGATACACCGAGCCTTCACATAGGCCAGACTACGCCATATTACCCCGAGCCTTCACATAGGCCGAGTTACGTCATCTTACACCGAGCCCCACAGGCGGGCCGGATTATGTTATATGATTCCACAGTACACCGAGCCCCACAGGCGGGCCGGATTATGTTATATGATTCCACAGTACACCGAGCCCCACAGGCGGGCCGGATTATGTTATATGATTCTTCCCACAAAGTGGTCAATTATGTTATATGATGATTCCAAAGATAACTTGTTCTGTCAGTGCCAGCTTTCTGACATGCGTATGTAAGATATGTAAGTTATGTGAAAAAGGCTGGATTAAACTCTTAAGTAAGTATGTAAGAATATGTTGTTAAATCTTATCGAAAGAAGGAAAGGAACGGTTAATATATGATTGGTTTCAGGAGTTAAAAGGACATTATTTCTAAACACAATTTTAACATACTGCTATCTGAACATAATACTTAATACTTCACCATAACATCAACACATACTAGTCTTGGTAAGAATAGCGCCATCTGTAAGAATATACCAGATTATCTCCGCTTAATCATAATCGCACGTGGCTTAGCCAGAAGGTAAAGCGCGATGAACTCGCACCGTGACCCGTTGGCGTCATTCTACTGCCTCCTTCTTGGCCGCCACACGGTGTAGCACGTGAGCTCGACGGCTAACGGCAAAGCCTGCGCCGATGTCACCCAGCGTATACCGTGAACGAGAACCCCTCGAGCTCGATCAGCCCCGAATACCCCAAACGCCCCAAGATCGTGCGAGACGGAGGTCATGGAGGTACATAATTCTCCGGCCCAGGCGGTCCGCTTAAAGTTACCAAAGGACTCCGCTGTCTCGCCTCTTCTCGCTGATTCCGCGACCTTCCGCTCTCCGCCTCACATCCAAGTGCATAGACCAATGCGCAATAACGCCCGCCCGATCAAGAGCTACACCCGAACAAGCTCGCCATATCGAGCCTGAGCCGGCACTGCACTCTATCCTCCATGTCGCTACCAACGCGGAACGCACTGAGCTATAAGTCAAACTCACATTGTACTCCCAACCGCACGCCCCGCTCTCAACGCTATAAATCACGGCCCGAGCCCTTCTCATCTGTGGAGGCAAGAAATGTGCAAGTAATGCCACTGAGAACTCGTCCCATACGGCTGGAAGTGCATACTCTCCCCGGGACAGCTCCCACGAATCAAACCAATCGACTGCAGTATCACACAGCCGATGCAAACCTAAGACCACCGACTCGGTCTCCGAAGCCTTGATCACTCTCATGATCCGTTGTAACTGTCGGATGAACTCCTGTGGATCATTGTTATACCCCGTATTTCCAGAGTATGTACGTGAGGACGTACGTAGAGAAATTTGAACTTTAAAGTGGCTTGGCCGATTTTATTTGTGCACAACACCCGGTTAGGGTCGTTTTTCGACGAAACGTTTTTAAAGACTTGCGAAGGGAAAATTCCGGCTATGTCATTTCTAATTTTTGCGGATTTTTCCGAGAGACGAAACACTTTGGACCAACGGGAGGGCGACACTTGTCACCCTCTCATTGGAAGACGTCTTGGGCGGTGGAGTGGACGAATGGGTTGGCTTTTTGTCTCGAGTTGGTAGGATATTTTGTGGTAGAGGCCTAAGGTGCACACGGCAAGATCTAGGCCCTACACTTGCCTTGCACTTGGCAAGATCTTGGCCATTGGTTGGCCTTGGCTTGTCCTATAAATACCCCTCCTTTGGAAGACTTCTTCATCCATTCCTAAATATTTCTAAGTGTTAAAATCCTCCTCCCTCCCTCAGGTTGAGTTCGGCCGAGAGCCCCTCTCCCCTTGGCCGAGAGTACTTCCCAGTGGGTAGGCCGAGGGGTATACACCCCCCCTCCTTGTGGTGCTAGCCGTGGGGTACCCCCCCCTAGCCTAGTTGTTTTCGTAGAATACCCCCCTGGTGGTGTTGTCTCGGATCAATACCCTCCTCGTGGTAGAAATACTCTCAAAAGTATTGTTATACCCAAATTACCTTAGCCGTATACCTTGTAGTAGTCTAAGGTTATACCTATACGAAAAGCCCCGTAATACTATTATACTTCCCGTAAGTCTCAAAACCGAAACCCTAAGGAAAATCTCACTAGATAGTTGGAGTGTTATGTAGAAGTTGGTTAGAACTTCTAAGGGTGGTTCTGAGCGGTTGGAGCGCATGGAGTCGAGCTAAACGCTGCCCAGATCGACATTTTTACTGGGATAAGTATGGGCTTATCGACGTAAGTATCTTGTCCCCCTAGTGTAATTGGAAATTACATGTGGTTGGAATATATAGTTGATGTATACTATATATAGAACTGAATCTAGTGTTGTGGCAATGTCTTCGACTTAATCTCAATTTAAAGAAGAGAATCGAATCAGAATTACATAGGATCAGACACAAAGACTCGTAGTTTGACCGGTGGAAGGTCGCCAATTCTACTGTAGAACCTGCATCTAGATTTATTCTATCGAGTAGTCTAGACTTTGATAGACTTGTATAACCTGTATAGGTTGAATGTTCCGCGAAAGCATGTGCTACTTGAGAAGCGTGACCATGCTAGCCGGTTATAGCCATGGAGCGATTTGCTTTTAGTCGATAATCGTCGCGAGGTATGTGAACCTCTTCCTATCTCTTCTAGCATGATATGTGTATAACTATGTAGTACCTGAGACGACGTGTGTTAATTGAACGAGTTGTACGACAATGTCTTTGACTTAAGCCCGAATAATAATAATCTTGAAGTAGTTCAAGAGAATTAAGAACTGCTTTTAAAAGAAGAGTAATACTTGGTTTTAAAGCTTAAGAGTTATACTAGCTTTATGGGAAGTTAGGTATAACGGCTTAAGAGTGATAAAACAAATGATTTATTTATTTTAGAAGTTAAGAGACTTGATCTTGTAAGATAAGAGACTTAACTTAAATAAATTATATGAATTTTGTGTGAAACCTCATTCGTGAGTAATGAGTACTTGATTTTAAAAGGGATAATGTTTATCGATTTCGAAATCGAATGTGTATCGACAAACCATCGCAGTTAATAAAGGGAAATGTTTTGATTAATAAAGTATTAATAAAACCAAGAGAAACTTCCATCTGCATAGAAGCTAAGATGAGACAAAATGATATTTCCTAGATCATGGTCATTGTAATAAGATTGTTATAAACAAGAATATCCTACTCACATATAAGGCTTATGTTTCTTAGATGGTTTAAAAGAGAATTACATTCTTAAATGAATAAGACTATGAACTACTAAACCTTTCTAAATAAGAAACATGAACATTTGAAATTAGGCAAACTTGACGCTTGGAAAATAATGTTGTTACTTGATTTTTACAAAGAGAAGTGTTTGATTTACTTCAAAAGATAATCACTCTATTTTCATATACTACGGTATCAGGTGACTTTGTGAAAGTAACGTATCTTTTAAAAGAGTTAATGTATGAAGTACTTTGGGGATAAAACCCGATCTTGTTAATCATATAAGAAGTGTCTTGTGTATAACTTGATTGTGTTGGGTTGTGATAGCCTTGTAATACTTTCTTGTTGATTTGTTAAGTAAATATGCTAGGATGCTACGTGTGTTAGTATCTTGTGATGTTTGTGGTTTCCATCGCGCCTAAATAGTTTCACCATCACCGTTATGGTATTGTACCACCACCGACTTGTCGAGGTTAAGCCGCCTCCGACGCGGGTAGACTCAGCGGGTCTAGTGACCTATGATTCGAGGATACCTCTACGCGTCCTGAGGCCTACGCGAGCTACGAGTTCCGTGTTAGTATGCGCCCTTACGGGCACGCGATTATGTGCCATGCGGATCGCTAGTCCAGCGGACGCCGGGAGAAGCTACCGATGCGCGGGTTATACCTCATGCGGGCCTATGAGATTGGCCTACGCGAGTGCGGAAGTTCTGAGGCTAGACGCGACATTAGATATCCGGGCGAGTGGCGGCTTTGATCATGTGATGCCTCAGCAGATCTCATGATACGATTTATGACCTTGTTATGCTGGTTTTTAGTAGTCGCTATGCCTTCGTACTTACCTCGCACGTTTTATTAGGACAGTGGGACACGTGTTCATGTGTATTCCTTGATGCTTTTATATCATAGATCGCCGGCGGCGGGGTACTCCACCGCGTGATTGATGTTGTGGGCGTGAGACCCATAGTTATATTTGAGTGATGACTTTGAGGCGAGTCCACGACTGACATGATCGCTTATTTATTGTGAATCGTAGTTTGGTTATCATACATGTCTCGCTTTATAGACTACTATGATTTCATTTACTGATTTATTTTCGCCACATACGCACTTTTGTTATCGACCTCTTGGCCGCGCTCATGCCGCAGTAGGTACACCGCCGTTGATCCGCCTGGGGTCACATTCAGTTGGGAAAGCTCCGCTTTCCGGTGGCTTGTTGGTATAGTCCTCTGTTGTAGGTGCTACATTCGTGGTATGACGGCCCCGTCTCCGCTGTTGTCATATCATTCGTAGAGGTTTGTAGTATAAAGGTGGTTTGTAAAAAGGATTAAACTGTTCATTTTGAAAGAGTTGTTATTTATATATATGCCGAAAGGCAACTTTTCTTCAGAGGCATGTGTTTCCTTTGCATTATTTCATATTGTGTTTTATGTTCCGCTGATTACTGATGTTGTATCACTAGGGTGCCCGGTAAGGCACCATCACGCCCAGTTCGGTCGTGACAATCATCCTCGTGCCTCGACAGTAATCAAGTGGATACAACTCGTAAAGTCTCGTAGCCTCAAACTATCCGATCTTGGGTGAACCATGGGTACCATCGAATCGAATCGCCGTGATTCAAATTTATCTCACGTTCGCCACGATCCCGCCGAATCGCCATCTCTTTGTACTCTAACTCCTCTCGCTTCAGCCGTGGACCGGAGGCTCAGTCTATCAGGTCTCAGCAGCCACCGCCGCGCTCTAAACTCGCAATGGGCGGCGTCGCAAACTCGCCGTCAAGCACTATCTCGTGTAATGATCGGGCTCACCGCATTCTCCTCAGATCTTACTAGCAGCTCCTCGCCGCTGCCTTGCCCATCTGGGCCCGGTTTTCTGGCGCGAGGCATATCTGTAAAAACGAAATACGTCGAGAGGGTCCAACTTATAACACAATTTCAAGGCACGATCTCATAATGAGAAGAATGGAAACCAATCCTAAATGTCCTGCAGCCTCCTGATTATAGATGTGGTGCACAACACATCGATAATCAAGACTCTACTAGACACGGTCTGTAGACACTTTCCGAGGATTAATGTCACGACCTGATTCCGGGCCCGTGACTGGTGCCTTACCCCGGGCACCCTAGTGATACAACATCAGAGTAATCAGCGGAACATAAAACGATACAAGACATATTATGAAATATGAAACAATAACTGAGAAAACTTGCCTTTTCGCATATATGTAAATAGCAACTTTTCAACATGAATAGCTTTAATCCTTTTTACAAACCGCGTTACAACAAGATTACAGCACTTACGAATGATATGATAACAACGACGGACAGGTTCGCCATACCTCGAATGTAAGCACCTACAACAACAGGACTATACTAAGACAAGCCTCCGAGAAACGGAGCTCTCCTGCGCCGAATCGTGACTCCAAGAGCGAGGATCAACGATCGGTGTACCTTTACTGCGCAGATGAACGCAAATTTCAAGGAGGTCAAGATAACAAAAATGGTATGTGAAATCAAAAATATCAGAAATGGAATCATAGTAGTCTATATAAAGCAGAGACATGTATGATAACAAAACTACGATTCACAATAAACAAGCAATATATCAAGTCGTGGACTCACGCCTCAAAGTCATCACTCAAACATAACAATGGGTCTCACGCCCACAACATCAATCATGCCCGTGGAATACCTTCCTCACCGGCCAGCTTTATGATATACAAGCACCAAGGAATACATGAACACTGTGTCCCACGTGTCCTAATAAAACAAAGACAGGTAAGTACGAAGGCATAGCCGACTACTAACACCTACAGCACAACAAGGTCATAAATCGTGTCATGATATCCGTCTGCATCACATGATAAAAGCCGTCACCGCTCGCAAAGATCAAATGGCGCGTCTAGCCTCGAACTCTCCGCAGCTCCGATAGGCCAACCTCATAGGCCCGCATGAGGTATAACCCCGCATCGAGGGTAGCTACTCCGGCATCGCCCCGACTCGCATCCGCACGGCCACAAAGACCGCATGACCATAAAGGCCGCGACACTAACCCGAACTCCGTAGTTCCGCATGGATCCCCGACCCGCATGAGGTATTCTCGAATCATGGTCCTGCATCACCGAGTCTACCCCGATCGGAGGGCCTTAACCTCCGCACAAGTCGGCGAAGTGGTACAATACCAACATAACTACTGATAGTCAAACAACTTTAAGCGCAATAAGGGAAAACCCTTTACACTAACATCACAAGATACTAACACACGTAGATCCTAACATGTTTACTTATCAAATCAACAAGAAAGTATTACAAGGCTATCACAAACCAATACAATCAAGTTATTCACACAAGGTACTTTCTACTAACAAGTTCGCATCTATCCCCAAAGTACTTCACACATTAAATCTTTAAAAGATCTGCTTTTTCACATAAGTCACACAATACGTAGTATAAAATAGAGTGATTGTCCTTTAAGAAAACCAAAACTCTTACCTTTGTAAAATCAATTAACAACATTATTTTCCAAACGCCCAAGTTTGCCTAATTTCAAATGTTCACGTTTCTTATTTTAGAAAGGTTTCGTAGTTCATAGTCTTATTCATTTAAGAATATAATTCTCTTTAAACAAATGAGAAACATAAGCCTTATATGTGAGTAGGATATTCTTGTTTATAACAATCTTATTACAAAGACCATGATCTAGGAAATATCATTTTGTCTCATCTTAGCTTCTATGCAGATGGAAGTTTCTCGGTTTTAATAATACTTAATTATTCAAAACATTTTCCTTTTATTAACGCCGCAGTTGGTTTGTCGATACACATTACGATTTCAAATCAAGAAACATTCTTAAGCCGTTATACCTAACTTCCCATAAAGCTAGTATAACTCTTAAGTTTTCAAAACCAAGTATTACTTCAAGTTCTCTATTAACACATAACAAGCCGCTTATAGTTCAAATCGATTACCTTTTAAAACCACAAGTATTTTCTTACCAACATAAAGTCATTTATAATCGACTTCCCATAAAGCCGTTATAACACTTTATGTTTTAAACCAATTAAATACATTTAGCACATGACGCTCTACCGTACTACATAGTTCACACATATCATGCTAGAAGAGATAGGAAGAGGTTCACATACCGCGACGATTATCGACTAATAGCAAAACGCTCCAAGTACTTCCAACCGTCGGCTACTCCTTGCCAAGTAGATCGCGCCACACGTAGTACTTCAACCTATAAGGCCACAAGGCGCTTATTAACATTTAGATCTCATCAGAGAACATTACCGAAAATTCGCAAAGACTTCCCCGCAACAACAGCGTAAATCTCCTCTCTATCGAGGCCGCTACCAAGCCAACGAGGGGGTTATACGTCTAACCAACAGGTACAATTCTACTCCATTACTACTACACAAGTTCATCAGTAATACACCCTATGTAATTACTGATTGATTCTTCTTTAAATTGAGCTTAAGTCGCAAGACATCGCTGTAAGTATTATTCAGCTTAAGTCAAAAGACATTGCGATAACTACGTTCAGTTCTATATATAGTATACTTCAACTATATATTCTAATAATATGTAATTTCCAATTACAACAGAGGACAAGATAATTACCTCGATAAGCCCATAATTATCCTAGTTAAAGTCGATCCCGGCAAACGCTTAGCTCGACTCGAGCGCCCAACCCGCTCTAAACCACCCTTAGAAGTTCTAACCAACTTCTACACAATACTCCAACGGACTATGGAGATTTTCCTAGGGTTTTGGTTTTGGATCGACGGAAGTATAATAGTATTTCGGGCATTTTCAGATAGGTATAACCTTAGAATACAACAAGGTATACTACTAAGGTAATTTGGGCATTATAACAATACTTTGAGAGTATTTCTACACCACAAAGGGGTATATTATACGAGAACAACACCACTAGGAGGGTGAAGTCTCGCCACAAGGCCACACAGGGGAGGGGCTCTCGCCGAGGGGAGGACGAGAACAACAACAAGAGAGGAGGATTTTAACACTTAGAGATTTGTGAAAGGATGAAGAATTCATCAAAGGAGAGGGGTATTTATAGGTCAAGTGAAGGCCAACCAATGGCCAAGATTAAACCAAGTGTTAGCAAGTAGGGCTAGGATTTACTACACACAAATATCCTACCAACCTCGACTTTAGCCAAGGCACCAAAAACGCAAAGGCTAGCCCAAATCGTCCCAATGGACGTTTCAAGTCCACCAATTGAGCGTGCCAAGTGTCGCCTCCCGTTGGTCCAAAATGTTTCGCCTCCGGAAAAATCCGCAAAAATTAAAAATGACATAGCCGGAAATTCCCTACGAAAGTCAGAAAACGCTTTCGCCGAAAAACGACTCTAAGCGGGTGTTGTGAACAAAATTAATTCGCCAAGCCTTAGTACAAGTTTCAAATTTTTCTACGACGCCCCACGTACATACTGAAATACGGTATAACATTCTCCTCCTTAGAAACATTCGTCCGAATGTTCCTTCAAGCCTCAAACAACGTGCGCCAAGATAGTCTTCACTACTATACTTACGAGAATCAATCCTCGCCACACCGCCACGTAAACAATCACGCAACTACTTACATCAAAGTCCACGAGGAAACACCTCTAACCATCACCACAAAACACTTCTCACCGGGTCTAAAATATACTTCCTTCGCACCTTCTCTTTACAAAAGAAATGATCACATCTACGCTTGCCATACATGCCGCTTCTCTCTTTACTCGTCATAGATACCACTTTGTCACTTTGCTCGAGGCATTAACCTTCTCAGCGACCCAACAAATGGTACCACTTTGTCACTTTGTCGCGAGCCTTGCTCGACGACTAACAAATGGTACCGGCCGCCATGATCCCCGAGGTCGTCGTGACACTCGAACTCTTACCACATTCGACACGGCCGCTTTCCAAGACTCGGGGTTACTATCTCTAATGTGGTCATTATTAATCGAACACTGATGGATTCTCCGATACTTTCCGATCATAACAATACGGGATCGGACACGCCTCCTAAGTCGGACGGCAAAAGCTAACATATAGGCAACCCGCCTATTCTTCATGGACACAAAGGCCCAAAGTAACTCGCTAAGTTCCTCTCGTATTCCAAAACTCGCCACACCCACCCCGGTGGTACTTTCAAGAAGACCGACCGTCAACTCGAACTCTAAGCGTCGCCGATTATCCGCACGATTTCTCCGAGCCGCTGTAACCTCTTCTAGACAAGCTTCACTATCCACATCACTGGAACAAGCTGAACCAATCTGTCAACCTTGCCAACATCGAACCAATCGACCGACAACTTACACTTCCGCCCCTACAAGGCTTCAAAAGGTGACATCCGAACACTGAAATGGTAGCTTAAACACTCCCTCCACAGGAGACAACAATCTCCACAACTACTCCTGAAATCCAACCACTGGCCCGAGGGCGAATGCGATTCTGAGACTCACCTGAGTTCCTAACCTTGCTCGCAAAACCTCCGAAAAAAAAGCGGTAACGTAACTGGCTCCACTGGTCGCCTTAAGGTGTAGGTAGGCACCTCGTGCAGCCCTACAACCTTTCTGATAACTCAACACAGCCGAGTAAACGGTCCTGACCGAAGAACACGATGGGCTGCCCCATCGCCCGACTCATCGGTCAACGATCCACGAACTCCAGACATTGGTCAACTAAATTTGGGCCTAACACCCTCGTGACTTATCACAAGGCGGGACCACCACAACCGACCACCACCAACCATGCCGCGGGTTTACCCGTAACGTGGCCTCAACCCGACCGCAACGCCAAGAAAACGCTAGCTCCACGGGCGAAAACTCACTAAACACGCTATTTAAAACCTGGCGGTCTTCTTAGCTCAACTACCCCTTTCATTCCACACTACTTGGACCTATCCCAAACACAACTCACGTGCACTATGCACTGATGAGTGGTCAAACATAACACTACACCTTTCTCGAGATGGCCTCACCTCTAAGGTCTCTACGTAAAAGCTCTAAGGCTCACACCTTCTCTATCCCCAAAATCTTACTCGGTTAAACAACCAAGATTTCTAATCACAACTAACACATCGCTATCGTAACATAGCACTTAAGGTATACTCACCTTATCACACATACGATCTCTGAGGTTAAAGATATATCTATAACTCTTGTTTCACACCCTTTAGCCGTTCTAATCAAACTCGCTCGTAGGCGATAAATGGCGGAGATGACAAACTACCCACCAACTCGAAGGCTAAGTTCTCTTACAAGGACACTTCGACACGGACTGACGGTCATGATACAACAAGTACCAACTAAAAGACGACATTCCCGATGACGCCGTCACATCGTGAACCGGAAGCCCCGAGTTCTCACCAACTCCCGCACACCCCGAACGCCCCGAACCCCGCGAGGACCACTCGACCGTGGATGTGCATAATCTAATCACGCGAGGTGACTCGCCGAAAGTTACCAAAGGACCTTGCCGCTCGCCCTCTTCGTTGTCCTTCGTTAACCCGCCGATCTCACGCTTTCTTGGCTCGCCGCATAAGCCCGCATACGTCATGCTCAAGCCTAATCAAGAATTACTCTTGCACAACCTTCTCTAGGTAGTCATCAAGACTCGCGATACATCGGTATACTGCGTAGCCAAATCCATAGCTAGTAACAGGTTGCCTCTTTGCAATCTATATTCACCGCTCGGCCGTGAACCAAGGTTCAAATATCATGGCCGCAGAGAACCGCCGCCGTGCTAAACTTTACCGGGCTAGTGATGTCGCAGAATCCCGAACGAAGCACCTAACTCGGTGATGATTGGGCCTGCCCTCGCCACCCTCTCGAACTCTACTCGCAGCCTCCTCTGGCCGCTTGCCTCCCGGGCCGGGTTTGCCTACGCGAGGCATAGCGGTAAGGAAAGAAATACGTCGAGGGTCCAACTTATAACACGCCTCTAAGGCACGATCTCAGAGTGAGAAGAATAGAAACCAATCCTAAATACCCTATAGCCTCCTCGATTATTGATGTGGTGCACAAATACACCGATAATCAAGACTTTACCGATACGGTTCAGAGACACTTTCCGAGGATTAATCGCTCGATACCACTTTTGTCACGACCCGATTCCGGCCCGTGGATCGTGCCTTACCCGGCACCCTAGTGATACAACATCGAGTAATCACGAACATAAACGATACAAGACATATTATGAAATATGAAACAATAACTGAGAAAAACTTCGCTTTCGCATATATGTAAATAACAACTTTTTCAACATGAACAGCTTTAACCTTTTTACAAACCCCGCCACAACAAGATTACTGCACTTACGAATGATATGACAACAACGACGGACAGTGGCCGCCATACCCCGAATGTAAGCACCTACAACAACAGGACTATACCAAGACAAGCCTCCTGAGAAACGGAGCTCTCCCGCCGAATTGTGACCCTAAGAGCGAGGATCAACGATCGTGTACCTTTTACCGCAGATGAACGCACCCCGGGCGAGGTCAAGACAACAGTAATGAGTATGTGAAATCAAAATACAGTAAATGGAATCATAGTAGTCTATATAAAGCGGTGAGAGACATGATAACAAAACTACAGCTCACAATAAACAAGCAGTCATATCAAGTCAGAGACTCACGCGCTCAAAGTCATCACTCAAACATAACAATGGGTCTCACGCCAACAACATCAATCATGCCCGTGGACTACCTTCCTCACTGCCGGCAGTTTATGATATACACGCACCAAGGAATACACATGAACACGTGTCCCACTGTGTCCTAATAAAACAAAGACAGGGTAAGTGCGAAGGCATAGCCGACTACTAACACCCAGCATCAACAAGGTCATAAATCGTGTCATGATATCTGCCTAGACCGCCACATGATAAAAGCCGGTCACTCGCCTGCAGATCAAATGTGCGCGTCTAGCCCCGAATCCTCCGCACTCCGCATAGGCCAACCTCATAGGCCCGCATGAGGTATAACCCCGCATCGAGGGTAGCTACTCCCCGGCATCGTCCTGGACTCGCAGTCCGCATGGCCACAAAGACCGCATGACCATAAAGGTCGCACACTAACCTAGAACTCCGTAGTTCCGCATGGATCCCCTGGACCCGCATGAGGTATTCTCAATCACGGTCCTGCATCGCCGAGTCTACCCCGCATCGGAGGGCCTTAACCTCCGCACAAGTCAAGGTGAGTGGTACAATACCAACATAACTACTGATAGTCAAACAACTTTAAGCGCAAATGGGCGGAAAACCCCTTTACACTAACATCACAAGATACTAACACACGAAGATCCTAACATGTTTACTTATCAAATCAACAAAAGTATTACAAGGCTATCACAAACCAATACAATCAAGTTATTCACACAAGGTACTTTCTACTAACAAGTTCGGGTATCTATCCCCAAAGTACTTCACACATTAAATCTTTAAAAGATCTGTTTCTTTCACATAAGTCACACAATACAGTAGTATAAAATAGAGTGATCATTCTTTTAAGAAAACTAAAACTCTTACCTTTGTAAAATCAAGTAACAACATTATTTTCCAAACGCCCAAGTTTGCCTAATTTCAAATGTTCACGCTTCTTATTTTAGAAAGGTTTCAGAGTTCATAGTCTTATTCATTTAAGAATATAATTCTCTTTAAACAATGAGAAACATAAGCCTTATATGTGAGTAGGATATTCTTGTTTATAACAATCTTATTACAAAGACATGATCTAGGAAATATCATTTTGTCTCATCTTAGCTTCTATGCAGATGGAAGTTTCACTGGTTTTAATAATACTTAATTATTCAAAACATTTTCCTTTTATTAACGCCGCAGTTGGTTTGTCGATACACATTCGATTTCAAATCAAGAAACATTCTTAAGCCGTTATACCTAACTTCCCATAAAGCTAGTATAACTCTTAAGTTTTCAAAACCAAGTATTACTTCAAGTTCTCTATTAACACATAACAAGCCGCTTATAGTTCAAATCGCTACCTTTTAAAACCACAAGTATTTTCTTACCAACATAAAGTCGCTTATAACCGACTTCCCATAAAGCCGTTATAACACTTTATGTTTTAAACCAATTAAATACATTTAGCACATGACGTCACCGTACTACATAGTTCACACATATCATGCTAGAAGAGATAGGAAGAGGTTCACATACCTCGCGACGATTATCGACTAATAGCAAAACGCCCAAGTACTTCCAACCGCATGGCTACCTTAAGCCAAGTAGATCGCGCCACACGTAGTACTTCAACCTATAAGGCCACAAGCGCTATTAACATTTAGATCTCATCAGAGAACATTCTACCGAAAATTCGCAAAGACCTCCCCGCAACAAACAGAAATCTCCTCTCTATCGAGGCCGCTACCAAGCCAACCGGGGTTATACGCCTAACCCTAACGTACAATTCTACTCCACTACTACTACACAAGTCTCTGTAATACACCCTATGTAATTACAACAAGATTCTTCTTTAAATTCAGGCTTAATTCTCAAGACATTGCCGTAAGTATTATTCAGCTTAAGTCAAAAGACATTGCCGATAACTACGATCATTCTATATATAGTATACTTCAACTATATATTCTAATAATATGTAATTTCCAATTACAACAGAGGGACAAGATAATTACCTCGATAAGCCCATAATTATCCTAGTTAAAGTCGATCCTGGGCAAACATTTAGCTCCAACTCCCAACCCGCTCTAAACCACCCTTAGAAGTTCTAACCAACTTCTACACAATACTCCAACGGACTATGGAGATTTTCCTAGGGTTTCGGTTTTGTGACTGACGGAAGTATAATAGTATTTCTGGGCATTTTCGTATAGGTATAACCTTAGAATACAACAAGGTATACGGCTAAGGTAATTTGGGCATTATAACAATACTTTTGAGAGTATTTCTACACCACAAAGGGGGGGTATATTATACGAGAACAACACCACTAGAGGGGGTGAAGTCTCGCCACAAGGCCACACTGGGGAGGGCTCTCGCCATGGGGAGGGACGAGAACAACAACAAGAGAGGGGAGGATTTTAACACTTAGAGATTTGTGGAAAGGATGAAGAATTCATCAAAGGGAGAGGGGTATTTATAGGTCAAGTGAAGGCCAACCAATGGCCAAGATTAAACCAAGTGTTAGGCAAGTGTAGGGCTAGGATTTACTACACACAAATATCCTACCAACCCTTGACTTTAGCCAAGGCACCAAAAACGTGCAAAGCTAGCCCAAATCGTCCCAATGGACGTTTCAAGTCCACCATTGGAGGTGCCAAGCGTCGCCTCCCGTTGGTCCAAAATGTTTCGCCTTCTGAAAAATCCGCAAAAATTAAAAATGACATAGCCGGAAATTCCCTACGAAAGTCGTGGAAAACGTTTCGCCGAAAAACGACTCTGCCGGGTGTTGTGAACAAAATTAATTCGCCAAGCCTTAGTACAAGTTTCAAATTTTTCACGCACGCCCCACGCATACTGAAATACGGTATAACAATTAATCGCTCGATACCACTTTGTCACGACCGATCCCGCCCGGATCGTGCCTTACCCGGGCACCCAAGTAGACATACATCAGAGTAACCAGCGGAATATAAAACAAGACATGAAACATATGAAGAGAGAAACAGTTTATCTGAGAAAAATTGCCCTTCGACATATATATAATAAAACTTGAGCTATATCCCCATTTACAAAACTCGCCCACAACAAGATTACATGCACTTCTAAGAATGTAACAACAACTATGACGGGACAGGGCCCCACCATACCCCTGAATGTACAAGAACCTACAACTCAGGGAAACATACCAAAAGATAAGCCTCTGGAGAAACGGAGCTTCCCAATACACTGAACTGTGATCCTATGAGCGAGGATCAACAACCGGTGTACCACTACCTGCGGCATGAACGCAGCCCCCCGAAGGAGGTCAGTACAACAGGTACCAAGTATGTGAAACTGAAAATATCAGAAACGAAATCATAACAAATTAAAATAAAACAGAGACATGATGATAACAAAACTACGATTCACAACATAAAAGCAAATATGTCAAGTCGTGGACTCACGCCCTCAAAGCCATCCCTCATGCCCGTGGAACTCCTTCCTCACTGCCGGCAGTCTAGGTATAAATCGTATGATACATATAATATGTCTCGGCCCATCCCATGGGACTCGAGGTGGAATCATGTGGAATACATGTCTCGGCCCATCTCATGGGACTCGATAGGAATCATATGGAATACATGTCTCGGCCCATCTCATGGGACTCGATAGGAATCGTATGGAATACATGTCTCGGCCCATCTCATGGGACTCGATAGGAATCGTATGGAATACATTCCCGGTTCATCCCATGAACGCGGTGTCGTGTGAAATACATTCGGCTCATCCTACTAACGCGGTGTCGAGTGAAATACATTCCCGGTTCATCCCATGAACGCGGTATAAAATTGACCATAACATTTAAATGCTCTTTTAAGACAGATTAAGATAATACCATGCTTTCCTTTTAAATCAACTAAGGCAATATTATGCCCTCCTTTTTAAACCAAAACACTTTCCTTTTTAAAGTCAAGTAACAACATTCTTTTCCAAAAGTTCAAGTTTGCCTAATTTCAAATACTCAAGTCTTTTAGTTTCGAAAGATTTCATAGTTCATAGTCTTAATCAAATAACGTAATCCTTTTTAAAACAATTGAATAACGTATGCCTTATGTGTGAGTAGGTTATCCTTGTTTATAACAATCTTATTAAAGCAGCCATGATCTAGGAAATGTAATACAATTTTGTCTTATCTTAGCTTCTATGCAGATGGAGGTTTCTACTGGTTTTAATATAAATTAATTATTGTCAATACATTTTCCTTTATTAACGCTGCAGTGGTTCGTTCGATACTTATTCTCGTTTCCGAAATTAGTAAAACATTATTCTTTAAAAACCAAGTACTCATTACTCACGAATGAGGTTTTACACTTTTTGTCACGACCCGTTCCGGGGCCCGTGACTGGTGCCTTACCCGGGCACCCAAGTAGTCATATATCAGAGAAATCAGCGGAATATAAAAACAAGACATGAAACAGTTGTAAAATGAGACACAGTTTATCTGATGAAAAGCTTGCCTTTTCGATATATATATAACTCAAGTTTTGCGATACATCCCAACTGCATAATAGACTCTGCACTTAGGAATGTAAACAACTATGGCGGGACAGGGCCCCGCCATACCCTGACTGTACAAAACTAATTACAACAGGGAGAGCATACCCAAAAGTAGAGCCTCCGGAGAAGATGGAGCTCCTGACACCAACGCAAAAGATCCTAAGGATGCGGATCTAGCACCTGCTGCCTTACCGCGCAGATTTAACGCAGCCCGGGCGAGGTCGATAACAGTACTAAGTATGTGAAACTGTAAAGTACTTAAATGAAATCAAAGTATTTAAAACCATTTGCAAATACAACCAGTTCAATTGCACATAGTGTCATATCACAAACAAGAACAATAATAGATATAATGTAACTGGTCTTTCCTAGGCCGCGAATGATCGAAGCAAGGACAATCTCCCATAGTATCATTGTTCGTGCCTAGTCCCGACTTCCGCATCCGCATAGGTCACATGCACCCGCATGAGGTATTCCTCGACGGTAGCTAACCCCTGCATTCTCCCGACTCCCGCAGTCCGCATAGTCTCAATAGACCGCATAGTCACACGCATCGCATAGGGCATCCCCGCATCAGCTAAAACACCGGAATGATCAATCGAACTCCGCAGCCCGCATAGTCTCACAGACCGCGATAGCCGATAGACCGCATCGGGTGGCAAGCCCTCGGTATAACAAGTCGGGGGTAGGTGATATAATAACAAGACAACGCTCTTACCGCTTAGCAACGTAAGCACGCAAAGAATGACCCCTTTCACAACATTACAAGACACTAACACAGGTAGCATCATAATATGTCTACTTATCAACAATCTTACTACACCTTACAGAATACAAGGTTTTTATAAGCAATTAAGTAAACAGTTCTTTTTATCTTTCTTAAGTTGTTATACCTAACTTCCCATAAAGCTAGTATAACTCTTAAGCTTTTGTTTAAAAACCAACTGTTCCTCTTTTGTTAAAAATAATTCAGTATTCTTTTGAAATGTATCAAGATTCTTATTATTCAGGCTTAAGTCAAAAGACATTGCCGTAGTTATTATTCAGGCTTAAGTCCGAAGACATTGCCGTAATTATTATTCAGTTAACACACGTACGTCTACCGTACTATATATATTTAAAATATCATGCTCAAGAGTATAGGAAGAATCACATACCTTCTTGGCGAACTCCACCTGCCAAGTCGAATATGTCGCGCGCAGAGAATCAAATTTATAATAGTCAAATACGCCTATCAACGCCTAGACTATCTTGTAAACAGCTTCTAAGCAGAGGGTTCTCTATTCTACGGAAATTTGGGCAAAGACTTCCCTACCCGTAAATTATACAACCATCAGAAAAACAGCCCTATGTGAGTACAGTTCAATTATTCTTCTTTTATACCCTTCTAAGGTGATAACAGTTCAATTCTATTCTGTAATATCCTTCTAAGTATTTATACTTATTCCTATACTTCTACAGTATGTATTCTTTAATTACAAAAGAAGGATAAGTTTATTTACCTCGATAAGCCCAATAATATCCTAGATAAAAGTCGATCCTGAGCGAGGTTTAGCTCCTAATTTGTACGCTCAGAGGCTCGAAGAACCCTTAGAAGTTCTTCACAACTTCTACTAAGTACTAAGGATTTGGGCTAGGTATTTTGGGCATTATAACAATACTAGAAGGCAACTTTTCTACCAAGGGAGGGGGTAGTGTTTGCCAGGGCTTCTTATGGGTATTCGGCCAAGGCTTTCTCAAGTGGGGAAGGCTTGGACGAAATGGCTCACAAGGGAGAGGAGGATTTTCAAGACTTGGAGAAAGATTTGTGGATGAAGAACTCTTCATCTTAAGGGGGTATTTATAGGTCAAGAAGTGGCCAACCAATGGCCAAGATTAAGCCATGTGCTAGGCAAGTGTAAGGTCAAGATTAGGGCAAGTGTACCTTATCCAACTTGCACACAAAATATCCTACCAACTCCATGACAAAATAGGCACTCCAATCGCCCTATCATTGCCCCACATCCATCAACGGAGGTGACAAGTGTCGCCCTCTCGTTGGTCCAAAGTGTTACGTCTCTCGGAAAAATCCGCAAAAATTAGAAATGACATAGCCGGAATTTACCCTACGCGAGTTGTGTAAAACGTTTCGTGTGAAAACGATTCTTTTAGTGAGTTGTGCCAAAAAAAAAACGTCCCATGCCTAACTTTAAGGCTAAACTTTGACGCACGCCTCACGCATATACTCGAAATACGGGTATAACATTCTCCCCTCCTTAGAAACATTCGTCCCGAATGTTCCTTCCCAAGACAGTTATCGGTAAAGCTTAAACAGTTTGTAAGTGCCACACATGGCCACAATATAACACTTCGGCAAAATATGACAATGAAAATTTATAAATAGGAAGGTGAATTACCTGGAGGTGTGGGGAATAGGTGAGGATACTTCTGCCTCATGTCCTCCTCAGCTTCCCACGTCATCTCCTCCCGAGCCTGTTCCGCCACAAGACTTTGACTGCCACGCCCTTAGTCCGCAGACGCTTAACTCCGACGATCGATTATCGCGAATGGAATCTCTCACACGATAACCCCGTCACCGGACATCGCCAATCGGGTGTACCTTAGATGGATCCCGATACACCTCCTCAAAGATAGAAACATGAAACACGGATGCATCGCCTCCGATCGGACGGCAGATCCAACTCATAGGCAACCTTGCCTACCTCGCGGACAACTGATAGGGCCCAATGTACTTTGGCCGAAGTTTCCTTTCTTCCCGAATCTCATCACACCTTCATGGTGACACCTTCAGAAAACCCAATCATCAATCGCGAACCTGGATGCCGACGACGATGATCCGTGATACGATTGCCGACTGAAGTCCAATAGCCGCCTCGATAAGCTTCACCTTATCCATCGCTCGCACCAAATCTGGTCCTACTAACTGTACTCGCCAACATCAAACCAGCCTATCGGGCGACCGCACTTCCTCCCATACAAGGCCTCATAAGGCGCCATCCGAATACCGGAGTGGTAGCTATTATTATACGCAAACTCAACTAGAGGCAAATGATCCTCCCAACCACTCGGTCAATAACACAGCTCGCAAAGATATCCTCAAGAGTGCGATAGTGCGCCACCGTCCGTCTGTCTGTGGATGGAATGCGATTGTGCTCACTCGCGCCCCTAGACCTTTTCTCGAAAGACCTCTAAGTTAGCCGAACCGGGCTCCTGTGCGATATGATCGAAATAGGGACTCCACGTAGTCTGACGATCTCTCGGATGTAAAGTCTGGCATAATCCTCAGCCGAAAAAGTCGTCCTGACGGGAAGAAAGTGGGCTGATTTCATCAGCCTGTCGACGATAACCCATATAGAATCATGTCTCCTCTGAGTGCGAGGTAATCCTGTGATAAAGTCCATGTTGATCACCTCCCACTTCCAGGTCGGGATCTCTATCGTCTATAACAAACCACCGTGCCTCGTGCTCTACCTTCACTGCCGACAACACGCACCGAGCTACGAACTCGCAACGCCCTCTTCAAGCCATCCCACCAATACACGGATCTAAGCGTCGTGGTACATCTTGGTCGACCGATGGATAGAGTAACGCTACCGCGTGTGCTTCCCCAAGAACTCGCCAAGTCCTCAAACATCCGGAACACACAACTCGCCTCAAACCTTAGCACCCCATCGTGCTACTCAAAAGGACCCTTCCTCACGAAGAGCCGTATCACGATACCAATCAAAACCGGATCTCAAATCAAGGCCTCTTCACCTCCTCGTAGATGGAAGACTCGCAACCTCACGAACTCTAACCCCACCGCTATCGAGTCAATCAAACGGACACCAAGGCTCGCTAATCGATGCAAATCACGAACCATGCCTCCTCTCTACCGCACATCCGATAGGCTCTCCATCGACCTACGACTAAGAGCATTCGCCACAACATTGCCTTCCCGTGGTACAGATATCAACATCGTAATCCTTAAGCAACTCTAACCATCGCCTCGTTGTAAGTTCACCTCTCGTGAAGATATATCGAGGCTCTTGTGGTCAGATAAACATCCACGTGAACCCCATACAAATAGTGCCTCCAGATCTTCAAAGCGTGAATCACCGCCGCTAACTCCAAATCATGGGTGGGTAGTTCTCGTGTTTCTTAAGCCGGGACGCGACGCTTATAACTCTACCTCGCTGCATCAACACACATCCCACCCGATGCCCGACGCATCACAATACACGACATAACCATCTAGACCTCCGGAAGAGTAAGAACGGGCGGCCGTCGCCTCCTTCAAGAATCGGAAACCCCGCCACAAGCATCACCATCAAACATAGCCGCTTACGAGTCACCCTAGTCAATGGTGCGAGATAGAAGCAAACTTCTCCACGAACCGCCGATAGTAACTGCAAGGCCCGTAAAATCGCGAACCTCTCGAGTAGAGGTTCAGGCCAAGTCCTCGATCGCTTCGATCTTGGCCGATCTACTCGAATGCCATCACCCACAATATGCCCAAGAAAAGCCACCGGCTAGCCAAAACTCACATTTGGAAAACTTGGCGATAATCGCTGGTCCCGAGAATCACAAGACAGCCTCAACGCTCGCGTGCTCGCCTCGAGCGAGAATAAACCAAGATATCATCAATGAACACTATCACAAACGTGTCCAAAAATGGTTTGAACACTCGTTCATCAAATCCATGAATACCACGGAGCATCGTCAACCCAAAAGACATGACCCGAACTCATAATGCCCGCATCGTCCGAATGCGCCCTAGGGACATCCACCTCTCGACTGCACTGATGATAGCCCGATCGCAGATCAATCTGAGAAACATCTCGCGCTCGCAATCGGTCGAACAAATCATCAATCCCGGAAGCGGGGTATTTGTTCTTAATGGTCACCTTGTTCATTGCCGTAATCAACACACATGCGCGGCGTCCCCGCCCTTCTTCTTCACGAACAATACCGCGCTCCCGGTGGAGAAACACTAGGCTGATGAAGCCCTTCTCCAAAGAAATCTCTAAGCTGATCCTTCAACTCTCTCAACTCGGCGGTGCCATTACGTATGGCGGAATGGAAATAGCCGAGTGTCCGCAACACATCTATACAAAACTCTATCTCCTCTCGGGAGGATACCCGAGATCGTCGAAACACGTCCGGGAACTCTCTCGACCATCGAATCGATGAAAACTGAACCGCATTCGTGATCAAACACCCAACGAGATGGTAGATGTACCCTTCTCGCACCATCTTCCTAGCCTCGAGGTAGGAAATAAACCTAGCCCGGCGATACAGTGTTCTCCCACTCAACAACCGGCCTCAGAAACTGAACTGTACTCACTCTCTCCTCGCAGCTTCATGGGCATAGCAAGAAGCTAGATACCCATACCCATGATCACGTCGAAATCACCATGTCCAACTCTATCAAGTCGGCAGGTCCGACGATCAGATATGGTCACCTGACAAGCCTTATATACCCGCCGAGCTACCACCGAATCACCCATCGCGTAGCTACCTCGAGTGGTCATGGACTCGTGCTCTATCCCTATCCTACTAGCAATAAGGGAGATATAGATGCAGTAGAACCCGATCTATCAAAGCGCATACATCATAACCGAATCGATAAAGTACCGTGATAACATCGGTGAGGCCTCACGATCCCGCTACCGACAAGGTATATATGCGGCTCGAGGACCGCTAGAATCGGGACTCGCGACCACGCGACCTGCCGCACATGAGTACCCCGCCCGGCGAGTAATCAGGAGATGATGGCGGAAATGCACTGTAAGCTTAGCTCCTACCACCGCCTCCGGTCGGACAAACTCGCAAAATGACCGCCGCCACAAGTATAGCAAGCTCCTGAGTAGTACTACAACTCCGAATGGAATCTACCACAACGCACACCGAGCGGACTCGATCGGTTAGCACCTTGCTACCCCGAAATCAAGTCCCGGGCCCCGACCGCCTCAATGCTCTGGCTGTACCGAAAACGATGTAGGAGTGCTCTGAGCCGGCTGTGGTGCAAATCTAGACTTCTGCTGATGCCGTCCACCCTGAGAACCACCAAAAGAACCGGCCGTCTTGGCCTTCTTCTGATGTTGATATTTGTCGACTCGTCGGTCTCTGCGCTCCTCGCATCCAAGTGCATGGGCCTGCATACGGGTAATGTCCATGCCTGGCTGAAGAGACACACCCGCACAAGACTCGGCCATATAATCATCTAGCCCGGTGACATAGCGGTGTACACGGTCCTCCATGTCTGCCACTAGCGCAGGGACATATCGAGCCAAAGAATCGAACTCGACATTGTACTCCCTAACGGCGCCTGCGCCTCAAGAATAAAAATTTGTCGCCCGCGCCTCTCTCATCCGTGCAGCAAGAAGTGAGTGAGGAAAGCCTCCGAGAACTCATCCCAGTAGTTGGGGACGTGCGTTTCTCCGGATAGCTCCCACGATCAAACCAATCGATCGCGTATCACGCACCGACGCGAACCAAGATCACGGACTCGGTCTCCGACGCCCGATCACTCATAATCCTTCAGAGCGACGGATGAACTCGCGGATCATCCTCCGCCTCGACCAGTAAAACTCGGGCGCTACAACTCAGAAATCTCAGAGCCTCAAACTATACGCCTCGGGTGAACCACGGTACGGCCGGCGTGGATCGTGCCTTACCCGCACCCAAGTAGTCATATATCGAGAAATCAGTAAATATAAAACAAGACATGAAACAGCTTGTAAATGAGACACGCTTTATCTCGATGAAAAGCTTGCTTTCGGCATATATATATAACCCAAGTTTTGCGCTACATCCCAACTGCATAATAGACTACGCACTTCTAGGAATGTAAACAACTATGGCGACAGGCCCCGCCATACCCTCGATCAGACAAAACTAATTACAACAGGGAGAGCATACCCAAAAGTAGAGCCTCCGGAGAAGATGGAGCTCCTGACACCAACGCAAGAGATCCTAAGGATGCGGATCTAGCACCTGCTTGCCCTTATTCGCGCATGAACGCACTTCGGGCGAGGTCAAGATAACAGTACTAAGTATGTGAAACTGTAAAGTACTTAAATGAAATCAAAGTATTTAAAACCATTTGCAAATACAACCAGTTCAATTGCACATAGTGTCATATCACAAACAAGAACAATAATAGATATAATGTAACTGGTCTTTCCTAGGCCGCGAATGATCGGGCAAGGCCAATCGCCATAGTATCATTGTTCGTGTTTCAGTCCTCGACTTCCCGCATCCGCATAGTCACACACGCACCCGCACGAGGTATTCTCGTGACGGGGTAGCTAACCCCTGCATTCTCCCCGACTCCGCACCGCATAGTCTCAATAGACCGCATAGTCACACGCACCGCATAGGCATCCCCGCATCGCTAAAACACCCGAATGATCAACTCGAACTCCCGCAGCCCGCGATAGTCTCACAGACCGTGATAGCCGATAGACCCGCATCAAGGGTGGCAAGCCCTCGGTATAACAAGTCAAGGGGGTAGGTGATATAATAACAGTACAACAGTCTTACCGTTTAGCAACGTAAGCACAGCAAGAATGACCCCCCTTTCACAACATTACAAGACACTAACACAAGTAGCATCATAATATGTCTACTTATCAACAATCTTACTACACCTTACAGAATACAAGGTTTTTATAAGCAATTAAGTAAACCGTTCTTTTTATCTTTCTTAAGTTGTTATACATAACTTCCCATAAAGCTAGTATAACTCTTAAGCTTTTGTTTAAAAACCAATTGTTCCTCTTTTGTTAAAAATAATTCAGTATTCTTTTGAAATGTATCAAGATTCTTATTATTCAGGCTTAAGTCAAAAAACATTGCCGTAGTTATTATTCAGGCTTAAGTCCGAAGACATTGCCGTAATTATTATTCAGTTAACACACGTACGTCTACCGTACTATATATATTTAAAATATCATGCTCAAGAGTATAGGAAGAATCACATACCTTCTTGGCGAACTCCACCTGCCAAGTCGAATATGTCGCGCAGAGAATCACCTATAATAGTCAACACGCCTATCAACGCCTAGACTATCTTGTAAACAGCTTCTAAGCGAGGGTTCTCTATTCTACGGAAATTTGGGCGACTTCCTACCCTAAATTATACAATCATCAGAAAACACCATATGTGAGTACAGCTTCAATTATTCTTCTTTATACCCTTCTAAGGTGATAACTTCAATTATATTCAGAATATCCTTCTAAGTATTTATACTTATTCCTATACTTCTACAAGATGTATTCTTTAATTACAAAAGAAGGATAAGTTTATTTACCTCGTAAGCCCAATAATATCCTAGATAAAAGTCGATCCCGAGCGAGGTTTAGCTCCTAATTTGTACGCTCCGAGAGCTCCCAGAACCCTTAGAAGTCCTTCACAACTTCTACTAAGTACTAAGGGATTTGGGCTAGGGTATTTTGGGCATTATAACAATACTAGAAGGCAACTTTTCTACCAAGGGAGGGGGGGTAGTGTTTCGGCTAGGGCTTCTTTTGTGGGGGTATTCGCCAAGGCTTTCTCGGGGGGAAAGGCTTGGACGAAATGGCTCACAAGGGAGAGGGGAGGATTTTCAAGACTTGGAGAAAGATTTGTGGATGAAGAACTCTTCATCTTAAGGGGGGTATTTATAGGTCAAGAAGTGGCCAACCAATGGCCAAGATTAAGCCATGTGCTAGGCAAGTGTAAGGTCAAGATTAGGGCAAGTGTACCTTATCCAACTTGCACACAAAATATCCTACCAACTCCATGACAAAATAGTCACTCCAATCGGCCCTATTGCCGTCCCACATCCATCAATGAGAGGGTGACAAGTGTCGCCCTCTCGTTGGTCCAAAGTGTTACGTCTCTCGGAAAAATCCGCAAAAATTAGAAATGACATAGCCGGAATTTACCCTACGCGAGTTGTGTAAAACGTTTCGTCGGAAAACGATTCTTTTAGTGAGTTGTGCCCAAAACAAAACGTCCCATTCCTAACTTTAAGGCTAAACTTTCGTACGTACGCCCTCACGTACATACTCTGGAAATACGGGGTATAACACTTTTTAACAAGATTCATATCAATTCAATTAAGTCAAGTCTCTTATCTTTTAAGATCAAGTCTCTTAACTTCTAAAATCAATAAACCATTCTTTTTATTACTCTTAAGTCGTTATACCTAACTTCCTATAAAGCTAGTATAACTCTTAAGCTTTCAAAACCAAGTATTATTCTTCTTTCACAAACGATTCTTAATTCTTTTGAAATACTTCAAGATTTTTATTATTTAAAACTCAAGTCAAAAGACATCGAAGTAAAACCACGTTCAGTTAACACACGTACGTCTACCGTACTATATATATTCTTTTAAAATATCATGCTCAAGAGGATAGGAAGAATCACATACCTCGCGACGATTATCGACTATTAGCAAAACGCTCCAAAGTATTGTAATCCTGCTAGCCCTTTCCACCCTTCGAGTAGAATACGCTACTTGCGATTCAACCTATAATGGTCATACAAGTCTATCAACGTCTAGACTACTCAGAGAATAATTCTAGATACAGATTCCTCATTCTACGGAAAATTGGGCAAGACTTCCTACCCGCCAAACTACACAAGTTCATCAGAAATACACCCATGTAAGTACAATTCAATTCTCTTCTTTATACCACCCTTATACATATCTTATACTCATTTCTTATACTACTATAGTATGTAATTTCCAATTACAATAGAAGGACAAGAGTATTTACCTCGATAAGCCCAAAATTATCCAAGTTTATATGTCGATCCTGAGCAACGTTTAGCTCATATTCAACGCCCAATTCGCTCCAAGAACCCTTAGAAGTTCTACACAACTTCTACTTAACACTTCAACAGACTATGAAGATTTTCCTGTGGTTTCGCTTTTGTGGATCAAGGGAAGTATAATAGTATTTCGGGCTTTTAGTATAGGGTAACCTTGGAATACTACAAGGTATTTGGGTCAAGGTATTTTGAATAGCAACAATACTGAGAAATACTTTTCTACCAAAGGGGGTATTTTACGAGAACAACTTAGGAAGGGGATGTTTACCAAGGCTTCACAAAGGGGGAGGGGGAGCTCTTGGACGAGAGCCTTTCAAAGGGGGAGAGGGATTTCAAGACTTAGAAATTATTTGTGGATGAAGAAGTCTTCAACTAAGGGGGGTATTTATAGGGAAACCAATGGCCAAGATTAAGGCAAGTGGAGGGCAAGTGGAGGGCAAGTGGAGGGTGGAGATTTGGACAAGTGTTGTGTGGGTCCCACTTGCTCATCTACTACACAAAATATCACAAAATATCCTACTTAATCCTTGACCAAAATAAAGGCAAAAAATGTGCCAAGTTCGTCCATCAATTTCCGCCCACTTGAGGGTGACACTTGTCGCCCTCTCGTTGGTCCAAAATATTTCATCTCTCGGAAAAATCCGCAAAATTATAAATGTTGCAACCGTAATTTTCCCTTCGCAAAGTCCGGAAAACGTTTCGTCGAAAAACAATTCTTTTCGCTAGTTGTGCACAAATTTCGTCCCTAATGCCTACTTAAGGCTAAAACTTTTGTACGTACGCCCTCACGTACATACTCTGGAAATACGGGGTATAACAACTTGCCCCGGTCAGTTTTTTATCGTGTTATTTACTTGGACATACTGACACGTTGGGTGGCTGTTACACCCCGTAATTACAGGACATGTTTTAAGAACGTACATAAGAATCCCAAATGTTAAGATTTGAGACTAGTACAAAATTTATCGGAATTATGAAATTATCGGAAAATGAAATATTGTGACGAATGGGAGGGCGACATGTGTAACCCCCCTTAAATGGTCTTGGACGAAAATAGCAAGGCCAAAAGGGTCATTTGACCATTATTAAGATGACAAAGTCTTGCAAGTAGTAGAGCTTGATATAATTGACTTAGTCAATGGGGCCACTTGACTTGATATTTAAAAGAATTTCATCCAAACCACACATATGTATTAATCTTAGCCCTCCATTGTACTATATAAGTATACTAGTAGTGAGACAAGCTTCCGCACTTAGAAAATTTTCAAGAAAAAATGGATGAACAACTAAGGGGCTCTCGGGTTCATGAAGGAGAAAAGAGAAAAAAATTTGTTTGTTGTCCAATAAGCTCCACACTTTAAACCAAGGTTCATGAGGGTATTGTAAGGGTATCTCAATAGAAAAATCCCGGAAAAATAGCGTTTTCGTATTAGTCGCAAGGTGAAAACCTAGTTGCTTTCCTAGGTTTTGATTGGAAGATTAAAGGAAAGTTGTTTGTGATATTCTAAGGGTCTCAAGTGGTGGATTGAAGTTTCAAGAAGAGGCTCTAAGTTTCTAGGGAGCAACTTTGGATTTGAAGTTGGATTAAGGCTCGTTGAGGTAACAATCTTGTTCTCTTAAAGTGTTACAAGATTATATATTGTTGTTAGCCTTACAATTTACTAGCATGAAGTATATGTATTGAAGATTGATAAGTGAAATTGAAATACAATTTGGTCGTTGATTAGAATCGTCGCATGTTACTTACTTGAACATTGTAGTAGTTGTAATCGAGTGCGACTTGATATCATGTTATACTAAACAATTTGGATTGAAAAAGAATTGGATAAGAATTGGTGTTGTTGTATATCAAAGTTTCCGAATTGGCCTTGTAGTTGTACTAGTTTGATATCAATTGTGGGGCGGAATTTTACACGTCTTATAGGCGTGTAATCCCCTATTGTTAACTACATTGTTGGGCCTTAAATGTGGCGTGTTTGGTTATTGAATTCGCCTTGAAAAATGTGGTAAAGTATGTAGAAACAAAGGAAGTCTTTGTCCGATTTTCCGTAGAATTTAGTGACTTTGCACTTATAATATTCTACGCTCAAGTAAGAAGTTAATAGACGTATTATGGTCATTATAGGTTGACATACTACGTGCGGTATATTGGACTTAGCGAGTGGATTGACCCGAAGAAGTATGTGGAACTTTCCTATCTCTTGAGCATGAATAGTTGTACTTATATAGTACGGTAGACGTACAAGACTTTGATATCCTTTACTTGTTTTAAGAATGTCCAAATCGGTAGAGTTAGGAGATTAACTCACTTGTTTAAAAGTAATAAGGATGTCTTAGTTTTCAAAGTTAAGGGACTTGAAGTGTTTTAAAGTATATGATACGTGTTTCGTTTTAAACGTATAAGTCCCTTGGATATAGGAAAATGTAATTTACTAATGTATAAAGTTAATATAACGACTTTATGGGAAGTTGGTTATATTAGCCTTATGGAAAGTTAAAAAGAGAGATTTACTCTAAGTAATATAAGTAAGGTTAAATGACTTGAATTAATGAAAGGCAAATTGATTTTAAGGCATCAATTGCCTAAGGTTTTAAAAAAGAAGTCACTTGATTTAGAAGCCTATTATATTTCTAAACGGTAATGTAACTTGTCTTGAAAAGTAGTTGTGACTTAATACTATGGTTATTAGTATCTTGGAAGTTTTATATGAAAAAGAGTCATTTTAAAAGGATAGAAGTACGTAGTACTTTGGGTTAAATTCCCGGATTTTTAAAATGACATGTTAGTGCCTTAAGTAAACTAAAATGAGAGGGTATAATAATAATGTTAATAAGAAGTTAGGGGATTTCTTAACTTGCTTATATTATGGTTCAGAGCGCTTATGTTATGTATGATAGCCGGTTGTGCTAGTTTAAGTTATTCTTACGGGGGGAAGCCCCGGGTTACTACTAATTCCATGGATTTGCTACCCATGATGCGAGTGTGGCATTTGTACTCATTGCGGCCCACCGGGCCCAAGCGGGTGAAATAGTCCTGTGCGGGTGAAATAGTCCCATGCGGAGCACATCGCTCCATTGCGGGTGAAATATTCCCAGGAGTAGGATTGCTTATTGATACTACGGGCGGGTGACCCTACTTTGATCATGAGCCTCATATTTTTATGCAGTAAAGTTTATACTTGTTACTCTCATTGTTAGTAAGGCACAGTGTACTGTAATTTGATTATCATCCATGTCTCCAGCTTTATTTAGACTTATGATATAATTATAGTATTTTCCAGTTTTGCATACTTGGTACATATTGTGTCGACCCTTCCTCGGCTGCGTCACGCCGCAGTAGTGGTAAGGTGTGGTGGATCCTCATTCTTAGGATCACTGATCATGTGTCAGAAGCTCCATTTCTCCGGAGGCTTGTCTTTTTGGTACGGTTTTCCCTGATGTTGTAGATATTATGTAGATTCAAGGGTATGGCGGGGCCCTGTCCCGCCACAGTTGTTATTCCTAGAGGTCTGTAGTCACATTTGTGGTTTGGGCTGTAAGAACAGAGTTGTACTGTTTTACTTTTGGTTATGTATATTTTATGGAAGGCGGCCTCATCGGCTAGCCTGTTGATGTTTATTTTCTAAGTTTTGATATGCGTTGTGTATGTTCCGCTGCTATTCTCTGATGTATACCTGAACGGGGTGCCCAGGTAGTGCACCAGTCGCGGCCCGGGGTCGGGTCGTGACAGTGGCCCACGGGTATGCTTCCATTGTTATTGTTATGCTATGGACTAGCTCTCCATGAGGTTGATGACGCAGCGGATCCGTAGCTAGCCCCGCATTTGCCTGGCCGTTCGATGCAGGCTGGATCTGGTAGTTGGCTTTCGTACTTGCCCCGGTCAGTTTTATAGCATAGTTGGTACGGTAGGCTCTGGTAGATGGCTTCCGTACTTGCCCCGGTCATATCTCATGGCGACAGGCTGGATCTGGTAGCTGGCTTTCATACTTGCCCCGGTCAGTTGATGATGCAGGCTGGATCTGGTAGCTATGCCTTCGTACTTGCCCCGGTCAGTTTTATGATGCAGGCTGGATCTGGTGGTTAGCTTTCCTACTTGGCCCGTACGGTTTTTATGACACAGGTGGGACCTGGTGTTCATTTTGGTGTTATATAATATCATAGACTGCCGGCAGTGAAGAAGGAATTCCACGGGCATGATTGATATTGTGGGCGTGAGACCCATGGTTATATTTGAGTGATGACTTTGAGGGCATGAGTCCCTGACTGCTTATGTATTGTGTACTGTAGTTGGTTATCATACATGTCTCCTGTTTTATATAGACTGTTATGATTTCATTACAGTATTTTCAGTTTCACATACTTGGTACTTGTTGTACTGACCTCCTTCGGGGGGCTGCGTTCATGCCGCAGGTAGAGGTACACCGGTTGTTGATCCTCGCTCATAGGATCACGATAAATAACACTCTTTTTTTTACCAAGGCCAAGCCGATAAGGCTGCCATAACATAAAAATTACCCGAAAGGGTCTACACTGTTTAACAATGTAAAAACAACTCAGCCATCAAACTACGATGAATACAGACCTCTAAGATTTGAACAAATAATATGACGGACAAGGCCCCGCCGCACTTCGAATATACATAGCCATGACAACTCCTAACATTGAGCCATCTCAAAATGTGAACCAAGATCCTAAGCTCGCGGATCCACAATCGTACCTAAACTGCGGACATGAACGCAGACCGAAGGGTCGATAACAAAACCGAATATGGAACGGAAAATAAGGTACAGTAAACAAATCATAACTGTACAAAAGAATGACAGAGACAAGTATAAAAAGTACATACCAGATCCTGCCATGTCATTACCACTCATGAACTTAATTGCACATCATTATCTTTTCCATTCCATTAAGAGTTATAGCCAAAACTTACGTACATACTTAGGAGAAATCATTAAGTTCATTACCATATAACTTACTTATCTTTCATAACATAATCCGGCCCTTTATGGAGGGACGCATATACTACCCGACCCAATCTGGGACGCGATCAAGTCACACAAATATCAAAGCGTGCCCGTGGAATCCCCCATCACTGCCGACAGTCATGAGTGTAAAATATAACCATGTGGCGCGCCCGTGGCATCCCACCTCACTGTCGGCGTACACATACACAATACATATATATATCTCCTGCCCGTGGAATCCCACATCACTGCCGACAGCCGTAGGTGTAACATATAACCATGTGACGCGCCCGTGGCATCCCACCTCACTGTCGGCGTACACATATACAACACATATTGTCACGACCCGAACCCGGGCCCGTGACTGGTGCCTTACCCCGGGCACCCTAGTGATACAACATCAGAGAAAACCAGCGGAAATAAAAACTTTTAAACATATAAACAGACATGGATTAAGATGAAATAAAATAGGCCAACCAAAACGGTTGCCTTTCAACATATATTTATATATAAACATTTGAACGAGCATAATCCTTACAACCCCGCCACAACAAAGCATGCATGCACTTAAGATTTATACAACAATTATGACGGACAGGCCCCGCCATACCCCGAATGTACAAGGACCTCTGCACTGTGGTAACATACCAAAGATAAGCCTCCGCGGACGGAGCTTCCAAGACGCTGAATGAGATCCTAAACGCGGATCGACAGTGGTGTACTTCTACACGCGCATGAACGCACTTCAAGGAGGTCAAGACAACAAGTACCAAGTATGTGAAATCAGAAATATCAGAAATGAAATCATAATAGTCTATATAAAGCGAGACATGTATGATAACCAAACTACGATTCACAACATAAAAGCGAGTTATGTCCAAGTCGTGGACTCACGCCTCAAAGTCATCCTCATGCCCGTGGAACTTCTTCCTCACCGCCAGCATCTAGGTACAAATCATGTGATACGATAACATGTCTCGCCCATCTCATGGACCCAGATAGAAACGTGTGGATACATTCCTGCTCATCCCATGAACCTAAGAGTCGAGTGAAATACATTCCGGATGAACCGTGAGTCGAGTGAAATACATTCGGATGAACCGGTAGTCGAGTGAAATACATTCCTGATGAACCGGAGTCGAGTGAAATACATTCCTGTTCATCCTACGAACCCAGAGTCGAGTAGAACACGACTTGCACAACAAGGCTATCACACGTAACATGGTCAAGTTCACAACAACAAGCATAGGCAAGTTATACACAACTCAAGGTACTTTCATTTTATGTCAAAGTCCGGATTTTAACCCCATAGTACTACGTACGTTAAATTCCTTTTAAGAGATTCATTCCTTTTATAAAAGTCACCCGATACCCGTAGTATATAAAAATGTGTGACTTATATCTTTTAAGTAAACCAAAACAACTTTCATACTTTCCTTTTAAGACCAAATTAAGGTAATACCATGCCTTCTTTTTGGACCAAAATACTTCTCTTTTAAAAGTCAAGTTACCACATTAAAACAAATGATAAAACCCTTCTTTTGTTTTCATAAAGTCGTTATAACCAACTTCCCATAAAGCTGTTATAACACTTTATGTTTCAAACCATTTTAAGACAACACAATGCCTTTCTTTTCCCTAAAAGTTCCAGTTTGCCTAATTTCAATTACGCAAGTCTCTTTTTAGAAAAGTTTCATAGTTCAATGTCTTAATCTCTTTTTAAAACAATAGAGTAACATATGCCATAGGTGAGTAGGTTAATCTTGTTCATAATCAATCTTATTAAGCAGCCATGATCTAGAAAATGTAATATCATTTTTGTCTCATCTTAGCTTCTATGCAGATGGAGGTTTCTACTGGTTTTAATAATACTTAATTATTCAATACATTTTCCTTTATTAACGCCGCAGTGGTTTATCGATACACATTCGATTTCAAATCAAGAAACATTATTCCTTTTAAAACCAAGTACTCATTACTCACGAATGCGGTTTCACACAAAATCCATATTAATTCATTTAAGTTAAGTCTCTTATCTTATAAGATCAAGTCTCTTAACTTCTAAAATCAGTAGACCATTTTCTTTACCTCTCTTAAGACGTTATACCTAACTCCCCATAAAGCTAGTATAACTCTTTTTAAAACCTTTAAAACCAAGTGTTACTCTTCTTTCAAAAATGGTTTCTTAACAATTTTGAAATACTTCAAAATTCTTATTATTCAGGCTTAAGTCAAAAGACATTGCCGTACAACTACGTTCAATTAGCACACGTACGTCTACCGTACTATATATTATTCAGGCTTAAGTCAAAAGACATTGTCGTACTATATATATCTTCCTTTTAAAATATCATGCTCAAGAGTATAGGAAGAATCACATACCTCGCGACGATTATCGACTATAAGCAAAACGCTCCACGACTATAACCCGGCTAGCCTTGTCCACCTTCTAAGTAGCACATGCTACTTGCAAAACATTCAACCAATAAGGTTATCACCATCAGAATGATACCATGTAAGTACAGTTTAACTTCTACTTATTCTTCTGATGTGATTTCAGTTCAAGTCTATTCTGTAATATCCTTCTATTACAGTTCAACTCTCTTCTATGAATCTTATATTTATTTCTATACTACTACAGTATGTAATTTCCAATTACACTAGAAGGACAGTAGTATTTACCTCGATAAGCCCAAAATTATCCGAGTTTAATGTCTCTCCTGAGCAACGCTTAGCTCCTACTCCGAGTGCTCCAATCCGCTCCAAACAACCCTTAGAACTTCTACGCAACTTCTACTAAACACTTCAACCGACTATGAAGGTTTTCCTTAGGGTTTCGTTTAGTGGCTAAAGGAAGTATACTAGTATTTTCTGGGCTTTTGTATAAGTGTAACCTTGGGAATACTACAAGGTATTTGGGCCAAGGTACTTGGGCATTACAACAATACTAGGAGAGTATTTCTATACCACAAAAGGGGGATATTTATACGAGACAACAAGGCTAGGGGGGTACCCCTCGGCTAGGGCACCACAAAGGGGGAGGGGGAGGCTCGGCCAGGGCCTTTCTCAAAGGGGGGGGGAGGGGCTATGGACGATAGCAAAACAAGAGGGAGGGAGTATTTGAGACTTAGATAGAGTGCTCAAGTTTTGGATGAAGAAAGTCTTCAACAAGGGAGTATTTATAGCTAACCAAAGGCCAACCAATGGCCAAGATGAAGACAAGTGTGGTGCACGTGTAGGGCTAGATTTTAACCATGTGGACCTTATCCATCTACCACACAACTTGCACAAAATATCCTACCTACTCCCTTGACCCCAAATCGTCCAAACCGCCCACTATTGCTTCCAATGTGAGGTGACATATGTCACCCTCCCGTTGGTCCAAAATGTTTCGTCTCTCGGAAAAATCCGCAAAAATTCTCAATGACATAGCGAATTTTCCCTTCGCAAGTTTAGTAAAGCGTTTAAAAACGATTCTTTTGGCACTTGTGCCTAAATTTGAACCTTGCCTACTTTAAGGCTTAAATTATAATACGACGCCTCACGCACATACTCTAGAAATACGGGTATAACATATATATATATATATATATATATATATATATATATATATAACGTGGCCGCATGCCCCGGAATCCCTCATCGTATAAGCATGGCCATAACGTGCCCTCGGCATCCCTCATCGTAGGTGCAGGTCTTCATGGGGAGCTAGCCCATGGAGTAATAATATAACATGCCCCCGGAATCCCTCATCGTGGGTACATGTCTTCATGGAGAGCTAGCCCATGGAGTAATAGTCGTACGTAGCATGGTCGCATGCCCCGGAATCCCTCATCGTATAAGCATGACCATGGGTAATAAAACAAATCCGGGAATCTAACCCGCCTCCTGGTCATATGCCCCGGAATCCCACATCATATAAGCATGTCCAAGGATCAATCATAATGGAAGCATACCCGTGGAATCCCACATCACTGTCGGTATGTCTAAGTAAACTTACAACAAGACAACCGACCCTCCAACTGAGAGTCACGACAACGTAAACATATAATACTTGCACTCAAAGCTATCACAAGCAAACATAGGCAAGTTCATTAAACCTTTAGACTTCCATTTTTATAAACTCATGGCACTTTCGTTTCTCACATAAAAATCCGGGAATTTAACCCAAAGTACTACGTGCTTACATCCTTTTCAAAAGACTCATTTTGATATAAAACCCCAAGATACTAACACCCGTAGTATCAAGGCTTGTTTACATTTTTCCTAAGTCACTACACTTTTAGAAATATATTTTTCGGCTTCTAAATCAAGTGACTTCTTTCCTTAAAACTTTAGCAATTGATGCTTTTAAATCCATTTGCCTTTCTTTATTTCAAAACATTTATCATTACATAGAGTGAACCACTCTTTTAACTTTCCATAAAGCTATTATAACCCACTTCTCATAAAGTCGTTATACTAACTTTATACTTTAGGCAAATACATTCTTTTTATAACCAAGAGACTTATACTTTCGAAAACCAAGTATCGTATACTTTCAAAAATACTTCAAGTCTCTTATCTTTTAGAATCAAGTTTCGTAGTTCATAGTCTTAACACTTCATAACGTAAACTCTTTAAATTAAGCAACATATGTCGTATATGTGTGAATAGGTTATACTTGTTTATAATGATCTCATTAAAGCAACCATGATCTAGAAAATGTAATACAATTTTGTCTTATCTTAGCTTCTATGCAGATGGAGAATTCTACTTGTTTTAATATAATTTATCGTCATTACATTTTCCTTTATTAACGCTGCAATGGCTTGTTCGATACTTATTCTCATTCGTGCCGTAAATTAGCCAAGTCAACTTGGCTCCAAAATACCTCCTAACGACTCTTACCAACATCCCCCATAAGACTTGGTAAGAACTTAGGATAACTTAGACGTAACCCTTACGTAGAGTAAATCAACATACATACTTCTTAACTTCTAAGAGTAGAAGGAATCATGAAATAGTACTACATGTATATTCAATACATAGAATCATGTCAAAAGAAGGAAGAGGTTCACATACCTCGTGACGATTATCGACAAGTAGTAAAATGCTCCAAAGTACTTCAACCTTGATAGCTATTCCATCCTTCAAGTAGAATACGCTATACTTAGTACTTTAACCTATAATGTCCATAATACGTCCATTAAACCTCTAGCTTTAAACGTAGAATATTCTAAGTGCAAAGTCACTAAATTCTACGGAAAATCGGGCAGCACTTCCTTTGTTTCTACATACTTTGCCACCTTTTTCAAGGCCGAATTCAATAACCAAACACGCCACATTTAAGGCCCAATACAACAACCAATCAAAGGGGATTACACGCCTTACAATACGTGTAAAATTCCGCCCCACAATTGACATTAAACTAGTCCACAATACAAATGCCAATTTCGGCCAAAAGGTGTAACAACTTATCAACCTTTCCAATCCTTTTCAATCCAAGTTCATAGGTCAAACATGTTATTTAGTCATAAACAACTTCAACAACTACAATTTCCTTCTTTATATAACATGTGACAACTTATACTAATACTCAAATCGAATTGTAATCTTAAGGGCTAAACATGCTAGTTTTCGGGTTAGAGTTCCAATATCCATAACACTTATCAATTTCATAATAAACACACCTCATGCTTGCTAATATCCATACCTACAACAATAAGTAATCTTAATTACTAAAACGACAAGAATTATACCTTTTTAAGCCCTTAATCTTCCCAAGATTCAAAGTCGCTCCTTAGCAATTCTTAGCTCATTTCCTTATGTTCCAACCCTCTCCAAGCACTCCTTAGAAGCCTATGAAGAACTCATCTTCAAGTTCCAACTTCAAAGTTGAAGAACTCCTTAAGTTCCCGCCTTGCGACTAATACGAAAATGCCACTTTTCTGAAATCTTTCTATTGAGATAACCTTACAATACTCTTAGGAACCTTGGGTTTAAGTCTTGTGAATTATCATCCACAATTGCAAAATTTTGTCTTCAAAAATAAGCCTAAAGCCGAGAGCCCCCTCCCTTTGTTCTTCAGTATTTTCTTGAAATATGACTAAGTGTGGAACTAGTCCTGCTACTAGTATGTATTTATAACACTATGGAGGGTCAAGACTTAAACAAATGGGTGGCTAAGATGAGTTTCACTAGGATCAAGTCCATGCCTCTTGACAAGTCAACAAAATCAAGCTACAAGACTTATCATCCATAATGGTCAAATGACCCTTTTACCCTTGCATTAATTCGACCAATCCATGTGGGAGGGGTGCCACGTGTCGCCCTCCCATTCGTCCATAAAATTCCGTAACCCTCTTGGGCCCCACAAAACGTAAAATTCCTCGGGTGGGCCCCACATGACCAAATCCGTACAAATAAATTTCCATAATGATAATACATTCCATAATCCTCAATTAATGCATTTTGAGAATCCAATTCTCTTCAACGAACATTTTTCCTTTCCGACGTTAGGAAGATTTTCCGTCAGAAAAACAATTCTTCCTTTCGTACCCTTTTCAAGTCTTGAGTTCCTTACGTACATTCTCTTAAACATGTCCTGGACTTACGGGGCGTAACATTCTTCCCCCCTTAGAAACATTCGTCCCCGAATGTTCTTTCGGAGTCCAATCTAATTAGATAGCGACATAGTCTCCTTTTACTACACCCTTCTTACAACATATGCCACCCATGGCCACATAACAATACTTATACTAAAATGTCTACCTTGGCACTCACGAAGCCAACTAACCCATACTCATAATGACCTCAAAGTCCGTCATAATCATCTCTACTAGGTCTACTTGGGTCTGACGACTGTATCATCACCGGGAAAACCTCATATTCCCGCTCAACTACCACCCCAAACACTCTTTTAAACAACATAAGGCCATTTCTGGCTCTCACAACCTGGTTCTGGTGGAACTTGTCCACGAACCCGTAAAAAAATTAACTAGACTTGGTTTGCACTCGTGACTGTCACGTGGCGGAACTACTACCAACTGATCCCACTCAATTTCGGGCTATGGGCGACCCGCAGTCCTCACTCCCGACCGCCAGACTTAACTCTTATCCTTGGTCCGACTTAAATCTTATGGCGAGAGCCTTATATATCTAAGGTCTCGGCGATTATCAATATTCTTAGGCTCACAATTTCCATACTCCAAGCCTACCTTACCGGTCCCCAAGAACGGGTACAAAACTTCTCATAATACCATAATCGTGTAAATGCTTGATCACAACAACCATTACTTACTCTATACGGACCTCATCCGTACAATTCTCTTAAGCCTACCACGTAGCTTAATATATTAACATGGTATTCCATTAGGTTTCTTAACATGACTTCTTAAGGGTTCAATGCCCTATCAGACAGCTCATCCCTTCCCAATTATCTCAAAATAAAACACAAGACCTTGGCGAGAAGTCATCAACTATTCCATACCTTCCCTTATCTAGTTAGTCTTTACCAACTCTTGGTAATCTAAAATCATTCTAGGCAACACGCTGCCCGAATTTCATACATAACTCCGTATAGATGTATGTCACAATACCAACTATACTATAATCATTACCAACACGGATAATCAATCCACATAGTCCTTCCCGGTCACCGCCGCTTTCTCGTACCGCAATCAACATAACTCGTTAGGGAGAGACGACCTAACAACACATTTCTATCGCACGATCTCGGTGAGAAGAATGGAAACCAATCCTAAATGTCCTGCACCTCTCGATTATAGATGTGGTACACATCACGCCGATAATCACGACTTACTAGACACGATCCAGACACTTTCCGAGGACTAATCGCTCGATACCACTTTTGTCACGACCCGACCGGCGCATCGGTGCCCTACACGGGCACCCTTCTAATCATACAACATAATAAAGCGCGGAAGATAAATAACACTTTTTTTTTACCAAGGCCAAGCCGATAAGGCGCCATAACATAAAAATTACGAAAGGTCTACACCGCTTAACAATGTAAAAACAACACTAGCCACCCATGAGATGATACATGCACTCTAAGATTTGAACAAATACTATGACGGACAAGGCCCCGCCGTACTTCGAATATACATAGCCATGACAACTCCGAACATTGAGCTGCCACGACCAACCGGGCTCGTGGATCGTGCCCTACCTGGGCACCCTTCTACCTTAACAACTAAGTAAACTGCGGAAATTAAATAACACCTTTTTTTTTTTTAAAACCAATCGTACGTGCAAGGGCAAAGCCGACAAGGCTGCCATATAATATACATAACAAAAGACACTACACCGTACATGAGTCCAATCCCACATATGAATACAGACCTCTAAGAGTTATACTGAACTATGACGGGACAAGGCCCCGCCGTACCCATAACTGTACAAAAGCCTGTACTGAAAGAACTTATACCAAAAAGATAAACTCCCGAACAGAAGGAGCTATCCAAAAACTCTGAGCAGGGTCCTACACCTGCCGATCACCAAACTGCGTACCTAAACCTGCGGCATAGATTAACGCACTTCGGAGGTCAAGACGAAGAATGTACCAAGTATGTGAAACAGCATCAGAATGAAATCATAACAGTCTAAACAAAACAGGAGACATGTATGATAGCCAACCTACAGTACACAACACATAAGCAGTCATAACAAGTCAGGGACGCATGCCCTCAAGTCATTTCTAAAATATAACCATGGGTCTCACGCCCATAATATCAATCATGCCCGTGGAATCCTTCCTCACTGCCGGCAGTCCGTGATATAATATAACACCAATAGGCATACATGAACACCAAGTCCCACCGGTGGTATAGCGTCTTGGGGGTTTACCCCTCACTTATACTCTTACCCTGGAGAAAGTGGTAAAGCAGGGGGTATAATGTCTTGGGGGTTTACCCCTCATTTATACTCTTACCCTGGAGAAGGTGGTATAGCGTCTTGGGGGTTTACCCCTCACTTATACTCTTACCCTATCTCAACCGACCGTCAAACAAAACGTAAGTACTACCATGTCTTTTATAAAAAATCCGGGAATTTAACCCAAGTACTACAAATAACGGAAGCATACCCGTGGAATCCCACATCACTGTCGGTACATCCAAGTACTTACAACAAGACAGTCGGCCCTCCAACCGAGAGTCGCAGCAACGTAATAAAACATAATACTTGCACTCAAAGGCTATCACCAGCACACATAGGCAATTCCCAACTAATCAGGCCAAAGTACTTATCAAGGCACACATGGAATAATTCTCAATTAACCAAGCCAAAGTACTTATCAAGGCACACATAGAATAATTCTCATTTAACAAGCCAAAGTACTTATCAGGGCACAAATAGAATAATTCTCATTTAACAAGCCAAAGTACTTATCAGGGCACAAATAGAATAATTCTCATTTAACAAGCCAAAGTACTTATTAGGGCACAAATAGAATAATTCTCATTTAACAAGCCAAAGTACTTATCAGGGTACAAATAGAATAATTCTCATTTAACAAGCCAAAGTACTTATCAGGGTACAAATAGAATAATTCTCATTTAACAAGCCAAAGTACTTATCAAGGCGCACTTAGACTAATTCTCAATTAATCAAGCCAAAGTACTTATCAAGGCACTCTTAGACAAATTCTCAATTTATCAAGCCAAAGTACTAATCAAGGCACACTTAGACAAATTCTCAATTTATCAAGCCAAAGTACTAATCAAGGCACACTTAGACAAATTCTCAATTTATCAAGCCAAAGTACTAATCAAGGCATCACATAGAATTATTCTCAATTAAACAGGCCAAAGTACTACGTACGTACATTCTTTTCAAAAGACTCTTTTTTATGTAACACCCCAAGATACTAACATCCGTAGTATCAAGGCATGTCTATTTTTCAAAGTAAGTTACTACACGTTTAGAAAACTCATTTCAAGGCTTGAAATCAAGTAACTTCAAATTTTCACAATCTCGGCAACTTATGCCCTTTAATCAAAATAGACAACTTTCTAAACCTCCCATAAAGCCGTTATAACCAACTTCCCATAAAGCCGTTATAACCCTTTATGGTTTTTAGACAATTTCATTCTTTTTATAACTAAGAGACTTATACTTAAAACCAAGTATCACAAACTTTCAAATCGAGTCTCTTAACTTTCAAAATACTTCGAGTCTCTTAATATATAGAAAACAAGTTTCTTCTACTTTTAAACCTCAAGTAACTCACACCTTTAAAACAAGTTACTTCTCTTAAATCATGTCATTTCTCCTCTTTTAAAACAAGTAAGTAAATCACTCCTTTAACTCCCCTAAAGTCATTACAATGACCTTTAGGTTTTGGAACTAAGGCACTGGCCGAAAGATTTGGAAACCACTTCCTTTTCAAGACTCTATGTACTTTAAGTAAAATACTTTCACTTTTAAGAATCCAACTTCACTAAGGCAATGGATTATACAACTTACAATTTAAACATCAAAGTACAATCAAGGAAGTACATAGAACAAATTCTACATTAGGCAATCCAAGTACAACCAAGGAATGAATCATTTAAGGAGTAGAACTTACTTTCTTTATCTTAAGGAATCATGCTAGAAGAGGAGATAGTTCACATACCTTTTCGGCTAAATCCACAAGCTGCGAATACGCCGTACATAGAATTGTCAACCTATAATGGTCACAACAAGACTATCAACTTCTAGTCTCTAACGTAGAATAATACTAAGTATACGGTCTCTAATTCTACGGAAAATCGGGCAGCACTTCCTTTGTTTCTACTCACTTTGCCACCTTTTCAAGGCCGAATACAATAACCAACACGCCACATTTAAGGCTCCAAACAACAACCAAACAAAAAGGGGATTACACGCCTTACAATACGTGTAAAATTCCGCCCCACAATTAACACCAACAAGTCCATAATCAAGCCATTCTCGGCTAACAACATAACCACAATTCAAAGTCTTTTCCAACCCTTTTCAAATTCCAAGTTCTAAGGTCAAACATGTTATATAGTCATAAACAACTTCAATAACTACAATTTCCTTCTTTTTACAACATGTGACGACTTAAACTAATTATCGACTTGAATTCCAATCTTAAGGCTAAACATGCTAGTTTTCAGATTAGGGTTCCAATAGCCCATACACTAATCCAACTATATAATATATAACTCATGCTTGCTAAAATCCATAGCTACAATCAATAAGTAAACTTAATTGCTAAAACGACAAAATTTATACCTTTCCAAGCCCTTAAAATTTCCAAGATTCAAAGTCGCGCCTTAGCCATTCTTAGCTCCTTTCCTTAGGTTCCAATCCGCTCCAAGCACTCCTTAGAGGCCTATGAAGAACCCATCTTCAAGTTCCAACTTCAAAGTTGAAGAACTCCTTCGGTTTCCGCCTTGCGACTAATACGAAAATGTCATTTTTCCGAAATCTTTCTATTGAGATAACCTTACAATACCCTTAGGGACATTGGGTTTAAGTCTTGTGGCTAATGGAGGAAAATTACAAATTTTTTGTGTGGACTTTAGCTCAAAGCCGAGAGCACAATGGAAGAACAAGAAATGTGTGATATTTTCTAAGTGTAAAATGAGCTTGTCTTGCACTAGCTTAGTACTTATAACACTATGGATGGCCAAGATTATAACAAATGTGAGGCTTAGATGGTTTCACTAGATCGAGCCCATGTGGACAAGTTGACTTTGGTCAAATATATCAAGCTTGAAGACTTATATTCCAAGATGGTCAATGACCATTTTACCCTCACAACAATTCGTCCAAGACCACATGTGGGAGTGCCACGTGTCACCCTCTCATTCGTCTACAAAAATTCCGTAAACCTCGTGGGCCCCGCAAAACGTAAAATTCCTCGGGTGGGCCCCACGTGACCAAATCCGTAAAAATAGATTTCCATAATATTAATAAGTTCCATATTCTTCAAATAATACATTTTGAGAATCCAATTCTCAACAACGAACATTTTTCCTTTCCGGCGTTCGGAAGATTTTCCGTCGGAAAAACAATTCTTCCTTTCGTACTAATTTCCAAGTCTTGATTTCCTTACGTACATTCTCTTTTACATGCCCTGGACTTACGGGGTGTAACAGGAGCCATCTCAAAATGCTGAACCAGGATCCTAAGCTCGCGGATCCACAACTGTGTACCTAAACCTGCGGACATGAACGCGGCTCGAAAGGGTCGATAACAGTAATCGAATATGGAACGGAAAATAAGGTACAGTAAACAAATCATAACTGTACAAAAGAATGACAGAGACAAGTATAAAAAGTATATACCAGATCCTGCCATGTCATTACCACTCATGATCTTAATTGCACATCATTATCTTTTCCATTCCATTAAGAGTTATAGCCAAAACTTACGTACATACTTAGGAGAAATCATTAAGTTCATTACCATATAACTTACTTATCTTTCATAACATAATCCGACCCTTTATGGAGGGACGCATATACTACCCGGCCCAATCTGGGACGCGATCAAGTCACACAAATATCAAAGCGTGCCCGTGGAATCCCCCATCACTGCCGACAGTCATAAGTGTAAAATATAACCACGTGTCGCGCCCGTGGCATCCCACCTCACTGTCGGCGTACACATACACAATACATATATATATCTCCTGCCCGTGGAATCCCACATCACTGCCGACAGCCGTAGGTGTAACATATAACCATGTGACGCGCCCGTGGCATCCCACCTCACTGTCGGCGTACACATATACAACACATATATATATATATATATATAACGTGGCCGCATGCCCCGGAATCCCTCATCGTATAAGCATGGCCATAACGTGCCCTCGACATCCCTCATCGTAGGTGCAGGTCTTCATGGGGAGCTAGCCCATGAAGTAATAATATAACTGTCACGACCCGAACCCGGGCCCGTGACTGGTGCCTTACCCGGGCACCCAAGTAGACATACATCAGAGTAACCAGCGGAAAATAAAAACAAGACATGAAACAATATGAAGTGAGAAACAATTTATCTGAGAAAAGTTGCCTTTCGACATATATATAAAAATGTTTGAACAGTTACATCCCTTTTACAAACCCTGCCACAACAAGATTCTGCACTTAAGAATGTTATAACAACAATGGCGGACAGGGCCCGCCATACCTGAATGTAAGTACCTACAATGACAGGGACTATACCAAAGATAAGCCTCGAGACACGAGCTTCCCAAAACGCTGAACTGACCCTACGGCGAGGATCAACAAGCGGTGTACCTCTACCGCGGCATGAACGCAGCCCGAAGAGGTCGATAACAGTACCAAGTATGTGAAATCGAAAATATCTGAAATGAAATCATAATAGTCTATATAAAATGTAAGACATATATGATAACCAATTTACGATAAACAATATGTAAGCAGTCATGTCAAGTCAGGGACTCACGCTCTTAAAGTCATCACTCAAATATAACCAAGGGTCTCATGCCCACAATATCAATCATGCCCGTGGAATTCCTTCCTCATGCCGCGATCCATGATATAAAAGCACCAAGGAATACATGAACACTGTGTCCCACGTGTCATAATAAACCGCACGGTAAGTACGAAGGCATAACCGACTACTAAAACCCACGCACCAACAATGCCATAAAGCGTATCACAAGGTCTTTCTAGACCGCCACATGATCGAAGCCGCCACTCGCCTCGCATCAATGTGCGCGTCTAATCTCGAACTTACCGCGACTCGCATAGGCCACACATAGGCTGCATGAGGTATTCTCGCATCGGGGCAGCTAACCCGCGACATCCTCTGGACTCGTAGTCCGCATGGCCACATAGACCGCATGAGGTAATTACCGCACACTAACTGGAACTCGTAGCTCCGCATAGGTCCTCGGACCCGCATGAGGCATCCTCGCATCGGGGGGCAGCTTAACCCCAGGTATATCATGTCAAGAGGTGAGTGGTACAATACTAACATAACGACTTATCGTTAAACAACATAAGCACAATCAAGGGAAACCCCTTTACACAAACATCACAAGACACTAACATACGTAGCATCCTAACATGTTTACTTATCAAACCAACAAGAAAGTATTATAAGACTATCACAAACCAACATAGTCAAGTTATTCACACAAGGTACTTTCTATTTTATGTCAACAAGTTCGGGTTTTTATCCCCAAAGTACTTCATACATTAACTCTTTAAAAACCAAGTACTCATTGCTCACGAATGAGGTTTCACACTTTTTAACAAAATTCATATCAAGTCAATTAAGTCAAGTCTCTTATCTTTTAAGATCAAGTCTCTTATTTTCAAAAGATTCATAGATCATAGTTTTGACACTTAACAACGTAATCTCCTTTTTAAAACAATTTGAGTAACATATGCCTTATGTGTGAGTAGGTTATTCTTGTTTATAGCAATCTTATTAAAGCAGCCATGATCTAGGAAATGTAATACAATTTTGTCTTATCTTAGCTTCTATGCAGATGGAGGTTTCTACTGGTTTTAATAATACTTAATTAGTCAATACATTTTCCTTTATTAGCGCTGCAGTGGTTTGTTCGATACTTATTCTCATTTCCGCAATCAATATAAGGCTTTCATAAACAATTAAGTAAATCGTTCCTTTTATCTCTCTTAAGTCGTTATACCTAACTTCCCATAAAGCTAGTATAACTCTTAAGCTTTTAAAACCAAGTATTACTCTTCTTTCAAAAAGGATTCTTAATTCTTTTGAAATACTTCAAGATTCTTATTATTTAAAACTCAAGTCAAAAGACATCGAAGTAAAACCACGTTCAGTTAACATACGTACGTCTACCGTACTATATATATTCTTTTAAAATATCATGCTCAAGAGGATAGGAAGAATCACATACCTCATCGGCGAAATCCACCTGCCAAGTCGAATATGTCGCGCGCAGAGTATCAACCTATAATAGTAAAATACGTCTATCAACGTCTAGACTACTCTGTAGAATATTCTAGCGAAGGTTCTTATTGCTACGGAAAATCGGGCAGACTTCCTACCCACAAAATACACAAGTCTACCATGAATACACCCCATGTAATTACAGTTCAATTCTCTTCTCTTATACCATCCTTCTATACATCTTATACCCAATTCTAAACTTCTACAATATGTAATCTCCAATTACAATAGAAGGATAAGATTATTTACCTCGTTAAGCCCAAAATTATCCAAGTTTAAATGTCGATCTTGAACAACGTTTAGCTCCTAATCCGTGCGCTCCAATTCGCTCCAAGAAACCCTTAGAAGTTCTACACAACTTCTACTTAATACTTCAACCACTATGAAGATTTTTCCTGTGGTTTCATTTTGTGACTAAAGAAATTTTCGTAGTATTTTCGGGCTCTTAGTATTTAAATACCTTGGGAAAACTAAAAGTTATTTGGGCTACGTTATTTTGGAATTGTAACAATCCTTGGAGAATACTTTTCTACCAAGGGGGTATTTCACGAGAACTATCAAGAGGGGTACTGCCGAGGGCCTTCTCGAGGAGGTGGTTTGGACGAGAGCTTCAAGAGGGAGGTGGAAGGATTTTAAGACTTAGAATTTTTTTAAGGGATGAAGAAATCCTTCAACTAAGGGGGGGTATTTATAGGACTACCAAGGGCCAAGATTAAGGCAAGTGGAGGGCAAGTGGAGGGTGGGGATTTGGGCAAGTGTAACCTTATCCATCTACTCCAAAAATATCACAAAAATATCCTACCTAACATTGACCAATGTTCAAGGCCTTTTTTCTTGACAAAACGTGCCAAACAATTGCCCACAATGCCGTCCACTTGAGGGTGACAAGTGTCGCCCTCTCGTTGGTCCAAAATATTTCATCTCTCGGAAAAATCCGCAAAAATTAAATTATTGAACACGCAAAATTCCCTTACAAGGTTCGGAAAATTTTCCGCCGGAAAAACAAATCTTTTTCGCTAGTTGTGCACAATTTCGTCCCTTTGCCTAATTAAGGCTTACACTTTTGTACGTACGTCCTCACATACATACTCTGGAAATACGGGGTATAACATTCTCCCCTCCTTAGAAACATTCGTCCCGAATGTTCCTTCTCAAGACAGATAACGAAGCAGTTCCTTTTAACTTAACAAGTTGCCGATGCCACACATGGCCACAAAATAACACACGCGCAAATACTGAAATCTAAGTCCACGAGGAATCACCTCTATCATCATAAAAGCTCCCACTTCAAGGGCTAAAAGATACTCCCTTCGCACCTTTACTTCACATAAGAAATGATCACTTCTATTCTCTTAACCTATGCTCGCCTCTCCCCTTCTCGCCGCACTTCGAACTCTTCCTACTATACGCACTCACCTTTCTATTGCTTCGCTTTCCAACATCTCGGGGTTACTATCTCCAACTTGGTCATCATTAACTAGGAACACTCTGGATGGATCTCCGATACTTTCCCGAACATAGCAACATGAAAGACCGGACGTACTGCTTCCTAAGTCGGATGGCAATGCTAACTTATAGGCAACCCGCCTATTCTTCACATGATCCAAAAGGCCCAAAGTAACTCGCTAAGTTTCCGCTTAAATCTCGTCACACCCTTCCGGGTGGTACCTTCAAGAAGACCGACCACAACTCGAACTCTAAGTATCGACGCAGATTATCCGCATGACTTCGCTGACTCGAGTCAATAACCTCTCCTGGATAAGCTTCACCCTATCCACATCCTGCTGAATCAAGTATGAACCAACTATCTGAACCTTGCCAACATCGAACCAATCGACCGACAACTTACACTTCCGCCCATACAAGGCTTCATAAGGCGACATCCGAAAACTGGAATGGTAGCTATTATAATACTCACTCAACAAGAGGCACATAATCCTCACTGCTACTCCTGAAATCAAAACACCGGCCCGAGGGTGAATGCAATACTGAGACTCACCTGAGCTCCTAACCCTGCCTGGTAAAACCTCTATAAAAAGAAATAGTCGTAAACTGGGCTCCACTGCCTGTCATAAGGTGAAAGTAGGCACCCCGTGTAGCCTTACAACCTTCCTGATATATAAAATCTCGCATACCCTCTGCCGAGTAAACCGTCCTGACTGAAAGACAAGATGGGCTGACCTCATCGGCCCGACTACTGGTCGAACGCATCCACGAACTCGTACGATGGTTAACTAAACTTGGGCCTAACACCCTCGTGACCCTATCACAAAGCGGGACCACCACAATTTTTTCCTTACTTCAAACCGGGCTGCGGGTTGACCTAACCGCCTCAACCCGACCCATTTTTGCGCCAAGCTCTTGTTTCCCGATCCGGAACAACCTCACCAACAAGTCACGAAAACCTAGTGGTCTTCTTAGCTCAACTACCCTCTTTCATTTCACACTACCCAGGGACTTATCACACCAATATATCTCATGTATACTATGTACTCCGATAAGGGTCAAACATAGAAATAAATCTTTTACTCAAGATGACCTTGTCTCTAAGGTATCCACGTATAAAACTCTAAGGCTCACACTTTCCCTATCCCCAATCTTACCCTTTTAACTAACCATGATTTCTAATCACAATTAACACAATGCTATCTGAACATAACACTTAAGATATACTCATCTTATCACACATACTAATCTCTAGAGGGTTAAGGATATACCTGTTACACCCCGTAAGTCCAGGACATGTAAAAGAGAATGTACGAAAGGAAACAAGACTTGGAAATTGGTACGAAAGGAAGAATTGTTTTTCCGACGGAAAATCTTCCGAACGTCGATAAGGAAAAATATTCGTTGTTGAGAATTGGATTCTCAAAAGGCATTATTTGAAGAGTATGAAACTCTTAACCTTATGGAAATTTATTTTTACGGATTTGGTCACGTGGGGCCCACCCGAGGAATTTTACGCTTTGGGCCCACGAGGGTTACGGAATTTTATGGACGAATGAGAGGGTGACATGTGGCACCCCCCACATATGGTATTGGATGAATTGGTGTGAGGGTAAAAAGGTCATTGACCACCTTGGAAGATTAGTCTTGCTAGCATGACATTGTTGACTTGTCAACTTGTCCACATGGGCTTGATCCTAGTGAAACCCATCCAAGCCTCACAATTGTTGCAATCTAGACCCTCCAATGTGTTTTATATACCCAACTAGTAGCAAGACTTGGCATTTAACACTTAGAAAATTTTAGAGTTCATCTTGTGCACTAAAGAGACCTCTCGGGTTTGGCTAAGCTCTCACTAGAAATTTTTGTAGTTTTGATCCATTAGCCACAAGACTTTAACCCAATATCCCTTAGGGTATTGTAAGGATATCTCAATAGAAATATCATGGAAAACGACGCTTCGTATTAGTCGCAAGGCGGAAACTTAAGGAGTTCTTCAACTTTGAAGTTGGAACTTGCACGGGCTCTTCATAGGCCTCTAAGGAGTGCTTGGAGCGGATTGGAACCTAAGGAAAGGAGCTAAGAATTGCCAAGGCGCGACTTTGAATCTTGGAAATTTTAAGGGCTTGGAAAGGTATAAATTTTGTCGTTTTAGCAATTAAGTTTACTTATTGATTGTAGCTATGGATATTAGCAAGCATGAGTTATATATTATGTAGTTGGATAAGTATATTGTTATTGGAACCCTAATCCAAAACTAGCATGTTTAGCTATAAGATTGGAATTCAAGTTGATTATTAGTTTAAGTCGCCGACGTTGTATAAAGAAGGAAATTGTAGTTGTTAATGACTATATAACATGTTAGAACTAAGAACTTGGATCGAAAAAAATTGGAAAGGAGTTAGTGTTGTTATTTATGTTGGCGAGAATGGCTTGAATATGGAAACTACTTGATATTAATTGGGGCGAATTTTACACGCATTGTAAGGCGTGTAATCCCTTTGGTTGGTTGTTGTTTGGAATCTTAAATGTGGCATGTTTGGTTATTGTATTCGCCTTGAAAAAGGTGGCAAAGTGAGTAGAACAAAGAAAGTGTCAGAACGACCGCCCGGTTCAAGCATCGGGTGCCTTATCCCGCACCCTAGTGATACAACATCGAGAAAACCAAGGAAAATAAAACATGAGTCATGAAACAAGAGATATAATAATAAACAAAGCAACCAAAACGGTTGCCTTCAAGATATACATAAAACCCAACAGCTTTAATCCTTTACAACCCCGCCACAACAAGATTTCATGCACTTCTAAGATTTACAACGACTATGACGGACAGGCCCCGCCATACCCCGAATGTACAAGAACCTACAACTCAGTGAACACATACTAAAAGATAAGCCTCAAGAAACGGAGCTTCCCAATACGCTGAATCGTGATCCTAAGATGGATCCACGATCGATGTACCTCACCGCGCAGATGAACGCACTTCCGGCGAGGTCAAGACAACAGTACCAAGTATGTGAAATCAGAAAATATCAGAATGAAATCATACTAGTCTATATAAAGCAGAGACATGTATGATAACCAAACTACGCCACAACATAAAAGCTTATATCCAGTGACTCACGCCTCAAGTCATCACTCAAATATAACTATGGGTCTCACGCCCACAACATCAATCATGTTCGCATCATGGCCGCATGCCCCGAATTCGTGCATCGGTGTAGACATGTCCATGATGCAACAATAATACCAATGCCCCACGGCCACACGCCCCGAATTCTACCTCGGTGTAGACACGCCCATGTGACATCAACAATAATATATCGGGTGATCAACCACGCCGCACGGCCACATGCCCGAATTTACCTCGGTGTAGACATGTCCATGTAACCACAATAACAATATATCGGGTAATCAACCCGACCGCACGGCCGCATGCCCCGAATTCTCGTGATTTGTAGACATGTCCACGTGACATCAACAACAAGACAAGAATCAAAATGGAAACATACCCGTGGAATTCTCCATCACCGCCAAAGACGCCCAAGTAAGTTCTCAACAAGTCGACCGCCTCTATCGAGAGACGCAGAACACGTAAATACCACACTTGCACAACAAAGGCTATCATCACAAGCATAGGCAAGTTTCACAGCAACAAGCATAGGCAAGTTTCACAACAACAAGCATAGGCAAGTTTCACACAACTCAAAGTACTTTCATTTTATGCCAAGGTCCGGTTTTTAACCCCAAAGTACTACATACGTTAAGTTCTTTTAAAAGAGATCCATTTCTTTTATAAAAGTCACCCGACCCGTAGTATTAGAATGACCAACCCACCTTCCTTTTCAAAACCAAGTAACAACATTCTTTCCTAAGTTCCATTTGCCTAGTTTCAATTACTCAAGCTTCTCATTTTCAAATGGTTTCATAGTTCCCAAACTTAATCACTTGATTCCTTTAGAACAATAGAGTAACATATGTCATATATGTGAGTAGTTTAATCTTTTATATAACGATCTTATTACACCATCCATGATATAGAAAAAGTAATATAGTCTCATCTTAGCTACTATGCAGATGGAGGTTTCTACTGGTTTTAATACAACACATCATTATTCAATACATTTTCCTTTATTAACGCCGCAGTGGTGCTGTCGATACACATTCGATTCCCAAATCAAGAAAAACATTATCCCTTTAAAACCAAGTACTCATTACTCACGAATGAGGTTTCACACAAACATCCACATTTAAACAAATAAGTTAAGTCTCTTATGTTATAAGATCAAGTCTCTTAACTTCTAACATCAGTAAACCATTTTCACTTACATAAGGTCGTTATAACTAACTTCCCATAAAGCTATTATAACACCCTATGTTTTAAACCAACCAAATCACTTAGCACATGTACGTCTACCGTACTACATAGTTCACAACAATCATGCTAGAAAAGATAGGAAGAGGTTCACATACCTCGCGACGATTTATCGACAATAAGCAAATGCTCCAAGTACTACAACCTTGCTAGCCCTTTCCACTCCTCGAGTAGAATACGCTACTCTTAGTACTTTCACCTATAAAGGTCACAAACGTCTATTAACCCCAAAACACAAGTTTCTATCTTTCTATAGAAAATTAAGAAGACCTCCCCGCAACAACAGAATCTCCTCCTCTATCGAGGCCGGCTACCAAGCCAACCAGGGGGGGTTTACACGTCTAACCGGACGTGTACAATTCTACACAAGTCTACTGCAATACAGTCCTATGTAAATACAGTTCAGTTCAGTTCTTTATTCTTCAGGCTTAAGTCAAAAGACATTGCCGAATACTAAGTATAGTTCCATATATAGTATACTTCAACTATATATTCAACAAACATGTAATTTCCAATTACAATAGAGGGACAAGATAATTACCTCGACAAGCCCAAAATTATCCAAGTTATAATGTCGATCCTGAGCAAGGTTTAGCTCCAATTCGCGCGCTCCAAACCACTCCAACAACCCTTAGAAGTTCTAACCAACTTCTACTCAAATACTTCAACCAACTATGAAGATTTCCTGTGGTTTCGGTTTGAGACTAAAAGGACAAAAGGTAGTATTTCCGACTTCACGAAAGAGGTAACTTTGGAATACTACAAGGTACAACGCTAAGGTAGTTGGGGCATTAGAACAATACTAGGAGTATTTCTATACCATAACAAGGGTATTATACTAAAACAACTAGCAGTGGTACCCACGCCAAGGCACCACAGCGGGAGGGAGGAGGCCTCGGCCAAGACTCAAAAGAGGGGATGAGTTGGACGAACTCAACACTAGAGGAGGGAGGGATTTTAGGCTTGAAGGTTTCATTTGTGGATGAAGAGTTCATCAACATAAGTGGGTATTTATAGCAAAACCAAAAGCCAACCAATGGCCAAGATCAAGCCATGTGCAAGGCAAGTGTAAGGCCAAGATCAAGCCAAGTGCACCCTAGCCCCTACTCCTTAAAACCCTCACAAATATCTACACAAAATCTAGCACAACTTGCCCCTCCAAATCGCCAAGTGTCACGCCCCACTTGTCTCCATTGAGGGTGACACATGTCACCCTCCCGTTCGTCCAAAATGTTTCGACTCTCGGAAAAATCCGCAAAAATACAAAATGACATAGTCGGAATTTTCCTTCGCAGTTACGCGAAAACGTTTCGTCGAAAACGACTCTAACCAAAGGTGCACAAATGTAAAATCGGCCAGGGTGCCACGTGGGGTGACACGTGTCGCTTCGATTCGCCTGAATATTTCGTCTTCCAAAATATCCAAATTACCGAAATCTCAAAACAAAGCGGCCTCACAAAATCAGAATTTCTCCCGTGGCCCCACGTGACCATTTCAAAATAAAATCTCAAAATTCTAATATAATCTATGAAGTCCAAATACCAAACTGGGAATCCAATTCCCATTAACGAACCTTTTCTTCACAAATAACCGAAACTTTTCCGTGAAAAACTCACATCTTTCTTTCTTTTCAAAATTTCTCGCGACTGCAAACGCACGCCCTCACATACATACCGCAACTACGGGTATAACATTCTCCTCCTTAGAAACATTCGTCCCGAATGTTCCTTCTCAAGACGGATATCGATGAAGTTCCTCTAACAAGTTGCCAACGCCACCGCCACGAGATAACACACGTTATCTTCCTCCCTTACTCGTTGTACCGCTTCTCGAACACTCGAACTCTCCCAAAGACGTACCATACTTCACCATTACTCCGCTTCGAAAATCTGCGGAGTCACTACCTCCAAACTTGGTCATCTTACTAACCTCAAACTTCCTTAAGGCCATTCCCCTTTACGAACCGCTCGGTCGAACGCGTCCACGAACTCATACGATGATCATACAAACTTGGGCCTAGCATCCCCGTGACCCTACCACCTGGCGGGACCACCCAGAACTGACCCCACCCCAAACCGGGTTACGGGTTGACCCGCAAATGGTCCTCAACCCGACCCCCAACCGCGCCGAACTCTTGTTCCCCGATCCGGAACAATCTTACTAATTCACATCATGAAAGCTACCACTTCCATCTCACACTACCCACGGACTTATCACACAAATAAATCCCACGTATACCACTACTCTGATAAGGGTCAAAAATAAATCTTTAACTCAAGACGACCTTACCCCTAAGGTCTCAGTCGTGACATAGTCTAAAGTTCACACTTACCATGCCCCCATACGTATCCTCCCAACTAAGCATGTTTTCTAACTCATAATTAACACAACGCTATTCGTACATAGCACATAATAATGAGACCATCATAACAAGCATACCAAAACTCTAGAGGGTTAAGGATATACCTGAAGCTACCGCTCCACTCTAATCATAGGCCTCACTGCAGGCGCATAATCGTAGGCGCGATGAACCACCATCGATCCTAGGGTCGAGTCGTAACATCCGTGCTACCCTTGGCCTGACAGTTCGCAAATGGCCCCGCTGGCCGCAAAATAACAAGCTCTCCCGCACCACGACACTCCAAATGCGGTCTACCACATCGACCACACCGAGGTAGGGGTGACCGATCCGCCAACACCCTTACTTCCTCGAAACTCAACCTGGAGCCCGACCGCTCCGAATACTCGAAAGGTTGTGGAGGACCACTCGACCGGGCGGAGGTACAAAACTAGTATCTCCGAGGCGGTCCGCCTCGAAAGTCACCAAAGGACCTCGTTGTTCGCCTCTTCTCACGATCTTGGTCATTCCGTCGACCTCTCCGTGCCTCACATCCGGTCAGATGAGCTGCACGCGGCAATGTCCATGCCCGGTGAAGGGCTACTCCCGAACATGCCTCGACATGTAATCATCGAGCCAGAACATATCGGTGCACTCGATCCTCCATACTAGCTACCAACGCTGACGCACGCCAATGAGTCGAACTCACATTGTACTTCCCGAACCGCACGCCCGCCTCGTCTAAGCATCAAAATTGTTTACCGCGCCTCCTCATCTGCGAGGCAAGAAGTGCGTGGAAAGCCTCAAAACTCATCCCATACCGCTGGAGGTGCATGCTCTCCCGAAAGCTCCATGAATCAAACCAATCGATCGCGGTATCACGCAGCCGATGCGAACCAAAGGTCATGACTCGGTCTCAAGCCTTGATCACCCGTGATGATCCGTCAGAATCGCCGGATGAACTCCTGCGATCATCCTCGTGCCTCGACCCATAAAACTCGGGCGGGCTACAACTCGTAAAGTCCCGTAGCCTCAAACTATCTCGCTCGGGGTGAACCATCGTGCTCGAACTCGAATCGCCAGATTCAAATTTATCCTCATATTCGCCATGACTTCGCCAAGAATCGCCATCTCTTGTAACCCATCTCCTCTCGCCTCTGCATCGTGGACTGGAGGCTCGTGTATCAGAGTCTCATCGCCCACGATCGCGCTCTAAACTCGGCTGGGCCGGCGCTACAAAACCCGCCGTCAAGCACAACTCATGGCCCGGCTCGCGCTCGCACTCTCTCAGATCTCACTAGCAGCACTCCGGTGCATTGCCCTTCCGGCTCGTTGCCTGCGCGGAGGCATAATCGGTAAAACGAGACACGCTGGAGGGGTCCAACTTACAACACGACTTCTAAGGCACGATCTCAGAATGAGAAGAATGGAAACTAATCCTAACTGTCTCGGCCTCCCGATTATAGATGTGGTGCACAACACATCGATAATCAAGACTCTACTAGACACGATCGTAGACACTTTCCGAGGATTAATCGCTCGATACCACTTTTGTAACGACTGCCCGGCCCGCATCGTGCCTTATCCCGGCACCCTAGTGATACAACATCGAGAGAAAACCAAATGAAAATAAAACATGAGTCATGAAACAAGAGATATAATAATAAACAAAGCAACCAAAGCGGCCTTTTCAAGATACACATAAAACTCGAACAGCTTTAATCTTTACAACCCCGCCCACAACAAAGATTACATGCACTTAAGATTTACAACGACTATGACGGACAGGCCCCGCCATACCCCGAATGTACAAGAACCTACAACTCAGTGGAACACATACCAAAAGATAAGCCTCAAGAAACGGAGCTTCCAATACGCTGAATCGTGATCCTAAGAGGGGATCCACGACCGATGTACTTCTCTACTCGCAGATGAACGCACCAAGGAGGTCAAGATAACAGTACCAAGTATGTGAAATCAGAAAATATCAGAATGAAATCATACTAGTCTATATAAAGCAGAGACATGTATGATAACCAAACTACTGATTCACAACATAAAAGCAATATATCGAAATGTGACTCACGCCTCAAGTCATCACTCAAATATAACTATGGGTCTCACGCCCACAACATCAATCATGTTCGCATCATGGCCGCATGCCCCGACTGCAGATCGGCAGACATGTCCATGATGCAACAATAATACCAATGCCCCACGGCCACATGCCCCGAATTCTACCTCGTAGACACGTCCATGTGACATCAACAATAATATACTGGGTGATCAACCCTGCCGCATGGCCACATGCCCCCGGAATTCTACCTCGGTGTAGACATGTCCATGTAACCACAATAACAATATATCGGGTAATCAACCCGACCGCATGGCCGCATGCCCCCGGAATTCTGCATCGGTGTAGACATGTCCATGTGACATCAACAACAAGACAGTAATCAAAATGGAAACATACCCGTGGAATTCTCCATCACTGCCAGCACGTCCAAGTAAGTTCTCAACAAGTCGACCGGCCCTCTATCGAGAGACGCCAGAATACGTAAATACCACACTTGCACAACAAAGGCTATCATCACAAGCATAGGCAAGTTTCACAACAACAAGCATAGGCAAGTTTCACAACAACAAGCATAGGCAAGTTTCACACAACTCAAAGTACTTTCATTTTATGCCAAAGTCAGGGTTTTTAACCCCAAAGTACTACATACGTTAAGTTCTTTTAAAAGAGATCCATTTCTTTTATAAAAGTCACCCGATACCCGTAGTATTAGAATGACCAACCCACCTTCCTTTTCAAAACCAAGTAACAACATTCTTTTCCTAAGTTCCAGTTTGCCTAGTTTCAATTACTCAAGCTTCTCATTTTCAAATGGTTTCATAGTTCCCAAACTTAATCACTTGATTCCTTTTTTAGAACAATTGAGTAACATATGTCATATATGTGAGTAGTTTATTCTTGTTTATAACGATCTTATTACAAAGAAACCATGATCTAGAAAATGTAATATCATTTTGTCTCATCTTAGCTTCATGCAGATGGAGGTTTCTACCGTTTTAATACAACACATCATTATTCAATACATTTTCCTTTATTAACGCTGCAGTTGGTGCTGTCGATACACATTCGATTCCCAAATCAAGAAACATTAACCCTTTAAAACCAAGTACTCATTACTCACGAATGAGGTTTCACACAAACATCCACATTAAAACAAATAAGTTAAGTCTCTTATCTTATAAGATCAAGTCTCTTAACTTCTAACATCAGTAAACCATTTTCACTTACATAAGGTCGTTATAACTAACTTCCCATAAAGCTATTATAACACCCTATGTTTTAAACCAACCAAATCACTTAGCACATGTACGGCTACCGTACTACATAGTTCACAACAATCATGCTAGAAAAGATAGGAAGAGGTTCACATACCTCGCGACGATTTATCGACAATAAGCAAAATGCTCCAAGTACTACAACCTTGCTAGCCCTTTCCACTCCTCGAGTAGAATACGCTACTCTTAGTACTTTCACCTATAAAGGTCACAAACGTCTATTAACCCCAAAACACAAGTTTCTATCTTTCTATAGAAAATTCGGCAGCACCTCCCCCCCCCCGCAACAGCGTAAATCTCCTCCTCTATCGAGGCCGGCTACCAAGCCAACCAGGGGGGGGGGGTTTACACGTCTAACCGGACGTGTACAATTCTACACAAGTCTACTGCAATACAGTCCTATGTAAATACAGTTCAGTTCAGTTCTTTATTCTTCAGGCTTAAGTCAAAAGACATTGCCGAATACTAAGTATAGTTCCATATATAGTATACTTCAACTATATATTCAACAAACATGTAATTTCCAATTACAATAGAGGGACAAGATAATTACCTCGACAAGCCCAAAATTATCCAAGTTATAATGTCGATCCTGAGCAAGGTTTAGCTCCACTCCGTGCGCTCCAAACCACTCCAAACAACCCTTAGAAGTTCTAACCAACTTCTACTCAAATACTTCAACCAACTATGAAGATTTCCTTAGGGTTTCGGTTTGAGACTAAAAGGACAAAAGGTAGTATTTCCGGACTCTACGTAAAGAGGTATCTTTGGAATACTACAAGGTACAAGGCTAAGGTATTTTGGGCATTATAACAATACTAGGAGTATTTCTATACCATAACAAGGGTATTATACGAAAAACAACTAGTTAGTGGGTACCCCACGCCAAGGCACCACAAAGGGGAGGAGGCCCTCGGCCAAGACTCTCAAAAGAGGGGGATGAGTTGACGAACTCAACACTAGAGGAGGGAGGGATTTAGGCTTGAAGGTTTCATTTGGATGAAGAGTTCATCAACATAAGGGGGGTATTTATAGCAAAACCAAAAGCCAACCAATGGCCAAGATCAAGCCATGTGCAAGGCAAGTGTAAGGCCAAGATCAAGCCAAGTGCACCCTAGCCCCTACTCCTTAAAACCCTCACAAATATCTACACAAAATCTAGCACAACTTGCCCCTCCAAATCGGCCAAGTGCCGCCCCACTTGTCTCCATTGTGAGGGTGACACATGTCACCCTCCCGTTGGTCCAAAATGTTTCGTCTCTCGGAAAAATCCGCAAAAATACAAAATGACATAGTCGGAATTTTCCCTTCGCAAGTTACGCAAAACGTTTCGTCGAAAAACGACTCTAACCGGGTGTTGTGCACAAATGTAAAATCGGCCAAGGGTGCCACATGGGGGTGACACGTGTCGCCCCGATTCGCCGTAATATTTCGTCTTCCAAAATATCCAAATTACCGGAATCTCAAAACAAAGCGGCCCCACAAAACCAGAATTTCTCCGTGGGCCCCACGTGACCATTTCCAAAATAAAATCTCAAAATTCTAATATAATCTATGAAGTCCAAATACCAAACTGGGAATCCACCCCATTAACGAACCTTTTCTTCACAAATAACCTAAACTTTTCCGTCGAAAACTCACATCTTTCTTTCTTTTCAAAATTTCGCAGATTTCTGACGCACGCCCTCACATACATACCCTGCAACTACGGGGTATAACAAGTGCTGCCCGATTTTCCGTAGAATTAGAGACCGTATACTTAGTATTATTCTACGTTAGAGACTAGAAGTTGATAGTCTTGTTGTGACCATTATAGGTTGACACTTCACGCACGGGTATTCGGCTTAGCTTGTGGATTTAGCCGAAAAGGTATGTGAAATATCTCCTCTTCTAGCATGATTCCTTAAGATAAAGAAAGTAAGTTCTACTCCTTAAATGATCCATTCCTTGGTTGTACTTGGATTGCCTAATATAGAATTTGTTCTATGTACTTCCTTGATTGTACTTTGATGTTTAAATTGTAAGTTGTATAATCCATTTCCTTAGTGAAGTTTGGATTCTTAAAAGTGAAAGTATTTTACTTAAAATACATAGAGTCTTGAAAAGGAAGTGGTTTCCAAATCTTTTGGCTAGTGCCTTAATTCCAAAACCTAAAAGTCATTATAATGACTTTAGGGGAGTCAAAGGAGTGTTTTACTTACTTGTTTTAAAAGAGGAGAAGTGACATGATTTAAGAGAAGTAACTTGTTTTAGAGGTGTGAGTTACTTGAGGTTTAAAAGTAGAAGAAACTTGTTTTCTAAATATTAAGAGACTTGTAGTATTTTAAAAGTTGAGAACTTGATTTGTAAGTATGTGCTACTTGGTTTTAATAGTATAAGTCTCTTGGTTATAAAAGGAATGGATATGTCTAAAACCATAAAAGGGTTATAAATGACTTTATGGGAAGTTGGTTATAACGGCTTTATGGAAGGTTAAGAAAGTTGTCTATTTTGATTAATGGGCATAAGTTGCCTAGATTGTGAAAATTTGAAGTTACTTGATTTCAAGCCTTGAAATGAGTTTTCTAAAAGTGTAGTAACTTACTTTGAAAAATAGACATGCCTTGATACTACGTGTTAGTATCTTGGGTTTTACATAAAAATGAGTCTTTGAAAAGAATGCACGCACGTAGTACTTTGGCCTGCTTAATTGAGAATTATTCTATGTGCCTTGATAAGTACTTTGGCCGCTTTAATTGAGAATTATTCTATGTGCCTTGATAAGTACTTTGGCTGTTTAATTGAGAATTATTCTATGTGCCTTGATAAGTACTTTGGCCCGCTTAATTGAGAATTATTCTATGTGCCTTGATAAGTACTTTGGCCTCGCTTAATTGAGAATTATTCTATGTGTGCCTTGATAAGTACTTTGGCCTCGCTTAATTCGTAATTATTCTATGTGTGCCTTGATAAGTACTTTGGCCCGCTTAATCGAGAATTATTCTATGTGCCTTGATAAGTACTTTGGCCTGTTTAATTGATAATTATTTTATGTGTGCCTTGATAAGTACTTTGACTTGGTTAATTGAGAATTAGCATATGTGTGCTGGTGATAGCCTTTGAGTGCAAGTATTATGTTTTATTACGTTGTCGCGACTCTCGGTTGGAGGGTCGGCTGTCATGTTGTAAGTTACTTGACGCACTGACAAGTGATATGATTCCACGCATGCTTCCGTTATTTGTAGTACTTGGGTTAAATTCCCGGATTTTTTATAAAAGACATGGTAGTACTTACGTTTTGTTTGACGGTCGGTTGAGATAGGGTAAGAGCATAAGTGAGGGGTAAACCCCCAAGACGCTATACCACCTTCTCCAGGGTAAGAGTATAAATGGCGGGTAAACCCCAAGACATTATACCCCGCTTGTTTTGTTTGATGGTCCGAGATAGGGTAAGAGTATAAGTGAGGTAAACCCCAAGACGCTATACCACCTTCTCCGTGATAAGAGTATAAATGAGGGTAAACCCCAAGACATTATACCCTCGCTTACCACCTTCTCCGTGGTAAGAGTATGTGAGGGTAAACCCCAAGACGCTATACCACCGTGGGACTTGGTGTTCATGTATGCCTATTGGCGTTATATTATATCATGGATCGCGGCAATGAGGAAGCGATTCCACGCATGAATGATATTATGGGCGTGAGACCCATGGTTATATTTAGTAATGATTTGAGGCACGCGTCCTCGACTTGATATGATTGTTTATGTATTATATCGTAGGTTGGCTATCATACATGTCTCCTGTTTTGTATAGACTGTTATGATTTCATTACAGTATTTCCAGCTTCACATACTTGGTACATTCTTTGTACTGACCTCCTTCGGGCCGCGTTTACGCCGCAGTTTAGGTACGCAGCTCGGTGATCGGCAGTGTAGACCGCCGTAGTTTTGGATAGCTCCTTCGTTCGGAGTTTATCTTTTTGGTATAAGTTCTTTCAAGACATGCTTTTGTACAAGCATGGGTACGGCGGGGCCTTGTCCCGTCATAGTTCAGTATAACTCTTAGAGGTCTGTATTCATATGTGGGATTGGACTCATGTACGGTGTAGTGTTTTTTTTGTTTATGTATATATGGCAGCCTTGTCGTCTTTGCCTTTGCACGTACGTGGTTTAAAAAAAATAAAAATGAGGTGTTATTTACTTTCCGCAGTTTACTTGTGTTGTTAAGGTAGAAGGTGCCTGTAGTAGGCACCGCCACGCCCGGGTTCGGGCGTGACAGAGTGGTATCGAGCGATACCCTCTGAATGTCTACGCACCGTGTCTAGTAGAGTCTTGACATCTGTGTGTTGCGCGCCACACCCATAAACAGGAGGCTACAGACATTTAGGAGTTGGTTTCTATTCTTCTCACTCGAGATCGTGCCTCAGAGTCGTGTTAGTAAGATAATTCCTCTCGACGTATTCTGCTTTACGCTTATGCCTCGAGGGCAACAAACGCCAGTAAGGCAAAGGAGTAAAGAGCTACTAGTCGACTCAGAGAGTTGATAGGCTTATGCCTGTGGTATACCGGATGTTGTTCCGCAATGAAGTTCTTCTGCGCCAGTTTTGAGACCCCAAAGACGAGCCTCCAGCTTTCTCGGGCCAGGAGAAGACTATGTGGTCGCGAGGAAGCGATTATGTTATTGACCAAGATAGAGGTGCTCAGCTTCATTAGCACGAGGTTATTCGGCCAAGACGCATGTGTGTACAGAGGTAGAGGCCAACGCGGAGATCAGCATAAGAGGGCTAGACCAGTTGGTTATCCCGGTGAGTTTTTGGGCGAGCAGCCTCAAAGAATGAGTGAGATATTCGTCCCACCTACCCAAGACATACCCCGCAGTTGACGTGTGGGATATTGACCCCACAGTGGTATTTAGGAGCGGTCCCAAGCTCCAGTGGGTCGAGGTTCTCGAGGAGCAGAGGACTTTCTGGTCGAGGCCACCTATTCCTCAATGTATCGATGTGGTAAGCGTCATTCGGGAAATGCCGTTGCATGTGTGTTTGTTTTTGTTGGCCGTCCGCCATATTCGGAGGGTATGTCCTTTAGAAAGAGCACCGTGAGGTGGCTCACCTATGAGGCCGATGGTTGATTCCTTCTCCACATGCAAGGCCCCCTGCAAGGTGTTGGATGTCACCACCGTGTGGTAGAGGTCAGGGTGGAGTTTATAGTTCGGTCGGTCCTTCAAACCGCATAGATGACGTGACTACTGGGCAGGATCAGGAGGCAACATCTCATGGGTTGGTATATTTTGATTCTTTTGAATCATACGTGCATTGATAGATTCAGATTTTACCTAGCGTATATGTTTTCCCTTTATTGCTAGAGTTGTAAAGTGGTAGTACCTGAGGGGGATACTTTGATTAGTAAAGTGAAAAGTTAAGAATATTGACAAGAATGATAAGTGAGCTGAGACTAGAGTTGTGTAGAGTTCACACGTAGAAATTGCCCCATGACAGTGTAAGACCAATAGGGAAGATTGTACAGTAGGAATACTTTGGCTTATGTGACGAACCTCTAAGTGAATAGGGGATAGGGTAAGAAGTACCTTGAGATAAGAGAGAGATTTATTCCAGACTAAGAATGAGAAGTTAAGTGTGACGCTGGGTCGGGTTATGGACTCATTTCGGGTCAACCGATAGTATGGAATGGGGTGATGTTAGTTGGTTATAGTCCCGCTATGTGATAGGGTCCCGGGGATGCAAAGCCCAAGTTTAGTTGATCTTGTACATATGCTCAAATAAGTTTGGAAGTACGAGAAAGTATGACAAGTAAGGAAAGAAAGGAACCTCTAAGGATCCCGTGTTTGGGAAGATCAGAATCTTCGAGTTTTGTGAGAAGGGACCACGGACGGAAGGTCCATTATTATGTTCACGTGTGTTATGTGGTGGCCATGTGTGGCATCGTTGGTCTGGTGCAGTTTTGATTGATAGGCATAGTATAGAGTTTATGCCGGAGTTTGTATAGCTTGGCAACCGACTAAGAACATTCGGGGACGAATGTTTCTAAGGAGGGAAGAATGTTACACCCCGTAAGTCCAGGACATGTAAAAGAGAATGTACGAAAGGAAACAAGACTTGGAAATTGGTACGAAAGGAAGAATTGTTTTTCAGACGGAAAATCTTCCGAACGTCGGTAAGGAAAAATGTTCGTTGTTGAGAATTGGATTCTCAAAAGGCATTATTTGAAGAGTATGAAACTCTTAACCTTATGGAAATTTATTTTTACGGATTTGGTCACGTGGGGCCCACCCGAGGAATTTTACGTTTTGTGGGGCCCACGAGGGTTACGGAATTTTATGGACGAATGAGAGGGTGACATGTGGCACCCCCACATATGGTATTGGAAGAATTGGTGTGAGGGTAAAATGGTCATTGACCACCTTGGAAGATTAGTCTTGCTAGCATGACATTGTTGACTTGTCAACTTGTCCACATGGGCTTGATCCTAGTGAAACCCATCCAAGCCTCACAATTGTTGCAATCTAGACCCCCCAATGTGTTTTATATACCCAACTAGTAGCAAGACTTGGCATTTAACACTTAGAAAAATTTAGAGTTCATCTTGTGCACTAAAGAGACCTCTCGGGTTTGGCTAAGCTCTCACTAGAAATTTTTGTAGTTTTGATCCATTAGCCACAAGACTTTAACCCAATGTCCCTTAGGGTATTGTAAGGATATCTCAATAGAAATATTGCGGAAAAACGACGTTTTCGTATTAGTTGCAAGGCGGAAACTTAAGGAGTTCTTCAACTTTGATATTGGAACTTGAAGATGGGTTCTTCATAGGCCTCTAAGGAGTGCTTGGAGCGGATTGAAACCTAAGGAAAGGAGCTAAGAATTGCTAAGGCGCGACTTTGAATCTTGGAAATTTAAAGGGCTTGGAAAGGTATAAATTTTGTCGTTTTAGCAATTAAGTTTACTTATTGATTGTAGCTATGGATATTAGCAAGAATGAGTTATATATTATGTAGTTGGATAAGTATATTGGTTATTGGAACCCTAATCCGAAAACTAGCATGTTTAGCTATAAGATTGGAATTCAAGTTGATTATTAGTTTACGTCGTCGCATGTTGTATAAAGAAGGAAATTGTAGTTGTTGAAGTTGTTAATGACTATATAACATGTTAGAACTAAGAACTTGGATCGAAAAAGAATTTGGAAAGGACTTAGTGTTGTTATTTATGTTGGCCGAGAATGGCTTGAATATGGAAACTACTTGATATTAATTGTGGGGCGGAATTTTACACGTATTGTAAGGCGTGTAATCCCCTTTGGTTGGTTGTTGTTTGGAACCTTAAATGTGGCATGTTTGGTTATTGTATTCGGCCTTGAAAAAGGTGGCAAAGTGAGTAGAAACAAAGGAAGTGCTGCCCGATTTTCCGTAGAATTAGAGACCGTATACTTAGTATTATTCTACGTTAGAGACTAGAAGTTGATAGTCTTGTTGTGACCATTATAGGTTGACACTTCTACGTACGGCGTATTCGGCTTAGCTTGTGGATTTAATAAAAGGTATGTGAAATATCTCTCTTCGAGCATGATTCCTTAAGATAAAGAAAGTAAGTTCTACTCCTTAAATGATCCATTCCTTGGTTGTACTTGGATTGCCTAATATAGAATTTGTTCTATGTACTTCCTTGATTGTACTTTGATGTTTAAATTGTAAGTTGTATAATCCATTTCCTTAGTGAAGTTTGGATTCTTAAAAGTGAAAGTATTTTACTTAAAATACATAGAGTCTTGAAAAGGAAGTGGTTTCCAAATCTTTTGGCTAGTTCCTTAATTCCAAAAACTAAAGGTCATTATAATGACTTTAGGGGAGTCAAAGGAGTGTTTTACTTACTTGTTTTAAAAGAGGAGAAGTGACATGATTTAAGAGAAGTAACTTGTTTTAGAGGTGTGAGTTACTTGAGGTTTAAAAGTAGAAGAAACTTGTTTTCTAAATATTAAGAGACTTGTAGTATTTTAAAAGTTGAGAACTTGATTTGTAAGTATGTGCTACTTGGTTTTAATAGTATAAGTCTCTTGGTTATAAAAGGAATGGATATGTCTAAAACCATAAAGGGTTATAACGGCTTTATGGGAAGTTGGTTATAACGGCTTTATGGAAGGTTAAGAAAGTTGTCTATTTTGATTAATGGGCATAAGTTGCCTAGATTGTGAAAATTTGAAGTTACTTGATTTCAAGCCTTGAAATGAGTTTTCTAAAAGTGTAGTAACTTACTTTGAAAAATAGACATGCCTTGATACTACGGGTGTTAGTATCTTGGGGTTTTACATAAAAAAGAGTCTTTTGAAAAGAATGTACGTACGTAGTACTTTGGCCTGTTTAATTGAGAATTATTCTATGTGTGCCTTGATAAGTACTTTGGCCTGTTTAATTGAGAATTATTCTATGTGTGCCTTGATAAGTACTTTGGCACGCTTAATTGAGAATTATTCTATGTGTGCCTTGATAAGTACTTTGGCGCTTAATTGAGAATTATTCTATGTGTGCCTTGATAAGTACTTTGGCCGCTTAATTGAGAATTATTCTATGTGTGCCTTGATAAGTACTTTGGCCCGCTTAATTGAAATTATTCTATGTGCCTTGATAAGTACTTTGGCCCGCTTAATTGAAAATTATTCTATGTGTGCCTTGATAAGTACTTTGACTCGTTAATTGAGAATTAGCCATGTGTGCCGGGTGATAGCCTTTGAGTGCAAGTATTATGTTTTATTACGTTGTCGCGACTCTGGTTGGAGGCTCGGTCATGTTGTAAGTTACTTGACGCGTCGACGGTGATGTGGATTCCACGTATGCTTCGCTATTTGTAGTACTTGGGTTAAATTCCTGATTTTTATAAAAGACATGGTAGTACTTACGCTTTGTTTGATCGGTTGAGATAGGGTAAGAGTATAAGTGAGGTAAACCCCAAGACGCCATACCACCTTCTCCGTGGTAAGAGTATAAATGAGGGTAAACCCCAAGACATTATACCCTCGCTTGTTTTGTTTGATGGTCGGTTGAGATAGGTAAGAGTATAAGTGGGTAAACCCCAAGACGCTATACCACCTTCTCCAGGTAAGAGTATAAATGAGGGTAAACCCCAAGACATTATACCCCGCTTTACCACCTTCTCCGTGGTAAGAGTATAAGTGAGGGTAAACCCCAAGACGCTATACCACCGCGGGACTTGGTGTTCATGTATGCCTATTGGCGTTATATTATATCATGGATCGCGGTGAGGAAGGATTCCACGCATGAATGATATTACGGGCGAGACCCATGGTTATATTTAGTAATGATTTGAGGTACGTCCCCGACTTGATATGATCGCTTATGTATTATGTACTATAGGTCGTTATCATACATGTCTCCTATTTTGTTTAGATCATATGATTTCATTACAAGATTTCATCGTTTCACATACTTGGTACATTCTTCGATCGACTCCTTTCGGCCGCTCATGCCGCAGTTTAGGTACGCAGATTCTGATCGGCAGTGTAGGACCGCCGTAGTTTTGGATAGCTCCTTCGCTCGGAGTTTATCTTTTTGGTATAAGTTCTTTCAGTATATGCTTTTGTACAGTTATGGGTACGGCGGGGCCTTGTCCCGTCATAGTTCAGTATAACTCTTAGAGGTCTGTATTCATATGTGGGATTGGACTTATGTATGGTGTAGTGTTTTTTTTGTTTATGTATATATGGCACTTATCGCTTTGCCCTCGCACGCACGTGGTTTAAAAAAATAAAAATGAGGTGTTATTTACTTTCCGCAGCTTTACTTGTGTTGTTAATAGAAGCGGTGCCTGGTAGGCACCACACGCCCTTGGGGTTGTGGCGAGACAATACCAGATTCACCGCTTCACTCCCTTTGTCGTTCTAATCAATCTCGCTCGCTGGGCGATAGCTAGGAATGTGATGAACTAGCCACCGATCCCTAAGGCCGAGTCTCTACATCCGCGCCACCGCCGGACAATTTCTCGCAAATGGCCTGGCCGCAAGCATAACAAGTCGTCGAATACGCACTCCCACAATGACACCTACCACAACGCCACACCGAAAGCGGGTGGCCTCTCCGCTAACACCCATTCCTCTCCGAACTACTGAATCCGCAACTGAACGGGTAGGCTGAGTCCTCCTACTTGCATCCCTCCTACTTGAACATTCCTTCGCCACATGGCCCTGACGGCCGCAGGTAAAACAAGCACCAACGAAAGACGACATTCTCCGGATGACGACGCCACATCGCGGAACACCGAGGAAAATCGAATCCACTGGCCGGAACCTACGTGGTATTCGTGAACGAAGCCCCGAGCTCGACCAACTCCTCGCATACCCGAACGCCCCGAACCCGTGGAGGACCACTCGATCGGGCGAGGTGCATATCGATCACTTGAGGTGATTCGCCAAAGTTACCAAAGGACCTCGCTGACCGCTCTCTTCGCTTATCTTGGTTAACCCGCCGATCCCTACGTTTTCGACTGCGCGATAAGCCCGCACGCAGCCATGCTTGTTATACCGTATTTCAGTATGTACGTGAAGACGACGCACGAAAGTTTAAGCATTAAGGTAGGCAAGGTTCAAATTTGTGCACAACCCCGAAAAGAGTCGTTTCCGACGAAACGCTTTACAAACTGCGAAGGGAAAATTCGCTATGTCATTTATTATTTTTGCGAATTTTTCCGAGAGATGAAATACTTTGGACCAACGAGGGTGACACTTGTCACCCTCATTGACGGCAACATGGGCAAAAGTGACGATTTTCTTGGCTTTTCTTTAGTCAAGGTTAGGTAGGATATTTTGTGTAGTAGATGGATAAGGGCACATGGATGAATCCTCACCCTACACTTGCATGGCACTTGGCTTCATCTTGCCATTGGTTGGCCTATAAATACCCCTAACTCAAGGTTTTCTTCATCCACAAAATCATTTCTCCAAGTCTTGAAAATCTCTCCTCTCTTGAAGTGTTTTGTCCAAACACTCCCCCTTCCCCTTGAGCATGCCCTAGCCGAAACATCCCTCTTTCCCCCTCTCGCCTAGTGGCGTCGGCCGAGTACACCACCCCCTTGGTAGAAAGTTGTCTTCCAAGTATAGTTACTATTCTAAATACCAGCCCAAATCCCTTTTAGTACTTAAGTAGAAGTTGTGAAGAACTTAAGGGTTTCTTGGAGCGTGCAATTAGAGCTAAACCTTGCTCAGATCGACGTTTATACTTGGATAATTTTGGGCTTATCGAGGTAAATACCATCGCCCTTCGTTGTAATTGGAATTACATCTTGTAGTAGTATAGAAATGAATATAAGACGATATAAGGATGGTATAAAAGAAGAGAATTGAATTGATATCACATCGAAGAATATTAAAAAGAAGATCGAATCAGATTTACATAGATTGTATTTACTGAGATCGTGTAGTTTGTGGTGAAAGTGCCCAATTTTCCGTATAATAAAGGAATATGTATCTAAAAGTATTTTTACAGAATAGTCTAGACGTTGATAGAATCTTATGACCGATATAGGTTGAAGTACTGCGAGTAGCGTATTCTACTCGAAGGGTGGAAAAAGATAGCAGGATTACGATTTGGAGCTATTTGCTAATAGTCGTTAATCGTCGCGAGGTATGTGATTCTTCCTATCCTCTTGAGCATGATATTTTAAAAGAATATATATAGTACGGTGAGCGTCGTGTGTTAACTGAACGTAGTTTTACGGCAATGTCTTTTGACTTAAGCCTGAATAATAAGAATCTTGAAGTATTTCAAAAGAATTAAGAAACCTTTTGAAAGAAGAGTAATGCTTGGTTTTAAAAGCTTAAGAGTTATACTAGCTTTATGGGAAGTTAGGTATAACGACTTAAGAGAGATAAAAAGAATGATTTATTAATTTTAGAAGTTAAGAGACTTGATCTTAAAAGATAAGAGACTTGACTTAAATGAATTAATATGAATTTTGTGTGAAACCTCATTCGTGAGTAATGAGTACTTAGTTTTTAAAAGGAATAATGTTTCTTGATTTGAAATCGTAATAAGTATCGAACAAACCATCGCAGTTAATAAAGGGAAATGTTACGACTAATTAAGTATTATTAAAATCAAGAGAAACCTCCATCCGCATAGAAGCTAAGATGAGACAAAATGATATTACATTTCCTAGATCATGGCTGCTTTAATAAGATTGTTATAAACAAGAATAACCTACTCACACATAAGGCATATGTTTCTCAAATTGTTTTAAAAGAGAATTATATTTATTAAGTGATTAAAACTATGAACTACAAAACATTTCGAAAATGAGAAACTTGAGCATTTGAAATTAGGCAAACTTGAACGTTTGGAAAATAATGTCGTTACTTGATTTTACAAAGGGAAGTGTTTTGGTTTACTTAACAATGTTAGTCACTCTATTTTTATACTACGGGTATCGGGTGACCTTTGTAAAAGAAATGGATCTTTAAAAGGAATTTAACGTACGTAGTACTTTAGGGTTAAAACCCGGACTTTGACATAAAATGAAAGTACCTTGAGTTGTGTATAACTTGCCTATGCTTGTTGTTGTGTAACTTTCCTATGCTTGTTGTGATAGCCTTTGTTGTGCAAGAATTGTGTTTCTATACTACCGCGTCTCTCGATGGAGGGCCGGTTGACTTGTTGAGAACTTACTGGACGTACCGGCAGTGACGGAAGATTCCACGGGTATGCTTCCATTATTATTGTTACATGGGCATGTCTACACCGATGATGGATTCTGTGGGCATGTGACCATTATGGTTATTTATGGCGAAGTATCGTGACTTACGGTTGTGATCGGGCATGCTCGTTTACTTGCCCCCGTCAGCTACGTGACGCAGGTGGATCTGGTATAGGTTATTGCACTTGCCACGTGTCAGCTTCGCGGCAAAGTATCGTGACTTACGGTTGTGATCTGGTGTTTAGCCTGGTTACTTGCCCCCGTCATCTGTGTGGCGCTGGGAGGATCTGGTGGAGGCTATTGCACTTGCCACGTGTCAGCTTCGCGAGTCAGTGTTTGGGTGAAGCTTCGTGACTTACGGTTGTGATCTGGTGCATAGCCTGGTTACTTGCCCCCGTCAGCTACGTGGCGCTGGGAGGATTTGGTGGAGGCTATCGCACTTGCCACGTGTCAGCTTCATGTTATGATTAGTTCCCGTACGGTCTTTCTATGACACAGTGGGACACGATGTTCGTGTACTTCGGTGTTATCATATCATGATCGCGGTGAGGAAGGTATTCCACGGGCATGATTGATGTTGTGGGCGTGAGACCCATAGTTATATTTGAGTAATGACTTGGAGGGCGTGAGTCCCTGACTTGATATAACTGTTTATATGTGTGTACTGTAGTTTGGTTATCATACATGTCTCCTGCTTTATATAGACTATTATGATTTCATTTTTGATTTCGCCACATACTTGGTACCGTTATCTTGACCTCCTTCGGGGGGCTGCGTTCATGCCGCAGGTAGAGGTACATCGGCTGTCGATCCCCGCTTATAGGATCACATTTCAGCGTATTGGGAAGCTCCGTTCCTTCGGAGGCTTATCTTTTGGTATGTTACCCTGAGTCTGTAGGTTCTTGTACATTCAGGGGTATGGCGGGGCCCTGTCCCGTCATAGTTATTGAAAAAAATCTTAGAGGTCTGTAGCACTGTTGTGGGCAGGGTTGTAAGGATTGTAACTGTTCAAATGTCGATATTTATATATTTGCAGAAAGGCAACCGTTTTGGTTGGCCTATTTTCTTTTATCTTGATCCATATCTAATTGTATGTTTAAGTTTTTATTTCCGCTGGTTTTTCTCTGATGTTGTATCACTAGGGTGCCCGGGGTAAGGCACCAGTCACGGGCCCGGGTTCGGGTCGTGACAAAAGTGGTATCAGAGCAGTTAGTCCTCGGAAAGTGTCTACAGACCGTGTCTAGTAGAGTCTTGATTATCGATGTGTTGTGCACCACATCTATAATCAGGAGGCTGCAGGACATTTAGGATTGGTTTCCATTCTTCTCATTCTGAGATCGTGCCTTAGAGTTGTGTGATAAAATTTGGACAGCGTATTCGTGTTTTTTTTTACTGCTTATGCCTCCAGCGTGCGGGCGAGAGGCGAAGGCAACGAAGAAGCTGCCCGAGTAGAAGCGGGCGATCTCGAGAGCCACGATACAGAGCCTCGATCTCTGAGATGCGGAAGATGCAGGCGAGAGGAGATGGGTTACAAGGAGTTGGCGATTATTGGCGGGGTTGTGGCAGACTTGAGGATAGTCGACGGCGGTTCCAGTAGCACGATGGTTCACCCTAGATCGAGATAGTTTGAGGCTACGGGATTTTCGAGTTGTAGCCCGCCGAGTTTTATGGGTCGAGGCACGGGATGATCCGCAGAGTTCATCAAGCGATTCTGACCGGATCATGAGAGTGATCATGGCATCGGAGACCGAGTGGGTGGTCCTAGGTTCGCATCGGCCATGCGTGATACCAATGATCGTTTGATTCGTGAGCTGTCCGGGAGATAATGCACTTCCGCTATATGGGACGAGTTCGGGGCATTTTTGCACATTTCTTGCCTCGCGGATGAGGAGGGCTCGCCGACAGATTTTTGGTGTTGCGCAATCCGTGCAACGTCGGGAGTACAATGTGGAGTTCGACTCATTGGCGATGCGTCCCGCGTTAGTAGCTAGTATGGAGGATCGAGTGCACCGATATGTTACGGCTCGATGATTACCTAGCGAGAGTTGTTCGGTGTAGCTCTTCACCGCATGGACATTGCCCGCATGAAGCTTATGCACTTGGATGTGAGGAGCGAGAGATCGACGGAATGGCCGAGATCGCGAAGAGGGCGAGAATAGCGAGGTCCTTTGGTGACTTTCGAGGCGGACCGCCCCAAGAAAGGCGATTATGCGCCTCCGCCAAGATTAAGTGGTCCCCACCGTCGTCGGGGCGTTTGGGATATTCGGAGCGGTCGAGGCTCCTGTGTTTCGGATATTGGGAGTAGAAGTGCTCGCGGATGAGGCCACCCGTATCTCGGTGTGGCCGTTGTGGTAAAGCCCATGGGGAATGTCGCATTGGTTTGGGAGATTGCTATACTTGCGCGCCGATGGCCATTTGACGAGACTGTCACCAGGGGTAGCACCGTGGGATAGCACAGACTACTAGATCAGTTGGGTTCTTCACCTTCCATAGCTAGGCGGGATGTTCTTACACCCAGCCACCAGAGAGGTCGCGGTGGAAGTTCCCAGCTTTAGCGGTCCTTTGAACCGCCTATTTTTCAGGTATATCCTTAACCCTCTAGAGATTTGTATGTATTGATGTTATGATGATGTGTTTAGTTTTATGTTCGGATAGCTTTGTGCTAAAATGTGATTTAGAAGCCTGGTTAGTGAAAAGGGTAAGCCTGGGGGTGAGAAAATGATGAACCTTAGAATATTACAGTTGAGACCTTAGATGTAAGGCTGTCTTGAGTACAAGATTTTGCGGGTGATCTTTGTCAGAATGTATAAGTATACGTGGAGTAATTTTGGGAAAATTCCTTGGGTAGTTTAAAATGGAAGTTGTCACGACCCGATCCCGGGCCCGTGACTGGTGCCTTACCCCGGGCACCCTAGTGATACAACATCAGAGAAAACCAGCGGAAAATAAAACATAAACATGAAACAATATATATGATCATAAACAAAGCAACCAAAAACGGTTGTCTTCAGATATATACATAAAACCCGAACAGATTTAATCCTTTTACAACCTCGCCACAACAAGATTACATGCACTCTAAGATTTACAACAACTATGACGGACAGGGCCCCGCCATACCACGAATGTAAAGAACCTACAACTCAGGAACACATACCAATGAATAAGCCTCGGAGAAGCGGAGCTTCCCAATCTGAATCGTGGATCCTATGGCGAGGATCCACTACCGATGTACTCTACTGCGGCATGAACGCAGCCCCAAGGAGGTCGATAACAGTACCAAGTATGTGAAATCAAAATATCAGCTTAAATCATAAATCTACATAAAGCAGAGACATATATGATAACAAAAATACAGTACGTAACATAAAAAGCAGTCAAGTCAGGGACTCATGCCCTCAACGTCATCACGCAATATAACTATGGGTCTCACGCCCGCAACATCAATCATGTTCGCATCATGGCCGCATGCCCCCGGAATTCTGCATCGGTGTAGACATGTCCATGATGCAACAATAATACCAATGCCCCATGGCCACATGCCGAATTCGGTGTAGACCGCCCATGTGACATTAACAACAATATCTGGGTGATCAACCCGCCAGATGGCCACACGCCCGAGTGCAGCGGTGTAGACATGTCCATGTGACATCAACAACAATATACCGCACAACCAGGCTATCACAAACAAGCTCAAGCAAATTACCATACTTCTAGACTTTTATAAAAAGATCCACTCCTTCCCAAGAAGTCACCTGATATCAACACTTGCACAACAAAGGCTATCACAACAAGCATAGGCGAGTTACACAACAACAAGCATAGGCAAGTTACACACAACTCAAGGTACTTCCATTTCATTATCAAAGTGCGGGTTTTAACTCCTAAAGTACTACGACATTAACTCTTTTAAATGATACGTTTATTTCAAAAAAGTCACATAATACTCTTAGCATATAATAGAGTGACTATCTTTTTAAGTAAACCAAAATACTTCCCTTTGTAAAATCAAGTAACAACATTATTTTCCAAACGTTCAAGTTTGCCTAATTTCAAATGCTCAAGTTTCTCATTTTAGAAAGGTTCCATAACTCATAGTCTTAATCTCTTTTAAAACAATTGAGTAACATATGTCTTGTACGTGAGCCGTTTATTCTTGTTTACAACAATCTTGTTACAGCAGCCATGATCTAGGAAATGTAATACAATTTTGTCTTATCTTAGCTTCTATGCAGATGGAGGTTTCTATCGGTTTTAATAACAATTTGTTATTTGTCAATACACTTTCCTTTATTAGCGGCTTTGTGGTTTGTTCGACACTTATTCTCATTTCGAAATCGTGAAACATTATTCTTTTTAAAACCAAGTACTCATTACTCGCGAATGAGGTTTCACAACACTTTTTAACAAAATGTTAATTACCAAGTAAAACAAGTTAAGTCTCTTATCTTTCAAGATCAAGTCTCTTAACTTCTACAATCAATAAACCAATCTTTTACCTACATAGAGTCGTTATAACTAACTTCCCAAAAAGCTATTATAACACTATGTTTTAAACCAACCAACTCATTTAGCACATGTACGTCTACCGTACTACATAGTTTACAAAGCATCATGCTAGAAGGATAGGAAGAGGTTCACATACCTCGCGACGATTATCGACAATAAGCAAAACGCTCCACAGTACTGTAACCCGGCTAGCCTTTTCCACTCTTCAAGTAGAATACGCTACTCGTAGTACTTCCACCTATAAGGCCACAAACGTCTATTAACTTCTAACCGCACGGTTCCATATTCTACAGAAAATTCGCGACTCCCCACAAATCACAGAAATCTCCTCCTCTATCGAGGCCGGCTATCAAGACAACCAGAGGGGGTTTATACGTCTAACCGGACGTATACAATTCTACTACACAGTAATACTACACAAGTCTACTGTAATACAGTCCTATGTAATTACAGTTCATTTCTCTTCTTTATATTCAGGCTTAAGTCCAAAGACATTGCCGCAAAGCTATGTTCAGATCTATATATATAGTATACCTCTACTATATAATCCTACAACATATAATTTCCAATTACAATAAGGGGACAAGAATATTTACCTCGATAAGCCCAAAATTATCCAAGTTATAAAAGTCGATCCTGAGCAAGGTTTAGCTCCTACTCAAATGCCCAATCCGCTCCAAACAACCCTTAGAAGTTCTAACCAACTTCTACTTAAATACTTCAACCAACTATGAAGATTTCCTTAGGGTTTCGGTTTGAGACAAAAGGTAGTATTTTCGGGCTCTACGTAGAGAGGTAACTTTTGGAATACAACAAGGTATAAGACCAAGGTATTTTGGGCATTATAACAATACTTGGAGAGTATTTCTACCAAAAGGGGGGGTGTATTATACGAAACAACTAGGCTAGGGGTACCCGGCTAGACCACAGGAGGGAGGGAACCTGCCGGCCAAAGGCCACACGGGGGGGAGGGAAGCTCTCGGCTAGAGCAACAAGAAGGGAGGAGAAGGTTTCAAGACTTGGAAGTTTTTGGATGAATGAAGTCTTCAAGCTTAGGGGGGTATTTATAGCAAAACCAAAAGCCAACCAATGGCCAAGATCAAGCCATGTGCAAGGAAAGTGTAAGGCCTTGATCAAGCCAAGTGCACCCTAGCCCCTACTCCACAAAACAAGGCACAAAACATGGCACCAAACAAGCCACAAAACAAGGCCAAAACAAGAGCCAATTGGCCAAGAAAACGTGACTAATCTGGCCCAGGGTTGCGCGCGCCTCTTCAATGTGAGGGTGACACATGTCACCCTCCCGTTAAATCCAAAATATTTTATCTCTCGGAAAAATCCGCAAAAAATATAAATGACATAGCCGGAATTTTCCCTACGTAAGCTGTGGAAACGTTTCGTCGGAAAACGACTCTATTCGGCACTTGTGCCCAAATTTCGAACCAAAGCCAAACTTTAAGTCTCAAATTGTCGTACGTACGTCCTTACGTATATACTCTGGAAATACGGGGTATAACATTCTCCCCTCCTTAGAAACATTCGTCCCGAATGTTCCTTCTCAAGACGGATATCGATGAAGTTCTTCTAACAAGTTGCCAACGCCACAGCGTGGCCACGAAATAACACACGTTCTCTTCCTTCCTTACTCGTCGTGCCCCCTTAGAACACTTGAACTCTCTCCCAGTACGTACCACACTTCAGTCATCGCTTCAGTTCCCAAAACCTTGGAGTCACCACCTCCAAACTTGGTCATCTTACTAGCCGTAATAACCCCTAAGGCCATTCCCGGCCTTTACGAACGATTCTGGTCGAACACATCCACGAACTCATACGATGGTCGTCCAAACTTGGGCCTAGCACCCTCGTGACCCTACCACCTGGCGGGACTACCCCGAACTGACCCCACCCAAAACCGGGCTGCGGGTCGACCCGCGAGCGGCCATCAACCCGACCCACTATCGCGCCAACACTCGCTCCTCGAAACGGAACAATCTTACCTAATCAAGTCATGAAAGCTACCACATCCATCTCACACTACCCATGGACTAATCACACAAATAATTCCCACGTACTACTACGCACTCTGATAAAGGTCAAACATAAAATAAATCTTTTACTCAAGACGACCTTATCTCTAAGGTCTCAATCGTGACATAGTCTAAGGTTCACACTACCATGCCCCCATACTTATCCTTCCAACTAACCACGTTTTCTAACTCACAATAACACCACGCTATCCGTACATAGCACACAATAATGAGATCATCATAACAAGCATACCAAAACTCTAGAGGGTTAAGGATATACCTGTATCCACCGCGTCACTCTAATCATAGGCCTGTCATGCAGGGCGCATAACTGTAGAAGGTGATGAACCAGCCACTGATCCTGAAGGCTGAGTCGTAACATCCGTGCTTCCCTTGGTCGGACAGTTCCTCGCAAAATGGCCCTGCTGGCCGCAAAAATAACAAGCTCCCTTGGCACCACGACATTCCCCGAAATGCGGTCTACCACATCGACCACACCGAGGTAGGTGATCGATCCGCCAACGCCCTTACTTCCTCGAAACTGAACCCTTGGAGCCACGACACGCTCCGAATACTCTGGATGCCACGAAGGTTGTGAGGACCACTGCATCGGGCGGGGTACATAACTAGCTCGCCGAGGTGGTCCGCCTCGAAAGTCGCCAAAAGACCTGTTTGTCTGGCCATCTTCGCGATCGTGTCATTCAGTCGACCTCTCCGTACCTCGCATCCTAGTGCATGAGCTCGCATGCGGCAATGTCCATGCCGGTGAAGAGCTACACTGAACAAGCCTCGTCAAGTAATCATCTAGCGGTGACGTAGCGGTGCACTCTATCCTCCATGGTTGCCACTAAAGCGGGACATACCGAGCCAACGAGTCAAACTCCACGTTATACTCCCGAACCGCACGCCTCTGCTCAAAGATCATAAATCGCCGCGCCCTCCTCATCCGCGGAGGCAAGAAGTGAGTGAGGAATGCCTGCGAGAACTCGCCCCATATCGCTGAAGCGCATGCTCTCCGGACGGCTCCCACGACCAAACCACGATCGCAGATCACGCACCGATGCGAACCTAAGACCAGCGACTCGGTCTCGGCCTTGATCACTCTATGATCCGTCAGAATCGCTTGATGAACTCCTGCCGGATCATCCTCGGCCTCACCCATAAAACTCAAGTGGCTACAACTCGGAAAGTCCGTAGCCTCAAACTATTCGCTCGGGGTGAACCATCGGTGCATCGAACTGAACCAGGCTGATCCAGCAATCCTCATATCGGCCACGACCGCCAAAGAATCGCCATCTCTTGTACTTAACTCCTCTCGCCGCCATGGACCGAGGCTCAGTATCGTGGTCTCAGCAGCCATCTGCTGCGCTCTAAACTCTGGCTGGGCGGCGCCGCAAACTCGCCGTCAAGCATAATCTCGAGCATCGACGCTGCGCCTCGTACTCTCAGATCTCACTAGCAAGACTCGGCTGTCTTGCCCTTCGGGCTCGTTGCCTTGCGCGAGGCATAAGCGGTAAGCGAGATACGTCGAGGGGTCCAACTTACAACATGCCTCTAAGGCACGATCTCGTAATGAGAAGAATGGAAACCAATCCTAAATGTCCTGACCTCACGATTATAGATGTGGTGCACAACACATCGATAATCAAGACTTACTAGACACGGTGCGTAGACACTTTCCGAGGATTAATCGCTCGATACCACTTTTGTCACGACCGATCCGGGGCGTGATAGTGCTACCGGGCACCCTAGTGATACAACATCGAGAAAACCAATGGAAAATAAAACATAAACATGAAACAAGATATATGATCATAAAAGCAACCAAAAATGCGATTTGCTCAGATATATACATAAAACCGAGCTTTAATCCTTTTTACAACCACCCACAACAAGATTACTACAGACCTCTAAGATTTACAACAACTATGACGGGACAGGGCCCCGCCATACCCCTGAATGTACAAGAACCTACAACTCAGGGAACACATACCAATGAATAAGCCTCCGGAGAAATGGAGCTTTCCAATACGCTGAACTGTGATCCTATGAGCGAGGATCCACTACCGATGTACTTCTTGGTGTTATCATATCATAGACTGCCGGCAGTGAGGAAGGTATCCCACGGGCATGATTGATGTTGTGGGCGTGAGACCCATAGTTATATTTGAGTAATGACTTGGAGGGCGTGAGTCCCCGACTAGATATAATTGTTTATATGTGTATCAGTAGTTTGGTTATCATACATGTCTCTGCTTTATATAGACTATTATGATTTCATTTATGATTTTGATTTCACATACTGTACTTGTAGATCGACCTCCTTCGGGGCTGCGTTCATGCCACAGTAGAGTACATCTACCGCCGATCCCCGCTTATAGGATCACATTTCAGCGTATTGGGAAGCTCCGTTCCTTCGGAGGCTTATCTTTTGGTATGTTTTCCCTGAGTCTGTAGGTTCTTGTACATTCAGGGGTATGGCGGGGCCCTGTCCCGTCATAGTTATTGAAAAAAAATCTTAAGGTGCAGAGTAATGTTGTGGCGGGGTTGTAAGGATTATGAATCGTTCAAATGTCGATATTTATATATTTGCAGAAAGGCAAACATTTTGGTTGGCCTATTTTCTTTTATCTTGATCCATATCTAATTGTATGTTTAAGTTTTTATTTCCGCTGGTTTTTCTCTGATGTTGTATCACTAGGGTGCCCGGGGTAAGGCACCAGTCACGGGCCCGGGTTCGGGTCGTGACAATGCTCATGCCTGACTGAAGAGCTACTCTTACACAACCCTCCTTTAGATATTCATCAAGACCCGCGATAAATAGGTACATAATATACTCTCTGCTTGCTAAATCCCTAACTAGTAACAGGGTCGTCTCTTTGCAATCCATACTTTCTGCTACTGGTCGTGGAACTGAAGGTTCAAATATCATGGCCGCAGAGAATCGCCGTGTGCTAGACTCTCTTGGGTCGACATCGCGTAACTCCCGAATGAAGCACCACCTCGGTGATGATTGGGCTGCCTCTCGTAACCTCTCAGGTTTACTCGCAGCCTTCCTCGGCCTTCTCGGGCGGGTTGCCTGCGCGGAGGCATAATCGGTAAGGGAAAGAATTACGTTAGAGGTCCAACTTATAATCCGCATTTCAAGGCACGATCTCGAGTGAGAAGAATGGAAACCAATCCTAAATATCCTATAGCCTCACGATTATTGGTGGTGCACAACACACCGATAATCAATACTCTACTAGATACGGTCTGTAGACACTTTCCGAGGATTAACTGCTCTGATACCACTTTTGTCACGACCCGAACCCGGGCCCGTGACTGGTGCCTTACCCGGGCACCCAAGTAGACATACATCAGAGTAACCAGCGGAAAATAAAAACAAGACATGAAACAATATGAAGTGAGAAACAGTTTATCTGAGAAAAGTTGCCTTTCGGCATATATATAAAAATGTTTGAACAGTTACATCCCTTTTACAAACCCTGCCCACAACAGTACTACAGACCTCTAAGAATGTTATAACAACAATGGCGGGACAGGGCCCCGCCATACCCCTGAATGTAAGTACCTACAACGACAGGGGACTATACCAAAGATAAGCCTCCGGAGACACGGAGCTTCCCAAAACGCTGAACTGTGACCCTATGAGCGAGGATCAACAACTGGTGTACCTCTACCTGCGGCATGAACGCAGCCCCCCGAAGGAGGTCAGTACAACAGGTACCAAGTATGTGAAACTGAAAATACTGTAAATGAAATCATAATAATCTATATAAAACAGAAGACATATATGATAACCAATTTACGATACACAATATGTAAGAAGTCATGTCAAGTCGTGACTCACGCCTTAAAGTCATCACTCAAATATAACCATGGGTCTCATGCCCACAATATCAATCATGCGTGGAATTCCTTCCTCATCACGGCGAATAATGATATAAAAGCACCAAGGAATACATATGAACACGAGTCCCACTGTGTCATAATAAACCGTCACGGTAAGTACGAAGGCATAGCCGACTACTAAAACCCAGTACCAACAATGCCATAAAGCGTATCACGAGGTCTTTCTAGACGCCACATGATCGAAAGCCGCCACTCGCCTCGATCGATGTGCGCGTCTAATCCTGAACTTACCGCAGACTCGCGATAGGCCACACATAGGCTCGCATGAGGTATTCTCGCATCGGGGCAGCTAACCCACGGCATCCTCACGGACTCGTAGTCGCATGGCCACATAGACCGCATGAGGTAATTACCCGACACTAACACGAACTCGTAGCTCCGCATAGGTCCTCGGACCCGCATGAGGCATCCTCGCGTTGGGCAGACTTAACCCCGATATCATGTCAAGAGGAGTGGTACAATACTAACATAACGGCTTATCGTTAAACAACATAAGCACTATCAAGGAAACACCTTTACACAAACATCACAAGACACTAACATACGTAGCATCCTAACATGTTTACTTATCAAACCAACAAGAAAGTATTACAAGACTATCACAAACCAACATAGTCAAGTTATTCACACAAGGTACTTTCTATTTTATGTCAACAAGTTCGGGTTTTTATCCTCAAAGTACTTCATACATTAACTCTTTAAAAACCAAGTACTCATTGCTCACGAATGAGGTTTCACACTTTTTAACAAAATTTATATCAAGTCAATTAAGTCAAGTCTCTTATCTTTTAAGATCAAGTCTCTTATTTTCAAAAGATTCATAGATCATAGTTTTGACACTTAACAACGTAATCTCCTTTTTAAAACAATTTGAGTAACATATGCCTTATGTGTGAGTAGGTTATTCTTGTTTATAGAAATCTTATTAAAGCAGCCATGATCTAGGAAATGTAATACAATTTTGTCTTATCTTAGCTTCTATGCAGATGGAGGTTTCTACTGGTTTTAATAATACTTAATTAGTCAATACATTTTCCTTTATTAACGCTGCAGTGGTTTGTTCGATACTTATTCTCATTTCCGCAATCAATATAAGGCTTTCTTAAACAATTAAGTAAACCGTTCCTTTTATCTCTCTTATGTCGTTATACCTAACTTCCCATAAAGCTAGTATAACTCTTAAGCTTTTAAAACCAAGTATTACTCTTCTTTCAAAAAGGATTCTTAATTTTTTTGAAATACTTCAAGATTCTTATTATTTAAAACTCAAGTCAAAAGACATCAAGTAAAACCACGTTCGCTTAACATACGCACGTCTATCGTACTATATATTCTTTTAAAATATCATGCTCAAGAGGATAGGAAGAATCACATACCTCCTACGAAATCCACCGCCAAGTCGAATATGTCGCGCAGAGTATCAACCTATAATAGTCAAATACGCCTATCAACGTCTAGACTAATCAGTAGAATATTCTAAGCGTAAGGTTCTTATTGCTACGGAAAATCGGGCAAAGACTTCCCTACCCCAAAATACACAAGTCATCAGAATCTGAGTCCCATGTAATTACAATTCAATTCTCTTCTCTTATACCATCCTTCTATACATCTTATACCCAATTCTAAACTTCTACAATATGTAATCTCCAATTACAATAGAAGGATAAGATTATTTACCTCGTTAAGCCCAAAATTATCCAAGTTTAAATGTCGATCTGAACAACGCTTAGCTCCTAATCCGTGCGCTCCAATTCGCTCCAAGAAACCCTTAGAAGTTCTACACAACTTCTACTTAATACTTCAACCACTATGAAGATTTTTCCTAGGGTTTCGTTTTGTGACTAAAGAAAGTATAGTAGTATTTCCTGCTCTTAGTATTGAAATAACTTTGGAATACTACAAGTTATTTGGGCTAAGGTATTTTGGAATTGTAACAATACTGAGAATACTTTTCTACCAAGGGGGTATTTCACGAGAACTATCAAGGGGGTACTTGGTAGGCCTTCTGAGGAGGGGTGGTTTGGACGAGAGTCAAGAGGAGGTGGAAGGATTTTAAGACTTAGAATTTTTTAAGGGATGAAGAAATCCTTCAACTAAGGGGTATTTATAGGACTACCAAGGGCCAAGATTAAGGCAAGTGGAGGGCAAGTGGAGGCGGGGATTTGGCAAGTGTAACCTTATCCATCTACTCCAAAAATATCACAAAAATATCCTACCTAACCTTGACCAATGTTCAAGGACTTTTTCTTGACAAAGCGTGCAAACAATTGCCCATAATGCCGTCCACTGGAGGTGACAAGTGTCGCCTCGTTGGTCCAAAATATTTCATCTCTGAAAAATCCGCAAAAATTAAATTATTGAACACGCAAAATTCACTTACAAGGTTCGAAAATTTTCCATGGAAAAACAAATCTTTTCGCTAGTTGTGCACAATTTCGTCCTTTGCCTAATTAAGGCTTACACTTTCACGTCGTCCTCACATACATACCGAAATACGGGTATAACAATAACATGCCCCTAATCCTCATCGTGGGTACATGTCTTCGTGGGAGCTAGCCCACGAGTAATAGTCGTACATAGTATGGTCGCATGCCCCTAATCCTCATCGTATAAGCATGGCCATGGGTAATAAAACAACCGAATCTAACCCCTCCCGGTCACATGCCGGAATCCCACATCGTATAAGCATGTCCAAGGATCAATCATAATGGAAGCATACGTGGAATCGGCATCACCGCGTCGATGCCCAAGTAAACTTACAACAAGGCACCAATTCTCCAACCGAGAGTCACGACAACGTAAACATATAATACTTGCACTCAAAGCTATCACAAGCAAACATAGGCAAGTTCATTAAACCTTTAGACTTCCATTTTTATAAACTCATGGCACTTTGCTTTCACATAAAAATCAGGAATTTAACCCAAAGTACTACGTGCTTACATCCTTTTCAAAAGACTCATTTTGATATAAAACCCCAAGATACTAACACGTAGTATCAAGGCTTGTTTACATTTTTCCTAAGTCACTACACTTTTAGAAATATATTTTTCGGCTTCTAAATCAAGTGACTTCTTTCCTTAAAACTTTAGCAATTGATGCTTTTAAATCCATTTGCCTTTCTTTATTTCAAAACATTTATCATTACATAGAGTGAACCACTCTTTTAACTTTCCATAAAGCTATTATAACCCACTTCCCATAAAGTCGTTATACTAACTTTATACTTTAGGCAAATACATTCTTTTTATAACCAAGAGACTTATACTTTCGAAAACCAAGTATCGTATACTTTCAAAAATACTTCAAGTCTCTTATCTTTTAGAATCAAGTTTCGTAGTTCATAGTCTTAACACTTCATAACGTAAACTCTTTAAATTAAGCAACATATGTCGTATATGTGTGAATAGGTTATACTTGTTTATAATGATCTCATTAAAGCAACCATGATCTAGAAAATGTAATACAATTTTGTCTTATCTTAGCTTCTATGCAGATGGAGAATTCTACTTGTTTTAATATTGTCACGACCCGAACCCGGGCCCGTGACTGGTGCCTTACCCGGGCACCCAAGTAGTCATACATCAGAGAAATCAGCAGAACATAAAAACAAGACATGAATCAAATGTAAAATGAGACACATTTTATCTGAGAGAAAGTCGCCTTTCGGCATATATATATACAAAGTTTGAACAAGTTACATCCTTTACAACCCCGCCACAATAAAGTTACATACCTCTAAGATTTTTATAAGAACTATGGCGGACAGGGCTCGCCATACCCGAATGTACAAGAACCTACAACTCAGGGAAAACATACTAAAAGATAAGCCTCGGAGAAACGGAGCTTCCTATCTGTCAATGCGATCCTATGGCGAGGATCAACGATCGGTGTACCTCTACTGCGGATGAACGCAGCCCCGGGCGAGGTCAAGACAACAGTACCAAGTATGTGAAACGAGCGAAATATTGTAAGTGAAATCATAACTATATAAAACAGAGACATGTATGATGACCAAACTACGATTCACAATATAATCTAGCGCATATACAAGTCGTGGACTCACGCCCGTAAAGTCATCACTCAAATATCACTCGGGAATTTAACCCGAACGGCGCACGCCCCAAGTCTTACCTGGTAGCAAGCATGGCCATGGAACCATCCTAATGGAAGATACCCGTGGGCCACCCATCGTGTCGATGTCCAAAGTTAATCGCCAGCTAACACTCCTAATGGAAGCATACCCGTGGGCCACCCATCGTGTCAGTATGTCCCAAAAGGAAATAACAAAATAACAATCAAAGTGGAAGCATACTCGTGGGCCACCCATCGTGTCAGTATGTCCAAAAACAAACAACAAGATCACACTCCTAATGGAAGCATACCCGTGGGCCACCCATCGTGTCAGTATGTCCAAAAGGATCGATATAGTGGAAGCATACCCGTGGGCCACCCATCGTGTCAGTATGTCCATCAATCAATCAGACAGCCGGCCCTCCAACGAGAGACGCGGTAGTACAGAAATACAACACTTGCACAACAAAGGATATCCCCACAAGCATAGGCAAGTTCAACATACTCAAAGACTCTTTATTTTATTACAACAAATCCGGGTTTTAACCCCAAAGTACTACATACATTAATCCTTTCAAAAAGACCTCCTTTTTACGTAAAAACAACTCGATACTATTATCCGTAGTACCAAATACGTTCATGTTTTAAAATCAAGTACTTTACACTGTTTTAAACCAAGTGGCTTATACTTTTAGAATAACGTCAAGTAACAACATTCTTTTCCAAAAGTTCAAGTTTGCCTAATTTCAGATACTCAAGTCTTTTAGTTTCGAAAGATTTCATAGATTATAGTCTTAATCAAATAACATACTCTCTTTTAAAACAATAAGCCTTATGTGTGAGTAGGTTATTCTTGTTTATAACAATCTTATAAAAGCAGCCATGATCTAGGAAATGTAATACAATTTTGTCTTATCTTAGCTTCTATGCAGATGGAGGTTTCTACTGGTTTTAATATAATAACTTTATTAGTCAAAACATTTCCCTTTATTAATGCCGCGATGGTTAGCTTCGATACTTATTCGATTTCAAATCAAGAAACATTCTTCCTTTTAAAAACCAAGTACTCATTACTCACGAATGAGGTTTCACACTTTTTAACAAAATTCATATTAATTCAATTAAGTCAAGTCTCTTATCTTTTAAGATCAAGTCTCTTAACTTCTACAATCAATAAATCATTCTTTTTATCTCTCTTAAGTCGTTATACCTAACTTCCCATAAAGCTGGTATAACTCTTAAGCTTTCAAAACCAAGTATTACTCTTCTTTCAAAAACGATTCTTAATTCTTTTGAAATACTTCAAGATTCTTATTATTTAAAACTCAAGTCAAAAGACATCGGAGTAAAACCACGTTCAGTTAACACACGTACGCCTACCGTACTATATATATTCTTTTAAAATATCATGCTCAGGAAGAATCACATACCTCGCGACGATTATCGACTATTAGCAAAACGCTCCAAAGTACTGTAATCCTGCTAGCCTTGTCCACCTTTCAAGTAGAACACGCTACTCGCAGTACTTCAACCTATACCGGTTATACAAGTCTATCAATGTCTAGACTACTCAGAGAATAAATCTAGATACAAGATTCTACGGAAAATCAAGCAAAGACTTCCCTACCCACAATTTCACAAGTCATCAGAATACAAATCCTATGTAAGTCTGATTCAATTCCCTTCTTATATACCTTCCTTGTATATAACTTATACTTAATTCTTAAACTTCAACAGTATGTAAACTCTTATTTCAATAGAAGGTCAAGAGTATTTACCTCGATAAGCCCAAAATTATCCAAGTTTAAATGTCGATCCTGAGCAACGTTTAGCTCCTACTCTGGGCGCTCCAACCCGCTCCAAACAACCCTTAGAAGTTCCCAAATAACTTCTACTTAGCACTTCAACCAACTATGAAGATTTTCCTTAGGGTTTCGTTTTGAGACTAAAAGGACATAAGGTAGTATTTTCGGGCTCTACGTATAGAGGTAACTTTGGAATACTACAAGGTATAAGGCTAAGGTATTTTGGAATAGTAACAATACTTGGAGAGTATTTCTCTACCAAAAAGGGGGTATTTTACGAGAACAATACTCAAGAGGGGAGGGTACCTCTACCAAGGCTTTCTGGGGAGGAGGCTCTTTGGACGAGAGCTTCTACAAGAGGGGGAGGATTTTCAAGACTTAGAAATGTGTGTAGTGGATGAAGAAGTCTTCAACCAAGGGGGGTATTTATAGGAAAACCAATGGACAAGATCAAGACAAGTGGGGGCAAGTGGAGGGTCAAGATTTGCCCAAGTGCACCCTAACCCTACTCTACAAATCCCTCACAAACATTGACCCAAGTTTTAGGCAACAAAACATGGACGAAAAACGTGCCCACATCGTCCACTAGAACGCCCACTTGAGGGTGACAAGTGTCGCCCTCACGTTGGTCCAAAATATTTCATTTCTCGGAAAAATCCGCAAAAATTATAAATGACATAGCCGTAATTTTCCCTTCGCAAAGTTCGGAAAACGTTTCGTCGAAAAACAATTCGTTTCGTGGGTTGTGCACAAATTTTCGTCCTATGCCTAACTTAAGGCTCAAACTTTTGTACGTACGTCCTCCTTTATTAACGCTGCAATGGCTTGTTCGATACTTATTCTCATTCGTGCCGTAAATTAGCCAAGTCAACTTGGCTCCAAAATACCTCCTAACGACTCTTACCAACATCCCCCATAAGACTTGGTAAGAACTTAGGATAACTTAGACGTAACCCTTACGTAGAGTAAATCAACATACATACTTCTTAACTTCTAAGAGTAGAAGGAATCATGAAATAGTACTACATGTATATTCAATACATAGAATCATGTCAAAAGAAGGAAGAGGTTCACATACCTCGCGACGATTATCGACAAGTAGCAAAATGCTCCAAAGTACTTCAACCTTGATAGCTATTCCATCCTTCAAGTAGAATACGCTATACTTAGTACTTCAACCTATAATGGCCATAATACGTCCATTAAACCTCTAGCTTTAAACGTAGAATATTCTAAGTGCAAAGTCACTAAATTCTACGGAAAATCGGGCAGCACTTCCTTTGTTTCTACATACTTTGCCACCTTTTTCAAGGCCGAATTCAATAACCAAACACACCACATTTAAGGCCCAATACAACAACCAATCAAAGGGGATTACACTCCTAACAGTACGTGTAAAATTCCGCCCAACAATTGACATTAAACTAGTCCACAATACAAATGCCAATTTCGCCAAAAAGGTGTAACAACTTATCAACCTTTCCAATCCTTTTCAATCCAAGTTCTTAGGTCAAACATGTTATTTAGTCATTGTCACGACCCGTTCCGGGGCCCGTGACTGGTGCCTTACTCGGGCACCCAACCAGTCATACATCAGAGAAAATCAGCGGAAATATAAAACAAGACATAAACATGCTTGTAAAATGAGACACGCTTTATCGATGAAAAGCTTGCCTTTCAAGATATATATATAACCCAAGTTTTTGCAGTTACATCCCTACTTTACAATAGGACTACAGACCTCTAAGGAAGTAAAGAACTATTGCGAGATAGGGCACCGCCATACCCTGAATGTACTAACTATCTACAATACAGGGAGATCATACCAAAAGTAGAGCCTCGGAGAAGATGGAGCTCACGACACCAATGCAAAGAGATCCTAAGGATGTGGATCTAGCACTGCTTGCCTCTTACTGCGGCATGAACGCAGCCCCAAGGAGGTCATACAATGGTACTAAGTATGCGAAATCGTAAAGTACTTAAATGAAAACATATCATTTTAAAACCGGTTTACAAATATGTATGAAACAACCAAGGAAACCGCACATAGTGTCACATCACAAACAAGAGCAACAATAGGTAAATCAGAATAGTCTTTTCTAGGCTGCGAATGATCGAGCAGGCCAATTGCCGTAGTATCACCATGCAAGCCTAATCCTGGACTCCCGTAGTCTGCATAGGCCACTCACGTAGGCCCGCATAGGGTATATAACCCCGCATCGAGGGTAGCTACTCCTCGGCATCGTCCTGGACTCGTAGTCCGCATGGCCACATAGACCGCATGAGGTATAACCCCGCACAATAACACGAACTCCGCAGCTCGCATAGGTCCTCTGGACCCGCATGAGGTATTCTCGAATCATGGTCCTGCATCGCTGAGTCTACCCCGTCGGAGGCGCTTAACCCCTTAATATGTCAAGAGGTGAGTGATATTACACTAACATAACAGCTTATCGTTAAACAACATAAGCACAACAAGAATACTCTCTTATACAAACGTTACAAGACACTAACACACATAGCATCATACCATATCTACTTATCAAACCATCTTATTATTCTTTTCACAAATCAATAAGTCTGTTATAAACACATAGGCAAACTGTTTCTTTTATCATTCTTAAGTGGTTATACCTAACTTCCCATAAAGCTAGTATAACTCTTAAGCTTCGCTTTAAAACCAATTAGTTCTCTTACTAAAAATGATTCGGATTCTTTGAAATGCTTTGAGATCCTTATTATTCGTGCTTAAGTCGCGAGACATTGCCGTAAGTATTATTGAGCTTAAGTCAAAAGACATTGCCATAGTTAATATTCAGTTAACACATGTACGTCTACCGTACTACATATATATTTTAAAATATCATGCTTAGGAAGAATCACATACCTTCTCAGCGAAAACCACCTGCCAAGTTGAATATGTCGCACGCAGAGAATCAACCTATAATAGTCAGACACGTCTATCAACGTTCAGACTACTCTGAAAACAGTTCTAAGCAGAGGGTTCTCTATCCTACGGAAAATTGGGCAGCACTTCCCTACCCGGTGAGCTACTCAAGTTCATCGTGAAAACAAATCTAAGTAAATCTTTGATTATTCTTCTTTTAAACCCTTCTACTGTGATAACAGTTCAATTCTATTCTTTAATATCCTTCTAAGTATTTATACTTATTTCTATACTTCTACAGTATGTATTCTCTAATTATAAAAGAAGGACAAGTTTATTTACCTCGGTAAGCCCAATAATATCCTAGATAAAAGTCGCGCCTGAGCAAGGTTTAGCTCCTAAGTTGTACGCTCCGGTAGCTCCAAGAAAACCTTAGAAGTTCTTCACAACTTCTACTAAGGACTAAGGGATTTGGGCTAGGGTATTTTGGGCATTATAACAATACTAGAAGGCAACTTTTCTACCAAGGAGGGTAGATTTCGGCTAGGCTAGGGGAGGGGTTGCCTCGCCAAGCTCGCTCAAAGGGGTGTGTTGGACGAAAAAGGCTACAAGGGAGAGGGAAGGATTTTCAAGATTTGGAAAGGAATTTGTGGATGAAGAACTCTTCATCTTAAGGGGGTATTTATAGGTCAAGACATGGCCAACCAAGGGCCAAGATTTAGCCAAGTGCTAGGCAAGTGTAAGGCCAAGATTAGGGCAAGTGTCCTTGGCCAACTTGCACACAAAATATCATACCAACTACATGACAAAGATGGCCATCCATTCGGCCCTATTGCCGTGACAAGTCCACCAATGAGAGAGTGACAAGTGTTGCCCTCTCGTTGGTCCAAAGTGTTTCGTCTCTCGGAAAAATCCGCAAAAATTAGAAATGGCATAGCCGGAATTTACCCTACGAAAGTTGTGGAAACGTTTCGTCGGAAAACTATTCGTTTTGTGAGTTGTGCCCAAAACAAACGTCCAAGGCCTAAACTTTAAGGCCAAACTTTTTGTACGTATTCCCTTACGTACATACTCTGGAAATACGGGGTATAACATTCTCCCCTCCTTAGAAACATTCGTCCCGAATGTTCCTTCCCAAGACAGATAACGATAAGGTTCTTCATAACTTAAACAGTTTGCAAAAGCCACACACGGCCACAAAACAACACTTAGGCACAAACGATAATGAAAATTTACAAGTAGGAAAGTGAACTACCTGGAGGTGTGGGGAATAGGTGAGGATACTTCTGCCTCATGTCCTCCTCAGCTTCCCACGTCATCTCCTCCCTGAGCTCGTTCCGCCACAGAACTTTGACGGAAGCCACGTCCTTGGTCCGCAGACGCCTAACCTGACGATCGATTATCGCTATGGGAATCTCCTCATACGATAACCCCTCGGTCACTGACATCGTCAACGGGTGTACCCTAGATGGATCCCGATACATCTCTCAACATAGAAACATGAAACACGGATGCACCGCTTCCAGATCGGACGGCAGATCCAACTCGTAGGCAACCTTGTCTACCTCGCGACAACTGAAACGCCCAATATACTGGGCCGAAGTTTCTTCTTCCCGAATCTCATCACACCTTCATGGGTGACACCTTTAGAAAACCCAATCATGAAACTTCGAACTCCGGATGCCGACGACGATGATCTCGTATATGACTTCGCCGACTACGAGCCGCCAAGAACCTCTCTGGATAAGCTTCACCTTATCCATCGCCTTCGCACCAACCGTCCCACTAGCCGCACTCTCGCCCACATCGAACCAACCTATAGGCGACCGCATTTCTCCCATACAAGGCCTCATAAGGCGCCATCCGAATACTAGAGTGGTAGCTATTATTGTACGCAAACTCAACTAGAGGCAAATGATCCTCCTGCTACCCTCGAAGTCGATAACACAGCTCGCAGTGATATCCTCAAGAGTGCGGATAGTGCGCTCGCTGCCCGTCCGTCGTGGATGGAATGCGATTTCGAGCTCACCGCCCCTAAACCTCTCGAAAGACCTCAGGAAGTTAGCCAGAATCGGGCTCTTGCGATATATGATCGAAATAGGGACTCCATGGTCTCGACGATCTCTCGATGTAAAGTTCGCATAATCTCACCGAAAAGTCGCCCCGACGGAAGAAAGTGGGCTGATTTTCGCACTTCGACGATAACCCATATAGAATCATGTCTCCTCCGAGTGCGAGGTAATCTCGTGATGAAGTCCATGTTGATCACCTCCCACTTCCGGTCGGGATCTCTATCGTCAGAATAAAACCACCAGCCTCTGGTGCTCTACCTTCACCCGACAACACGCATCGAGCTACGAACTCGCAACGCCCCTCTTCAAGCCATCCCACCAATACATGATCTAAGGTCGTGGTACATCTTGGTCGACTTCGGATGGATAGAGTAACGCGCCTTGTGCTTCCCCAAGAACTCGCCGCCAAGTCTCAAACATCCGGAACACACAACTCGCTCAAACCTTAGCACCCCATCGTGCTACCAAAAGGACCTTGCCTCACGAAGAGTCAGATCACGATAACGTGTCAAAGCGATCTCGAATTGCCTCTTCACCTCGCGACGATGGAAGACTCGCAACCTCACGAACTCGAACCCCACCGCTATCGTAATCAATCAAACGGACACCAAGGCTCGCTAATCGATGAAAATCACGAACCATGTCCTCCTCTCTAGTCGCACATCCGATAGGCTCCCATCGACTACGACTAAGAGCATCTGTCACAACATTGGCTTTCCCGTGGTACAGGATATCAACATCGTAATCCTTAAGCAACTCTAACCACCGTCTCGCTGTAAGTTCAGCTCCTCCGTCAAGATATACTTGGAGGCTCTTGTGGTGCAGATAAATATCCACGTGAACCCCATACAAATAGTGCCTCCAGATCTTCAAAGCGTGAATCACACCGCCAACTCCAAATCATGGGTGGGTAGTTCCTCCGTGTTTCTTAAGTTGCTGGACGCGTACGCTATAACCTTGCCATGCCGCATCAACACACATCCCAACCCGATGCCCGACGATCGCAATACACAACATAACCGCTCGACCTGCGGAAGAGTAAGAACGGGCGCTGCCGCCTCTTTTCAAGAATCGAAACCCCGCCACAAGCATCACCCATCAAACTTGGCCGCTTTCTCGAGTCACCTAGTCAATGGTGCGTAGATAGAAGCAAACTTCCACGAACCGCGATAATATCTCGCAAGGCCTAAAATCGCGAACCTCTGCTGAGTAGTAGGTCAGGCCAAGTCTCGATCGCCTCGATCTTGGCCGTATCCACTCGAATGCCATCGGCCCCGGCAATATGCCCAAGAAAAGCCACCAAGTCAACCAAAACTCACATTTGGAAAACTTGGCGATAAATGGCTGGTCTCGAGAATCACAAGACAGCCTCAAATGCTCGCATGCTCCCCGCTCGAGCGAATAAACTAAGATATCATCAATGAACACTATCACAAACGTGTCCAAAAATGGTTTAAACACTCGGTTCATCAAATCCATGAATACCACGAGCATCGTCAACCCAAAAGACATGACTCAACTCATAATGCGTCACGTCCGAATGCGATCTAGGGACATCCACCTCTCGACTTCGCACTGATGATAGCCCGATCGCAGATCAATCTTGAGAAACATCTCGCACTCGCAATCGGTCGAACAAATCATCAATCCCGGAAGGGTATCGTTTAATGGTCACCTTGTTCACCGTCAGAATCAACACATGCGCAGCGGCCCCGCCCTTCTTCTTCACGAACAATACCGCGCTCCCGGGAGAAACACTAGGCCCGATGAAGCCCTTCTCCAAAGAAATCCCTAAGCCGATCCTTCAACTCTCTCAACTCGGCAAAGCCATTAGTATGGCGGAATGGAAATAGCCGAGTGTCCGCAATATGTCTATACAAAACTCAATCTCCTCTGTGAGGGATACCCGGAGGTCATCGAAACACGTCTGGGAACTCTCTCGACCATCGAACCGACGGAAAATCTGGTACCGCAGCCTTCAGATCAAACACCCGAACGAGATGGTAGATATACCCTTCGCACCATCTTCCTAGCCTCGAGGTAGAAATAAACCTACCCTCGCGATACCGTGCTCTCCCACTCAACAACCGGCTCTCAGAAACTGAACTGCATTACTTCTCTCTCAGTCTACATTGGCGTAGCAAGAAGCTAGCCAATCCATCCCCATGATCACGCCGGTCAATCATCTCCAACTCTATCAAGTCGGCTAGTGGTCCGACGATCAGAATGGTCACAGACAAGCTCTATATACCCGCCGAGCTACCACCGAATCACCCATCGCGTAGCTACCTCGAAAGGTCTATGGACTCGTGCTCTATCCCTATCCTACTAGCAACAAGGGAGATATATAGGACAAAGTAGAACCCGGATCTATCAAAGCATACACATCAAACCGAACCGATAAGGTACAGTGGACGACATCGGTGAGGCCTCCGATCTGTCGTTGGCCGACAAAGCATAAATGCGGTTCCGAGGACCGCTAGAATCCGGGACCGCGCCACGACCGCCGCGACCTGCTGGTCCATGAGTACCTTGCCCTCCGGGCGAGTATGCTTCGGGATGAAGAAGACCCGAAAGAACTCAGTGGTGACTTACCATCAAGATCGCCTTTGGTCGGACAAGCTCGCATAGTGACCCGCTGGCCACAATCAAACAAGCTCCCGTAGCAGCACCACAACTCCCGGTGGGATCTACCGTGACGGCCACACCGAGGGGTGGTCCCGATCGCCGCACTCGCCGCTCGACGCTCAAGTCCCGGGCCCCGGTTCGCCTCAATATCTCGGCCGTCTGAGGACGGTGCAGAGTGCTCGAGCCGGGCGTGGTGCACCCAGATCGCTGCCGAGGCCGCCACCACGATAGCCACCAAAAGACCGCTGCCCCGGCCTTCTTCTCGCCGCCGTCACAACCCGCTTGCCTCTACGCCTCGCATCCAAGAGCATGAGCTGCGTGCGGTAATGTACATACCCGCTAAAGAGAAACACCCGCATACGACTCGCCATATAATCATCTAGCCCGTGACGTAGCGGTGCACCTATCCTCCATATTCGCTACGATGCCGGGACATATCGAGCCAATGAATCAAACTCGACATTGTACTCCCGACAAGGTCGTCCTCTCGCCTCGCCAGCAAAAAATCTATCACCGCGCCTCCTATCCGTGAGGCAAGAAGTGAGTGAGGAAAGCCTCGAGAACTCATCCCAATGGCGGGACGCGTGCTCTCCCGGGATAACTCCCACGAATCAAACCAATCGATCGCGTATCACGCAATTATATGAACCAAAGATCGCGGACCGGTCTCCGACGCCCGATCACTCTCAAAATCCTTCAGAGCCGATTTGATGAACTCCTGCGGATCATCCTCCGCCTCGACGATAAAACTCGGGCGCTACAACTCGAAGTCTCGTAGCCTCAAACTCTCGCCTCGTGAACCACGGCACGATCGGGCTGGATCGAATCGCCAGATTCAAATGCCTCATGTTCGCCACGATCCCAGCCAATAGCCGGGCCATCTCCTTGTACCCTATCTCTCCGCCCAGCCGTGGGACAGAGGTGCGGTATTGTAGTCTCATCACCGGCCGCTGCGCCCTAAACCTCTCGGTCGGCGGCGTCGTAGAACTCGCTGCCTCGTATAGATCGGGCCCGAGCCTCGTGACTCTAGGTGTCCCACTAGCGGCTCCTCGCTTTGCCCTTCTCGGGGCCCGGGTTGCCTTACGTGAGGCATAATCATACAAAAAGGAATACGTTAGAGGTCCAACTTTAACACAAATTTCTAAAGCACGATCTCAGAGTGAGAAGAATGGAAACCAATCCTAAATATCCTATAGCCTCCTCGATTATTGATGTGTGCACAACACAATCGATAATCAAGACTCTACTAGATACGGTCAGTAGACACTTTCCGAGGATTAATCGCTTCGATACCACTTTTGTCACGACTGCCCGGTTCGTGGATCGTGCCTTACTCGGGCACCCAAGCAGTCATACATCAGAGAAAATCAGCGGAAATATAAAACAAGACATAAAACAGTTGTAAAATGAGACACAGTTTATCTGATGAAAAGCTTGCCTTTTGGCATATATATATAACCCAAGTTTTTGCAGTTACATCCCAACTGTACAATAGGACTACAAACCTCTAAGGAAGTAAACAACTATGGCGAGACAGGGCCCCGCCATACCCTGAATGTACAAACTATCTACAATACAGGGAGATCATACCAAAAAGTAGAGCCTCCGGAGAAGATGGAGCTCCTGACACCAATGCAAAAAGATCCTAAGGATGTGGATCTAGCACTGCCGCTTACCGCGCATGAACGCAGCCCCCCGAAGGAGGTCAGTACAACAGGTACTAAGTATGTGAAACTGTAAAGTACTTAAATGAAAACATATCATTTTTAAAACCAGTTTACAAATATGTATGAAACAACCAAGGAAACCGCACATAGTGCCACATCACAAACAAGAGCAACAATAGGTAAACAGAATAGTCTTTTCTAGGTCGCGAATGATCGGCAGGCCAATTGCCCGTAGTATCACCATGCAAGCCTAACTCGACTCCGTAGTCCGCATAGGCCACTCACGTAGGCCCGCATAGGTATATAACCTCGCATCGAGGGTAGCTACTCCTCGGCATCGCCCCGACTCGTAGTCCGCATGGCCACATGTACCGCACGAGGTATAACCCCGCACACTAACACGAACTCCCGCAGCTCGCATAGGTCCTTCCGACCCGCATGAGGTATTCTCGAATCATGGTCCTGCATCACCGAAGTCTACCCCGCATCGGAGGGCAGCTTAACCCCCGGTAACATGTCAAGAGGTGAGTGATATTACACTATCATAACAGCTTATCGTTAAACAACATAAGCACAACAAGAATACTCTCTTATACAAACGTTACAAGACACTAACACACATAGCATCATATCATATCTACTTATCAAACCATCTTATTATTCTTTTCACAAATCAATAAATGCATTATAAACACATAGGCAAACTGCTTTCTTTTATCATTCTTAAGTGGTTATACCTAACTTCCCATAAAGCTAGTATAACTCTTAAGCTTCGCTTTAAAACCAATTAGTTCTCTTCTGTTAAAAATGATTGGTATTCTTTTGAAATGCTTTGATCCTTATTATTCGTGCTTAAGTCGAGACATCGTAAGTATTATTCAGGCTTAAGTCAAAAGACATTGTCGTAGTTAATATTCAGTTAACACATGTACGTCTACCATACTACATATATATTTTAAAATATCATGCTTAGGAAGAATCACATACCTTCTCAGCGAAAACCACCTGCCAAGTTGAATATGTCGCACGCAGAGAATCAACCTATAATAGTCGACACGCCTATCAACGCTCAGACTACTCAAAATGGGCTAAGCAGAGGGTTCTCTATCCTACGGAAAATTGGGCAGACTTCCCTACCCGGTGAGCTACTCAAGTTCATCGTGAAAACAAATCCTAAGTAAGTACAAATTTTTGATTATTCTTCTTTAAACCCTTCATGTGATAACTGTTCAATTCTATTCTTTAATATCCTCCTAAGTATTTATACTTATTTCTATACTTCTACAGATGTATTCTCTAATTATAAAGAAGGACAAGTTTATTTACCTCGGTAAGCCCAATAATATCCTAGATAAAAGTCGCTGAGCAAGGTTTAGCTCCTAAGTTGTACGCTCCCAGTAGCTCTAAGAAAACCTTAAGTTCTTCACAACTTCTACTAAGGACTAAGGGATTTGGGCTAGGTATTTTGGGCATTATAACAATACTAGAAGGAAACTTTTCTACCAAGGGAGGGGGTAGATTTCGGCTAGGCTAGGGGAGTGGTTTCTGCCAAGCTCACCAAAGGGGTGTGACGAAAAGGGCTACAAGGAGAGGAAAGATTTTCAAGACTTGGAAAGGAATTTGTGGATGAAGAACTCTTCATCTTGGGGGTATTTATAGGTCAAGACACGGCCAACCAAGGGCCAAGATTTAGCCAAGTTCTAGGCAAGTGTAAGGCCAAGATTGGGCAAGTGTCCTTGCCAACTTGCACACAAAATATCCTACCAACTACATGACAAAGATGGCCATCCATTCGGCCCTATTGCTGTGACAAGTCCACCAATGAGAGGGTGACAAGTGTTGCCCTCTCGTTGGTCCAAAGTGTTTCGTCTCTCGGAAAAATCCGCAAAAATTAGAAATGGCATAGCCGGAATTTACCCTACGAAAGCTGTGGAAACGTTTCGTCGGAAAACTATTCGTTTTGTGAGTTGTGCCCAAAACAAACGTCCAAGGCCTAAACTTTAAGGCCAACTTTAGACGTATTCCTTACGCATACTGAAATACGGGTATAACACCATAAACAACTTCAACAACTACAATTTCCTTCTTTATATAACATGTGACAACTTAAACTAATACTCAAATCGAATTGTAATCTTAAGAGCTAAACATGCTAGTTTTCGGGTTAGAGTTCCAATATCCATAACACTTATCAATTTCATAATAAACACACCTCATGCTTGCTAATATCCATAGCTACAACAATAAGTAATCTTAATTACTAAAACGACAAGAATTATACCTTTTTAAGCCCTTAATCTTCCCAAGATTCAAAGTCGCTCCTTAGCAATTCTTAGCTCCTTTCCTTATGTTCCAACCCGCTCCAAGCACTCCTTAGAAGCCTATGAAGAACTCATCTTCAAGTTCCAACTTCAAAGTTGAAGAACTCCTTAAGTTCCCGCGCGACTAATACGAAAAACGCCACTTTTCCAAATCTTTCTATTGAGATAACCTTACAATACTCTTAGGAATATTGGGTTTAAGTCTTGTGAATTATCATCCACAATTGCAAAATTTTGTCTTCAAAAATAAGCCTAAAGCCGAGAGCCCCCTCCCTTTGTTCTTCAATATTTTCTTGAAATATGACTAAGTGTAGAACTAGTCTTGCTACTAGTATGTATTTATAACACTATGGAGGGTCGATACTTAAACAAATGGGTGGCTAAGATGAGTTTCACTAGGATCAAGCCCATGTGGCCCTTTGACAAGTCAACAAAATCAAGCTACAAGACTTATCATCCATAATGGTCAAATGACCCTTTTACCCTTGCATTAATTCGACCAAGCCATGTGGGAGGGTGCCACGTGTCGCCCTCCCATTCGTCCATAAAATTCCAGTAACCTCGTGGGCCCTACAAACGTAAAATTTCCTGTGGGGCCCATATGACCAAATCCGTACAAATAAATTTCCATAATGATAATACATTCCATAATCCTCAATTAATGCATTTTGAGAATCCAATTCTCTTCAACGAACATTTTTCCTTTCCGACGTTCGGAAGATTTTCCGTCGAAAAACAATTCTTCCTTTCGCACTTTTCAAGTCTTGAGTTCCTTACGCATATCTCTTAAACATGTCACGGACTTACTGGTGTAACAATATATATATACGCAGAAAGGTGACCTTATTGGTTAGCCTGCTTTTCTTTTATATTGTTCCGTATCTATGAGTTTTATTTTCCGCTGATTTTCTCTGATGTATTATCACTAGGGTGCCCGGGGTAAGGCACTAGTCGTGGGCCCGAGGTCGGGTCGTGACAGTTTCCTTTAAACTATACCTACCAACCTAAACTCAGCAAACACAAAGATGCCTCACATGGCCACGATATAACACATAGTCTCATTCATCAATCAAAATAGTCAAATAGGGATTGGAATTACCTGTTGGCATCGGGAACAAGTGAGGATACTTCCTCTTCATCTCATCTTCTGCTTCCCACGTCATTTCTTCCCTATTATTGTTCCGCCACAATACCTTGACGGAAGCCACATCCTTAGTCCGTAACCTTCTAACCTGGCGATCAAGTATGGCCTTGGGACTCTCCTCATAAGACAACTCCTCTGTCACCTGGACATTATCTACTGGGAAGACTCTAGAAGGATCACCAATACACTTACGCAACATCGATATATGAAAAACTGGATGTACCGCTTCTAAATAAGATGGTAGATCCAACTCATAGGCAACCTTGCCTACCCTACGAGTAATCTAATAAGGTCCAATGTATCTCGGGCTAAGCTTCCCTTTCTTACCGAACATCATCACACCCTTCATGAGTGAGACCTTCAAGAATACCTAATCATCAAGCTGAAACTCTAAGTGTCGATGTTGATTATCCAGATATCGACTTCACAACTCGGTCGCTAATAATCTCTCTGGATAAGCTTCACCTTATCCACGCCTTGAATCATGTGCGCCAAGTAACTGGTCTCGCCTACCTCAAACCAACCAATAGGTGACTGCACTTCCTCTTATATAAGGCCTCGTGTGGGCCATCCAATACTAGAATGGTAGCTGTTGTTATACGTAAACTCTACGAGTGGTAAATGATCATCCAAGCTACCTCTGGAGTTAATAGTACAAGCTCTCAACATATCCTCTAGTGTCTGAATAGTACGCTCTGCCTGCCTATCAGTCTGAAGATGAAATATTGTGGTGAGACTCACCTTGTGTCCCCAATTCCTTCTGGAACGATCTCCAAAAGTTAGCTATAAACTGAGATCCTCTGTCCGATATAATCGATGTGGGAACCCCATGCGGTCTCACAATCTCCCTGATGTATAGCCTAGCATAGTCCTCAGCTGTGTAAGTAGTCCTAACTGGAAGAAAATGGGCTGATTTCGTCAGCCTATCCACAATAACCCATATGGAGTCATACTTCCTCTGAGTACGAGGCAAACCTGTAATTAAGTCCATATTAATCACTTTCCACTTCCAAGTCGGGATCTCTATCTCCTGCAATAGTCCACCAGGCTTCTGATGCTCGACCTTACCTGTTGGTAATTCGGGCATTAAGCAACAAACTCCGCTATGTCCCTTTTCATGCCATCCCACCAATATATGTATCTGAGGTCGTGATACATCTTCGTTGACCCCGGATGAATAGAATACTGAGCTTTGTGTGCTTTGGCGGTGTGTACCGCTGTCGGTAGCTCTCGCAATGCCAGGTACACACACCGCTTCATACCGTAGCACCCCATCAGGTGCAACCTCAAATAGAGTCTTCTCCTTTCGAAGAGTTGCATCTCTATACCGTGCCAGAACAGGATTCTCATACTGATGCCTCATCACCTCTTCTACGATAGAGGACTCAGCAGCTCCTCGAATAAGAACTCCACTGTCTCCGGAATCGGCCAACCGGACTCCAAGGCTCGCTAGCTGGTGTATCTCACGATCCATCCCCTTCCTTTCCGGTTGCACATCCGTCAAGCTACCCATAGATCGACGGCTAAGAGCATCTGCTACCACATTGGCTTTCCCTGGGTGGTACAAGATATCAACATCATAGTCCTTAAGTAACTCTAACCACCGTCTCTGTCGTAAGTTCAACTCCTTCTACTTGAAGATATATTGGAGACTCTTGTGATCCGTATAAATATCAACATAAACTCTATATAAATAATGTCTCCATATCTTCAAAGCATGTATCACTGCCGCAAACTCCAAATCATGAGTAGGGTAATTCTTCTCGTGCTTCCTGAGTTGTCGGGATGCATAAGCTATAACCTTACCATGCTGCATCAACACACAACCTAGCCCAATACCCGAAGCATCACAATAAATAACATAACCCTCTAGTCCCTCAGGAAGAGTTAGAACTTGAGCCGTAGTCAACTTATCCTTCAACAACTGGAAGCCTTTCTCACAAGCATCCGTCCATTAAAACTTAGACGCCTTCTGAGTTAGCCTAGTCAAAGGCTCTGAGATCGAGGCAAACTTTTCCATAAACCTCTTGTAATACCCTGCTAGCTCCAGAAAACTGCGTACCTCAGTAGGTGTCGTAGGTCTGGGCCAAGTCTTAACTATCTCAATCTTCTGGGTATCCACCTGAACACCATCAGCTCCGATAATACGCCCCAAGAATGCCACTGAGACCAACTAGAATTCACACTTAGAAAACTTAGCATACAACTTAGGTCTTGGAGTACCTCAGTACCGCCTCAAATAGTTCGCATGCTCATCTTACGATCGTGAATAGACCAGAATATCATGAATGAACACGATAACAAACATTCCAAGAATGGCTTGAACCGGTTTATCACGACCCAACCGGGACGTGATGGTGCCTACAGGCACCCTACAGTATACATAAGAGAAAATCAGCGGAACATACATACAACTCTTAATAAAAATCAATAAGGAATAAACAACATGCTAGACGATAAGGTGTTACACCCCGTAATCCAAGGACATGTTTAAGAGAATGTACGTAAGGAATCGGGACTCTAAATCGATGCGAAGAAAAAATTGTTTTCAGGAAAATCTTCCGAACTTCGGAAAGGAAAACTGTTCGTTGATGAGAATTAGATTCTCAAAATACATTATTTGAGGAGTATGGAATTTATTAACATTGTGGAAATTTATTTTTGGATTTTGACACGTAGGGCCCACTTGAGAAATTTTACGTTTTGTGGGGCCCACGAGGGTTATGAAATTTTATGGACGAATGGGAGGGCGACACGTGTCACCCACCCCACATGGTCTTGGACGAAATTGGACCTAGGTTAGGTGGTCAAGTGACCAAGGTTAAGTAGCCTAAAAGTGGATGACAAGCTTGAGAAAATTGACTAAGTCAATGAGCCCACTTGGCTAGATATTTAATCCTCTTCATTCAAACCCCACAAGTGTTATAATCTTGACCCTCCATTGTTTTATATATACCACACTAGTGCAAGACAAGTCTTCACACTTAGAAAAATTTGAGAAACCTTGTGTGCTTCATGTAGTGCTCTCGGCTTTGTGAAGTTTTCCACACAAAAAAAATTCAATTGTTGTCCATAATTCACAAGACTTTAACCCAAGGTTCCTAAGGGTATTACAAGGTTATCTCAATAGAAAGATCCCGAAAAAATGACGTTTTACTTTAGTCGCAAGGCTAAAACCTAAGGTGTTCTTCAACTTTGAAGATGGAACTTGAAGAGGAGTTCTTTATGAGCTTCTAAGGAGTGCTTGGAGTGGAATTGAACATAAGAAGAGGAGCTAAAAGTTGCTAAGGATCGACTTTTACGCTTGGACATTTTTAGGGCTTATTGAGGTAAAATATTCATCTTCTTAATGTAATTGAAGATTACATGTTATAGTAGTTAAGAAATGAGCACGTGGTATATAGAATGAAGTTTGAAAAGATTTGGATCATGTCGACATGTTAAAACCGAAAATGGACAAGTTAGCCATTAATGTTGTAATCAATTTGGTCGATAGTTACAATCGTCGCATGTTAAGGAAGAAAGGATTTATAGTTGTTGTAATTGTTATTATGTATATAACATATTGGAATAACAACTTGGATTGAAAAAGGAAATTGAAAGAGAATTGATATTGTTATGGATAGTGTTATTGTCGAGAATGTGCCTTAAGGAATGGACAATTTTATATTGATTGTGGGGCAGAATTTTACACGTCCTATTAGGCGTGTAATCCCCTTTGTATTTGCTGAATTGTTGGGACTTAAATGTGGCGTTTGGTTATTGATTTTCAGGCCTTGAAAAAGGTGAAAAGTGTCACGACCCGACCTCGGGCCCGCGACTGGTGCCTTACCCCTGGCACCCTAGTGATAATACATCCGAGAAAATCAGCGGAATAAAACTCATAGACATGAAACAATATAAAAGAAGAAATAGGCTAACCAATAAGGTCACCTTTCTGCATATATATATAAAACCCGAACAGTTATCCTTTACAAGCCCAACTTACAACAGTACTACAGACCTCTAAGAGTTTTTATAACAACTATGACGGGACAGGGCCCCGTCATACCCCTGAATGTACAAGAACCTACAATCTCAGGGAATCATACCAAAAGATAAGCCTCCGGAGAAACGGAGCTTCCCAAAACGCAGAACTGTGACCCTAAGAGCGAGGATCAACAACCGGTATACCTCTACCTACGGCATGAATGCAGCCCCCCGAAGGAGGTCAGTACAACAGGTACCAAGTACGTGAAACTGAAAATACTTTATAAAATCATAACAGTCTATATAAAACAGGAGACATGTATGATAACCAAACTACAGTACACAATATATAAATAGTCATGTCAAGTCAGGGACTCATGCCCTCAAATTCATCACTCAAACATAACCATGTGTTTCACGCCCGCAATATCAATCATGCCCGTGGAACTCCTTCCTCACTGCCGGCAGTCTATGATATACTATAACACCAAAAAGTACACATGAACACCAGGTCCCACATGTGTCATAAAACCAGACGCTGGCGAGTAGGAAAGCTAACCACGGATCCGGCTGCGTCATAAGCCCGGCAAATACGAAGGAATAGCTACGATCCACCGCATCATCAATCGATCGGGCAAGTACGAAGCCGCCTACGAGATCCACTGCGCCACGAGATATGATCAGGGGCACGGAAGCCATCTACGAGCCTCACCGTACAACTATGCTATAAATCGGCCGGGCAAGTACGAAAGCCAACTACCAGATCCACTGCATTAGAAACGATCGGGGCACGGGGCTATTACGATCCGCATGTCATCAACCTCTGGAGATCTAGTCCATGGAATAACAATAATAAAGCGATACACGGGCCACCCAACGTGTCAGTATGTCCAAGTAAATAACACGATAAAGAATCGAGGCAGAGCAATCAAAGCCAACTACGGATCCGGCTGCGTCAATGGCGGGCAATGCGGGGGTTAGCTACCAGATCCTGCCTGCGTCATTAACCTCATGGAGAGCTAGTCCATGGAATAACAATAACAATGGAAACATACCCGTGGACCATCCCGCATCGACGGTATGTCTAAGTAAACAACAAGATAACCAGCCCTCCATCGAGAGACGCGGTATCATAGAAATACAACACTTGCACAACAAAGGCTATGACAACTAGCATAGGCAAGTTTAACATACTCTTAGACCCTCATTTTATGCCAAAAATGCGGGTTTTTAACCACAAAGTACTACATACTTCAATTCTCTTAAAAAGATCCATTTTTAAGTAAAAACCACACGATACTAATATTCGTAGTATCAAGAAACTTTCATGTTGTCACGCCCCGAACCCCGGGCCCGTGACTGGTGCCTTACCTGGGCACTCTTCTACCTAACAACAAAAGTAAACTGCGGAATTTAAATAACACCTCATTTTTTTTTAAAACCAATATACGTGCAAGGGCAAAGACGACAAGGCTGCCATATAATATACATAATCAAAAGACACTACACTTTTGTCACGACCCGAACCCGGGCCCGTGACTGGTGCCTTACCCCGGGCACCCTAGTGATACAACATCAGAGAAAATCAGCGGAAATAAAAACTTAAAAATGAAACAAGATATATGATAAGAACAGGATAACCAAAACGGTCACCTTCCAATAAAATATATATACAAATCTTTCAAACCGAACAGTTTAATCCTTTTTATAAACCACACTTCAAAGATTACTGAGACCTCTAAGAGTTTTTATACAACATGACGGGACGGGCCCGCCATACCACAGATGTACAAGTACCTCGATGTGAGAGGACTATACCAAAAGATAAGCCTCGAGAAAGCGGAGCTTCCCAATCTGTTGACTGCGATCCTATGAGCGAGGATCAACAAGCGGTGTACCTCTACTGCGGCATGACGCGGCCCGAAGGAGGTCGACAACGGTACCAATTGCAGTATGTGGCCCGAAAATCGTAAATGAAATCATAGTAGTCTATATAAAGCGGGATACATGTATGATAACCAAACTACGATCACAATAAATAGCGATTATGTAAGTCGGGGACCACGCCCTCAAAGTCATCACTCAATATAACTATGGGTCTCATGCCCTCAACATCAATCATGCCCGTGGAATACCTTTCTCACTGCCGGCAGTCTATGATATAATAACACCAAGGAGTACACATGAGTCATAAAACCGTACGGGGCAAGTACAAAGGCTAACTACCAGATACCAAAGCCGTACTAACAATACTATACAACCAAACCACGGGGCGTCACGGGCAAGTACGAAAGCCAACTACGGATACCAAGGCGTGTCACGTGGTGGCCGGGGCAAATCGAGGCTAACTACCAGATACCAAGGCGTATCACGAGACTCGCCACGAAGGCGTCACGGGGCAATGCAGCCAACTACCAGATACCAAGTCGTGTCACGTGGTGGCCGGGGCAATCTGAGGGCTAACTACGGATACCAAGGCGTATCGAGACTTCACCACTAAACTGAACGGGGCAAGTGCGAAGGCTAACTACCAGGTACCAAGGCCGAATCAGCCACGAGACGGGGCAAGTACGAAAGCCAACCACCAGATACCAAGGCCGAATCAGTAAAAAACCTCATGGAGAGCTAGTCCATGGAATAACACTATCAATAGGAGCGTACCCGTGGAATTCTCCGTCACTGCCGGCACGTCCAAGAAATATCATAACAAATCAGCCGGCCCTCCATTGAGAGACGCGGTGGTACAGAACTACAAATACTAGCACGACAAGGCTATCACACGCAAACATAGGCAAGTTACACACAACTCAGGGTACTTTCATTTTATGCCAAAGTCCAGGTTTTAACCCCAAAGTACTACGTACGTTAAATTCATTTTAAAGGATCCATTTCTTTTACAAAGGTCACCCGATACCCGTAGTATTAGAATAGAGTGACTAACATTTTTAAGTAAACCAAAACAACTTCCGTACTTTCCTTTTTAAACCAAATTAAGGCAATACCATGCCTTCTTTTTAGACCAAAACACTTCTCCTTTTAAAGTCAAGTTACCACTTTAAAACCAATGATAAAACCATTCTTTTGTTTTCATAAAGTCGTTATAACTAACTTCCCATAAAGTTGTTATAACACTTTATGTTTAAACCAATTTAAGACAAAACAATGCCTTTCTTTTAAACCAAAAAAAACTCTTCAAGTTCCTCAAGTCTCTTTTAGAAAACAAGTTCCTTACTTTGAAAATTTAAGAAAATTAATGCTTGTTCAAACTGATTCTCATTAAAGAAGCCATGACCTAGGAAATGTAATACAATTTTGTCTTATCTTAGCTTCTATGCAGATGGAGGTTTCTACTGGTTTTAATATAATTCCTTATTTGTCCATACATTTTCCTTTATTAACGCTGCAGTGGTTCGTTCGATACTTATTCTCATTTCCGAAATCGGTAAAACATTATTCTTTAAAAACCAAGTACTCATTACTCACGAATGAGGTTTCACACTTCTTAACAACTTTCATATCAATTCAATTAAGTCAAGTCTCTTATCTTCTAAGATTAAGTCTCTTAACTTCTAAAATCAATAAACCATTCTTTTTATTTCTCTTAAGTCGTTATACCTAACTTCCCATAAAGCTAGTATAACTCTTAGGCTTTTAAAACCAGGTATTACTCTTCTTTCAAAAACTATTCTTAATTCTTTTGAAATACTTCAAGATTCTTATTATTTAAAACTCAAGTCAAACGACATTGAAGTAAAACCACGTTCAGTTAACACACGTACGTCTACCGTACTATATATATTCTTTTAAAATATCATGCTCAAGAGGATAGGAAGAATCACATACCTCGCGACGATGATCGACTATTAGCAAATAGCTCCAAAGTACTGTAATCCTGTTAGCCTCTTCCACCATTCGAGTAGAATACGCTACTCGCAGTACTTCAACCTATAACGATCATATAAGTCTATCAACACCTAGAATACTCTGCAGAATAATTCTAGATACAGATTCCTTTATTCTACGAAAAATTGGGCAGCACTTCCCTACCCGCCAATCTACACAAGTCTACTGTAAATACAGTCCTATGTAAGTACAGTTCAATCTTCTTTCTTTAATATTCTTCTGATGTGATTTCAATTCAATTCTCTTCTCTTATACCATCCTTCTATACGTCTTATACTCATTTCTATACTACTACAGTATGTAATTCCAATTACAATAGAAGGACAAGAGTATTTACCTCGATAAGCCCAAAATTATCCAAGTTTTAATGTTGATCCTGAGCAACGTTTAGCTCCTACTCTGGGCGTTCCAACCCGCTCCAAACAACCCTTAGAAGTTCTACACAACTTCTTCTTAATACTTCAACCCGCTATGAAGATTTTCCTTAGGGTTTCGTTTAGTGGCTAAAGGAAGTATAATAGTATTTCTGGGCTTTTAGTATAGGTGTAACCTTGGAATACTACAAGGTATTTGGGCCAAGGTATTTTGGAATAGTAACAATACTTGGAGAATACTTTTCTACCAAGGGGGGGGGGGGGTATTTTATGAAAACAACTCAAGGAAGGGGGGGTGGTTTCGGCTAGCACCACTAGAAAAAGGGGGGGTGGACTTCTCGGCCAAGGCCTCTCAAAGGGGGGAGGGGGAGGCTTTGGACGAAAGCCTATCAAAGGGGGAGGGAAATTTCAAGACTTAGAAATCAATTTGTGGATGAAGAAGTCTTCAACTAAGGGGGGTATTTATAGGGAATTCAATGGTCAAGATGAAGACAAGTGGGGGGCAAGTGGAGGGTGAGGATTTGCCCAAGTGCCCCCTAGCCCTCTACTCCACAAATCACTCCAAACATTGACCCATGTTTTAGACCCCAAAAAATGCCAAGCAACGCCCCACTTTCGGCCACCACAACCGTCCACTTGAGGGTGACAAGTGTCGCCCTCTCGTTGGGCCAAAATATTTTATCTCTCGGAAAAATCCGCAAAAATTATAAATGACATAGCCGTAATTTTCCATTCGCAAAGTTCGGAAAACGTTTCGTCGAAAAACAATTCGTTTCGTGGGTTGTGCACAAATTTTCGTCCTATGCCTAACTTAAGGCTTAGACTTTTGTACGTACGCCTCGCACATACTCGGGAATTACGGGGTATAACATTCTCCCCTCCTTAGAAACATTCGTCCCGAATGTTCCTTCTCAAGACGGATAACGATAAAGTTCCTCTTAACAAGTTGCCAATGCCACACCTGGCCACCAAATAACGCACGCGCAAATACTTAACCCAAGTCAACGAGGAATCACCTCTAGCATTACAAAAGCTTCCACCCAGGTCTAAGGGATACTCCCTTCGCATCTTCACTTCACAACAAAATGATTTTTTTTTTCCAGCTAACACCCGTTCACTTCTTTCCTTACTCGTCGTACCCTTCTCGAACACTTGAACTCTTTCTAGTATACGTACCATACTTCAGTCATCACTTCAGTTTCCAAAATCTCTGGAGTCGTTACCTCCCAACTTGGTCATCTTACTAGCCTCAATCCCCTTTAAGGCCATTCCCGACTTTCACGATCCGATTCTGGTCGAACATATCCACGAACTCATACGATGGTCATCTAAACTTGGGCCTAGCACCCTCGTGACCCTACCACCAGGCGAGACCACCTTGAACTGACCCCACCTCATTCCGGGCTACGGGTTGACCCGCAATACGTCCTCCACCCGACCCTCCATCGTGCCGAACTCTCTTGTTTCTCGATCCGGAACAATCTTACTAATTCACATCATGAAAGCTACCACTTCCCTCTCACACTACCCATGGACTTATCACACTAGTACCCCCTAGGCATATAATGCACTCCGACAAGGGTCATTTGCAAAATCCTTTACTCAAGACGACCTTACATCTAAGGTCTCAATCGTGAAATATTCTAAGGTTCACACTTTCCATGCCTCCATACCTATCCTTCCAACTAACCATGTTTTCTAACTCACAATTAACACAACGCTATCCGTACATAGTACTCAACATATAATCATCATAACACGCATGCTGATCTCTAGAGGGTTAAGGATATACCTGAAACATAGGCGGTTCAAAGGATCGCTAAAACTGGGAACTTCCACCGCGACCTCTGCCGTGGCCTGCCGGTGTATGAACATCTTGCCTAGCTATGGAAGGTGAAGAACCCGCAAATGATCTCGTAGTCTGTGCTATCCCACCAGTGCTACCTCTGGTCGGACAGTCTCTCGCCAAATGGCCCTGTTGGCCGCAAGAATAACAATCTCCCAAATTAGTACGACACTCTCCCTTATGAAGTTTTCCCTGGCCACACTGAGACAAGTGGCGACCTCATCCGCGAGCACTCCTACTCCACCGAAAATCTGAAGCACAGGAGCCCTCACCGCTCCCGAACATCCCGGCGTCCGAAGGCGTGGAGGACCACTCAGATCTTGGCGGAGGTACATAACTAGCCTGCTGCTGAGGCGGTCCGCCTCGAAAGTTACCAAAGGACCCCGCATTGCTCGGCCTCTTCTGCTGATCTTGGTCATTCCGTCGACCTCTCCGCTCCTCACACCCAAGTGCATAAGCCTGCATGCGGGCAATGTCCATGCCTGGCTGAAGAGCTACACCCGAACAAGCCTCTGCCAAGTAGTCATCGAGCCCGGTGACGTAGCGGTGCACTCTGTCCTCCATACTGGCTACTAACGCGGGGACATACCGAGCCAATGAGTCGAACTCCACATTGTACTCCCGAACCGTACGCCCGCTCTGCCTCAACACCAAAAATCTGTCGGCCCGAGCCCTCCTTGTCTGTGGAGGCAAGAAATGTGCAAGAAATGCCTCCGAGAACTCGCCCCAAAAAGCTGGAGGCGCATGCTCCCCCCGGGACAGCTCTCACGAATCAAACCCGATCATTGAAGATCACGCAGCCGATGTGAACCTAAGACCACTGACTCGGTCTCCGAAGCCTTGATCACTCTCATGATCCGCTGTAACTGTCTGATGAACTCCTGCGGATCATCCTCAGGCCTCGATCCATAAAACACTGGCGGGCTGCAACTCAGAAAGTCCGCGATCTAAAACTATCGCTTCGGGTGAATTACGGTACAGTCGGAATCCGCTGCATCAGCTTATCCTCGTGCCTTGCCACTATCACCGCCAATAATCGCGGGCCATCTCCTTGTACCCATCTCTTCGCTCGGTGTGGGTGGAGGCTCGTCTTGTGGTCTCGGCAGCCATCGCTGCGCTCTAAATTCTCGAGGCTAGCGGCGTCGCAAAACTCGCCGTCTGAAGCACTTTCTCAGGTAATGACTGGGCCTGCGCCCCCGTACTCCTCTGAATCCCACTAGCAGTTTCCTCGGCTGCCTTGCCCATCTGGGCCCGGGTTGCCTTGCGCGGAGGCATAACTGGTAAAAACGAAATGCGTCAGAGGGGTCCAACTTATAACACAGCTCTAAGGCACGATCTCAGAATGAGAAGAATGGAAACCAATCCTAAATGTCCTGCAGCCTCCTGATTATAGATGTGGTGCACAACACCGATAATCAAGACTACTAGATACGGTTCGTAGACACTTTCCGAGGATTAATCGCTCGATACCACTTTTGTCACGACCGAACCGGGCGTGGATCGTGCCTTACCGGGCACCTAGTGATACAACATCGAGAAAATCACGAAATAAAAACTTAAAAATGAAACAAGATATATGATAAGAACAGGATAACCAAAACGGTCACCTTCCAATAAAATATATATACAAATCTTTCAAACCGAACAGTTTAATCCTTTTTACAAACCCTGCCCACAACAGTACTACAGACCTCTAAGAGTTTTTATACAACATGACGGGACAGGGCCCCTCCATACCCCTGAATGTATAAGTACCTCTGATGGCAGGACTATACAAAGATAAGCCTCGGAGAAGCGGAGCTTCCCAATCTGTTGGCTGCGATCCTATGAACGAGGATCAACAATCGGTGTACCTCACTGCAGCGTGAACGGCCTCGAAGGAGTCGGTACAGGTACCAAGTATGTGAAACTGAAAATACTGTAAATGAAATCATAGTAGTCTATATAAAGCAGGATACATGTATGATAACCAAACTACAGTCCACAATAAATAAGCAGTTATGTAAGTCAGGGACCCACGCCCTCAAAGTCATCACTCAATATAACTATGGGTCTCATGCCCTCAACATCAATCATGCCCGTGGAATACCTTTCTCACTGCCGGCAGTCTATGATATAATAACACCAAGGAGTACACATGAGTCATAAAACCGTACGGGGCAAGTACAAAGGCTAACTACCAGATACCAAAGCCGTACTAACAATACTATACAACCAAACCACGGAGCTGATACGGGGCAAGTACGAAAGCCAACTACCAGATACCAAGGCCGTGTCACGTAGCTGACCGGGGCAAGTACGAAGGCTAACTACCAGATACCAAGGCCGTATCACGAGACTCCGCCACGAAGGCGTCTGGGCAAGTACAAAGCAAACTACGGATACCAAGGTCGTGTCACGTGGTGGCCGGCAAATCTGAGGGCTAACTACGGATACCAAGTAGTATCACGAGACTTCACCACTAAACTGAACGGGGCAAGTGCGAAGGCTAACTACCAGGTACCAAGGCCGAATCAGCCACGAGACGGGGCAAGTACGAAAGCCAACCACCAGATACCAAGGCCGAATCAGTAAAAACCTCATGGAGAGCTAGTCCATGGAATAACACTATCAGCGAGTAAGGTGGAATTCTCCGTCACGCCAGACGCCCAAGAAATATCATAACAAATCACCCTCCATTGAGACGGTGGTACAGAACTACAAATACTAGCACGACAAGGCTATCACACGCAAACATAGGCAAGTTACACACAACTCAGGGTACTTTCATTTTATGCCAAAGTCCAGGTTTTAACCCCAAAGTACTACATACGTTAAATTCATTTTAAAGGATCCATTTCTTTTAAAAAGGTCACCCGATACCCGTAGTATTAGAATAGATTGACTAACATTTTTAAGTAAACCAAAACAACTTCCGATTTTCCTTTTAAACCAAATTAAGGCAATACCATGCCTTCTTTTTAGACCAAAACACTTCTCCTTTTAAAGTCAAGTTACCACTTTAAAACCAATGATAAAACCATTCTTTTGTTTTCATAAAGTCGTTATAACTAACTTCCCATAAAGTTGTTATAACACTTTATGTTTAAACCAATTTAAGACAAAACAATGCCTTTCTTTTAAACCAAAAACTCTTCAAGTTCCTCAAGTCTCTTTTAGAAAACAAGTTCCTTACTTTGAAAATTTAAGAAAATTAATGCTTGTTCAAACTGATTCTCATTAAAGCAACATGACACAGAAATGTAATACAATTTTGTCTTATCTTAGCTTCATGCAGATGGAGGTTTCTACTGGTTTTAATATAATTCCTTATTTGTCCATACATTTTCCTTTATTAACGCTGCAGTGGTTCGTTCGATACTTATTCTCATTTCCGAAATCGGTAAAACATTATTCTTTAAAAACCAAGTACTCATTACTCACGAATGAGGTTTCACACATCTTAACAACTTTCATATCAATTCAATTAAGTCAAGTCTCTTATCTTCTAAGATTAAGTCTCTTAACTTCTAAAATCAATTAACCATTCTTTTTATTTCTCTTAAGTCGTTATACCTAACTTCCCATAAAGCTAGTATAACTCTTAGGCTTTTAAAACCAGGTATTACTCTTCTTTAAAAAACGATTCTTAATTCTTTTGAAATACTTCAAGATTCTTATTATTTAAAACTCAAGTCAAACGACATTGAAGTAAAACCACGTTCAGTTAACACACGTACGTCTACCGTACTATATATATTCTTTTAAAATATCATGCTCAAGAGGATAGGAAGAATCACATACCTCGCGACGATTATCGACTATTAGCAAATAGCTCCAAAGTACTGTAATCCTGTTAGCCTCTTCCACCCTTCGAGTAGAATACGCTACTCGCAGTACTTCAACCTATAACGGTCATATAAGTCTATCAACACCTAGACTACTCTGCAGAATAATTCTAGATACAGATTCCTTTATTCTACGGAAAATTGGGCAGCACTTCCCTACCCGCCAATCTACACAAGTTCATCAGAAAATCCCATGTAAGTACAGTTCAATCTTCTTTCTTTAATATTCTTCTGATGTGATTTCAATTCAATTCTCTTCTCTTATACCATCCTTCTATACGTCTTATACTCATTTCTATACTACTACAGTATGTAATTCCAATTACAATAGAAGGACAAGAGTATTTACCTCGATAAGCCCAAAATTATCCAAGTTTTAATGTCGATCCTGAGCAACGTTTAGCTCCTACTCTGGGCGCTCCAACCCGCTCCAAACAACCCTTAGAAGTTCTACACAACTTCTTCTTAATACTTCAACCCGCTATGAAGATTTTCCTTAGGGTTTCGTTTAGTGGCTAAAGGAAGTATAATAGTATTTCTGGGCTTTTAGTATAGGTGTAACCTTGGAATACTACAAGGTATTTGGGCCAAGGTATTTTGGAGTAGTAACAATACTTGGAGAATACTTTTCTACCAAGGGGGTATTTTATGAAAAACTCAAGGAAGGGGGGGGGGGGGTTGGTTTCGGCTAGCACCACTAGAAAAAGGAGGGGTGGACTTCTCGGCCAAGGCCTCTCAAAGGGGGGAGGGGGAGGCTTTGGACGAAATCCTATCAAAGGGGGAGGGGAATTTCAAGACTTAGAAATCAATTTGTGGATGAAGAAGTCTTCAACTAAGGGGGGTATTTATAGGGAATTCAATGGTCAAGATGAAGACAAGTGGGGGGCAAGTGGAGGGTGAGGATTTGCCCAAGTGCCCCCTAGCCCTCTACTCCACAAATCACTCCAAACATTGACCCATGTTTTAGGCCCCAAAAAATGCCAAGAAACGCCCCACTTTCGGCCACCACAACCGTCCACTTGAGGGTGACAAGTGTCGCCCTCTCGTTGGTCCAAAATATTTCATCTCTCGGAAAAATTCGCAAAAATTATAAATGACATAGCCGTAATTTTCCCTTCCCAAAGTTCGGAAAACGTTTCGTCGAAAAACAATTCGTTTCGTGGGTTGTGCACAAATTTTCGTCCTATGCCTAACTTAAGGCTTAGACTTTTGTACGTACGCCCTCACGTACATACTCTGGAAATACGGGGTATAACAACTGTACATGAGTCCAATCCCACATATGAATACAGACCTCTAAGAGTTTATTGAAACATGACGGGACAAGGCCCCGCCGTACCCATAACTATACAAAAGCCTGCACTGAAGGATATATACCAAAATGATAGACTCCAGAACAGATGGAGCTATCCAAAACTCTGAGCAGGGTCCTACACCTGCAGATCACCAAACTGCGTACCTAAACCTGCGGCATGAACGCAGCCCCCCGAAGGAGGTCAGTACGAAAAATGTACCAAGTATGTGAAACAGTAAATACTGTAATGAAATCATAATAGTCTAAGAAAAACAGGAGACATGTGTTATACCCCGTATTTCCAGAGTATGTACGTGGAGACGTACGTACGAAAGTTTGAGACTTAAAGTTAGGCATGTTTCGAAATTTTGTGCACAACACCCGATTAAAGTCGTTGATAAACATTTTACTGCTACGAAGGGAAAATTCCGGCTATGTCGTTTTGTATTTTTGCGGATTTTTCCGAGCGACGGAACATTTTTGGACCAACGGGAGGGTGACACTTGTCACCCTCATTGGACGGTAAAGAGGGCCACGGCTAGGAGGGTTTTGAGGCCCTTTTCATGGGTCTTTGTTTTGTGAGGGATTTAAGGAGTAGGTTAGGGTGCACTTGTGCCAATCTTGGCCATCCACTTGCCCCCCACATGGCTTGATCTTGTCCGTTGGTGTCCCTATAAATACCCCCCCTTGTGATGAACTTATTCATCCATTCCTCACTTTGTCTAAGCCTTGAAAACTCTCCCCCCCTTTGTGTTGTTCTCGTCCAAGCCTCTCCCCCTTCCCCTTTGAGTGGCCTTGTGGCCGAGAGGGGTACCCTCCCCCCTTGGTAGTGTTCTAGCCGAGGGGTACCCCCCCCTTGCCTAGTTGTTTCGAAATATACCCCCTCCCTTGTGGTTTTGAAATACTTCTTCAAGTATTGTTATAATGTCCAAAATACCTTAGCCTTTACCTTGTAGTATTCCAAAAGTTACCTTTATACGTAGAGCCCGGAAATACTACCTTTTGTCCTTTTAGTCTCAAACCGAAACCCTAAGGAAATCTTCATAGTTGGTTGAATTATTTAAGTAGAAGTTGGTTAGAACTTCTAAGGGTTGTTTGGAGCGAATTGGGCCTTGAGTAGGAGCTAAACCTCGTCGGGATCGACTTTTATAACTTGGATAATTTTGGGCTTATCGAGGTAAATATTCTTGTCCCCTTATTGTAATTGGAAATTACATGTTGTAGGATTATATAGTAGAAGTATACTATATATAGATCTGAACATAGCTTTGCGGCAATGTCTTTGGACTTAAGCCTGAATTTAAAGAAGAGAAATGAACTGTAATTACATAGGACTGTATTACAGTAGACTTGTGTAGTATTACTGTGTAGTAGAATTGTATACGCCGGTTAGACGTATAACCCCGTTGGCTTGGTAATGGCCTCGATAGAGGAGGAGATTTACGCCATTGTGGGGAGTCTGCCGAATTTTCTGTAGAATATGGAACCGTGCGTTTAGAAGTTAATAGACGTTTGTGGCCTTATAGGTGGAAGTACTACGAGTAGCGTATTCTACTTGAAGAGTGGAAAAGGCTAGCCGGGTTACAGTACTGTGGAGCGTTTTGCTTTGTCGATAGTCGTCGCGAGGTATGTGAACCTCTTCCTATCCTTCTAGCATGATGCTTTGTAAACTATGTAGTACGGTAGACGTACCTATGCTAAATGAGTTGGTTGGTTTAAAACATAGGGTGTTATAATAGCTTTATGGGAAGTTAGTTATAATGACTCTATGTAGGTAAACGATTGGTTTATTGATTGTAGAAGTTAAGAGACTTGATCTTGAAAGATAAGAGACTTAACTTGTTTTACTTGGTAATTAACATTTTGTTAAAAGTGTTGTGAAACCTCATTCGCGAGTAATGAGTACCGATTTTAAAAGAATAATGTTTTATTGATTTTAAATGAGAATAAGTGTCGAACAAACCACGCGAACGCTAATAAAGGAAAGTGTATTGTCACGACTGCCCGTTCGGGCCGTGATAGTGCCTACCGGCACCCAAGTAGTCATACATCAGTAATCGGAAATATAAAGCAAGACATGAAACGGTTTATAAAATAAGACCACGCTTTATGTGAGAAAACACGCCTTTCGGCGTATATATATACAATCATGGTTTTGCAATTACATCCACAATCGTAAACATGACTCTGACCTCTGAAATATACAACTATGGCGACAGGGCCCGCCATACCACTAATACAAAACTATCTACAAGGAGATCATACCAAAAGTAGAGCCTCCTAAGAGATGGAGCTCGACACCAATGTAAAGATCCTAAGGATGCGGATCTAGCACTGCTTGCCCTTACTGCGGCATGAACGCAGAAGGAGGTCGATACAGTACTAAGTATGCAGCGTAAAGTACTTAAATGAAAACATATCATTTTTAAAACCGGTTTACAAATATGTATGAAACAACCAAGAAACCGCACATAGTGCCACATCACAAACAAGAGCAACAATAGGTATCGTAATGAAGTCTTGTTTAGGCCGCGAATGATCGAAAGCAGGGCCACTCGCCTATCATCATTCCGCAAGCCTAATCTCGACTCCGAGTCCGCATAGGCCACTCACATGGGCCCGTGAGGTATAACCCGCATCGGTAGCTACTCCTCGGCATCGATCTCGGACTCATTGTCCGCGTGGCCACACAGACCGCATGAGGCATAACCCCGCATACTAACACGGAACTCTGCGTAGCTCGCGATAGGCCCTCGGACCGCATGAGGTATTCTCGAATCATGGTCCCAGACCGCCTGAGTCTACCCCGCATCGGAGGGCAGCTTAACCCCCGGTATCATCTCAAGAGGTGAGTGATAGTATACTAACATAACAACTTATCTTTAAACAACATAAGCACAACAAGGATACTCACCTATACAAACGTTATAAGATACTAACACATAGCATCATATCATGTCTACTTATCAAACCATTTTATTATTCTTTTCACAATATGAGTCTGTTATAAACACATAGGCAAACTTGTTTCTTTTATCAATCTTAAGTGGTTATACTTAACTTCCCATAAAGCTAGTATAACTCCTAAGCTCCTGTTTTAAAAACCAATTAGTTCTCTTCTGTTAATATGATTCAGTAGTCTTTTGAAATGTTTTGATTCTTTATTATTCGTGCTTAAGTAGTGAGGCATTGCCGTAAGTATTATTCGTGCTTAAGTCAAAGACATTGCCGTAGTTATTATTCGATTAACACGTACGCGTCACCGCACTATATATATATTGTAAAATATCATGCTTTAGGAAGAATCACATACCTTCTCGTGAAAACCACCGCTAAGTTGAATATGTCGCAGAGAGTCACCTATAATAGTCACGAGATATCTATCAAAGACTACTCGAAGGTCATTCTAAGCAGAGGGTTCACAATTCTACGGAAAGTCGGGCGTACTTCCCTACGGTGAGCTATATAAGTTCGTGAAATGTCTATGTAAATCTGATTCAATTATTCTTCTTTTAAACCCTTCTTTGTGATATGATTCAATTCTATTACGTGATATACTTCTAAGTATTTATACTTATCCTTATACTACAACGATATATATTTTCTAATTCAAAAGAGGGTTAGGATTAGTTACCTCGGTAAGCCCAATAATATCCTAGAAAAGTCGCGCTGAGCAAGGTTTTGCTCTCGCTGTATGCTCCAAGAACCTAGAAGTTCTTCACAACTTCTACTAAGTACTAAGGTATTTGGGCTAGGGTATTTTGGGCATTATAACGATACAAGAAGGTAACTTTTCTACCAGGGAGGGGGTAGATTTCGGCCAGGCTAGGGGTAGGCTCTCACCACACCACACAAGGGAGAGGAAGGGTGTTGGACTAAAAGCAAGGAGAGGAGAGGATTTTTAGACTTGGAAGATAACTTTGTGGATGAAAAACTCTTCATCTCTAAGGGTATTTATAGCTCAAGCCTTGGCCAACCAATGGCCAAGATGAAGACAAGTGCAAGGCAAGTGTAAGGCCAAGATCAAGCCAAGTGAACCCTAACCCCTACTCCACAAAAAACTCCACAAAACACTCCACAAAACAAGGCATAAGTAAGGACCCAATCGGCCAAGGCCATCCCTCTTGACGCCCAATCGCCCAAAGCCATCCCACTTGCTTCAATGTGAGGGTGACACGTGTCACCCTCCGTTGGTCCATAATGTTTCGTCTCTCGGAAAAATCCGCAAAAATAAGAAATGGCATAGCCGGAATTTACTCTACGAAAGCTGTGGAAACGTTTCGTCGGAAAACGATTCTTCTAGTGAGTTGTGTACAAAATGAAACGTCCAAGGCTTATCTTTAAGGCTAGACTTCGTCGTATTCCCTTACGACATACTCGGAAATACGGTATAACATTCTCCCCTCCTTAGAAACATTCGTCGAATGTTCCTTCCCAAACGATTATCGAAGAAGTTTAAATAGTTAGCAAATGCCACGCGCCACAAAACAACACTTAGGCATAAATGATAATGGAAATTTACAAGTAGGAAAGTGAATTACCTGGAGGTGTGGGGAATAGGTGGGGATACTTCCGCCTCATGTCCTCCTCGGCTTCCCATGTCAACTCCTCCCTGAGCCTGCTCCGCCACAAGACTTTGTGGAAGCCCGTCCGTCATGACGCCCTAACCCGACGATCGACTATCGCCATGGGAATCTCCTCATACGATAGCCCTGGATCACACGGACATCGTCAATCGGGTGCACCCTAGATGGATCCCCGATACATCTCCTCAGCATAGATACGTGAAACACCGGATGCACTGCCTCCAGATCGGACGGCAGATCCAACTCGTAGGCAACCTTGCCTACCCTGCGGACAATCTGAACGGCGATGTACCTTGGTACGAGCTTCCTTCTTCCCGAATCTCATCACACCTTCATGGGTGACACCTTTAGGAAAACCCAATCATGAACCTCGAACTCAAGATGCCGACGACGATGATCGCATACGACTTACCGACTACGAAATCGATAGCCGCCTCGGATAAGCTTCACCTTATCCATCAGCTTCCGTACCAAATCTGGTCCTACTATGCCCTCGCCACATCGAACCAACCTATAGGCGATCTGCACTTCTCCCATACAAGGCCTCATAAGGCGCCATCTCAATCGGAGTGGTAGCTATTATTATACGAACTCAACTAGAGGCAAATGATCCTCCCAACTACCACTAAAGTCAATAACACAAAGCTCGCAGATATCCTCGAGTTCGGATAGTGCGCTCTGCTGTCCGTGCCTGCGTGGATGAAATGCGTACTCGTGCTCACTGCGTCCTAAACCCCTCGGAAGGACCTAAGTTAGCCGTGGCGGGCTCCTGCCTGCGATATGATCAAGTAGGGACTCATGCGATCGACGATCTCTCGGATGTAAAGTCGGCATAATCCTCGGTAGAAAAAGTCGTCCGACGGGAAGAAAGTGGGCTGATTTAATCACTGTCGACGATAACCCATATAGAATCATGTCTCCTCCGAGTGCGAGGTAATCCCGTGATGAAGTCCATGTTGATTACCTCCCACTTCCGTCGGGATCTCTATCGCTGTAATAAACCACCAGCCTCTGGTGCTCTACCTTCACTGCGACAACACTCGCGAGCTACGAACTGCGAACGTCCCTCTTCAAGCCATCCATCCAATACCAAGATCTAAGGTCGTGGTACATCTTGGTCGACCCGGATGGATAAGAGTAACGCGCTACTGTGTGCTTCCCCAAGAACCTCACCGAAGTCTCAAACATCCGGAACACATACGCGCTCAAACCTTAGCACCCCATCGTGCTACCTCAAGGACCCTTGCCCTCACGAAGAGGCGTATCACGATATCGAATCAAAGTCGATCTCGAACTGTTGCCTCTTCACCTCTCGACGATGGAAGACTCGGCAACCTCGCGAACTCTAACCCGCCGCTATCGGAATCAATCAAGCGGACACCAAGGCTCGCTAAGCGATGCAAATCACGAACCATGTCCCTCATCTCTAGCTGCACATCGATAGGCTCCCATCGACCTACGACTAAGAGCATACGCCACATTCGCCTTCCCGGGTGGTATAGGATATCAACATCGTAATCCTTAAGCAACTCTAACCACCGTCTCCGCAAGTTCAGCTCTCGGTGAAGATATCTTGGAGGCTCTTGTGGTGCGTATAAATATCCACGTGAACCCCATACAAATAGTGCCTCAGATCTTCAAAGCGTGAATCACGGTGCGACTCAAATCATGGGTGGGGTAGTTCCTCGTGTTTCTTCGCTGTCGGGACGCATATGCTTTAACCTGCCATGCTGCATCAATACATCCCAACCCGATGCACGACGATCACAATACACGACATAACCATCGGACCCTCCGGAAGAGTAAGAACGAGGCGGCCGCCGGTCTCTCTTTCAAGAATCGGAAACCCCGCCACAAGCATCGATCCATGAAACTTGTTGCGCTTCGAGTCGGCCTAGTCAATGGTGCGAAGATAAACAAACTTCTCCACGAACGCCGATAATAACGCAAGGCCCGAGCTCGCGAACCTGCAGCCGAGTAGTAGGTCTCGCCAAGTCTTGCCTCGATCTTGGCGTATTAACTCGAATGCCATCGGCCCGACAATATGCCCAAGAAACGCCACGAAGTCAACCAAAACTCACATTTGGAAAACTTGGCGTACAAGCTGGTCTCGAGAATCGACTGATCCTCAAATGCTCGCATGCTCGCCTGGCGAGAATAAACCAAGATATCATCAATGAACACTATCACAAACGTGTCAAAAATGGTTTGAACACTCGGTTCATCAAATCCATGAATACCGCGAGCATTGGTCAACCCAAAAGACATGACTTGAACTCATAATGCCGTCTGGTCCGAATCTGATCCTAGGGACATCCACTCTCGACTCACTGATGATAGCGATCGCAGATCAATCTTGGAGAAACATCTCGCACCCCGCAACCGGTCGAACAAATCATCAATCACGGGGAGGGTATTCGTTTAATGGTCACCTTGTTCGGTACGTCAGAATCAACACACGTGCGCGGCGTCCGTCCTTCTTCTTCACGAACAATACGGCGCCCGGGAGAAACACCGGGCCTAATGAAGCCCTTCTAGCAAATCCCTAAGCCGATCCTTCACTCTCTCAACTTCGGCGGTGCCATTACGTATGGCGGAATGGAAATAGGCCGAGTATCCGCAATATGTCAATACAAAACTCAATCTCCTCTCGTGAGGATACCCGAGGTCATCCGGGAACACGTCTGGGAACTCGCGACTACGAGGCGGCGAAAATCTGGTACCACCTCGAGATCAAACACTCGAACTAGATGGTAGATATACCCTTCGCACCATCTTCCTAGCCTTGAGGTAGGAAATAAACCTACCGCCGGCGTCTCGTGCTCCTCACTCAACAACCTGGCTCGCAGAGCGGAACTGCATTACTCTCTCTGCAGTCTACATTGGCATAGCAAGCTAGCCAATCCATCCCCATAATCACGTCGAAGTCAATCATCTCCAACTCTATCAAGTCGGCTAGGTCCGACGTAAATAGTCACAGGACAAGCCCTATATACCCGCCGAGCTACCACCGAATCACCACCTGGCGTAGCTACCTCGAAAGGGTCTATGGACTCGTGCTCTATCCCTATCCTACTAGCAACAAGGGAGATATATAGGGCAGTAGAACCGGATCTATCAAGGCATAAACATCAAACCAGCCCGATAAGGTACTGGCGACATCGGTGAGGCCTCACGATCTGTCGCTTGGATTAAAGCATAAATGCGGTTCGAGGACCGCTAGAATCGACTCGAGCCACGACCTCTGCCGTGACTGCGACCCATGAGCACCACGCCTCGGGCGAGTAGCTGTAGGAGATGATGGCGGCCACAGAACCGAAGGTGGGCCACTACCACCAGCTTGCCCGCTCGGGCAGACAATCGCCAAAGTGACCTGCTGGCCACAATCGTAATAAGATCCATAAGTAGTACCACACTTCCGTAATGGGATCTACCGCGTCGGCCTGGGGGTGGTCCCGACGGCCGATACCTCGCTACTCGACGCTCGAAGCCACAGGGCCACAGTCCGCCTCGAAAACTCGGTGTCAGGGCGGTGCGGGAGTGCTCGAGCTGGCGTGGTGCGAATCTAGGCTAGCTGCCGAGGCCGCCACCACGATAACCACAGAAAACCCTCCGTCTGGCGCCTTCTCCTCGCGATGTGTCCCACTCGTCGACCTGCGCTCGCTCGCATCCAAGGCGTGAGCTGCATGCGGGTAATGTCCATACCCGGTGGAGAAACCCGCATGACTCGGCCATATAGTCATCTAGCGGTGACATAGCGGTGTACTTATCCTCCATACGCTACCAATCTTTGGGACATATCGAGCCATGAATCAAACTCGACATCAGACTCTCGACAAGGTCGTCCTCGCCTCGTGGTAAAAATCTATCACCCGCGCCTCCTCATCTGTGGAGGCAAGAAGTGAGTGAGAAAGCCTCGAGAACTCGTCCCAGTAGCCGGGGCGTGCTCTCCCGGATAACTCCTGAATCAAACCAATCGATCGCGGTATCACGCGGCCTATGTGAACAAAGATCACGGACTCGGTCTCCGACGCCACGATCACTCTCAAAATCCTCAAGCCGACGGATGAACTCCTGCGGATCATCCTCGGCCTCGACCCATAAAACTCCGTGCTCTGACTCAAGAAATCTCGTGAGCCTCAAACTATTCGCCTCGGGTGTACCACGGGTGCGATCGAGCCGAGCCCAGGCTGCCCGCGTCAATCTCTCCTCGTGTCGGGCCTGACTTTAGCCAAAAGTCGGGCCATCTCCTTGCCTAACTCCTCCGCCGGTGTGGGGCGGGAGGGGTGGGTACCGTGGTCTGTCTTTGAGTGGCGGCGCCATAGAACTTCGCCGTCTCGGTATAGGCGGGCACGAGCCTCGTGACTCTGGGTGTCTGCTAGCGCCTCCTCGGCTGCCTTGCCGCCCGGGCGGGTTGCCTTACGTGGAGGCATAACTGTTACAGAAAAGGAATACGTTAGAGGGGTCCAACCTATAACACAGCTCTAAAGCACGATCTCATAATGAGAAGAATGGAAACCAATCCTAAATATCCTATAGCCTCCTGATTATTGGCGTGGTGCACAACACACCGATAATCAAGACTTACTAGATACGGTGCGTAGACACTTTCAGAGGATTAAGCGCTCGATACCACTTTTGTCACGACTGTTCGGGGCCGTGATCGTGCCTTAAGGGGCACCCAAGTAGTCATACATCGAGTAATCGTGAAATATAAAGCAAGACATGAAACGATTTATAAAATAAGACACAGTTTATGTGAGAAAACATCGCCTTTCGGCGTATATATATATACAATCATGGTTTTGCGATTACATCCGACAACGCATAACATGACTCTGCACCTCTAAGGAAATATACAACTATGGCGACAGGGCCCGCCATACCACTATCATGCAAAACTATCTACAGTGGAGATCATACCAAAAGTAGAGCCTCGGAAGAGATGAGCTCCCGACACCAATGTAAAGATCCTAAGGATGCGGATCTAGCACACCTTGCCACCGCGGCATGAACGCAGCCCCGAGGAGGTCGATTACAACGGTACTAAGTATGCGAAAGCGTAAAGTACTTAAATGAAAACATATCATTTTTAAAACCGGTTTACAAATATGTATGAAACAACGAGAAACCGCGCATAGTGCCACATCACAAACAAGAGCAACAATAGGTAATCGTAATGAGTCTTGTCAGTGCGAATGATCGAACAGGCCACTCGCCCCATCATCATTCTCGCAAGCCTAATCACGACTCGAGTCCGTGATAGCCACCACGTGGGCGCGTGAGGTATAACCCCGCATCGAGGGTAGCTACTCCTCGGCATCGTCCCGACTATTGTCCGTGGCCTGCACCGCATGAGGCATAACCCGCATACTAACTCGGAACTCGTAGCTCCGCATAGGCCCCGACCCGCGTGAGGTATTCTCGAATCATGGTCCTGCATCGCCGAGTCTACCGCGTCGGAGGCGACTTAACCCCAGTATCATCTCGAGGTGAGTGATAGTATACTAACATAACAACTTATCTTTAAACAACATAAGCACAACAAGGATACTCACCTATACAAACGTTACAAGATACTAACACACATAGCATCATATCATGTCTACTTATCAAACCATTTTATTATTCTTTTCACAATATGAGTCTGTTATAAACACATAGGCAAACTTGTTTCTTTTATCAATCTTAAGTGGTTATACTTAACTTCCCATAAAGCTAGTATAACTCCTCAGCTTACATTTTAAAACCAATTAGTTCTCTTACGATAATATGATTCAAGAGTCTTTTGAAATGTTTTCATTCTTTATTATTCAGCTTAAGCGAGTGAGGCATTGCCGTAAGTATTATTCGTGCTTAAGTCAAAGACATTGCCGTAGTTATTATTCAGTTAACACATGTACGTCTACCGTACTATATATATATTGTAAAATATCATGCTTTAGGAAGAATCACATACCTTCTCAGCGAAAACCACCTGCCAAGTTGAATATGTCGCACGCAGAGAGTCAGCCTATAATAGTCACAGATATCTATCAAAGACTACTCTGAAGGTCATTCTAAACAGAGGGTTCACAATTTACGGAAAGTCGGGCGTACTTCCTACAGGTGAGCTATATAAGTTCTCGTGAAACGATCCCATGTAATCTGATTCAATTATTCTTCTTTAAACCCTTCATCGTGATAATTCAATTCTATTACGTGATATACTTCTAAGTATTTATACTTATCCTTATACTACAACAGTATATATTTTCTAATTCAAAAGGGTTAGGATTAGTTACCTCGGTAAGCCCAATAATATCCTAGAAAAGTCATACTGAGCAAGGTTTTGCTCTCAGTTGTATGCTCCAGAACCAGAAGTTCTTCACAACTTCTACTAAGTACTAAGGTATTTGGGCTAGGGTATTTTGGGCATTATAACGATACAAGAAGGTAACTTTTCTACCAAGGGAGGGGTAGATTTCGGCTAGGCTAGGGGGTAGGCTCTCGGCCACACCACAAGGGAGGAAGGGGTGTTGACGAAAAGCTTAAGGGAGAGGAGAGGATTTTAGACTTGGAAGATAACTTTGTGGATGAAAAACTCTTCATCTCTAAAGGGGTATTTATAGCTCGCCTTGGCCAACCAATGGCCAAGATGAAGACAAGTGCAAGGCAAGTGTAAGGCCAAGATCAAGCCAAGTGCACCTAACCCCTACTCCACAAAACACTCCACAAAACACTCTACAAAACACTCCACAAAAACAAGGCCTAAGTAAGGAACCAATCGCCGAGGCCAACATCCTCTTGGGCCTTGATCGTCCAAAGCCATCCCACTTGTTTCAATGTGAGGTGACATGTCACCCTCGTTGGTCCAAAATGTTTCGTCTCTCGGAAAAATCCGCAAAAATAAGAAATGGCATAGCCGGAATTTACTCTACGAAAGCTGTGGAAACGTTTCGTCGGAAAACGATTCTTCTAGTGAGTTGTGTACAAAATGAAACGTCCAAGGCTTATCTTTAAGGCTAGACTTTCGTACGTATTCCCTTACGTACATACTCTGGAAATACGGGGTATAACAGTATTGACAAATAACAAATTGTTATTAAAACCAGTAGAAACCTCCATCTGCATAGAAGCTAAGATAAGACAAAATTGTATTACATTTCCTAGATCATGGCTGCTGTAACAAGATTGTTGTAAACAAGAATAAACGGCTCACGTACAAGACATATGTTACTCAATTGTTTTAAAAGAGATTAAGACTATGAGTTATGGAACCTTTCTAAAATGAGAAACTTGAGCATTTGAAATTAGGCAAACTTGAACGTTTGGAAAATAATGTTGTTACTTGATTTTACAAAGGGAAGTATTTTGGTTTACTTAAAAAGATAGTCACTCTATTTTATGCTACGTATTATGTGACTTTTGTGAAGAAAGCGGATCCTTTAAAAGAGTTAATGTCGTAGTACTTTAGGTTAAAACCCGGACTTTGATACGAAATGGAAGTACCTTGAGTTGTGTGTAACTTGCCTATGCTTGTTGTTGTGTAACTCGCATACGCTTGTTGTGATAGCCTTTTGTGCTAGTGTTGATATCGGGTGACTTCTTGGGAAGGAGTGGATCTTTTATAAAAGTCTAGAAGTATGGTAATTTGCTTGAGCTTGTTTGTGATAGCCGTTGTGCGGTATATTGTTATTGATGTCACATGGACATGTCTACACCGATCACGAATTCGGGGCATGTGGCCGTGCGGCAGGTTTATTACCCGATATATTGTTATTGTGGTTACATGGACATGTCTACACCGACGCACTCGGGGCGTGTGGCGTGCGCGGGGTTGATCACCCAGATATTGTTGTTAATGTCACATGGACGTGTCTACCGGCGTAATTCGGGGCGTGGCCGTGGGGCATTGGTATTGTTGCATCATGGACATGTCTACACCGGCGCAATTCCGGGCACGCGACCATGATGCGAACATGATTGATGCCGCGGGCGTGAGACCCATAGTTATATCGCGTGATGACGCTGAGGCGCGAGTCCCGATTTGACCTTTTATGTTACGTCTTGTATTTTTGTTATCATATATGTCTCGCTTTATGTAGATCGTTATGATTTAGCTGCGATATTTCGGATTTCACATACTTGGTACTGTTATCGACCTCCTCGGGGCTGCGTTCATGCCGCGGTAGGAGTACATCGGTAGTGGATCCTCGCTCATAGGATCACGATTCGGCGTATTGAAAGCTCCATTTCTCAGGAGGCTTATTCATTGTATGTGTTCCGAGTTGTAGGTTCTTGTACATTCAGGGTATGGCGGGGCCCCGTCCGTCATAGTTATTGTAAATCTTAGAGTCCGTAGTAATGCTGTTGTGGCGTGGTTGTAAAAGGATTAAACTGTTCGGGTTTTATGTATATATCTGAAGAAGCATTTTTGGTTGGCACATTTTATGATCATATATCTTGTTTCATGTTTATGTTTTATTTTCATGGTTTTCTCGATGTCAGATCACTAGGGTGCCCGGTAAGGCACTAAACGCCCGGATCTGCCGTGACAAAAGCGGTATCGAAGCGATTAATCCTGGAAAGTGTCTACGACCGTGTCAGTAGAGTCTCGATTATCGATGTGTTGTGCACTACATCTATAATCGTGAGGTGCAGGACATTTAGGATTAGTTTCCATTCTTCTCATTCCGAGATCGTGCCTTAGAGCCGTGTTGTAAGTTGGACCCCTCCGACGTATCTCGCTTTACGATTATGCCTCCGCCGCAAGTGCAACCAGAGCCCGAAGGGCAAGACAGCCGAGGGTGCCGCTAGTGAGATACTGAGAGAATGCGAGCGCGAGCTGGTCGAGGTTCGAGATTATGCTTCAGACGGCGAGGTTTGCGACGCCACCCGGCCAGAGAGTTTAGAGTCGCAGCGGTGGTCGCTGAGACCACGATACACGAGCCTCGGTCCACACCGGGCAGAGAGTTGGGGTACAAGGAGATGGCGATTCTTTGGCGGTCGTGGCGAGATATGAGGATAGGATCACGGCGATTCGGTTCAATGCAGGTGCCGTTCACCCCGAGCAGATAGTTTGAGGCTACGGGACTTTCCGAGTTGTAGCCGTGAGTTTTATGGGTCGAGGCTCGAGGATGATCCGCGGAGTTCATCAAGCCATTCTGACGGATCGTGAGAGTGATCAAGGCTTCGAGACCGAGTCGGTGGTCTGGTTCGTGACGGCCGCGTGATCTGCGATCGTGGTTTGATTCGTGGAGCCGTCGGGAGAGCTTGCGCTCAGCAGTATGGGACGAGTTCTCGAGGCATTCTCACTCACTTTTGCCTCCGCAGATGAGGAGAGGCACGGGCCGACAGATTTATGATCTCCGAGGCAGAGGCGTGCGGTTCGGAGTACAACGTGGAGTTTGACTCGTTGGCTCGGTATGTCCCCGCTTTAGTGGCAACCATGGAGGATAGAGTGCACCGCCACGCCACGGGTTAGATGATTACTTGACGAGGCTTGTTCGTGTGTAGCTCTTCACCGCATGGACATTGCCGCATGCAGCTCATGCACTAGGATGTGAGGTACGGAGAGGTCGACGGAATGACCGATCGGCGAAGAGGGCCAGACAGCAGGTCTTTGGCGACTTTCGAGGCGGATCACCTCGAAGAGCTAGTTATGTACCCCGCCAAGATGCAGTGGTCCTCTACAACCTTGGGGCATCGAGTATTCGGAGCAGTCCGGGCTCGCGGTTCAGTTTCGCGGAAGTAAGGGTGTTGGCGGACGATCACCTACCGGTGTGGTCGATGCGGTAGACCGCATTTCGGGAATGTCGTGGTGCCAAGGAGCTTGTTATTTTTGCGGCTAGCGTGGCCATTTTGCGAGGAACTATCCGACCAAGGTAGCACGGATGTTACGACTCACTTCGGGATCGATGGCTGGTTCATCACCTTTCACTGCTATGCGCCTGCGGCGATCGTGATTAGAAAAGCGGTAGATGTATATCCTTAACCTCTAGAGTTTTGTATGCTTGTTATGATGATGTGTTTAGTGTTATGTTCGGATAGCTTTGTGCTAAAATGTGATTTAGAAAACGGTTGGTGTAGAAGGGTAAGCCTGGGGGCATGGTAAGTGTGAACCTTAGACTATTTCACGTTTGAGACCTTAGAGGTAAGGTCGTCTTGTGTAAAAGATTTATTCTATGTTTGACCTTTATCAGAGTGCGTAGTTTACGTGGGGTTATTGTGGGGAATTCCTTGGGTTGTGTAAAATGGAAGTGGTAGCTTTCATGACTTGAATATGTACGATTGTTCCGGATCGAGGAACAAGAGTGTGGCGCGGTGGTGGGGTCGGGTCGAGGACCATTCGCGGGTCAACCCGCAGCCCGGTTTGTGGTGGGGTCAGTTCGAGGTGGTCCCGCCAGGTGGTAGGGTCACGAGGATGCTAGGCCCGAGTTTATTTAACCATCGTATGAGTTCGTGGATGCGTTCGACCAGAATCGGTTCGTGAAGGCCGGGAATGGCCTTGGCGGAAAAGTGAAGCTAGTAAGATGACCAAGTTTGGAGGTAGTGACTCGCGCTTTGAGAATCAGGCGATGGCGAAGTATGGCACGCCTGAGAGACACTAGAACCTCGGGGATCGCATGCAGCCGGCACCATTTGTTGGGTCGCGAGTGACACTAGAACCCCGCGCAAAGTGACAAAAGTGGTATCGCACGCGCAGTAAGGCAGGAAGAGAACGTGTGTTATTTCGTGGACAAGTCGTGGCGTTGGCAACTTGTTAGAGGAACTTTATCGTTATCCGGCTTGAGAAGGAACATTCGACGAATGTTTCTAGAGGAGAATGTTATACCGTATTTCCGAGTATGTACGTGGAGACGTGCGTTTGAAAGTTTGAGACTTAAAGTTAGGCATGTTTGAAATTTTGTGCCTAACAAATCGATTAAAGTCGTTTTACCGAAACGCTTTACTAAGCTTACGAAGGAAAATTCCGCTATGTCGTTTTGTATTTTTGCGGATTTTTCCAGCGATTTTAACATTTTGGACCAACGGGAGGTGACACTTGTCACCTCATCGACAGTGAGGGCAGCGGCTAGAAGGTTTTTGAGGCCCTTTTCATGGGTCTTTGTTTTGTGAGGGATTTAAGGAGTAGGTTAGGGTGCACTTGTGCAATCTTCGCCATCCACTTGCCCACACGTGGCTTGATCTTGTCTGTTGGTGTCCCTATAAATACCCCCCCTTGTGATGAACTTATTCATCCAGTCCTGACTTTGTCTAAGCGTTGAAAACTCCCCCCTTTGTGTTGTTCTCGCCCAAGCCTCTCCCTTCCTTTGAGTGGCCTTGTGGTAGGAGGGTACCCTCCCCTTTGGTAGTGTTACAGGCAGAGGGTACCTCCCTAGCCTAGTTGTTTCGAAATATACCCCCTCCCTTGTGGTTTTGAAATACTTCTTCAAGTATTGTTATAATGTCCAAAATACCTTAGCCTTTACCTTGTAGTATTCCAAAAGTTACCTCTATACGTGAGAGCCAGAATACTACCTTTTGTCCTTTTAGTCTCAAACCGAAACCCTAAGGAAATCTTCATAGTTGGTTGAAGTATTTAAGTAGAAGTTGGTTAGAACTTCTAAGGGTTGTTTGGAGCGGATTGGAGCGCGCGGAGTAGGAGCTAAACCTTGCTCAGGATCGACTTTTATAACTTGGATAATTTTGGGCTTATCGAGGTAAATATTCTTGTCCCCTTATTGTAATTGGAAATTACATGTTGTAGGATTATATAGTAGAAGTATACTATATATAGATCTGAACATAGCTTTGCGGCAATGTCTTTGGACTTAAGCCTGAATTTAAAGAAGAGAAATGAACTGTAATTACATAGGACTGTATTACAGTAGACTTGTGTAGTATTACTGTGTAGTAGAATTGTATACGTCCGGTTAGACGTATAACCCCCCCCCCCCCCTGGTTGGCTTGGTAGCCGGCCTCGATAGAGGAGGAGATTTACGCATTGCGGGGAGATCTTCGAATTTTACGTAGAATATGGAACCGATGCGTTTAGAAGTTAATAGACGTTTGTGGCCTTATAGGTGGAAGTACTACAGTAGCGTATTCTACCGAAGAGTGGAAAAGGCTAGCAGGGTTCAAGATCGTGGAGCGTTTTGCTTTGTCGATAATCGTCGCGAGGTATGAACCTCTTCCTATCCTTCTAGCATGATGCTTTGTAAACTATGTATGCGTGAGGCGCACTGTGCTAAATGAGTTGGTTGGTTTAAAACATGTGGTATTATAATAGCTTTATCGGAAGTTAGTTATAATGACTCTATGTAGGTAAAAGATTGGTTTATTGATTGTAGAAGTTAAGAGACTTGATCTTGAAAGATAAGAGACTTAACTTGTTTTACTTGGTAATTAACATTTTGTTAAAAGTGTTGTGAAACCTCATTCACAGTAATGAGTACTGGTTTTAAAAAGAATAATGTTTTATTGATTTGGAAATGAGAATAAGTGTTTAACAAACCACAAAGGCGCTAATAAAGGAAAGTGTATTGACAAATAACAAATTGTTATTAAAACCAATAGAAACCTCCATCTGCATAGAAGCTAAGATAAGACAAAATTGTATTACATTTCTAGATCATGGTCAGTAACAAGATTGTTGTAAACAAGAATAAACGGCTCACGACAAGACATATGTTACTCAATTGTTTTAAAAGAGATTAAGACTATGAGTTATGGAACCTTTCTAAAATGAGAAACTTGAGCATTTGAAATTAGGCAAACTTGAACGTTTGGAAAATAATGTTGTTACTTGATTTTACAAAGGGAAGTATTTTGGTTTACTTAAAAAGATAGTCACTCTATTTTATGCTCTGGGTATTATGTGACTTTGGTGAAAGAAACGGATCCTTTAAAAGAGTTAATGTCGTAGTACTTTAGGGTTAAAACCTGGACTTTGATCTGAAATGGAAGTACTCGAGTTGTGTGTAACTTGCCTATGCTTGTTGTTGTGTAACTCGCCTATGCTCATTGTGATAGCCTTTGTTGTGCAAGTGTTGATATCGTGACTTCTTGGGAAGGAGTGTATCTTTTTATAAAAGTCCAGAAGTATGGTAATTTGCTTGAGGTTGTTTGTGATAGCTTTGGTTGTGCGGTATATTGTTATTGATGTCACGTGGACGTATACCTGCCGTCACAGAGTCAGGGGCACGTGGCATCTGGCAGGGTTGATTACGATATATTGTTATTGTGGTTACATGGACATGTCTACACCGTCGCAGAATTCGGGCGTGTGGCGTGCGGCGGGGTTGATCACCCAGATTATTGTTGTTAATGTCATACGGACGTGTCTACCGGCGCAGTCGGGGCACGTGGCCTGGGGCATTGGTATTATTGTTGCATCATGGACATGTCTACACCGGCGCAGATTCGGGCATGCGCCATGATGCGAACATGGTTGATGTTGCGCGCGTGAGACCCATAGTTATATTGCGTGATGGCGTTGAGGCGTGAGTCACGACTTGATCGCTTTTTATGTTACGTCTTGTATTTTTGTTATCATATATGTCTTACGCTTTATGTCAAGCATGATTTAAGCTGCGATATTTCAGTTTCACATACTGTACTGTTGACGACCTCCTGGCCGCGTTCATGCCGCAGAGAGTACATCGGAGTGGATCCTCGCTCATAGGATCACGATTCAGATTGGGAAGCCCGTTTCTCGGAGGCTTATTCATTGGTATGTGTTCCACGAGTTGTAGGTTCTTGTACATTGTGGTATGGCGGGGCCTGTCCGCCATAGTTGTTGTAAATCTTAGAAGTGAGTAATCTTGTGGCGTGGTTGTAAAGGATTAAATTGTTCGGGTTTATGTATATATACTAAGGCAACCGCTTTTGGTTGCCTTGTTTATGATCATATATCTTGTTTCATGTTTATGTTTTATTTTCCGCTGGTTTTCTCTGATGTTGTATCACTAGGGTGCCCGGGGTAAGGCACCAGTCACGGGCCCGGGATCGGGTCGTGACAAATACGATGATAGCCAACCTACAAGATACAATACATAAGCAAATATATCAAGTCAGGCGCATGCCTCAAAGTCATTACTCAAATATAACCATGGGTCTCACGCCATAATATCAATCATGCCGTGGAATCCTTCCTCACCGTAGTCCATGATATATTACAACATCAGTAAGAACGCAACCTTGCAATCATGAGAGTAATGATCTCTTTTTATCTTTTAAGTTATGTCTTTAACAATGAGAATTACCGCTCCACTTTAAATCATTAAACAAATCACTACTTTCATTAAAACACGTGTCACGACCGCTTAAATCGGCTCCGCGGATCGTGCTAGTGCCTTTACCCGGGCACCTAGTGACACAACATCGTGAGTAATCGGAACATAAAACAACAACATGAGATAACGTAAATATAAAACAATAATCAGAAAACTTGCCTTAGGCATATATAAATAACCTCTTTTACAAAAGAAACGCTTTAATCCTTTTACAAACCCCGCCCACAACGATTACTGCACTCTAAGAAATGATATGACAACAATGGCGGGACAGGGCCCGCCAAACCTCGAATGTAAACACTTACTACGACAGGGACTACACTACACCGATAAGCCTCGGAGAAACGGAGCTTCCCAAACGCCGACTGTGACCACGAGAGCTAGGACTAACGGCGGTGTACCTCAACTGCGGCATGAACGGCCCGAAGGAGGTCGCATAACAAAATTTCAGTATGTGAAACTAAAAATCGCAAATGAAATCATAATAGTCTAAAGCAGAGACATGTATGATAACCAAACTCTGATTTACAATAACTAAGCGATCATATCAAGTCGTGACTCACGCCAAGTTATCACCAAAGAACATAACATGGGTCTCACGCCTAACATCAATCGTGCGTGGGACACATTCTCACTATAGCTTTATGATATAAAAGTTCCAAGGAACACACATGAACACGTGTCCCACTGTGCTATAATAACACCGCGTGGGAGTAATGCGAAGGCATAGCCGACTACTAACACCTACGGTGCCAACAAGGTCATGAATCAGATCATAAGATCTGCCTGCATCCGTACATGATCAAGCCGCCACTTGCCCGCAGATATCTAATGCGCGCGTCTAGTCTCGAACTTCCGCACTCGCATAGGCCAATCTCATCGGCCGCGTAGGCATCCCCGTCGAGGGTAGCTACTCCTGCATCGCCCCGACTTCGCGATCGCGTACGCCACAAGGACCGCATGCCCATAAAGGCGACACTAACACGGAACTCGTAGTTCGCATAGGCCCTCGACTGCGTGAGGTATTCTCGAATCATAGGTCCATCGACCACCGAGTCTACCCCGTCGGAGGCGGCTTAACCGGAATCATCTCAAGAGATGAATGCCACAATACTATCATAACGATCGATAGTTAATAAGCACAATCAAGGAAACCCTTCACACAAACATCACAAGATACTAACACACGTAGCATCCTAACACGTTTACTTATCAAAGCAACAAGAAAGTCTTACAAGGCTATCACCAACCAACACAACCAATACAATAAAGTATTCACACAAGGTACTTTCTACTAACAAGTTCGGGTATCTAACCCCAAAGTACTTCACACATTAAATCTTTAAAAGATCGGTTTCTTTCACATAAGTCACACAATACCCGTAGTATAAAAATAGAGTGACTATCTTTTTAAGAAAACCAAAACTCTTACCTTTGTAAAATCAAGTAACAACATTATTTTCCAAACGTCCAAGTTTGCCTAATTTCAAATGTTCACGTTTCTTATTTTAGTAAGGTTTCGTGGTTCATAGCTTTATTCATTTAAGAATATAATTCTCTTTTAAACAATCGGAGAAACATAAGCCTTATCGTGAGTAGGATATTCTTGTTTATAACAATCTTATTACACAGACCATGATCTAGGAAATATCATTTTGTCTCATCTTAGCTTCTATGCGGATGGAAGTTTCTCTTGGTTTTAATAATACTTAATTATTCAAAACATTTCCTTTTAATTAACCGCAGATGGTTTGTCGATACATCACGATTTCAAAATCGAAAAGCGTTCTTAAGCCGCTTATACCTAACTTCCCATAAAGCTAGTATAACTCTTAAGTTCTCAAAACCAAGTATTACTTCTCTTTCAAAACGATTTGAAATCTTTGAAATACTTCAAGTTCTTTATGATCACACATCAAGCGATTATAAACAAATCATTTACCTTTTAAAAACCACAAAGTGTTTTCTTATCTACATAAAGTTATAACCAACTTCCCATAAAGCCGTTATAACACTTTATGTTTTAAACCAATCGAATACATTTAGCACGTACGCGTCTACCGTACTACATAGTTCACACATATCATGCTAGAGGAGATAGGAAGAGGTTCACATACCGCGACGATTATTGACTAATAGCAAAATGCTCCGAGTACCTCGCCGCCGGCTACTCCTGCCAAGTAGAGCGCCACACACGTAGTACTTCAACCTATAAGGCCACAAGCGCTTATTAACATCGTAGAACATTACGAGAAAATTGGCAAGACCTCCCCGCAACGCGTAAATCTCCTCTCATCGGGCCGGCCATCAAGCCAACCAAGGGTTATCGCCTAACCCTAACCCGCACAATTCTAATCCACGGTACTACTACAGTTTCTTGTAATAGTCCCATGTAATTCTGATTCAGCACTATATATAGTATACTTCAACTATATACTCCTACAACATGTAATATCCAATTACAACAGGGACAAGATAATTACCTCGATAAGCCCATAATTATCCAAGCATAAAGTCGATCCGGGCAATCGTTTAGCTCGACTCCGAGCGCTCAACCGCTCTAAACCACCCTTAGAAGTTCTAACCAACTTCTACACAATACTCCAACTGACTATGGAGATTTTCCTAGGGTTTCGGTTTTGTAATGACGGGAAGTATAATAGTATTTCCGGGCTTTCGTAAAGGTATAACCTTAGGATACAACAAGGTATAAGGCTAAGGTAATTGGGCATTATAACAATACTGGAGAGTATTTCTATACCACAAAGGGGGTATTATACGAAAGCAACTAGGCTAGGGGTACCCGGCCACACCACAAAGGAGGGGGTGCCTACCTCGGCCTACCACTGGGGACTCCTGACGATGGGGGCCTCACGAAAAGGGGAGGAAGGCTCTCAAGACTTAGGCAATTTGTGAATGCATTAGTCTTCAAAGGGAGGGTATTTATAGGTCAAGCTCACAACCAATGGCCAAGATGAAGACAAGTGCAAGGCAAGTGTAGGGTGAGGATTTGGGCAAGTGTCCTGGCCAACTTGCACACAAAATATCTTACCAACAACTTGACCAAGTTGGTAACTCAATCGGCCATATTGCCGCTTTCAAGTCCATCACTTGGAGGTGACAAGTGTTGCCCTCGCTGGTCCAAAATGTTTCGCCTCTCGGAAAAATCCGCAAAAATACTAAATGACATAGCGGAAATTCCCACGAAAGTCGTGAAAACGCTTTCATCGAAAACGACTCTAACCGGGTGTTGTGCACAAACATATTTCGGCCCAAAGGTGCCACATGGGTGACACGTGTCGCCCCGATTCGCCCAAAATATTTCGTCTTAGAAAATATCCAAAACGGCCAAAATCTCAAAATCAAAGCGCCCTACAAATCGTAAATTTCTCCGTGGCCCCACGTGACCACTTCCGAAAATAAAATTCCATAATTCTCTAATATTCCAGAAGTCCGAATACCAAATCTGGGAATCCAATTCCCATTAACGAACCTTTTCCTTCACAAAACCGGAAACTTTTCCGTGGAAAAAATCGCCTCTTTCTTCCTTTCCATCTTTCACAGATTCTCGCACGTGACGCCCTCGCATACATACCTCGGAACTACGGGGTATAACATTCTTCCTTAGAAACATTCGTCCCAATGTTCCTTCTAAGTCTCAAAACAAGCGGCGCCAAAGATAGTCTTCACTACTATACTTACGAAACAATCCCGCCATACCGCCATGGAAACACTCGCAAAACTTACATCTAAGTCCACGAGGAAACACCTCTAACATCACCACAAATAATACTACTTTGTCACTTTGTCGCGAGCCTTGCTCGACGACTCCAACAAATGGTACCGCCGCATGCGATCACCAATCGCCGTGACACTAATTCTTACCACATTTACGACATCGCTTTAGTATCCAAAACTCGGGTTACTATCTCTAACGTGGTCATCATTAATCGGGAACATTCGGATGGATCTTCGATACTTTCCAACATAACAATACGAAAGACCGGACGCCCTTCCTCCTAAGTCGGACGGCAAATGCTAACATATAGGCACCGCCTATTCTTCACATGAACTCGCCGGGCCCAAGTAACTTCGCTAAGTTCCTTCGCTTCCAAAACTCGCCACACCACGTCCGGGTGGTACTTTCAAGAAGACCGACCGTCAACTCGAACTCTAGCGTCACGCCGATTATCCGCACGATTCTCCGAGCTGCCGAACTTCTAGACAAGCTTCACACTATCCATCGATCTGTGGAACAAGCTCGAACAACTATCTCAACCCCGCCAACATCGAACCAATCGACCGCAACTTGCATTTCTGCTTACAAGGCGCCACAAGACGACATCCGAACACCGAAATGGTAGCTTAAACACTTCAACCGAGACAACGATCTCACGGCTACCCTCAAATCAAAACACCGCCGAGGCGAACGCGTCTGAGACTCACTGAAGTTCCTAGCCACCGCTGCAACTCGGAAGAGAAACAGCTGCACTGGCTCCATCTGTCGGCATAAGGTGAAGGTAGGCACCCGTGCAACCTCACAACCTTTCAGATAACATCAACACCGCCGAGGAACGACCGACCAAGAACACGATAGTCGCCCCATCGGCCCGACCACCGGTCGAACGCATCCACGAACTTGCACGCGGCTAACTAAACACGGGCCTAACACCCTCATGACCCTAACACAAAGAGGACCACCACAAACTGACCCCACCACCAAACCTACCGCTGGTTGACCCGCACGTAGCCTCAACCCCGACCCAAGCGCAAAATACCCTCTCCCCGAAGGAACAATCGTACTAAACCCGTTACGAAAACCTGGCGGTCTTCTGAACTCGTCTAACTTCTTTCAAATCAAGCTAATCAGTGACTTATCCCACGAACATTGCTCACGTGCACTATGAACTCATATAAGGGTCAAACATAACACTACACCTTTCTCGAGGTGCCTTACCTCTAAGGTCTTTACGATAACACTCTAAGGCTCACACCTTCTATCCCCAAAATCTTACTCGGTTAACCCACCATGATTTCTAATCACAACTAACACACCGCTATCGTAACATAGCACTTAAGGCATACTCACCTTGAAAGTTACCGAAGGACCTTGCTGCTCGGCCTCTTCGCGTCCCCGGTTAACCCGCCGATCTCTACGCTTTCTCGCCTGCTGCGCATAAGCCCGCATAACGTGCCATGCTCAAGCCCAATCAAGAATTACTCTTGCATCCCTTTCTTAGGTAGTCATCAAGACTCGCGATACATCGGTACTCTCCGTAGCCAAATCCATGCTAGTAACAAGCGTTGTCTCTTGCAATCTATACTCTCGGTTCCGTGGGCCCGAAGGTTCACATATCACGGCCGCAGTAAGGAACCGCCGCCGCCGTGCTTAAACTCTCGGGCTAGTGACGCCGCAGAAATCCCGAACGAAGCACTACCCTAGGTAATGATTTGGCTGCGCCTCGCCACCCTCGAACTCTCTCAGCTCCGCCGCTGCCTTGCCTCTGGGCGGGTTGCCACGCGAGGCATAACGATAAGGAAAGGATTTCGTCGGAGGTTCAACTTACAACACGCCTAAGGCCGCGATCTCGAGTGAGAAGAATAGAAACCAATCCTAAATATCCTATAGCCTCTCGATTATTGATGTAGTGCACAACACCGATAATCAAGACTCACCGATACGATGCAGACACTTTCCGAGGATTAATCGCTCGATACCACTTTTGTCACGACCGGCCCGGGCGTGTCGTGCCTTACCCCGCACCCTAGTGACACAACATCAGTAATCAATGAACATAAAACAACAACATGAGATAACGAGAAATATAAAACAATAATGTGAAAACTTGCCTTAAGATATATAAATAACCTCTTTTACAAAAAACGCTTTAATCCTTTTACAAACCCCGCCACAAGCGATACTCTGCACTTCAAGAAATGATATGACAATAACAATGGCGGACAGGCCCGCCAAACCCCGAATGTAAACACTTACGACAGTGGGACTACACCACCGGATAAGCCTCGGAGAAACGGAGCTTCCCAAACGCTGAATCGTGACCAGAGCTAGGACTAACGACGGTGTACCTCAACTCGCGGCGTAACGCAGCCAAGGAGTCGGTCATAACAGTGCAGAGTATGTGAAACTAAAAATACTGCAAATGAAATCATAATAGTCTATAAAGCAGAGACACGTATGATAACCAAACTACGCTTTACAATAACTAAGCAAATATATCAAGTCGTGACTCACGCCTCAAGTTATCACCAAAGAACATATGATGGGTCTCACGCCCAACATCAATCGTGCGTGGGACACATTCCTCATCGCGGCGGTTTATGATATAAAAGTTCCAAGGAACACATGAACACCGAGTCCCACTGCCATAATAACACCGCACGGTAAGTACGAAGGCATAGCCGATTACTAACACCAAGCATCAACAAGGTCATGAATCAGATTATAAGATCCGCCTGCATCGCCACATGATCAAAGCCGCCACTTGCCCGCAGATCTAATGTGCGCTTCTAGTCTCGAACTTCCGCACTCGCGATAGGCCAATCTCATCGGCCGCATGAGGCATCCCCGCATCGAGGGTAGCTACTCCCGCATCGCCCCGGACTTCGATCGCATAGCGCAAGGACCGCATGCCCATAAAGGACGACACTAACCTCGGAACTCTCGTAGTTCGCGATAGGCCGGGACTGCGTGAGGTATTCTCGAATCATAGGTCCATCGACGCCGAGTCTACCGCAGACGGAGGCGCTTTAACCGGAATCATCTCAAGAGATGAATGCCACAATACTATCATAACGATCGATAGTTAATAAGCACAATCAAGGCGGAAACCCTTCACACAAACATCACAAGATACTAACACACGTAGATCCTAACACGCTTACTTATCAAAGCAACAAGAAAGTCTTACAAGGCTATCACCAACCAACACAACCAATACAATAAAGTATTCACACAAGGTACTTTCTACTAACAAGTTCAGTATCTAACCCCAAAGTACTTCACACATTAAATCTTTAAAAGATCGCTTTCTTTCACATAAGTCACACAATACGTAGTATAAAAATAGAGTGACTATCCTTTTAAGAAAACCAAAACTCTTACCTTTGTAAAATCAAGTAACAACATTATTTTCCAAACGCCCAAGTTTGCCTAATTTCAAATGTTCACGTTTCTTATTTTAGAAAGGTTTCGTAGTTCATAGCTTTATTCATTTAAGAATATAATTCTCTTTTAAACAATCGGAGAAACATAAGCCTTATCTGAGTAGGATATTCTTGTTTATAACAATCTTATTACGTTACCATGATCTAGGAAATATCATTTGTCTCATCTTAGCTTATGCAGATGGAAGTTTCTCTTGGTTTTAATAATACTTAATTATTCAAAACATTTCCTTATTAACGCGCAGCTGGTTTGTCGATACATCCCGATTTCCAAAATCAAGAAACGTTCTTAAGCCGCTATACCTTCCCATAAAGCTAGTATAACTCTTAAGTTCTCAAAACCAAGTATTACTTCTCTTTCAAAACGATTTGAAATCTTTTGAAATACTTCAAGTTCTTTATGATCACATCAAGCCGCTTATAAACAAATCATTTACCTTTTAAAAACCACAAAGTGTTTTCTTATCTACATAAAGTGTTATAACCAACTTCCCATAAAGCCGTTATAACACTTTATGTTTTAAACCAATCGAATACATTTAGCATGACGTCACCGCACTACATAGTTCACACATATCATGCCAGAGGAGATAGGAAGAGGTTCACATACCTCGACGATTATTGACTAATAGCAAAATGCCCGAGTACCTCAGCCGCTACTCTTAAGCCAAGTAGAACGCGCACACGTAGTACTTCAACCTATAAGGCCGCGCGCTTATTAACATCGTAGAACATTCTACAGAAAATTCGACACCTCCCCCGCAACCGTAAATCTCCTCTCATCTGGCCGGCTATCAAGCCAACCGACGGGGTTATACGCCTAACCCCGGCACAATTCTAATCCACTCATTACTACACAAGTTTCATCAGAATAGTCCTATGTAATTACTGATTCAGCACTATATAGTATACTTCAACTATATACTCCTACAACATGTAATATCCAATTACAATAGGGGGACAAGATAATTACCTCGATAAGCCCATAATTATCCAAGCATAAAGTCGATCCCGGCAATCGTTTAGCTCCAACTCAGGCGCTCAACCCGCTCTAAACCACCTTAGAAGTTCTAACTTCTACACAATACTCCAATCTGACTATGGAGATTTTCCTAGGGTTTCGGTTTTGTGAGACGGGAAGTATAATAGTATTTCGGGCTTTTCAGAAAGGTATAACCTTAGGATACAACAAGGTATAAGGCTAAGGTAATTTGGGCATTATAACAATACTGAGAGTATTTCATACCACAAAGGGGGTATTATACGAAAGCAACTAGGCTGGGGTACCCACGGCCACACCAAAGGAGGGGTGCCTACCGGCCTACCCCACTAGGGGACTCTCGACGAGGGCCTCACGAAAAGGGGAGGAAGGCTCAAGACTTAGGCAATTTGTGAACGCATTAGTCTTCAAAGGGAGGGGTATTTATAGGTCAAGCCTTGGCCAATGGCCAAGATGAAGACAAGTGCAAGGCAAGTGTAGGGTGAGGATTTGGGCAAGTGTCCTCGCCAACTTGCACACAAAATATCTTACCAACAACTTGACCAAGTTGGTAACCCAATCGGCCATATTGCCGCTTTCAAGTCCATCACTTGGAGGTGACAAGTGTTGCCCTCCGCTGGTCCAAAATGTTTCGTCTCGGAAAAATCCGCAAAAATACTAAATGACATAGCGGAAATTCCCTACGAAAGCCGTGAAAACGTTTCGCCGAAAAAAACGACTCTAACAAGTGTTGTGCACAAACATATTTCGGCCCAAAGGTGCCACATGGGGTGACACGTGTCGCCCCGATTCGTCAAAATATTTCGTCTTCGAAAATATCCAAAACGCCAAAATCTCAAAATCAAAGCGCCCCAAAATCAGTAAATTTCTCCGTGGCCCCACGTGACTACTTCCAAAATAAAATTCCATAATTCTCTAATATTCCAGAAGTCGAATACCAAATCTGGGAATCCAATTCCCATTAACGAACCTTTTTCCTTCACAAAACCGGAAACTTTTCCGTGGAAAAAATCGCCTCTTTCTTCCTTTCCAATCTTTCTGTATTCGTGCCAGACGTCCTCGCATACATACCCGGAACTACGGGTATAACAACATGAAGGTCGTGCTGCGGTGTTATACCCGTATTTGCAGTATGTACGTGACGACGTCTAAAAGTTTAGGCCTTAAGTTACGCTTAGAACGAAAATATTTGTGCACAACTACTAAAAGAATTATTTTCCGACCAAACGTTTTCCAAACTTTGCGAAGGAAAATTACGATTGTAACGCTGATTATTTTTGCGGATTTTTCCGAGAGATGAAATATTTTGGACCAACGGAGGTGACATGTGTCACCTCAAAGTGACGACATTGTGGGCGCTTCTTGGACGATTTGAGGTCAAGGAGTTGGGAGGATATTTGTGATATTTTGTGTGGTAGATGGATAAGGTACATTTGCCCAAATCCTCACCCTACACTTGCCCACCACTTGTCTTGATCTTGGCCCTTGGTTGTCCTATAAATACCCCCCCGTGGTTAAAGACTTCTTCATCCACAAATTGTTTTGTCAGTCTTGAAATCCTGCCCTTGTGTAGTTCGTCCAAGTCTTCCCCTCCCTTTGTGAGCCTTGGCGAAACCCCATACCTTGAGAGTTGTTTGTTATACCCCGAATTTCCAGAGTATGCGTGAGGCGCACGTCAAGAGTTTTAAGCCTTAAAGTAGGCAAAGTGTCGAAACATTGTGCACACAACTAGAAAAGAGTCGTTTTCCGACGAAACATTTTCCGGACTTTGCGAAGGGAAAAATACGGCTATGTCATTTATTATTTTTGCGGATTTTTCCGAGAGACGAAATATTTTGGACCAACGGGAGGGGTGACATGTGTCACCCTCAAAGTGGACGTAAACATCAGGCGTTTTGGCCTTGTTTTTAATCAAGGGTTAGGTAGGATATTTTGGTGGTAGATGGATAAGGTACACTTGCCCAAATACTCACGCTACACTTGCCCACCACTTGTCTTGATCTTGGCCCTTGGTTGTCCTATAAATAACCCCTTAGTTGAAGACTTATTCTTCATCCACACTTGTGAAATTCCAAGGAAAATACTCTCTCCTTTGTGTAGTTTTGCCCCACCTCCCTCCCCTGTGAAGCCCTAGCCGAGGCAAACCCCTTCCTAAAGTGATTCTCGATAATACACCCCCTTGGTAGAAAAGTATTCTCCAAGTATTGTTACTATGCCCTAATTCTTTAGCCCAAATACCTTGTAGTACTTTCCAAAGTTACCTCTATACGTAGAGCCCGAAAATACTATTATACTTCCTTTAGTCACAAAAACGAAACCCTAAGGAAAATCTTCATAGCGGTTGAAGTAGAAGAAGTTGCGTAGAACTTCTAAGGGTTGTTTGGAGAGGGTTGAGCGACGGAGTATGAGCTAAACGCTGCTCGTGATCGACATTTAACTTGGATAATTTTCGCCACCGAGGTAAATACTCTTGTCCTTCTATTGTAATTGGAAATTACATACCGTAGTAGTATAGAATTGAATATAAGATACATAGAAGGATATTACGTAAGAGAATTGACTGTAATAGAAGGATATTACGTAAAAGAATTGAATAGATCACATCGTAAGAATATTAAAGTTAAGACCGAACTGACTTACATGACTATATTTACAGAGAATTGTAGTTTGTGGTAGGGAAGTCACGCCCAATTTTCCGTGGGATAAGGAATCAGATCTAGAAATGTTTTTCAGAATAGCCTAGACGTTGATAGACTTATATGACCAATATAGGTTGAAGTACTGCGAGTAGCGTATTCTACTCGAAGGGTGGAAAAGGCTAGCAGGATTACAGTACGTTGGAGCTATTTGCTAATAGTTGATAAATCGTCACGAGGTATGTGATTCTTCCTATACTCTTGAGCATGATATTTTAAAAGTATATATATATATATATAGTACGGTAGACGTACGTGTGCTAACTGAACGTAGTTTTACGGCAATGTCTTTTGACTTAAGTCTGAATAATAAGAATCTTGAAGTATTTCAAAAGAATTAAGAAACCGTTTTGAAAGAAGAGTAACACTTGGTTTTGAAAGTTAAGAGTTATACTAGCTTTATGGAAAGTTGGGTATAACGACTTAAGAGTAGTAAAATGAATGGTTTATTGATTTTAAAAGTTAAGAGACTTGATCTCAAAAGATAAGAGACTTGACTTAATTGATTTAATATGAATTTTGTTAAAAAGCGCGAAACCTCATTCGTAAGTAATGAGTACTTGGTTTGAAAAAGGAATAATGTTTCTTGGTTTGGAAATGAGAATAAGTATCGAATAAACCACAACAAATAATAAAGGAAATGTAATGACTAATAAAGTATTATTAAAACCAGAGAAACCTCCATCCGCATAGAAGCTAAGATGAGACAAAATGATATTACATTTCCTAGATCACGGTCGCTTTAATAAGATTGTTATGAACAAGAATAACCTACTCACACATAAGGCATATATTACTCAACTGTTTTAAAAGAGAATTATGTTATTAAATGATTAAGACTATGAACTATGAAATCCTTCAAAATAAGAAACGTGAATATTTGAAATTAGGCAAACTTGAACTTTTGGAAAAGAATGTTGTTACTTGACTTTAAGAGGAAAGTGCTTTGGTTTAAAAAGAAGGGCATAATATTGTCTTAATTGTTTTAAAAGGAAAACATGGTAATATCTTAACTGCCTTAAATGAGCGTTTAAATGTTATGGCTCGACTACCGCGTTCATGAGATGAACCGGAATGTATTTCACTCGACCACCGCTCACGAGATGAATCGGGAATGTATTTCACTGACTACCGCGCTCATGAGATGAACCGAATGTATTTCACTCGACTACCGCGTTTATGGGATGAACCGAATGTATTTCACTCGACTACCGTTCGAGATGAACCGTAAATGTATTTCACTCACCGCGTTCATGAGATGAACAGGAATGTATTTCACTCGACTCGCATTCACGGGATGAACCGAATGTATTTCACTCGACTACGCGTTCATGGATGAATCGAATGTATTTCACCACGATACCGAGTCCATGAGATGGACCGAATGTATTTCATGCGACACCGCGTTCACGGGATGAACCGGAATGTATACCACCGATCGATCCGAGTCCATGAGATGGACGGAATGTATTCCATACGATTTCACCGAGTCCATGAGATGGGGAGACACGTTACACGTATCACATAACTAATACCTAGATGGCGGTGAGGAAGGAGTTCCAGGCGTGAGGATGACTTTGAGGCGTGAGTCCTCGACTTGACATGATCGCTTTTATATTATGAATCGTAGTTTTGTTATCATACATGTCTCTGCTTTATATAGACTACAATGATTTCATTTACGTGATATTTTCGGTTTCACATACTTGGTACTGTTATCTTGGGCCTCGTTCATGCCGCAGTAGAGGTAAGGTACACCCGGTTGTTGATCCTAGCTCATAGGATCACACCAACAGATGGGAAGCTCGTTTCACGAGACTTATCTTTTGGTATGTTTCCCTGAGTTGTAGGTTCTGCACATTCAGGGGTATGGCGGGGCCCTGTCCCGTCATAGGTGTTGTTACTTTCTTAGTGGTTTGTAGTACTGTTGTGGGCGGGGTTTGAAAAAAAAGGATCTAACTGTTCAAAATTTTTGTATATATGCAAGGAGGCAACCGTTTTGGTTGGCCTATTTTATTATCTTATCTCTTGTTTCATATCTGTATGTTTTATGTTCCGTGATTTCTCGATGTATGACTACTTGGGTGCGGGTAAGGCACGATCCACGGCCCGAACGGTCGTGACAAAAGTGGTATCGAGCGCTTAATCTCGGAAAGTGTCTATGATCGTGTCTAGTAGAGTCTTGATTATCGGTGTGTTGTGCACCACATCTATAATCAGGAGGCTGCAGGACATTTAGGATTGGTTTCCATTCTTCTCATTCTGAGATCGTGCCTTAGAACTGTGTTATAAGTTGGACCCCTCTGACGCATTTTGTTTTTACCAGTTATGCCTCTGCAAGTGCAACCCGGGCGGATGGGCAAGACAACCGAGGCCGCTAGTAGGATACTGAGGAGTACGAAGCGCAGCCCGGTCCAAGACTGAGATAGTGCTTCAGACGGCGAGTTTTGTGCGCCGCCACCAAAGAGTTTAGAGCCGCAGCAGTGGCTGCTGAGACCACAGTACCTGAGCCTCCAGTCCCACAGCCTGGAGCAGAGGAGTTGGGGTACAAAGAGATGGCCCAGTTACTGGCCAGGATCGTGGCCAGACATGAGGATGGGCTGGACGAAGCAGTTCCAGTAGCACCCGTGGTTCACCCGAGATCGGATAGTTGGAGGCTACGGGACTTTCTGAGTTGTAGCCCGCCAGAGTTCTACGGGTCGAGGCCTGAGGATGATCCGCAGGAGTTCATTCGACAATTACAGCGGATCATGAGAGTGATTAAGGCTTCGGAGACCGAGTCGGTGGTCTTAGGTTCGCATCGGCTGCGTGATACTGCAATGATCGGTTTTGATTCGCGGGAGCTGTCGGGAGAGTATGCACTTCCACCGTATGAAGCAAGTTCTCGTGGCATTTCTTGCACATTTCTTGCCTCCAGATGAGAAGGGCTCGGCCGACAGATTTTTGACGCTGAGACAGCCAGCGCACGGTTGGGAGTACAATGTGGAGTTTGACTCATTAGCTCGGTGACGTCCCGCTTTGGTAGCCGACAAAGAGGACGAGTGCACCGCCACGTTACGGGCTTGATGACTACTTAGCAGGCTTGTTGGTGTAGCTCTTCACCGGCATGGACATTGCCCGCATACAAAGCTTATGCACCGGGATGCGAGTAGCGGAGAGGTCGACGGAATGACCGAGATCGCGAAAGGGCGGTGACGCAGGTCCTTTGGTAACTTTCGAGGCGACCGCCTCGGAAGAGCTAGTTATGTACCTCCACCAGTACAGAGTGGTCCTCCGCACCGCCGACGCGCTCAGGTATTCGGGAGCTGTCGAGCACCGTGGCTTCGGTTTACAGATATACAGGTTCTAGCCGCAGGATTCATGGTTCCTCAGTGTGCGATGTGGCGGCGCCATCGGGAATGTCGCTTTCATCGGTGCTTGTTTCACCGCGGCCGTCGGCCATGTGACGAGATCGTGCTTATAGGAAGGGTGCGTGCAGAATGACGCAGCCACCGGTCGATGGCAGATCATCACCTTACACTATGCGCCTGGCAGTATGTGCCTATGATTAGAGTGTAGCAGATGGTACAGGTATATTCTTACCTCTCTAGAGACTAGTATGCGTAGATGATTTGATGAAGTGCTAAGTATTATGTTCAGATAGCTTTATGTTAAAATTTTGTTTAGAAAACATGTTTAAGGGAAAGTTTGGGACAGGAAAGTGTGAGCCTTAGAGCTTTACACGTAGAGACCTTAGATGCGAGGCCATCTTGAGTAAAAGATTTATGTTTGTGTTGACCTTTATCGGAGTACATAGTATATGTGGGATAATTCCATGGGTTGTGTAAGATGGAAGTGGTAGCCTTCAGGACTTGAATAGGTAAGATTATTCCGGATCAGGAGAACAAGTGTTTGACGCGATAATGGAGTCGGGTTGAGACGACGCGTCAACCCGTAGCCTGTTTAAGGTGAGGTCGGTTCGAGGTGGTCCCTCCGGTGGTAGGGTCACGAGGTTCTAGGCCAGTTTAGGTAACCATCGTATGAGTTCGTGGATATGTTCGACCGAATCGGATCGTGAAGGCGGGTATGGCCTTGAAGGAGATCGAGGCTAGTAAGATGACCAAGTTCGAGGTAGTGACTCGCAGATTTTGAAACCGGCGATGATCAAGTATGGTACGTATACTAGAAAGAGTTCAAGTGTTCGAGAAGAGTACGACGAGCGAGGAAAGAAGAGGACGTGTGTTAGCAGAATAAAAGAGATCATTTTGTTGTGAAGTGAAGATGCGAAGGGAGTATCCTTTAGAACGGGGTGGAAGCTTTTGTGATGTAGAAATGATTTCTCGTGGACTGGGTTAAGTATTTTCGCGTAAGTTATTTTGTGGCCAGGTGTGGCGGTGGCAAATTGTTAGAGGAACTTTATCGTTATCTGTGAGAAGGAACATTCGGACGAATGTTTCTAAGCGAGGAGAATGTTATACCGTATTTCCGCAGTATGTACGTGAGGCGTGCGTAAGAGTTTTAAGCCTTAAAGTAGGCAAAGTGTCGAAACTTTGTGCACAACTAGCGAAAAGAGTCATTTTCCGACGAAACGTTTTCCGGACTTTGCGAAGGGAAAAATACGACTATGTCATTTATTATTTTTGCGGATTTTTCTCAGAGACGAAATATTTTGGACCAACGGGAGGGTGACATGTGTCACTGTTACACCCCGGAAATATTTCAGGATATGTTTCTAAGAACGTACGTAAGAACTCAAATGTTAAGGTTTGAGACGAGTAAAAATTTATCGGAATTATGGAATTGTCGGAAAACGAAATATTGCGACGAACGGGAGGGCGACACGTGTCACCCCCTTTATGGACATGGACGAAATGTGCAAGGGTGGAATGGTCAATTGACCATAATTTATGATGAAGTCTTGAAAAGCTTAGAGCTTGACAACTTTGACCAAGTCAATGACCCCACAAAAGCTTGATATTTAGTAAATCTCATCCAAACCACCCAAGTGTTCTAATCTATACCCTTTCTTGTGTTATATATGTACACTAGTAGGTGCAAGACCTTGTCATTCTCCACACTTAGAATTATTTTTTCAAGAACTTGTTCTTGCTCTTTAGGGGAGCTCACGGCTAAGAGGTTTTTCAAGAAGGAAAAATTTCCAATTTTTTTCCAATAATTCCCCCACTTTAAACCAAGGTACCTAAGGGTATTATAAGTGTTTCTCAATAGAAATATCCCGGAAAAATGGTGTTTTCGTACTAGTCGCAAGGCGAAAACCTAAAGGGTTATTCAACTTTGAAGTTGAAACTTGAAGATGAGTTTTTCATAAGCTTCTAAGGGTGGCTTGGAGTGGATTGGAATGTCGGAAGGAGGAGCTAAAGGTGCTAGGGATCGACTTGTACTCTTGGAGCATATTTGGGCTAATTGAGGTATAATCTTCGTTTTACTTTTGTAATTGAAGATTTCATGTTATGTTAAGTTATAAGTGGTCATGTGATATGTGTTATGAAGTTTGTTAAGTGTTATGGAATTGGAAGCTAAAAATCCGAAAATGTCATATTTAGCCATTTGAATTTGAAATCCAATTTGATCGATAAATTGAATTGTCGCATGTTACCTACTTGGAGAATGTAGTAGCTAGAATCAATTGCGGCTTGATATCTTATTATGCTACCAATTTGGATTGAAATGGAAATTGAATAAGAATTGGTATTGTTATATTATTGTGAGCCAATCGGAAATTTGGTTATTCATTTGCATCGGATTACCTTCTATATTATTGTGAGCCAATTGGGGCTGTTTGGTTATTCATTTGCATTGATTACCTTCTATATTGTTGTGAGCCAATTGGGGTTGTTTGGTTATTGTATTTCGACCTTGGAAAAGGTGGCAAAGTTAGTAAAACAAAGGAGGTGATGTCCGATTTTCCGTAGAATTTAAAGACTTAACACTTATAATATTCTACGTTTGAAGTAAGGCCTTAATGGACGTATTGTGAATATTATAGGTTGACATACTACGGGCGGGAATTTGTACTTGACAAGTGGTTTGACCCGAAGAGGTAAGAGCAACTTTTCCTATATTTTGAGCATGAATAGTATCACGATATAGTACGGTGAGACGTACAAGATTTTGACGATCTAGTCCATTTGACATCCTTGGCTTATTTTAGGAATGTCCAAGTTGATTGAGTTAGGGAATTAACTCACTTGTTTAAATGTTAAGGATATCTTGGTTTTCAAAGTTAAGAGACTTTAAGTATGTTGAAAGTATTTTGATACTTGTTTTTATGGAAAGTTTAAAGAGTGGTTTACTCTAAGTAATTTAAGTATGTTAAGGGACTTGAAGAGTTTTAAAGTATGCGATACTTGTTTCGTTTTAAACGTATAAGTCCCTTGGATAGAAATTGTACTTGACTAATGCATAAAGTTAATATAACGACTTTATGGGAGTTGGTTATATTGACTTTATGGAAAGATAAATGGCTTGATTTATTGAAAGGCAATTTGATTTAAGGCATCAATTGCCTAAGGTTTTAAAGAAAGAAGTCACTTGATTTAGAAGCCTAAATGTATTTCTAAAAGGTATCGTGACTTGTCTTGAAAAGTAGTTATGACTTGATACTACGGTTATTAGTATCTTGGAAGTTATATATGAAAAAGAGTCATTTTTAAAAGAATAGAAACGTAGTACTTTGGGTTAAATTCCCGGATTTTATAATGACATGTTAGTGCCTTAAGTAAACTAAAATGAGAATGTATATGAATAAGGCTAATAAGAAGTTAGGGGGATTTCTTAACTTGCTTATTTATTGTATGATAAGCCGGTAGGGCTTATGTTATGTATGATGGCCGGTTGAGCTAGGGTAAGAGTATAAATGAGGGGTAAACCCCCAAGACGTTATACCACCTGCTTCAGGGTAAGAGTATAAATGAGGGGTAAACCCCCAAGACGTTATACCACCTGTTTCCGTGGATTTGCTACCCATGATGCGAGGAATACCTCATGCGAGTCCTTATGGGCTTATGCGGGTGAAATAGTCCCACGTGCGGTACAAACTACGCGAGGAATACCTCACGCGGGTCCACGCGATCTACGCGTGAAATAGTCCCAGAATATGATTGCTTAACGATCTCGCGCGGGTGGTCTGCTGATCGTGAGCCTCCTCAGTAGATATTGTAAGTATTCACTTATTTACTCATTGTTAGTAAGGCACAGATCGTTAATCGAGTAATCATACTGTCTCCGTTTATTTTAGACTTATGATTTCATTACAAGACTTTCTGGGCCACATATTTGGTACATGTTGTACTTACCTCCTTGAAGTGCGCTCACGCCGCAGTAAAGTACATGTTGCTGATCCTCGCCTTAGGATCACTGCTCACCGCTGGAAGCTCATTCATTTCGGAGGCTTATCCTCGGTATTGTCGGTTGTTGTACATTCGTGGTATGGCGGGGCCCGCCACTTGAGTTGTTATTCTTAGAGGTCCGTAGTCACATTGTGGATTGGGTGTAAAGAAAAGAAAAATGTACCGTTTCTATTTCGGATCGAGTATATTTTACGGAAGGTGGCCTTATCGGCCAGCTTTGTTGTTGGTTCTGTCAAGTTTTTTTGTATGTTGTGTATGTTCGCCGCTATTCTCCTCGATGTATACGGCGAGGTGCCTGTGTAGGGCACCACGCGCCCGGTCGGTCGTGACAAAAGTGGTATCGAGCGCTTAGTCCTCGGAAAGTGTCTACAGACCGTGTCTAGTAGAGTCTTGATTATCGGTGTGTTGTGCACCACATCTATAATCAGGAGGCTGCAGGACATTTAGGATTGGTTTCCATTCTTCTCACTCTAAGATCGTGCGATAGAGCTGTATGGTTAGGGTCGTCTCTCCCTAACAAGTTATGATTGTTTGCAGCTACGAGAAAGGCAGCAGTGACCCAGGAAGGATTACGTGGATTGCGTATCCAGGTTGGTAATGGTTGTAGTTGGTATTGTGACATACAACTATGCGAATTTATGTATGAGGGTCAGACGCGTGTTGCCTAGAATGATTTAGATTACCAGGATTTGGAAGGGACTAAATAAATACCGGGAAGGTATGAAGCGCTTTAATGAATTTTCATCAAGGTTTTACGTGCTAATTTGAGATAATTAGGAAATGATGAGTTATCGGAAAAGGTAATGGACCCTTAAGAAGTTATTATTAAGAGACTAAGTGGAAGACTATGATAGTAACTTAAGCTACGTGGTATGCTTAAGGGAATTGTAGCGTAGATCCGAACGAAGAAAGTATGGTTGTTGTGGTAAAGACAACACGATTATGATATTACGAGAAGTTCTTGTACCCGGTTACGGGGGGCTGATAAGATAGGCTTGGAGCATGGAAATTGCGAGCCTAAAAATGTTGATAACCACCGAGACCTTAGGTATATAAGGCCTTCTCGGGTAGTAAAAAGTTAAGACGCACCTAGGAAAGAGTTAAGTACGGCCGAGTCGGTTGGGATCTATTTAGGGTCGCCCCATAACTTGAAAGGAAATGGGATCGGTTGGTAGTAGTCCCGCGACGTGACAGGGTCACGAGGGTGCAAGGCCCAAATTTAGTTAATCATTTTATGGGTTCATGGACGTGTTCCACCGAACCGTGTCGAGAGCTGAACCGCCTTATGTTGTTTAATTTAGTAACTCCACGAATGGAGGCGAGTTAGTATGGAATTTATGTATGTAAGCTAGAATAAGTTTGGGAGTACGGAAAGGAGTACGACCAGTAAGAAAGAGAGCAACCAAGAGTAAGGAAATGGAACCTGAATCCATGAGGACCTTTCAAGGTGACTACACCCGTGAGTGTTGGGTGGTAGCCGAATGAGCGTTAAATAATAATCGACGGTAACGATAATGTCGTTGGACTCAGCAGAGTCATATGACGCATATCGAGGTCATTATGAGTTCGACTAGTTGGCCTCTTGTTATGCCAACGTGGACTACATAAGAGAGATTGATTCGGTACGCTTCCGATGTTTGCCATCGAGTGGAAAGGAAGAGAAGTGGTGGTAACCTGAATTATCCTTCCTTCTTTGACATTGTTTTCTTTTAAGTCCGTGTGACTTGTTCACTGGGGTAAATTGACGCAGAAGTATGTAATAATTAAATTTGGAGGAAGTTATTTTGAGTGCCCTCGAGGTACTTGGAGTTGGTTTGGTGGCGGTCGTGGCCACGACCTTCCGGATAATTTCAGAAAACGCAAGGCAAGAAAAAATAAGTACGAATCTTTGCCGCCGAAAGTCGAGGGCATCTTTGGTAGGTTGGAAAATCTACACGAACTTAAAGGCGGTGCGTGATGATTAGCTAATTCTTGGACCGCAAGAGACCTCGTGATTAGGGTTGTGACTCAAGGAAAGTTTAAGAAAAGGAGATAAGTCCTCTTCCCACGAAAAAGGGACGCTTTGCGTATTATTGGGGTCATGTGTACCCATGTTGTTAGACGAAGGATATAAGATCGTAGGTCTTCGTATCGTCATGCCATAGGTTCTGATTGTAGATAACCGTGGGAAAAGTGTTGTGTTGGGGTAATTAAGAACGACGCATTTAATTGGTCGAGGAAGTAGCGTAAAGATATAAATGTAGGTTGCACGAGGTATGTTTACCCCAGACTAGTGTAAAGACCATTAGTAATTAATGGGAAGTAAGAACATTTAGAGAAAATGTGGTAACACCTAGTTATAGGCTCTACAAACTGGGAAAGGAAAACCGGGTTACTACTTGACGAGATCAAGAAAACCTCCCCCCAAAAATGTGATTGACAGTAAGTCTTAGCCATGAGGCGAGCAATGGAATTAAGTCTAAGTTTAGTGACCAAGTTGGTTGCAACAAAAAAAAAAAAAAAAAGGGAAACATGAACCATAAGTGAGATTAAGGATACCCGAATATTTCGCAGGAATGAGAAAGGCTTTTAGTTTTGGGAGATAAGTTGACCACGACATAGCTTCTAACCCCTCCTGTGAGACTAGAGGGTTAGGTTATATTGATAACACGTTGGGTGTTGGGCTAGGTTGTGTGCCGACGCAACCCGATAAGGATAGAGCCTATGTTTTCCCGGTAGTTAGGGAAGCAGGAAGGAAATTGCGCCACTCACGATTTGGTGTCAAGGCTAAATCATGCCTTGAAGATTTGGGGCATGACGATATATAGACTTCGTGTGGATAATTGTGCAGACTCCAAAAAGCCTCCCAGATATCCGCAGATCGAGGCGAGAATTTGCGACGACGATGGTGGTTAGAGTTACTCAAGGATCGTGATATTGATATCCTATACCATCCGGGGAAAGCCAAGACAGTTACAGATACTCTTTGTCGTGGACCTAAGGGTAGTCTGCCAGTTGGGCAGCCAGATAGACAGGATGTGGTCCGTGAGATCCTTCAGTTACCGAGCCTAGGGGTTCGATTATTTGTTTCCAAGGTTAATGAAGTTCAGATCCGAGAGGTTGCCGAGTCTTCCATCGTTGAGGAGGTATGGAGGCGACGATGAGGATCCAGCATGACACAGATCGAGATACGCCTCCGAAGAGAAGAGCCTGTTTGAGTAGCGCCGAATGGGGTGCTGTGAGATGAGGATAGATTGCGTGTACCCGGTGCTGCAGGACTAGTCAGCAGGTTTTAGGGGAGGCACGCAGTGCTTATTGCCCGAATTGTTTGGGGCCGACTAAGTCGTGTCGTGACCTCATAAGTATGTATGGGTAAGATGACCGGAAAAGGGACATAGCGGAGTTCTCGCTAGTTTCCGAGATAGTAGCAGTCATGGTTGAGCACCGAAGCCCAAGTGGCTATGCAGTGATTGAAATCCCAACCTAGATATGAGAGGTAATTAATATAGATCTTGTTACTGGTGGCATCGCACTCGAGGAAGTGCGACTGGGGGTCATGGTAAGTGGGTGGCGAAACCATGTGTTCTTCCTGTTAGGCCATTTACTGGTGAGGATTATGCTTGCTTGTATAGCGAGAGATTGTGAGACTGCACGGTTCCTACGTTTATGATGGCCGCATGATGAGCTCTACGGATAACTCGGGGTTTTTCAGAGGATTAGGGACACAGTGAGTCTCGTGTTGCATTACACCCTCGCATCGACGGACAGAAGAGCGTACTATCCAGCACTCGAGGATAGGACGCGGGCCTATGTTCTTGATTTCGATATACCGGGAGGGTTAATTGTCTCTTTATGTGTTGCATAATAATGTATACCTTTCCAGATTCAGATGGCCCGTATGAGGCCTTGTATGTAAGAAAGTGTAGATCGCCATTGGATGCTTCGATATAGGCGAGGTTCGTGATTTGGTCCAGACTTGATTCTGGCCGTGGATAAGGCTGCTTATCCGAAAGATTATTAGTAAGCTTAGAGTCACCAAGCTTCATACGATAACCGACGTTGACACACGGGGTTCACTTGACATTTTAGTATGAGTACCGTTGTGGCCTCGTGGTATTATTGGTATGTAGGGGTTGTAAAAGAAGACTATGTCGCTATCTTTAAGTTGGACTCGAGAGAACATTCGTGACGAATGTTTCTAAGGGGAAGAATGTTACACCCTAAATATTTCGTGATATGTTTAAGAACGCACGTAAGAACTCAAATGTTAAGGTTTGAGACGAGTAAAAATTTATCTAATTATGGAATTGTCGGAAACGAAATATGCATTTAACGGGAGGCGACACGTGTCACCCCCTTTATGGACATGGACGAAATGTGCAAGGGTGGAATGGTCAATTGACCATAATTTATAATGAAGACTAGAAAATCTTATAGCTTGACAACTTTGACCAAGTCAATGACCCCACAAAAGCTTGATATTTAGTAAATCTAATCCAAACCACCCAAGTGTTATAATCTATACCCTTTCTTGTGTTATATATGTACACTAGTAGGTGCAATACCTTGTCATTCTCCACACTTAGAATTATTTTTCAAGAACTTGTTCTTGCTCTTTAGGAGCTCTGGCTAAGGGTTTTTCAAGAAGGAAAATTTCCAATTTTTGTCCAATAATTCCCAGAATTTAAAATAAGGTACCTAAGGGTATTATATGTGTTTCTAATAGAAAGATCCCGAAAAATGGTGTTTTCGTATTAGTCGCAAGGCTTAAAACCTAAAGGATTATTCAACTTTGAAGTTGAAACTTGAAGATGAGTTTTTCATAAGCTTCTAAGGGTGGCTTGGAGGATTGGAATGTCGGAAGGAGGAGCTAAAGGTGCTAGGATCGACTTGTACTCTTGGAGCATATTTGGGCTAATTGAGGTATAATCTTCGTTTTACTTTTGTAATTGAAGATTTCATGTTATGATAAGTTATAAGTGGTCATGTGATATGTGTTATGAAGTTTGTTAAGTGTTATGGAATTGGAAGCTAAAAATCCGAAAATGTCATAATTAGCCATTTGAAATTGAAATCCAATTTGATCGATAAATTGAATTGTCGCATGTTACCTACTTGGAGAATGTAGTAGCTAGAATCAATTGCGGCTTGATATATTATTATGCTACCAATTTGGATTGAAATGGAAATTGAATAAGAATTGGTATTGTTATATTATTGTGAGCCAATTGGGGTCATGGTTATTCATTTTCATTTGATTACCTTCTATATTATTGTGAGCCAATTGGGGCTGTTTGGTTATTCATTTGCATTGGATTACCTTCTATATTGTTGTGAGCCAATTGGGGCTGTTTGGTTATTGTATTTCGACCTTGGAAAAGGTGGCAAAGTTAGTAAAAACAAAGGAGGTGCTGTCCGATTTTCCGTAGAATTTAAAGACTTAACACTTATAATATTCTACGTTTGAAGTAAGGCCTTAATGGACGTATTGTGAATATTATAGGTTGACATACTACGGGCGGAATTTGTACTGACAAGTGGTTTGACCCAAGAGGTATGTGGAACTTTTCCTATCTTTTGAGCATGACTAGTTTCACGATATAGTATGCGGTAGACGACAAGATTTTGACGATCTAGTCCATTTGACATCCTTGGCTTATTTTATAATGTCCAAGTTGATTGAGTTAGGGAATTAACTCACTTGTTTAAATGTTAAGATATCTTGGTTTTCAAAGTTAAGAGACTTTAAGTATGTTGAAAGTATTTTGATACTTGTTTTTATCGAAAGTTTAAAGAGTGGTTTACTCTAAGTAATTTAAGTATGTTAAGGGACTTGAAGAGTTTTAAAGTATGCGATACTTGTTTCGCTTTAAACGTATAAGTCCTGGATAGGAAATTGTATTTGACTAATGCATAAAGTGAATATAACGACTTTGGGAGTTGGTTATATTGGCTTTATGGAAAGATAAATGGATTGATTTATTGAAAGGCAATTTGATTTAAGGCATCAATTGCCTAAGGTTTTAAAAGAAAGAAGTCACTTGATTTAGAAGCCTAAATGTATTTCTAAAAGGTATCGTGACTTGTCTTGAAAAGTAGTTATGACTTGATACTACGGTTATTAGTATCTTGGAAGTTATATATGAAAAAGAGTCATTTTTAAAAGAATAGAAGACGTAGTACTGGGTTAAATTCTGATTTTATAATGACATGTTAGTGCCTTAAGTAAAATAAAATGAGAATGTATATGAATAAGGCTAATAAGAAGTTAGGGGGATTTCTTAACTTGCTTATTTATTGTATGATAAGCAGGTAGGGCTTATGTTATGTATGATGGCCGGTTGAGCTAGGGTAAGAGTATAAATGAGGGGTAAACCCCTAAGACGTTATACCACCGCCTGTGGTAAGAGTATAAATGAGGGTAAACCCCAAGACGTTATACCACTTGCTTCCGGATTTGCTACCCATGACGCGAGGAATACCTCACGCGAGTCCTTATGGGCTTACGCGGTGAAATAGTCCCACGCGGCGTGGTTGACGCATGCGAGGAATACCTCACGCGGTCCACGCGATCTACGCGGTGAAATAGTCCCGGAATATGATTGCTTAATGACATCGCGGCGGTGGTCCCGCTTTGATCGTGAACCTCCCATCAGATATTATAAGTATTCACTTATTTACTCATTGTTAGTAAGGCACGATTATCGTTAATTGAGTAATCATACATGTATCCGCTTTATTTTAGACTTATGATTTCATTACGATTTTCGGCCACATATTTGGTACATGTTGCATCGACCTCCTGGGCCGCTACGCTCATGCAGTAGTAAGTGCAGTTCGATCCTCGCTCTTAGGATCATCGCTCACCGTTGAGAAGCTCTTCATTTCGGAGGCTTATCCTCGGTATTGTCGGTTGTTGTACATTCAGGGTATGGCGGCCCCGTCCCGCCAGTTGTTATTCTTAGAGGTCTCAGTCACATTGTGGATTGGGCAGAAAGAAAAGAAAATGTCTCGTTCTATTTACGGATTGAGTATATTTTACGGAAGGTGGCCTTATCGGCCAGCTGTTGTTGTTCTTGTCTAAGTTTTTTTTTGTATGTTATGTATGTTCCGCTATTCTCTCGATGTATACCGGGGTGCAGTGTAGGGCACCGATCGCGGCCCGGTCGGTCGTGTGATACCGCCCTCAAAGTGGACGAAACATTGGGCGTTTTTGGCCTTGTTTTTGGTCAAGGGTTAGGTAGGATATTTTGGTGGTAGATGGATAAGGTACACTTGCCCAAATCCTCACCCTACATTTGCCCACCACTTGTCTTGATCTTGGCCCTTGGTTGTCCTATAAATACCCCCTTAGTTGAAGACTTATTCTTCATCCACACTTGTGAAATTCCAAGGAAAATACTCCTCCCTTTGTGTAGTTTTGTCCTACCTTCCTCCCCTGTGAAGCCCTAGTGAGGCAAACCCCTTCCTAAAGTGATTCTCGTATAATACACCCCCCCTTGGTAGAAAAGTATTCTCCAAGTATTGTTACTATACCCAAATACTTTAGCCCAAATACCTTGTAGTACTTTCCAAAGTTACCTCTATACGTAGAGCCCGTAAATACTATTATACTTCCTTTAGTCACAAAAACGAAACCCTAAGGAAAATCTTCATAACCAGTTGAATTATTAAGAAGAAGTTGCGTAGAACTTCTAAGGGTTGTTTGGAGCGGGTTGGAGCGCACGGAGTAGGAGCTAAACGTTGCTCAGGATCGACATTTAACTTGGATAATTTTGGGCTTACCGAGGTAAATACTCTTGTCCTTCTATTGTAATTGGAAATTACATACTGTAGTAGTATAGATGTAACGCCCCGAACCCGGGCCTGTTACTGGTGCCTTACCCCGGGCACCCTAGTGATACAACATCAGAGAAAACCAGCGGAAAATAAAACACGAGTCATGAAACAAGAGATATAATAAATAAACAGGCCAACCAAAACAGTTGCCTTCAGAATATACATAAAAACCCGAACAGTTATCCTTTTTACAAACCCTGCCCACAACAGTGCTACAGACCTCTAAGATTTACAACAACTATGACGGGACAGGGCCCCGCCATACCCCTGAATGTACAAGAACCTACAACTCGTGAAACATACAAAGATAAGCCTCCAAGGAACGAGCTTTCCAACACGCTGAAATGAGATCCTAAGAGCGGATCCACGACGATGTACCTCTACTCGCGGATGAACGCGGCCAAGGAGGTCAAGACAACAGTACCAAGTATGTGAAATCAGAAAATATCGTAAATGAAATCATACTAGTCTATAAAGCGGGAGACATGTATGATAACCAACTTACGCTCACAACATAAAAGCAAATATGTCAAGTCGTGGACTCACGCCTCAAAGTCACCACTAAATATAACTATGGGTCTCACGCCCACAACATCCATCATGTTCGCATCATGGCGCGTGCCGAATCTTGCATCGGTGTAGACATGTCCATGATGCAACACACACAAGGCCGCGTGGCCACGTGCCCCGAATCAGACGGTGTAGACATGCCCATGTAACCTCAATAACAATATCTTGGGTGGTCAACCCCGCCGCACGGCCACGTGTCCCGAATCTCAGACGGTGTAGACACGTCCATGTTGCGATAATAACCATATATCGTAATCAACCCGCCGCATGGCCGCATGCCCCTCATCGTGACGGTAGACATGTCCATGTGATATCAACAACAAGACGGTAATCAAAATGGAAACATACGTGGAATTCTCCATCACCGCCAAAGACGTCGATAAGTTCTCAACAAGTCAACCGCCTCTATCGAGAGACGCGGTAACACAGAAATACCACACTTGTACAACAAAGGCTATCATCACAAGCATAGGCAAGTTTCACAACAACAAGCATAGGCAAGTTTCACAACAACTCAAAGTACTTCCATTTATACCAAAGTCCGGTTTTTAACCCCAAAGTACTACATCGTTAAGTTCTTTTAAAAGAGATCCATTACTTCTATAAAAGTCACCCGATACCCGTAGTATTAGAATGACCAACCCACATTCCTTTTCAAAATCAAGTAACAGCATTCTTTTCCTAAGTTCCAGTTTGCCTAGTTTCAATTACTCAAGCTTCTCATCTTCAAATGGTTTCATAGTTCCCCAACTTAATCACTTGATTCCTTTTAGAACAATTGAGTAATATCGTCTCACGTGAGAGTAGGTTATTCTTGTTTACAACATTCTTATTACCGCCATGATCTAGAAAATGTATATCATTTTGTCTCATCTTAGTTTCTATCAGATGGAGGTTTCTACTGGTTTTAATACAATTCATCATTATTCAATACATTTTCCTTTATTAACGCCGCAGTTGTCCTGCCGATACACATTCGATTTCGAAATCAAGAAACATTATCCCTTTAAATAAAACCAAGTACTCATTACTCACGAATGAGGTTTCACACAAACATTCACATTAAAACAAATAAGTTAAGTCTCTTATCTTATAAGATCAAGTCTCTTAACTTCTAACATCAAGAAACCATTTTCTTTACCTCTTAAGACATTATACCTAACTCCCATAAAGCTTAGTATAACTCTTTTAAAACCGTTTAAAACCAAGTGTTACTCTCCTTCAAAACGATTTATAAATCTTTTGAAATACATCAAGTCCTTTATTATAACAAGCCGATTATAATTCTCATGATTACCTTTTAAAACCACAAAGTATTTTCTTACCTACATAAAGTCGTTATAACCAACTTCCCATAAAGCCGTTATAACACTTTATGTTTTAAGAACAATCAAACACGCTAAACATGTATGCCTACCGCACTTACATAGTTCACACATATCATGCTAGAAGAGATAGGAAGAGGTTCACATACCTCGCGACGATTATCGACCATAAGCAAAAGCTCCAAGTACAACAACCTTGCTAGCCCTTTCCAATCCTCGAGTAGAATACGCTCCTCTTAGTACTTTCACCTATAAAGGTCACAAACGTCTATTAACCCCAAAACACAAGTTTCTATCTTTCTACGAAAATTCGCAAAGACCTCCCCGCAACAGCGTAAATCTCCTCTCTATCGAGGCCGCCACTAAGCCAACCAGGGGGTTTACATCTAACCGACGTGCACAATTCTACCACACAAGACACAAGTCTCATCTGAATACGCCCTATGTAATTACGTCAGATTCTTTTCTTTATTCTTCGTGCTTAAGTCAAAAGACATTGCGAATACTAAGTATAGTTCCATATATAGTATACTTCAACTATATATTCTAACAAACATGTAATTTCCAATTACAATAGAGGACAAGATAATTACCTCGATAAGCCCATAATTATCCAAGTTAAATGTCGATCCTTAGCAACGTTTAGCTCCAACACCGGTGCTCCATCCCGCTCCAAACAACCCTGTAAGTTACATCCAACTTCTACTTAAATCCTTCAACTAACAATGAAGATTCCTTGTGGTTTGGTTTGAGACTAAAAAGGTAGTATTTCTGCTCTACGTATGAGGTAACTTTTGGAATATAACAAGGTATAAGGCCAAGGTATTTTGGGCATTATAACAATACTTGGAAGACAACTTTCTACCAGGGGTATGCTCTCGCCACAAGGCCACTAGTGGGTAGTACCCTCTCGCCACAAGGCCTCACGAAAAGGGAGGAGGAAACTCTCGGCTAGCACAACAAGAAAGGAGGAGAGGGTATCAAGACTTGGAAGTTTTTGGATGAATGAAGTCTTCAAGCTTAGGGGGTATTTATAGCAAAACCAAAAGCCAACCAATGGCCAAGATCAAGCCATGTGCAAGGCAAATGTAAGGCCAAGATCAAGCCAAGTGCACCCACAAAACACTCCACAAAACACTCCACAAAACAAGCCACAAAACAAGGCACAAAAGGAGGGACCAATCGGCCAAGGCCAACCAAGGCTCTTGGACGCCCAAATCGTCCAAGCCAAACCATTTGCTTCCAATGTGAGGGTGACACATGTCACCCTCCCGTTGGTCCAAAATGTTTCGTCTCTCGGAAAAATCCGCAAAAATAATAAATGACATAGCCGAAATTTTCCCTACGAAAGTCGTGGAAACGCTTTAGTCGAAAAACGACTTATTTGGCACTTGTGCCCAAATTCGATCCTTTGCCTAACTTAAGGCTCAAATTCTCTACGCACGCCCCACGCACATACTGCGGAAATACGGGGTATAACATTCTCCCCTCCTTAGAATCATTCGTCCCGAATGTTCCTTCTCAAGTCTCAACACAAACATGCGCTAGTATAGCCTTCACTGCTATACGCACGAAAACGATCATGCCACACCTGGCCATAAAAATAACAAACGCACCAATACTTAAACCCAAGTCAACGAGGAAACACCTCTAATCATCACAAAAACCCCTTACCTGAGGTCTAAAATATACTCCCTTCCCACCTTCATTTCACAAAAGAAACGATCACACACGTTCACTTTTCCCCCTATCTTGCTGTACCCTTCTCGAACACTCAAACTCTTTCTAGTATCCGTACCACACTTCCGTCAACGCTTCTGTTTCCCACCCTTGGAATCACTACCTCCAAACTTGGTCATCTCACTAATCTCGATTTCCCCTAAGGCCATTCCCGGCCTTCACGAACTGATTCTGGTCGAACGTATCCACGAACTCATACGATGGTCATCTAAACTTGGGCCTAGCACCCTCGTGACTTCGCCACCGGGCGACCACCCGAGTGACCTTCCTCGAACGGACGCCGGTTGGCCCGCAACATGGCCCCAACCCGACCCACCGTAGCGCCAACTTCCGCTCCTCGACGAACACATCGTGAAGCTACCACTTCCATCTCACACTAACCAGATTTTTAAATCACACTATAGCACAAAGCTATCCGATCATAACACTTAACACATCATTAACATCAATACATACAAGTATCAGCGGTTAAGGATATACTCAAACTAGGCGGTTCGAGGACCGCTAAATCGAACTTCCACCGCGACCTACCGTGGTCCGCAATCGCCTAGTAGTCTGTGCTATCCTACCGCGCTACCTCGGTCTGCGCTTCTCATATGGCCTGTTGGCGCAAGAATAACAAGCTCCTCGTACTACGACACTTCAAATGCGCGGTCTACCACATCGACCACACCGGTAGGGTGATCAGATCCGCCAACACCCCTACTCCCGAACATTCAAACACGGGAGCCACGACCGCCTCTGAATATCCTGGTGGTCCCGGCTGCGGAGGACCACTCGCAATGGCGGAGGTACATAACTAGTCTGCTTCGAGGCGGTCCGCCTCGAAAGTCGCCAAAATATCCGCCTCGCCTTCTTCTCGAAAGCGTCCACCTGTCGATCTGCGCCTCGCACCCAAGTGCACGAGCACGAATGCGGTCAATGTCCATGCCCTACCAAGAGAAACACGAACAACTGCGCTAGGTAATCATCGAGCCACAGAACATATCGGTGCACTCGATCCTCCATACTAGCTACTAATGCGGAACATACCGCCGATGAGTCGAACTCACATTGTACTTCCCGAATCAGACGCCCGTCGCCTCAACATCAAAAATCTGCCCGAGCCCTCCTCATTTGTGGGGCAAGAAATGTGCCGGAAGGCCCCAAAAACTCGTCCCCAAACGGCTAGAAGTGCATGCTCTCCCGAAAGCTCCCACGAAGTCAAACCAATCGATCCGCGGTATCACGCACCGATGCGAACCAAATATCACGCACTCGGGCTCAAGCCTTGATCACCCGTGATGATCCTTCTCAGAATCGACGGATGAACTCCTGCGGATCATCCTCCGCCTCGACAGAAACTCAAAGCGGGCTACAACTAAGGAAATCTCGTAGCGTCAAACTGTCGCCTCAGCGCACTACAAAGCTGAGCTGAATCGAATCGCAAGGCCCAAATTTATCCTCATATCTGGCCACAACTCGCCAATAATCGGGCCATCTCTCATGACCCGTCTCCCGCCTGCATCGTGGGGACCGAGGCTCGTGTATCGTAGTCTCGCAGCCACCGCTGCGCTCTAAACTCACTTTGGTCGGGCGGCGCGCAAAACTCGCCGTCAAGCACTACTCGTCTTGGCCGGCTCGCGCTCGCATCTCTGAAACCCACTAGCAGCTCCTCGGCCGCTTTGCCCTTCCGCCACGGTTGCTTTTCGCAGAGGCATAATCGTAAAACGAAACACGTCGAGGGGTCCAACTTACAACATACTCTAAGGCACGATATCGAATGAGAAGAATGGAAACCAATCCTAAATGTCCTATAGCCTCGATTATAGATGTGGTGCACACACCGATAATCAAGACTCTACTAGACACGGTGCGTAGACACTTTCCGAGGACTAATCGCTCGATACCACTTTGTAATCGTGCGGTCGCCGAGGCATTAACCTTCAGCGACCTACAAAGTGTACCGCTTGCGATCCACATCCCGAGGCATGCCAACGGCCCTTCTCGGATGTGCTATACGGAGAGCCACGGTTGGGCACTCGTTTCGAGTGAGAGGCTCGCCTCTTTATACGCTCGGCCAAGGCGAGGTCAAGACAACAGTACCAAGTATGTGAAATCAGAAAAATATCGTAAATGAAATCATACTAGTCTATAAAGCGGAGACATGTATGATAACCAACTTACGCCACAACATAAAACAAATATGTCAAGTCGGGACTCACGCCTCAAAGTCACCACTAAATATAACTATGGGTCTCACGCCCACAACATCCATCATGTTCGCATCATGGCCGCATGCCCGAATCTTGACGGGTGTAGACATGTCCATGATGCAACAATAATAAGGCCGCGTGGCCACATGCCCGGAATCTTGACGGTGTAGACATGCCCATGTAACCTCAATAACAATATCTTGGGTGGTCAACCCCGCCGCGTGGCCACATGTCCCGGAATATCAGACGGTAGACACGTCCATGTTGCGAATAACCATATATCGGGTAATCAACGCCGCACGGGCCGCGTGCCCCGAATATCAGACGGTGTAGACATGTCCATGTGATATCAACAACAAGACAGTAATCAAAATGGAAACATACCCGTGGAATTCTCCATCACTGCCAGCACGTCCCAGTAAGTTCTCAACAAGTCAACCGGCCCTCTATCGAGAGACGCGGTAACACAGAAATACCACACTTGTACAACAAAGGCTATCATCACAAGCATAGGCAAGTTTCACAACAACTCAAAGTACTTCCATTTATACCAAAGTCCGGGTTTTTAACCCCAAAGTACTACATACGTTAAGTTCTTTTAAAAGAGATCCATTACTTCTATAAAAGTCACCCGATACATAGTATTAGAATGACCAACCCACATTCCTTTTCAAAATCAAGTAACAAGATTCTTTTCCTAAGTTCCGGTTTGCCTAGTTTCAATTACTCAAGCTTCTCATCTTCAAATGGTTTCATAGTTCCCAAACTTAATCACTTGATTCCTTTTAGAACAATTGAGTAATATACGTCTCACGCGAGAGTAGGTTATTCTTGTTTACAACATTCTTATTACCAGCCATGATCTAGAAAATGTATATCATTTTATCTCATCTTAGTTTCTATGCAGATGGAGGTTTCTACTGGTTTTAATACAATTCATCATTATTCAATACATTTTCCTTTATTAACGCCGCAGTGCTGTCGATACACATTCGATTTCGAAATCGGAAACATTATCCCTTTAAATAAAACCAAGTACTCATTACTCACGAATGAGGTTTCACACAAACATTCACATTAAAACAAATAAGTTAAGTCTCTTATCTTATAAGATCAAGTCTCTTAACTTCTAACATCAGTAAACCATTTTCTTTACCTCTCTTAAGACATTATACCTAACTCCCCATAAAGCTTAGTATAACTCTTTTTAAAACCGTTTAAAACCAAGTGTTACTCTCCCTTCAAAACGATTTATAAATCTTTTGAAATACATCAAGTCCTTTATTATAACAAGCCAGTTATAATTCTCATCAGTTACCTTTTAAAACCACAAAGTATTTTCTTACCTACATAAAGCTGTTATAACCAACTTCCCATAAAGCCGTTATAACACTTTATGTTTTAAGAACAATCAAACACAGTTAACACATGTACGTCTACCGTACTTACATAGTTCACACATATCATGCTAGAAGAGATAGGAAGAGGTTCACATACCTCGCGACGATTATCGACAATAAGCAAAAAGCTCCAAGTACTACAACCTTGCTAGCCCTTTCCACTCCTCGAGTAGAATACGCTCCTCTTAGTACTTTCACCTATAAAGGTCACAAACGTCTATTAACCCCAAAACACAAGTTTCTATCTTTCTCCAGACAATTCGCAAAGACCTCCCGCAACAACAGAATCTCCTCCTCTATCGAGGCCGGCTACCAAGCCAACCAGGGGGGGGGGGGGTTTACACGTCTAACCGGACGCGTACAATTCTACCACACAGTACACAAGTCTACTGTAATACAGTCCTATGTAATTACAGTTCAGTTCTTTTCTTTATTCTTCAGGCTTAAGTCAAAAGACATTGCCGAATACTAAGTATAGTTCCATATATAGTATACTTCAACTATATATTCTAACAAACATGTAATTTCCAATTACAATAGAGGGACAAGATAATTACCTCGATAAGCCCATAATTATCCAAGTTAAATGTCGATCCTTAGCAACGTTTAGCTCCAACACCGGGTGCTCCATCCCGCTCCAAACAACCCTTAGAAGTTCTATCCAACTTCTACTTAAATCCTTCAACTAACAATGAAGATTCCTTAGGGTTTCGGTTTGAGACTAAAAAGGTAGTATTTCGGGCTCTACGTATAGAGGTAACTTTTGGAATATAACAAGGTATAAGGCCAAGGTATTTTGGGCATTATAACAATACTTGGAAGACAACTTTCTACCAAGGGGGGGGGGGTATGCTCTCGGCCACAAGGCCACTAGGGGGGGGGGGGGTAGTACCCTCTCGGCCACAAGGCCTCACGAAAAGGGGGAGGGAGGGGAAACTCTCGGCTAGCACAACAAGAAAGGAGGAGAGGGTATCAAGACTTGGAAGTTTTTGGATGAATGAAGTCTTCAAGATTAGGGGGTATTTATAGCAAAACCAAAAGCCAACCAATGGCCAAGATCAAGCCATGTGCAAGGCAAATGTAAGGCCAAGATCAAGCCAAGTGCACCCACAAAACACTCCACAAAACACTCCACAAAACAAGCCACAAAACAAGGCACAAAAGGAGGGACCAATCGGCCAAGGCCAACCAAGGCTCTTGGACGCCCAAATCGTCCAAGCCAAACCATTTGCTTCCAATGTGAGGGTGACACATGTCACCCTCCCGTTGGTCCAAAATGTTTCGTCTCTCGGAAAAATCCGCAAAAATTATAAATGACATAGCCGGAATTTTCCCTACGAAAGCTGTGGAAACGTTTCGTCGAAAAACGACTCTATTTGGCACTTGTGCCCAAATTCGGTCCTTTGCCTAACTTAAGGCTCAAATTCTCTACGTACGTCCTTACGTACATACTCTGGAAATACGGGGTATAACAATAGAATTGAATATAAGATACATATAAGGATATTACATAAGAGAATTGAACTGTAATAGAAGGATATTACAGAAAAGAATTGAATAGATCACATCAGAAGAATATTAAAGAAGAAGACCGAATCAGATTTACATACAGACCGTATTTAGAGAATTGTGTAGTTTGACGGGTAGGGAAGTGTTGCCCAATTTTCTGTGGGATAAGGAATCTGTATCTAGAAATGTTTTTCAGAATAGCCTAGACGTTGATAGACTTATATGACCAATATAGGTTGAAGTACTGCGAGTAGCGTATTCTACTCGAAGGGTGGAAAAGGCTAGCAGGATTACAGTACGTTGGAGCTATTTGCTAATAGTCGATAAATCGTCACGAGGTATGTGATTCTTCCTATACTCTTGAGCATGATATTTTAAAAGTATATATATATATATATAGTACGGTAGACGTACGTGTGTTAACTGAACGTAGTTTTACGGCAATGTCTTTTGACTTAAGCCTGAATAATAAGAATCTTGAAGTATTTCAAAAGAATTAAGAAACCGTTTTGAAAGAAGAGTAACACGTGGTTTTGAAAGTTAAGAGTTATACTAGCTTTATGGAAAGTTGGGTATAACGACTTAATAGTAGTAAAATGAATGTTTTATTGATTTTAAAAGTTAAGAGACTTGATCTCAAAAGATAAGAGACTTGACTTAATTGATTTAATATGAATTTTGTTAAAAAGCGTGAAACCTCATTCGTAAGTAATGAGTACTTGGTTTGAAAAAGGAATAATGTTTTACTGGTTTCAGAAATGAGAATAAGTATCGAACAAACCACAACAGCGTTAATAAAGGGAAATGTAATGACTAATAAAGTATTATTAAAACCAAAGAAAACCTCCATCCGTGTAGAAGCTAAGATGAGACAAAATGATATTACATTTCCTAGATCATGGCTGCTTTAATAAGATTGTTATGAACAAGAATAACCTACTCACACATAAGGCATATATTACTCAACTGTTTTTAAGAGAGAATTATGTTATTAAATGATTAAGACTATGAACTATGAAATCCTTCGAAAATAAGAAACGTGAATATTTGAAATTAGCAAACTTGAACTTTTGGAAAAGAATGTTGTTACTTGACTTTAAGAGGAAAGTGCTTTGGTTTAAAAAGAAGGGCATAATATTGTCTTAATTGTTTTAAAAGGAAAACATGGTAATATCTTAATGGCCTTAAATGGCCGTTTAAATGTTATGGCCACTCGACCTGCGTTCATGAGATGAACCGAATGTATTTCACTCGACTACCGCGTTCATGAGATGAACAGGAATGTATTTCACTCGATTCTGCGTTCATGAGATGAACCGGAATGTATTTCACTCGACTACCGCGTTCATGGGATGAACCGGAATGTATTTCACTCGACTACCGCGTTCATGAGATGAACCGAATGTATTTCACTCGATTACCGCGTTCGTAGGATGAACAGGAATGTATTTCACTCGACTACCGCGTTCGTGGGATGAACCGGAAAGTATTTCACTGCGATACCGAGTCCATGAGAGATGGACCGGAATGTATTTCGCGACACCGCGTCATGGGATGAGCCGGAATGTATACCACCGATCGAGCATCGAGTCCATGAGATGGACCGAATGTATTCCATACGATTTCACCTCGAGTCCATGAGATGGGCGAGACATGTTACACGTATCACATAACTAATACCTAGATCGCCGGCGGTGAGAAGGAGTTCCACGCATGAGGATGACTTTGAGGCGTGAGTCACGACTTGACATCGCTTTTATATTATGAATCGTAGTTTTGTTATCATACATGTCTCTGTTTATATAGACTACTATGATTTCATTTACGATTTTTCGGTTTCACATACTTGGTAATTTGTTATCGACCTCCTCGGGGCTGCGTCACGCCGCAGTAGAGGTACACGGTTGTTGATCCTCGCTCATAGATCACAACAGCGTATTAGGAAGCTCCGTTTCTCGGATGCTTATCTTTTGGTATGTTTCCACGAGTTGTAGGTTCAGTACATTCGAGGTATGGCGGGCCTGCCGTCATAGGTGTTATTACTTTCTTAGAAGTGCAGTAATCTTGTTGTGGCGGGTTTGAAAAAAAATGATGTAACTGTTCAAAATTTCTGTATATATGCAAGGAGGCAACCGTTTTGGTTGGCCTATTTTATTATCTTATCTCTTGTTTCATATCTGTATGTTTTATGTTCCGCTGATTTCTCTGATGTATGACTACTTGGGTGCCCGGGTAAGGCACGATCCACGGCCCGGGCAGTCGTGACATTGTTCTCGTAAATACACCCCCCCCCCTTGGTAGAAAAGTATTCTCCAAGTATTGTTACTATTCCAAAATACCTTGGCCCAAATACCTTGTAGTATTCCAAGGTTACCCCTATACTAAAAGCCCAGAAATACTATTATACTTCCCTTCAGTCACAAAAACGAAACCCTAAGGAAAATCTTCATAGCCGGTTGAAGTATTAAGAAGAAGTTGCGTAGAACTTCTAAGGGTTGTTTGGAGCGGGTTGGAGCACCCAGAGTAGGAGCTAAACGTTGCTCAGGATCGACATTTAACTTGGATAATTTTGGGCTTATCGAGGTAAATACTCTTGTCCTTATATTGTAATTGGAAATTACATACGGTAGTAGTATAGAAATGAATATAAGATTCATAGAAGGATATTACAGAAGAGAATTGAACTGTAATAGAAGGATATTACAGAAAAGACTTGAACTGAAATCACATCAGAAGAATATTAAAGAAGAAGATTAAACTGTACTTACATAGGACTGTATTTACAGTAGACTTGTGTAGTTTAACGGGTAGGGAAGTGCTGCCCGATTTTCCGTAGAAAAGAGAACCCCCCCTGCTTAGAATATTCTACAGAGTAGTCTGGACGTTGATAGACGTATATGGCCTTTATAGGTTGAAAGTTCTGCGAGTAGCATGTCCTACTTGAAAGGTGAACAAGGCTAGCCGGGTTATAGCCGTGGAGCGTTTTGCTAATAGTCGATAATCGTCGCGAGGTATGTGATTCTTCCTATCCTCTTGAGCATGATATTTTAAAGAATATATATAGTACGGTAGACGTACGCGTGTTAACTGAACGTGGTTTTACTGCGGTGTCTTTTGACTTGAGTCTAATAATAAGAATCTTGAAGTATTTCAAAAGAATTAAGAAACCTTTTTGAAAGAAGAGTAATACTTGGTTTTAAAAGCTTAAGAGTTATACTAGCTTTATGGGAAGTTAGGTATAACGACTTAAGAGAGGTAAGAAGAATGGTTTACTGATTTTAGAAGTTAAGAGACTTGATCTTAAAAGAGAAGAGACTTGACTTAATTGTATTAATAAGAATTTTGTTAAAAAGGTGTGAAACCTCATTCGTGAGTAATGAGTACTTGGTTTGTAAAAGGAATAATGTTTTACTGATTTCGGAAATCAGAATAAGTATCGAACAAACCATCGCGCTAATAAAGGGAAATGTATTGACTAATTAAGTATTATTAAAACCAGTAGAAACCTCCATCTGCATAGAAGCTAAGATGAGACAAAATGATATTACATTTTCCTAGATCATGGCTGCTTTAATAAGATTGTTATGAACAAGAATAACCTACTCACATATAAGGCATATGTTTCTCAAATTGTTTTAAAGGAGAATTATATCATCAAGTGATTAAAACTATGAACTACGAAACCTTTCGAAAATGAGAAACTTGAGCATTTGGAATTAAGCAAACTTGAACGTTTGAAAAATAATGTTGTTACTTGACTTTACAAAGGGAAGTGTTTTGGTTTACTTAAAAAGATAGTCACTCTATTTTATACTACGGGTATTGTGTGACTTTTGTGAAAGAAACGGATCTTTTAAAGAATTAATGTATGAAGAACTTTGGGGATAAAAACCCTAACTTGTTAACATAAAGTAGAAAGTACCTTGTGTGAATAACTTGATTGTGTTGGTTTGTGATAGCCGTGTAATACTTTATTGTCGATTTGATAAGTGAACATGTTAGGATGCTACGTGTGTTAGTGTCTTGTGATGTTTGTGTAAAGGGGTTTCCCTTGTTGTGCTTATGTTGTTTAACGATAAGCTGTTATGATAGTATTATATCACTCACCTCTTGACACGATCACGGGGTTGTGCCTCCGACGCGGGGTATAGCTCGCGCGATGCAGGACCATGATTCGAGACTACCTCATGCGGGTCCAGGGACCTATGCGGAGCTACGAGTTCCAGTTAGTGTGCGACCTTTGTGGTCATGCGGTCTATGTGGCGTGCGGATGCGAGTCGGGGCGTTGCCGGGAGTAGCTACCTCGACGCGGGAATACCTCATACGGGCCTATGTAGTGGCCTATGCGAGCTGCGGGAAGTTCCAGGACTAGACGCGCACATTTGATACTGCGGGCGAGTGGCCAGCTTCGATCATGTGGCGGTCTAGACAGACCTCATGATACAGTTTATGACCTTGTTGGTACTGTGGGTGTTAGTAGTCGGCTATGCCTTCGTACTTACCCCGTACGGTTTTATTATGACACAGGTGGGACCTGGTGTTCATGTGTATTCCTTGGTGCTTTTATATCATAGACTGTCGGCAGTGAGGAAGGTATTCCACGGGCATGATTGATGTTGTGGGCGTGAGACCCATATTTATATTGAGTGATGACTTTGAGGGCGTGAGTCCCTGACTTGACATGACTGCTTATTTATTGTGAACTGTAGTTTGGTTATCATACATGTCTCCTGCTTTATATAGACTACTATGATTTCATTTACAGTATTTTCAGTTTCACATACTCGGTACCTGTTATGCGACCTCCTTGGGATTTGCGTTCATGCCGCAGTAGAGTACACGATTGTTGATCCCCGCTCTTAGGATCACAGTTCAGCGTTTTGGGAAGCTCCGTTTCTCCAGAGGCTTATCTTTGGTATAGTCCCTGATGATTGTAGATATTTATGTTCATTCAGGGTATGGTGGGTGTTATACCCCGTATTCTCAGGGTATGTATGCGAGGACGTACGTACGAGAGCACGACAGAAAATTGGAAAGGAAGAAAGAGGTGATTTTTTCCACGGAAAAAGTTTCCGGTTTTTGTAAAGAAAAATGTTCGTTGATGGGAATTGGGTTCCCAGATTTGGAATATGGGCTTCTTAAATTATATTAGAATTTTGAGATTTTATTTTCGGAAATGGTCACGTGGGGCCCACGGGAGAAATTTACGGTTTTGTGGGGCCCGCTTTGATTTTGAGATTTTAGCCATTTTGGATATTTTCGGAAGATGAGTTATTTTGGACAAGTAGGAGGGCGACACGTGTCACCCCCCCTTGGTGGCTTGGCGAGAAGTTACCTTTGTGCACAACTGCGGTTAAGTCGTTTTTAAACGAAGCGTTTGCGTAACTGCGAAGGAAAATTCGGCTATGTCGTTTTGTATTTTCGGATTTTTCCGAGCGTCGGAACATTTTGGGCCAACAAGAGGTGACACTTGTCACCTCGCCAGTGGGCCTTAGGCGGTTTGGCACTTGGCCGATTGGTGCGCTTGTTGTGGCATTGTTTTGTGCAATGTTTTGTGCAATGTTTTGTGGCTTGTTTTGTGGAGTAGGGGTTAGGGTGCACTTGGCTTGATCTTGGCCTTACACTTGCCTTGCACATGGCTTGATCTTGGCCATTGGTTGGCCTTTGGTTTTGCTATAAATACCCCCCCTAAGCTTGAAGACTTCTTCATCCAAAAATCTTCCAAGTCTTGAGTCCTCTCCTCCCTTTGAGTGTGTTCTCGTCCTAAGCCTTCCCTCCCCCAGCCAGGTGGCCTTGTGGCGAGAGCCTCCTCCCCTTTGTGGTGCTAAGTGGGGTACCCCACTAGCCTAGTTTTTTCGTATAATACACCCCTCTTGGTAGAAATACTCTCGAGTATTGTTATAATGCCCAAAATACCTTAGCCTTACCTTGTTGTATTCCAAAAGTTACCTCTATCGTAGAGCAGGAAATACTACCTTTTGTCCTTTTAGTCTCAAACCGAAACCCTAAGGAAATCTTCATAGTTGGTTGAAGTATTTGAGTAGAAGTTGGTTAGAACTTAGGGTTGTTTGGAGCGGATTGGAGCGCGGAGTAGGAGCTAAACCTTGCTCGGGATCGACATTATAACTTGGATAATTTTGGGCTTGTCGAGGTAAATATTCTTGTCCCTTATTGTAATTGGAGATTACATGTTGTAGGAATATATAGTTGAGGTATACTATATATAGAATGAACATTATTGTCGTGCAATGTCTTTTGACTTAAGCACGAATTTAAAGAAAAGAATCAACTGTATTTACATAGGGTGTATTGCGGTAGACTTGTGTAGCATTATTGTGTAGTAGAATTGTATACGTCCGTTAGGCGTATAACCCCGGTTGGCTTGATGGCTACTCGATAGAGGAGAGATTTACGCTGTTATGCGGGAGGTGCTTAGAATTTTTGTAGAACATGGAACCGCGGTTAGAAGTTAATAGACGTTTGTGGCCTTATAGGTGGAAATCGCGAGTGGCGTATTCTACTTGAAGAGTGGAAACGGCCAGCCGTTCTGATCTTGTGGAGCATTTTGCTTATTGTCGATACTCGCGAGGTATGTGAACCTCTTCCTATCTGTTCTAGCATGATATGTGTGTAACTATGTAGTACGGTGGACGATGTGTACTAAGTGTATTTGTTTGTTTAAACATAAAGTGTTATAACGGCTTTATGGGAAGTTGGTTATAACGACTTTATGTAGGTAAGAAAATGGTTTATCGATGTTAGAAGTTAAGAGACTTAACTTATTTGTTTTAATGTGGATGTTGTGTGAAACCTCATTCGTGAGTAATGAGTACTTGGTTTTAAAGGGATAATGTTTCTTGATTTCGAATCGAATGTGTATCGACAGGCACTATCGCGGCGTTAATAAAGGAAAATGTATTGAATAATGATGTGTTGTATTAAAACCAAGAAACCTCCATCCGTATAGAAGCTAAGATGAGACAAAATGATATTACATTTTCTAGATCATGGTCATTGTAATAAGATCGTTATAAACAAGAATAAACTACTCACATATATGACATATGTTACTCAATTGTTTTAAAAGAGATTAAGACTATGAGTTATGAAACCTTTCTAAAATAAGTGACTTGAGCATTTGAAATTAGGCAAACTTGAACGTTTGGAAAATAATGTTGTTACTTGATTTTACAAAAGGGACGTGTTTTGGTTTACTTAAAAAGATAGTCACGATTTTTATACTACGTATTGTGTGACTTATGTGAAAGTACTTTGAGTTGTGTGAAACTTGCCTATGCTTGTGATGATAGCCTTTGTTGCAAGTGTTTTATTTACGTGTTACCGCGTCTCTCGATAGAGGCGGTTGACTTGTTGAGAACTTACTTGGACGCGTCTTTGGCGGACGAGAATTCCACGTATGTTTCCATTTTGATTCTTGTCTTATTGTGGTTACATGGACTTGTCTACACCGAGGTAGAATTCCGGGGCATGTGGCCACGCGGCAGGTTGATTACCCAAGAATTGTTGTTGATGTCACGTGGGCGTGTCACACCGAGGTAGAATTCGGGGCATGTGGTCGTGGGCATTGGTATTATTGTTGCATCATGGACATGTCTACACCGAGGCGCACTGGGGCACGCGCCACGATGCGAACATGATTGATGTTGTGGGCGTGAGACCCATAGTTATATTTGAGTGATGACTTGAGGCGAGTCCTCGATCGACATGATCGATTTTATGTTGAATCGTAGTTTGGTTATCATACATGTCTCTGCTTTATATAGACTAGTATGATTTCATTTACGATTTTCTGATTTCACATACTTGGTACTGTTATCGACTCTTCGGGGCCGCGTTCATGCCGCAGCAGAGGTACATCGGTCGTGGATCCTCGCCATAGGATCACAACAGCGTATTAGGAAGCTCCGTGTCTCCGGAGGCTGAGCTTTTGGGATGTGTTCCCTGAGTTGTCGGGTCTTGACCATGCAGGGGTCTGGCGGGGCCCTGTCCCGTCATCGTGTTGTAAATCGTAGCGGTCTGTAGAATCGCAAGCGTGGTTGTAAAAGGATTAAACTGTTCAGGTTTTATGTATATACTGAAGGCAACCGTTTTGGTTGACCTGTTTATTATTATATCTCTTGTTTCATGACTCATGTGTTATGTTCCGCTGATTTTCTCTGATATATGTATCACTAGGGTGCGAGGTAAGGCACGACCACGCCCGACCGGGTGTGACATAGTGGTATCGAGCGATTAGTCCTCGGAAAGTGTCTACTGCATCGCGTGTCAGTAGAGTCTTGATTATCGGTGTGTTGTGCACCACATCTATAATCAGGAGGCTATAGGACATTTAGGATTGGTTTCCATTCTTCTCATTCTGAGATCGTGCCTTAGAGCTGTGTTGTAAGTTGGACCCCTCTGACGTATCTCGTTTTTACCAGTTATGCCTCCGCGCAAGGCGACCAGTGCCCAGAAGGGCAAGTCTGCCGAGGGTGCTGCTAGTGAGATACAGAGGAGTACGAGGGCGCAGCCCGACAAGACTGAGGTCAGGCTTGACGGCGGGTTTTGGACGCCGCCCCAAAGAAGTTTAGAGTCGCGGCGGTGGTCTGCCGAGACCACGCACAGAGCCTCCACCCCACACCGGGGCGCAGGAGATGGGTTACGCGAGATGGCGATTGCTGGCCGTGGTCGTGGGCCGATATGAGGATAGGTGGACGCAGCAGCCCAGTTCAAAGATAGCACGATGGTTCACCCCGAGCGAATAGTTTGAGGCTACGGACTTTACGAGTTGTAGCCCGCCAGAGTTTTATGGGTCGAGGCACGAGGATGATCCGCAGGAGTTCATCCGCGATTCTGGGTCGCGAGTGATCAAGGCTTCGGAGACCGAGTCGGTGGTCTTAGGTTCGCATCAGCTGCGTGATACCGCAGTCGACTGGTTTGATTCGTGGGAGTTGTCCCGGGGAGAGCATGCGCTCCCAGCTGTATGGGACGAGTTCTCAGAGGCATTCCTCACTCACTTCTTGCCTCCGCAGATGAGGAGGGCACGGGCCGACAGATTTGTGATCCGAGGCAGAGGCGTCTGCCGGGAGTACAACGTGGAGTTTGACTCGTTGGCTCGATATGTCCCCGCTTTAGTGGCAACCATGGAGGATAGAGTGCACCGCCACGCCACCGGATTAGATGATTGCTTGACAGAGGCTTGTTCGAGTGTAGCTCTTCACCGGCATGGACATTTCCCGCACGCAGCTCATGACCGGGATGTGAGGCACGGAGAGGTCGGCGGAATGACCAAGATCAGCGAAGAGGGCCGAACAACAGGTCCTTTGGTGACTTTCGAGGCGGACCGCCTCAAGAAAGATACTAGTTTTGTACCTCCGCTGCAGAGTGGTCCTCCACAACCTTGAGCATCCAGAGTATTCGGAGCGGTCGAGGCTCCGAGGTTCGTGTTTCGGAAGTGCGGTGTTGGCTGATGCGTCACCCCTACATCGGTGAGGTCGATGTGGTAGACCTCATTTCGGTGAGTGTCGTGGTGCCAAGGAGCTTGTTATTTTGCGACAGCAGGCCATTTTGCGAGGAACTGTCCCAAGGGTAGCACGGATGTTACGACTCACCTTTAGGATCGATGGCGTGTTCATCACCTTCGCTAGCTATCGCCTGCAGTATTGATCGTGATTAGAAAAGCGGTAGAGACAGGTATATCCTTAACCCTCTAGAGTTTTGTATGCTTGTTATGTTAATGTGTTTAGTGTTATGTTCGGATAGCTTTGTGCTAAAATGTGATTTAGGAACATGGTTAGTTGGAAGGATAAGTATGGAGGCATGGTAAGTGTGAACCTTAGAATATTTCACAATTGAGACCTTAGAGGTAAGGTCGTCGTGTGTAAAAGATTTATTTTATGTTTGACCTTTATCAGAGTGCGTAGTATACGTGGGTTTTATTTGTGTGATAAGTCCATGGGTAGTGTGAGATGGAAGTGGTAGCTTTCATGACGTATGTTGGTAAGATTGTTCCGTATCAGGGAACAAGGGTTTGGCGCGATTGTGGGGTCGGGTTGAGGACCATTTGCGGGTCAAACCGTAGCCGCTTTAGGTGGGTCAGTTCTGGGTGGTCCCGCCAGTTGGTAGGGTCACGAGGGTGCTAGGCCCCAGTTTAGTTAATCATCGTATGAGTTCGTGGACGCGTTCGACCAGAAGCGGTTCGTAAAGGCCGGGAATGGCCTTAAGGGAGTTTGAGGTTAGTAAGATGACCAAGTTTGGAGGTAGTGACTCCAGAGATTTTTGGGAACGGAAGTAATGACTGAAGTATGGTACGTACTGGGAGAGTTCAAGTGTTCGAGAAGGGCACGACGAGTAAGGAAAGAAGAGGACGTGTGTTATTTCGCGGGCCGCGTGGCGTTGGCAACTTGTTAGAGGAACTTCATCGATATCCGTCTTGAGAAGGAACATTCGGGACGAATGTTTCTAAGGAGGGGAGAATGTTATACCCCATATTCTCAGGGTATGTATGCGAGGACGTACGTACGAGAGCACGACAGAAAAATTGGAAAGGAAGAAAGAGGTGATTTTTCCACGGAAAAAGTTTCCGGTTTTTGTAAAGAAAAATGTTCGTTGATGGGAATTGGGTTCCCAGATTTGGAATATGGGCTTCTTAAATTATATTAGAATTTTGAGATTTTATTTTCGGAAATGGTCACGTGGGGCCCACGGGAGAAATTTACGGTTTTGTGGGGCCCGCTTTGATTTTGAGATTTTAGCCATTTTGGATATTTTCGGAAGATGAGTTATTTTGGACAAGTAGGAGGGCGACACGTGTCACCCCCCCTTGGTGGCTTGGCCGAAGTTACCTTTGTGCACAACACCCGGTTAGAGTCGTTTTTCGACGAAACGGTTTGCGTAACTTGCGAAGGGAAAATTCCGGCTATGTCGTTTTGTATTTTTGTGGATTTTTCCGAGCGGCGGAACATTTTGGGCCAACAAGCCTTAGGGGCGGTTTGGCCTTGGCCGATTGGTGCCTTGTTGTGGCATTGTTTTGTGCAATGTTTTGTGCAATGTTTTGTGGCTTGTTTTGTGGAGTAGGGGTTAGGGTGCACTTGGCTTGATCTTGGCCTTACACTTGCCTTGCACATGGCTTGATCTTGGCCATTGGTTGGCCTTTGGTTTTGCTATAAATACCCCCCTAAGCTTGAAGACTTCTTCATCCAAAAATCTTCCAAGTCTTGAGTCCCTCTCCCTCCCTTTGAGTGTGTTCTCGTCCTAAGCCTCCCCCCCTTGAGTGGCCTTGTGGCCGAGAGCCTCCCCCTCCCCCCTTTGTGGTGCTAGCCGTGGGGTACCCCCCCCCTAGCCTAGTTGTTTCGTATAATACACCCCCCCTCTTGGTAGAAATACTCTCCAAGTATTGTTATAATGCCCAAAATACCTTAGCCTTTACCTTGTAGTATTCCAAAAGTTACCTCTATACGTAGAGCCCGGAAATACTACCTTTTGTCCTTTTAGTCTCAAACCGAAACCATAAGGAAATCTTCATAGTTGGTTGAAGTATTTGAGTAGAAGTTGGTTAGAACTTCTAAGGGTTGTTTGGAGCGGATTGGAGCGCACGGAGTAGGAGCTAAACCTTGCTCAGGATCGACATTATAACTTGGATAATTTTGGGCTTGTCGAGGTAAATATTCTTGTCCCCTTATTGTAATTGGAGATTACATGTTGTAGGAATATATAGTTGAGGTATACTATATATAGAACTGAACATTATTGTGCGGCAATGTCTTTTGACTTAAGCCTGAATTTAAAGAAAAGAATCGAATCAGTATTTACATAGGATCAGTATTGCAAGAGACTTGTGTAGCATTATTGTAGTAGAATTGTATACGTCAGGTTAGGCGTATAACCCTCAGGTTGGCTTGATAGCGACTCGATAGAGGAGAGATTTACGCTGCCATGTGAGGATCTTTGCCGAATTTTCTGTAGAACATGGAACCGTACGGTTAGAAGTTAATAGACGTTTGTGGCCTTATAGGTGGAAGTACTGCGAGTAGAGTATTCTACTTGAAGAGTGGAAACGCCAGCAGCTGATCTTGTGGAGCATTTTTGCTTATTGGTGATACTCGTCGCGAGGTATGTGAACCTCTTCCTATCTGTTCTAGCATGATATGTGTGTAACTATGTAGTACGGTGGACGTACAGGTACTAAGTGTATTTGTTTGGTTTAAACATAAAGTGTTATAACGGCTTTATGGGAAGTTGGTTATAACAGCTTTATGTAGGTAAGAAAATGGTTTACTGATGTTAGAAGTTAAGAGACTTAACTTATTTGTTTTAATGTGGATGTTGTGTGAAACCTCATTCGTGAGTAATGAGTACTTGGTTTTTAAAGGGATAATGTTTTACTGATTTCGGGAATCAGAATGTGTATCGACAGACCACTGCAGCGTTAATAAAGGAAAATGTATTGAATAATGATGTGTTGTATTAAAACCAAGAGAAACCTCCATCCGTATAAGCTAAGATGAGACAAAATGATATTACATTTTCTAGATCACGGTCTTTGTAATAAGATCGTTATAAACAAGAATAAACTACTCACATATATGACATATGTTACTCAATTGTTTTAAAAGAGATTAAGACTATGAGTTATGAAACCTTTCTAAAATAAGTGACTTGAGCATTTGAAATTAGGCAAACTTGAACGTTTGGAAAATAATGTTGTTACTTGATTTTACAAAAGGGGAAGTGTCTTGTTTACTTAAAAAGATAGTCACGATTTTTATACTACGGGTATTGTGTGACTTATGTGAAAGTACTTTGAGTTGTGTGAAACTTGCCTATGCTTGTGATGATAGCCTTTGTTGTACAAGTGTTGTATTTCTGTGTTACCGCGTCTCCCGATAGAGGGCCGGTTGACTTGTTGAGAACTTACTTGGACGTCGGGCGGGACGGAGAATTCCACGGGTATGTTTCCATTTTGATTACTGTCTTATTGTGGTTACATGGACATGTCTACACCGAGGTAGAATTCCGGGGGCATGTGGCCATGCGGCAGGGTTGATCACCCAGTAAATTGTTGTTGATGTCACATGGACGTGTCTACACCGAGGTAGAATTCCGGGGGCATGTGGTCATGGGGCATTGGTATTATTGTTGCATCATGGACATGTCTACACCGAGGCAGAATTCCGGGGGCATGCGGCCATGATGCGAACATGATTGATGTTGTGGGCGTGAGACCCATAGTTATATTTGAGTGATGACTTGAGGGCGTGAGTCCCTGACTGGACATGACTGCTTTTATGTTGTGAACTGTAGTTTGGTTATCATACATGTCTCCTGCTTTATATAGACTAGTATGATTTCATTTACAGTATTTTACAGTTTCACATACTTGGTACCTGTTGTACTGACCTCCTTCGGGGGGCTGCGTTCATGCCGCAGGTAGAGGTACATCGGTCGTGGATCCTCGCTCATAGGATCACAGCCGGCAGATTGGGAAGCTCCGCTTTCTCCGAGGCTTATCTTTTAGTATGTGTTCCCGAGTTGTAGGTTCTTGAACATTCGTGGTATGGCGGGCCTGTCCGTCATAGTGTTGTAAATCTTAGAGTGCAGAGAATGTTGTAGGCGTGGTTGTAAAAGGATTAAACTGTTCGAGTTTTATGTATATCTTGAAGGCAACCGCTTTGTTGGCCTTTTTATTATTATATCTCTTGTTTCATGACTCATGTGTTATGTTCCGCTGATTTTCTCTGATATATGTATCACTAGGGTGCCCGGGGTAAGACACCAGTCACGGGCCCGAATTCGGGGTGTGACAGTGGGGCCCTGTCCCGCCATAGTTGTTTTACTTTCTTAGAGGTCTGTAGTCCCGTTGTAAAGTTGGGATGTAACTGTTCACTTTGGGTATTTATATATATTATGCCGAAAGGCAACTTTTCCTCAGATAAACTATGTCTCTTTTACATTGTTTCATGTTGTGTTTTTATATTCTGCTGGTTACTCTGATGTATGTCTACTTGGGTGTCCGGGTAAGGCACCAGTCACAGGCCCGGGTTCGTGTCGTGACACAGGGTCAACCACCCTCTGTGTTATAATGCAACCTATCATAGGACTATTTCACCCGCAAGGGACTATTTCACCAGCTTAGGTCGTGAGGACCCGCAATGAGTCATCGGTACACGATACTCGCATCACAGATAGCTAATCCATGACTTATATATATCCGGGAATTTAACCCGCCCGAGTCAAATACCGACCCGCCGTGAGTGTGTACCACTCACCCCCATGGGGAGCTAACCCATGGTATCCTTGAAACAAGTTACCGGCCCTTTATGGAGGGACGCGGAGATGTGGAGATATGATACTTGCACGAATGTCTATATGAGTAACCCATATGCAAGAAAACCAAGGAAAAACCATGCCTTTAGAAAAATCAAGACAATTACCATGCCTTTCTTTTTGTCATAAACCAAGACAATACCATGCCTTTCCTTTTTACACAAACCAAGGCAATTACCATGCCTTCTTTTCACATAAACCAAGACAACTACCAAGAAATACTTATTCAAGCAAGCAAAAATACTATCAAGGCGCAAATAGAATAGTTCTCATTTAACAAGCCAAAGTACTACGTACGTACATCCTTTTCAAAAGACTCATTTTTATGTAAAACCCCAAGATACTAGCACCCGTAGTATCAAGGCGTGTCTATTTTTTTAAAGTAAGTTACTACACTTTTTAGAAACTCATTTCAAAGCTTGAAACCAAGTAACTTCAAATTTTCACAATCTAGGCAACTTATGCCCATTAATCAAAATAGACAACTTTCTTAACCTTCCATAAAGCCGTTATAACCAACCTCCCATAAAGCCGTTATAACCCTTTATGATTTTAGACCAATTCATTCCTTTTTATATCCAAGAGACTTACACTTTTAAAACCAAGTATCACATACTTACAAATCAAGTTTCTTAACATTCAAAATACTTCAAGTCTCTTAATCCTTAGAAATCAAGTTTATTCTACTTTTAACCTCAAGTAACTCACACCTTTAAAACAAGTTACTTCTCTTAAATCATGTCATTTCTCCTCTTTTAAAAGAATTAAGTAAATCACTCATTTGACTCCCCTAAAGTCATTATAACGACCTTTAGGTTTTGGAACTAAGGCACTAGCCAAAAGATTTGGAAACCACTTCCTTTTCAAGACTCAAAGTACTTTAAGTAAAATACTTTCACTTTTGAGAATCCAAACTTCATTAAGGAAATGGATTATAACAACTTACAATTTAATCATCCAAAGTACAATCAAGGAAGTATATAGAACAAATTCTACATTAGGCAATCCAAGTACAATCAAGGAATGGATCATTTAAGGAGTATGACATACTTTCTTTATCTTAAGGAATCATGCTAGAAGAAGAGATAGTTCACATACCTTTTCGGCTTAATCCGCAAGCTAAGTCGAATACGCCACACGTAGAATTGTCAACCTATAATGGTCAAAACATGACTATCAATTTCTAGTTTCTAACGTAGAATAATACTAAGTATACGGTCTCTTATTCTACGGAAAATCGGGCAGCACCTCCTTTGTTTCTACATACTTTGCCGCCTTTTTCAAGGCCGAATTCAATAACCAAACATGCCACATTTAAGGCTCAACTGTCATGACCCGACCTAGGGCCCGTGACTGGTGCCTTACCCCGGGCACCCTAGTGATACAAACATCAGAGAAAATCAGCGGAAATAAAAACTTAAGCATGAATCAAGACATAAAATAAGCAATAGGCTAACCAAAACGGTTACCTTCCTGAATATATATAAAAATTGAACAGTTAAATCCCTTACAAACCCTGCCCACAACAGTACTACAGACCTCTAAGAATGTAACAACAACTATGACGGGACAGGGCCCCGCCATACCCCTGAATGTACGAGTATCTACAATGACAGGGGACTATACCAAAAGATAAGCCTCCGGAGAAACGGAGCTTCCCAACGCTGAACTGCGATCCTATGAGTGAGGATCAACAACCGATGTACCTCTACCTGCGGCATGAACGCAGCCCCGGGCGAGGTCAAGACAACAGGTACCAAGTATGTGAAACTGAAAATACTGTAAATGAAATCACAACATAAAAGCAGTCATGCCATGTCAGGGACTCACACCCTCAAAGTCATCCCTCATGCCCGTGGAACTCCTTCCTCACTGCCGGCAGTCTAGGTATAAATCGTGTGATACGTAACATGTCTCGACCCATCCCATGGGACTCGAGGTGGAATCGCATGGTCACATTCCCGGTCCATCCCATGGACTCGGTGTCAAATCGTGTGGAATACATTCCCGGTCCATCCCATGGACTCGGTGTCAAATCGTGTGGAATACATTCCCGGTCCATCCCATGGACTCGGTGTCAAATCGTGTGGAATACATTCCCGATCCATCCCATGGACTCGGTGTCAAATCGTGTGGAATACATTCCCGGTCCATCCCATGGACTCGGTGTAGAATCGGGTGGTATACATGTCTCGGCCCATCTCATAGGACTCGAGGTAGAATCGGCCATAACATTTAAACCCTCTTTTAAGACATATTAAGATAATACCATGTTTTCCTTTTAAATCAAACTAAGGCAATATCATGCCCTCATTTTTAAACCGAAACACTTTCCTTTTTTTTAAAAAAAAAATCAAGTAACAACATTCTTTTCCAAAAGTTCAAGTTGCATAACTTCAAATACTCAAGTCTCTTATTTTCGAAAGATTTCATAGTCCATAGTCTTAATCACTTAATAACGTAATCTCTTTTAAAACAATTTGAGTAACATATGCCTTATGTGTGAGTAGGTTATTCTTGTTTATAACAATCTCATTAAAGCAACCATGATCTAGGAAATGTAATACAATTTTGTCTTATCTTAGCTTCTCTGCAGATGGAGGTTTCTACTGTTTTTAATATAATTAATTATTTGTCAATACATTTTCCTTTATTAACGCTGCAGTGGTTTGTTCGATACTTATTCTCATTTCCGAAATCAGTAAAACATTATTCTTTAAAAACCAAGTACTCATTACTCACGAATGAGGTTTCACAACTTTTTAACAAAATTCATATCAAGCCAATTAAGTCAAGTCTCTTATCTTTCAAGATCAAGTCTCTTAACTTCTAAAATCAATAAACCATTCCTCTACCTACATAAAGTCGTTATAACTAACTTCCCATAAAGCTATTATAACATTTTATGTTTTAAACAAACCAAAACTCGCTTAGCACACGTACGTCTACCGTACTACATAGTTCACAACAATCATGCTAGAAAAGATAGGAAGAGGTTCACATACCTCGCGACGATTATCGACAATTAGCAAATAACTCCAATCAGTAACCTCGCTTAGCCTTTTCCACCCTTCCGAGAATACGCTACTGGTTGTATTTCAACCTATAAAGGCAAAAAAACGTCTATAAACATATCGATATTTTGTTATAATTTTTCCAAGTAAAAGGTTCCTTTTTATACGGAAAATTGGGCACCACCCCCCCCCCCCCCCCCCCCCCGCAACCACATAAATCTCCTCCTCTATCAAGGCCCGCTACCGAGCCAACAACTCCAAGGGGGTTACACGTCTAACCGGACGTGTACGACACTGCCCCACAATAATACTACAAGTCTACTGTAAATACAGTCCAATGTAAATACAGTTTAATTCTATCAATCTTCTATCCTCATATAATATACTCAAGTATAACTACTACAACATGTAATATCCAATTACAATAGGGGGACATAGATCATTACCTCGATAAGCCCAAAATTATCCAAGATTATAAGTCGATCCTGAGCAACGTTTAGCTCCAAATCCTTACGCTCCAACCCGCTCCAAGCAACCCTTAGAAGTTTCTAAACAACTTCTCTTAACACTTCAACCAAGCTATGAAGATTTTTCTAGGGTTTCGTTTTGCGACTATTGGAATAAAGTGGTATTTTCGGGCTCCTAGTATTGAAATAACTTTAGAATACTACTAGGGATATAAGGATAAGGTATTTGGGATTATACAACAATACTTGAAGTATTTCTACACAAAGTGGGGGGGGGGAGGGGTTTGACGAGAACTTCACAAGAGGGGGGGGGATTTTTTTGTGACTTAGAAACATTTAAGTGGATGAAGAAGTCTTGAAATCAATGGGGTATTTATAGGAAAATCAATGGCCAAGATCTAGGCAAGTGTGTGGTGAGGATGGGGTACATGTGTGTGGGTAGTTGGCCAACCATTTGGCTACCACAAAATGGGACAAGTGGCTTGCGCCACTTGTCCCCAATAAACGCCCGCTAAAGGTCCATCTTCAATTCGGCCACATGGCCACATGGGGGTGACACGTGTCGCCCCCTACTCGTCCAAAATATTTCATCTTCCGAAAATATCCGCAATGCCAAAAATCTGAAAATAAAGTGGGCCCCACAAAATCGTAAATTCTCCCGTGGGCCCCACGTGACCAATTTCGGAAATAAAATTCCATAATTCTCAAATATTCCAAAAAGTCCGAATATCAAATATGGGAATCCAATTCCCATTAATGAACCTTTTTCCTTCACAAAATCCGGAAACTTTTCCGTCGAAAAATCACATCTTTCTTCCTTTCCAATTTTGATGTCGTATTCTCGTACGTACGTCCTCGTATACATACTCTGGAACTACGGCGTGTAACATTCTTCCCCCCTTAGAAACATTCGTCCCGAATGTTCCTTCTAAGTCTCCCAGCATACCTGTGCCGGTATAGTCTTCCCTACTATGCTTACGAAACCATTTATGCCACACATGGCCATAATACAACATACGCGCAAAACTCTTGGGGTTTCTATCTCTAACTTGGTCATCATTAACTGGGAACACTCAAGATGGATCTCCGATACTCTTTCGAAACATAGCAACCTGGGAGACCGGACGTATTGTCTCCAAAGTCGGACGGCAGTGCTAACTTATAGGCAACCTGGCCTATTTTACAAACGATCTGAAAATGCCCAAAGTACCTCGGGCTAAGTTTCCCCTGCTATCCAACTCTCGTCACACCCTTCCGGGGTGGTACCTTCAAGAAGACCCACTGTCAACCTGAACTCCAAGTGTCGACGCCGATTATCCACACGACTTCTGTTGACTCTGAGCTGCTAATAACTTCTTCTGGATCAGCTTCACCTTGTCCACATCCTGCTGAAACAAGTGGGGACCAACTATATGAACCTTGCCAACATCGAACCAATCGACCGGCAACCTACACTTCCGCCCATATAAGGCTTCATAAGGCACCATCCGAATACTGAAATGGTAGCTATATAATACTCACTCAACAAGAGGCAAATAATCCTCACAGCTACCCCTGAAATCAAAACACCGCCCGTAACTCGCCCTCAAATGTTCGGATAAAATGCGGCGTCGTCAGTCGCCCGAGGTGAATGCACATCGAGACTCACCTGAGTTCCTAACCCACCTGGTAAAACCTCCCAAAAAAGAAATAGCCATAAACTGGGCTCCACTGCCTGCCATAAAATAAAAGTAGGAACCCCGTGCAGCCTTACAACCTTCCTGATATACAACATCTCGCATAACCCTCCGCCGAGTAAACAGTCCTGACTAAAAGACAAGATGGGCTGACCCCATCGGCCCTACTACTGGTCGAACGCATCCACAAACTCGTACGATGGTTACCTAAACTTGGGCTTAACACCCTCGTGACCCTATCATCTAGCGGAACCACCTCAAACTGACCCCACCACATTCTGGGCTACGGGTTGACTCGCGATATGGCCTCAACCCGACCCACTTCGTACTAAACTCTCGTTCCCTGGTCCGGAACAATCTCCCTATACAAGTCATGAGAACCTAGTGGTCTTCTAAGCCCATCTACCCACTTCCCTTTCACACCACACATGGACTTATCACCTGAAAATACTCCACGTATACAATGTACCCTGACAACGATCAAACGTACAATCCTTTACTCAAGATGGCCTTGCATCTAAGGTCTCCATGGTTATCTGTATTCTATGGCTAAAAATTTTCTCGTCCCCAGGCTTACCCTTTTCAACTACCCTTGTTTTCTAATCACACTTAACACAATGCTATCCGTACATAGCACTTAACATGTACCCACCATAACAACATAAACAAGTCTCTTAAGGGCTAAAGATATCTCTGCAACTACTGCCTCACTTTCCCTTTGTCGCTCTAATCATAATCCTGCTCTGCAGGGCGCCTCGCTATAGAAGGTGATGAACCATCCACCGATCCCGAAGGCTGAGTCTCTACATCCGTGCTACCTCTGTTCGGACAACTCTCACCAAATGGCCCTGACGGTCGCAAGTATAACAATCTCCCAACTAGCACGACACCCTGAGGACCATCCTCAGCTCTCTATCCATAGAACTCTGGAGAACTGCAACTCAAGAAATCCCGAAGTCTCAGACTATCGGATCGAGGGTGAATCACCAGCACTGCCGGAACCACCGGCTCCCGTCCGTCCTCATTCCCAGCCACCAGCCTAGCTAGTAACTGGGCCATATCCTTGAACTCATATCCTCGGCTCCTGGTCGTGGCACCGGAGGCTCAGGTATTGTGGCCTCAGTAGAAACTGCTGCCGCTCTAAACTCTGTTGGGGCTAGCGACGTCATAAAACTCGTCTTTTGAAGTACTATCTCAGGTAATGACCAGGCTTGTGCCCTCGTAACCCTCTGTGTTCTACTCGTAGCTCCTCTCACGCCTTGCCCTTCCGGGCCTGGTTGCCTGGTAGGCGTAACGGGTACATAAGAATACGCCAGAGGGAGTCCAACTTATAACACAACTCTAAGGCACGATCTCAGAGTGAGAATAATGGAAACCAATCCTAAATATCCTGTAGCCTCCTAATTATAGATGTGGTGCACAACACACCGATAATCAAGACTCTACTAGACACGGTCTGTAGACACTTTCCGAGGATTAACTGCTCTGATACCACTTTTGTCACGACTCGACCTAGGGCCCGTGACTGGTGCCTTACCCCGGGCACCCTAGTGATACAAACATCAGAGAAAATCAGCGGAAATAAAAACTTAAGCATGAATCAAGACATAAAATAGGCAATAGGCTAACCAAAACGGTTACCTTCCTGAATATATATAAAAATTGAACAGTTAAATCCCTTACAAACCCTGCCCACAACAGTACTACAGACCTCTAAGAATGTAACAACAACTATGACGGGACAGGGCCCCGCCATACCCCTGAATGTATGAGTATCTACAATGACAGGGGACTATACCAAAAGATAAGCCTCCGGAGAAACGGAGCTTCCCAACGCTGAACTGCGATCCTATGAGCGAGGATCAACAACCGATGTACCTCTACATGCGGCATGAACGCAGCCCCCCGAAGGAGGTCAGTACAACAGGTACCAAGTATGTGAAACTGAAAATACTGTAAATGAAATCACAACATAAAAGCAGTCATGCCATGTCAGGGACTCACGCCCTCAAAGTCATCCCTCATGCCCGTGGAACTCCTTCCTCACTGCCGGCAGTCTAGGTATAAATCGTGTGATACGTAACATGTCTCGACCTATCCCATGGGACTCGAGGTGGAATCGCATGGTCACATTCCCGGTCCATCTCATGGACTCGGTGTCGGATCGTGTGGAATACATTCCCGGTCTATCCCATGGACTCGGTGTCAAATCGTGTGGAATACATTCGGTCCATCCATGGACTCGGTGTCAAATCGTGGAATACATTCCCGGTCCATCCCATGGACTCGGTGTCAAATCATGTGGAATACATTCCCGGTCCATCCCATGGACTCGGTGTCAAATCGTGTGGAATACATTCCCGGTCCATCCCATGGACTCGGTGTAGAATCGGGTGGTATACACGTCTCGGCCCATCTCATGGGACTCGAGGTAGAATCGGCCATAACATTTAAACCCTCTTTTAAGATAGATTAAGATAATACCATGTTTTCCTTTTAAATCAAACTAAGGCAATATCATGCCCTCCTTTTTAAACCGAAACACTTTTTTTTTTTTTTTTTTTAAATCAAGTAACAACATTCTTTTCCAAAAGTTCAAGTTGCATAACTTCAAATACTCAAGTCTCTTATTTTTGAAAGATTTCATAGTCCATAGTCTTAATCACTTAATAACGTAATCTCTTTTAAAACAATTTGAGTAACATATGCCATATGTGTGAGTAGGTTATTCTTGTTTATAACAATCTCATTAAAGCAACCATGATCTAGGAAATGTAATACAATTTTGTCTTATCTTAGCTTCTATGCAGATGGAGGTTTCTACTGTTTTTAATATAATTAATTATTTGTCAATACATTTTCCTTTATTAACGCTGCAGTGGTTTGTTCGATACTTATTCTCATTTCCGAAATCAGTAAAACATTATTCTTTAAAAACCAGGTACTCATTACTCACGAATGAGGTTTCACAACTTTTTAACAAAATTCATATCAAGCCAATTAAGTCAAGTCTCTTATCTTTCAAGATCAAGTCTCTTAACTTCTAAAATCAATAAACCATTCCTTTACCTACATAAAGTCGTTATAACTAACTTCCCATAAAGCTATTATAACACTTTATATTTTAAACCAACCAAAACTCGCTTAGCACACGTACGTCTACCGTACTACATAGTTCACAACAATCATGCTAGAAAAGATAGGAAGAGGTTCACATACCTCGCGACGATTATCAACAATTAGCAAATAGCTCCAAAGTATCAGAATCGCTAGCCTTTTCCACCCTTCCGGTAGAATACGCTACTCGTAGTATTTCAACCTATAAAGGCCACAAACGCCTATCAACCTCTCGATCTCTTCAGAATATTTTCAAATAAAAGGTTCCTTATTCTACGGAAAGTTCGAAGACCTTCCCCGCAACCACATAAATCTCGCCTTCTATCAAGGCCCGCCACGAGCCAACAACTCCAAGGGGTTACACGTCTAACCTGACGTGTGCGACATCGCCCACAATAATACTACAAGTCTACTGTAAATACAGTCTAATGTAAATACAGTTTTATTCTATCAATCTTCTATCCTCATATAATATACTCAAGTATAACTACTACAACATGTAATATCCAAGTACAATAGGGGGACATAGATCATTACCTCGATAAGCCCAAAATTATCCAAGATTATAAGTCGATCCTGAGCAACGTTTCGCTCCAAATCCTTACGCTCCAACCCGCTCCAACCAACCCTTAGAAGTTTCTAAACAACTTCTCTTAACACTTCAACCAAGCTATGAAGATTTTTCTAGGGTTTCGTTTTGCGACTATTGGAATAAAGTGGTATATCCGGGCTCCTAGTATTGAAATAACTTTAGAATACTACTAGGGATATAAGGCTAAGGTATTTGAGATTATACAACAATACTTGAAGTATTTCTACACAAAGTGGGGGGTTGGACGAGAACTTCACAAGAGGGGGGGGGATTTTTTTGTGACTTAGAAACATTTAAGTGGATGAAGAAGTCTTGAAATCAATGGGGTATTTATAGGAAAATCAATGGCCAAGATCTAGGCAAATGTGTGGTGAGGATGGGGTACATGTGTGTGGGTAGTTGGCCAACCATTTGGCTACCACAAAAATGGGACAAGTGGCTTGCCACTTGTCCCCAATAAACGCCCGGTAGGTGTCCATCTTCAATTCGCCACACGGCCACATGGGGTGACACGTGTCGCCCCCCTACTCGTCCAAAATATTTCATCTTCTGAAAATATCCGCAATGCCAAAAATCCGAAAATAAAGTGGGCCCCACAAAACCGTAAATTCTCCCGTGGGCCTCACGTGACCAATTTCGGAAATAAAATTCCATAATTCTCAAATATTCCAAAAAGTTCGAATACCAACCTGGGAATCCAATTCCCATTAATGAACCTTTTTCCTTCACAAAATCCGGAAACTTTTCCGTCGAAAAATCACATCTTTCTTCTTTTCCAATTTTAATGTCGTATTCTCGTACGTACGTCCTCGTATACATACTCTGGTACTACGGGGTGTAACATCAACATACCAACCAATCAAAGGGGATTACACGCCTTACAATACGTATAAAATTCCGCCCCACAATTCATACGAAGTAGTTCCATATTTAAAGCCATTCTCGGCTAACTTATTCAACAATACAAATTCTTTTCCAATTCTTTTCCCATCCAAGTTCTTAGGTCTAACATGTTATATAGTCATAGACAACTTTAACAACTATAATTCCTTCTTTATATAACATGTGACGGCTTAAACTAATAATCAACTTGAATTGTAATCGTAAGGCTAAACATGCTAGTTTTTGGATTAGGGTTCCAATAGCCAATATACTTATCAAACTTCATAATATATACCTCATGCTTGCTAATATCCATAACTACAATGATAAGTAAACTTTAATTGATAAAACGACAAGATTTTTACCTTTACAAGCCCTTAAAATTTCCAAGATTCAAAGTTGTTCCTTATCAATTATTAGCTCCTTTACTTTACACTCCAATCCGCTATTTGAATCCTTTAGAAGTTCACAACCAACTTCTCTTCCATTTCCAATCCAAACTTGTGAAAACGACTTAGGTTTTCGCCTTGCGACTAACGTGAAAACGTCGTTTTTCCCGAAATATTTTCATTGAGATATCCTTACAATACCCTTAGGGACCTAGGGTTAAAGTATTGTGAATAATGGATCAAAACTACAAAAATTTTGTGTGGAATAGACCTCAAACCCGAGAGCACTTCTATGAAGAACAATAATGTGTGAAATAATTCTAAGTGTTGAAGAGCTAGTCTTTCACTAGTGTAGTGTATATATAACACAATGGAGGGTCAAGATAATCACATATGTGTGGCTAGGATGAAGATCAGTAATTAATTAGCCAAGTGGACAAGTTTGTTATACCCCGTAGTTCCGGAATATGTATGTAAGGACGTACGTACGAATGTATAAACCCTAATTAGGGTAAGAATGAAAGAATTATTTCCGACGGAAAATATTTCCGAACCTTGTGAAGGAAATTTTACGTTTTCGATATTTTATTCAATTATGGAATTTTTCCGAGAGATAAAATATTTTGGACCAATAGGAGGGCGACATGTGTCACCCCAAGTGGGCAAGACAAGTGGACAATGTCTTGCATGGCATTTGCATGGCATAGTGGACGATTTTTCAAGACAAAGTGGGCTAGTCAAATGGTCAAAGTCTTGCATGACATTTGTGGGACAAGTGGAGAAAGGAACCTACACAAACAATCTAAACCATACACATGTTTCAATCCTAACCCTTGGTTGTCCTATATAAACCCCTCTAGTTGATGAAAATCTTCCACACTTAGAATATTTCAAGACTTGAAAATAATTTCCTCTCCTTCCTCTCTTCTTGCTCTCGTCGAGCACCTCTCCCCTTAACCAAATGTTGTCCAAAAATTCTTAAACTTATAAGTGTTCTTCCTTAATGTATTAGGAAGATTATTAACCAAGATTTAGACAAGATTTCACACCCCTAGCCTCAAAAACCTCACAAAGCCGAGAGCATGCAAAATGGAACCTTAGTGTTCTTCACTTTTTGGAGTTAATTCTTGAATAGAAGTTGGTTAGGAACTTCTAAAGGTGACTTGTGGTGATTTGGAACACAAAGATTTGGAGCTAATACTTGCTTGGAACGACTTAAAGTTCTTGGATATTGTTGGGATATTATTGAGGTAATGAACCTTAACCTCTTTGTGAAGTTGATTATTATGTATATTGGATATCATACATATATTGGAAGTATATTATGGACTATAAGATTTAAGGAAAGATTTGGATCTTGTTAAGATGTTAAAAAGGAGAATTGGCATATTAGCCATTAAAATGGTAAATGTATCCATTACTTGACTAAGAAGTTAACAACAAAGAAACTATAACTTATATAAAGATTGGAATATAAGTTGGAGACTTCGGGACTTCTTGAGTTGCAGTCCACCAGAGTTCTATGGATCGAGAACTGAGGAAGATCCTCAGGAGTTTATTCGACAGCTGCAGCGGATCATGAAAGTGATCAAGGCCTCAGAGACAGAGTCGGTGGTACTAGGTTCACATCGGCTGCGTGATACTCTGATCGGTTTGATTCGTGGGAGCTGTCCCGGGGAGAGCATGCACTTCCAGCCGTATGGGACGAGTTCTCGGAGGCATTTCTTACACAATTCTTGCCTCCGCAGATAAGAAGAGCTCGGGCAGATAGATTTATGATGTTGAGATAGAACGGACGGACGGTTCGGGAATACAGTATAGAATTTGACTCGTTGGCTCGTTATGTCCCCGCTTTAGTTGCAGACATGGAGGATAGAGTGCACCGCTATGTCACAGGGCTCGATGATCATTTAGCGGAGGGTTGCACAGGAGTAGCTCTTCAGTCGGGCATGGACATTGCCCGCATCCAGGCTTATGCACGTGGATTGAGAACGTGAGACCGACGCAGGGACGAGGATCGCGAGAAGAGGCCGGGATAGCAGGTCCTTGGTAACTCAAGAGGCATCGCCAAAGAACATGATAGTTATACACCTCCGCCGCATGCAGTGGTCCTCCACGATCTTGGCGTCCGGTATTCGGAGCGGTCGAACTCCCGGGTTTGATTTTCGGGAGTAGAGTACTGCGGACGAGGCCACCCGTATCTCATGTGGGCCGTTGTGGTAAAACCCATAGGGGGGAGTGTCGTACTAGTTTGGGAGATTGCTATACTTGCGGCCGGCAGGGCCATTTTGCGAAGAAGTGTCCGACCAGAGGTAGCGCAGCAAAGGGATAGTGATTTCACGACCCGATCCCGGGCCCGTGACTGGTGCCTTACCCCGGGCACCCTAGTGATACAAAGATCGAGAAAATCAAAAATAAAACTTTAAACATGAAACAAGAGATAAGATCATAAAACAGGCCAACCAAACGGTTACCTTCCAATAAATATATGTATACAAATCTTTCAAACCGAACAGTTTAATCCTTTTTACAAACCCTGCCCACAACAGTACTACAGACCTCTAAGAGTTTTTATACAACATGACGGGACAGGGCCCCGCCATACCCCTGAATGTACAAGAACCTACAACTCAGGGTAACATACCAAAGATAAGCCTCCGGAGAAACGGAGCTTCCCAACGCTGAACTGTGATCCTAAGAGCGAGGATCAACAACCGATGTACCTCTACCTGCGGCATGAACGCAGCCCCCCGAAGGAGGTCAGTACAACAGGTACCAAGTATATGAAACTGAAAAATACTGTAAATGAAATCATAGCAGTCTATATAAAGCAGGAGACATGTATGATAACCAAACTACAGTTCACCATAATAAGCAGTCATGTAAGTCAGGGACTCACGCCCTCAGAGTCATCACTCAAATATAACTATGGGTCTCACGCCCGCAACATCAATCATGCCCGTGGAATACCTTCCTCACTGCCGGCAGTCTATGATATAATAACACCACAGAGTACACATGAACACCAAGTCTGTACTAACAATACTATACAACCAAACCACGAAGCTGACACGGGGCAAGTACGAAAGCCGACTACCAGATACCAAGGCCGTGTCACGTAGGCGAACGGCAAGTACGAGGGCTAACTACCAGTACCAAGGCGTGTGTCACGAGACCGTCACTACACCGAGCGGGGCAAGTCGAGGGCTAACTACCGGTACCAAGGCCGAATCAGCCACGAGGCGGCAGCACGAAAGCCGACCACGGATACGGGCCGAATCAGTAAGAAACCTCATGGAGAGCTAGTCCATGGAATAACACTATCACAGGGAAACGAACCCTCATCATGGCCGCATACATGTGGACCATCCATCGAGTCAGTATGCCCATGAACTATCATAATTGAAGCATACCCGTGGGCCACCCATCGTGTCAGTAGGTCCAAAATGATAAAGAATAACATGACCGGCCCTCCACCGAGACGCGGTAACATAAGAATACAACACTTGCACAACAAGGCTACCACACACAAACATAGGAAAGTTACACACAACTCAAAGTACTTTCATTTTATGCCAAAGTCCAAGTTTTAACCCCAAAGTACTACGTATGTTAAACTCTTTTAAAGGATCCGCTTCTTTTACAAAGGTCACCCGATACCATGATATAGAGACTAACATCTTTTAAATAAACCCAAAACAACTTCCATACTTTCCTTTTAAAACCAAATTAAGGCAATACCATGCCTTCTTTTTAGACCAAAACACTTCTCCTTTTAAAGTCAAGTTACCACTTTAAAACCAATGATAAAACCATTCTTTCATTTTCATAAAGTCGTTATAACTAACTTCCCATAAAGTCGTTATAACTCTTTATGTTTTAAACCAATTTTAAGACAAAACAATGCCTTTCTTTAAACCAAAAACTCTTTAATTTCCTCAAGTCTCTTTTAGAAATCAAGTTCCTTACTTAATCTCATTTCAAATCAAGAAACATTATTCTTAAAAAAACAAGTACTCATTACTCACGAATGAGGTTTTGCACTTCTTAACAACTTTCACATTAATTCAAATAAGTCAAGTCTCTTATCTTTTAAGATCAAGTCTCTTAACTTCTTAAAAGCAATAAACCATTCTTTTTATCTCTTAAGTCGTTATACCTAACTTCCCATAAAGCTAGTATAACTCTTAAGCTTTCAAACCAAGTATTATTCTTCTTTAAAAAGGATTCTTAATTCTTTTGTAATACTTCAAGATTCTTATTATTCAGCTTAAGTCAAAAGACATCACGTAAAACTATATTCGATTAACACACGCACGCCTACCGTACTATATATATATTCTTGTAAAATACTTCGATTCTTATTATTCGTGCTTAAGTCAAAAGACATTGCCACACGACGTATACCGTACTATATATATTTCTTTAAAATATCATGCTCAAGAGTATAGGAAGAATCACATACCGCTGACGATTATCGACTATCAAGAATAGCTTCAAAGATCAGTAGTCTGTTAGCCTTTTCCACCCTTTGAGTAGAATTCGCTACTCGCAGTACTTTAACCTATAACGGTTATACAAGTCTATCAATGTCTAGACTACTCGGTAGAATAAATCTAGATACAAGATTCTTACAGAAAATTGGGCAGCACTTCCCTACCCGTCAAACTTCACAAGTCTACTGTAGATACAGTCCTATGTAAGTACAGTTCAATTCTCTTCTTATATACCTTCCTTGTATATAACTTATACTTAAATCTTATACTTCAACAGTATGAAAACTCTAATTACAAAAAGAAGGTCAAGCGTATTTACCTCGGTAAGCCCAAAATTATCCAAGTTTAAATGTCGATCCTGAGCAACGTTTAGCTCCTACTCTGGGCACTCCAACCCGCTCCAAACAACCCTTAGAAGTTTCTAAACAACTTCTCTTAACACTTCAACCAAGCTTATGAAGATTTCCTTAGGGTTTCGGTTTGAGACAAAAAGGACATAAGGTAGTATTTTCGGGCTCTACGTATAGAGGTAACTTTTGGAATACTACAAGGTATAAGGCTAAGGTATTTGGTATAGTAACAATACTTGGAGAGTATTTCTCTACCAAAAAGGAGGTATTATACGAGAACCATACAAGGCAAGGGTGGTGTACTTCTCCACAAGGCCGAACAAAGGGGGAGGGGGAAGGCTAGGACGAAGCTCACAAAGGGGAGAAGGATTTCAAGACTTGGAGATTTGTGGAGGGGCTGAATAAGTCTTCAAAGGGGGTATTTATAGGGAAACCAATGGCCATGATCAAGCCAAGTGGGGGGCAAGTGGAGGGCCAAGATTTGCCCAAGTGCCCCCTAACCTACTCCTCAAATCACTCCACAAACAATGGCCCATGTTTTAGGCCCCAAATTCATGCCATTCGTCCAAGGCAAACCGCCCCTTGGCCGTCCACTTGAGGGTGACAAGTGTCACCCTCTCGTTGGCCCAAAAATGTTCCGTCTCTCGGAAAAATCCGCAAAAATTATAAATGACATAGCCGGAATTTTCCCTTCGCAAGTTCTGTAAAACGTTTCGTCGAAAAATGACTCTTTACGGGGGTTGTGTACAAATTTCGAATCTTGCCTAACTTTAAGGCCCAAACTTTTCTACGTACGCCCACACGTACATACTCTGGAAATACGGGGTATAACAAGTGAAGCAGTAGTTACAGGTATATCCTTAACCCTCTAGAGATTTGTATGCGTAATATGATGATCTTATGTTAAAGTGTTATGTTTGGATAGCACTGTGTAGAATTGTGATTTAGAGAACATGGTTAGTTAAAAAGGTAAGTTTAGGGGTAGGGAAATTGTGAGCCTTAGAATATTATAACAGTTGAGACCTTAGATATAAGGCCGTCTTGAGTAAAAGATTTTACAGTTAGCATTTGTCGAAGTACTTGGTATGCGTGAAATGTATTGTGGGATAATTCCATAGGTCGAGCAAGATTAAAGTGGTGATTTTCATGACGAGAATAGTAAGATTGTCCCGGACGGGGAACAAGAATTTAGAGCGATAATGGGTCGGGTTGAGGCAAGATCGCGGGTCAACCCGCAGCCCGGATTGAGCGGGTCATTGAGGTAGTCCCGCCAGTGATAGGATCACGAGGGTGTTAGGCCCAGGTTCAGGTAACCATCGTACGAGTCCGTGGATGAGTTCGACCAGTAGTCGGGCCGATGAGGTCAGCCCATCTTGTCTTTCGCCGGAATCGCATTTACTCGGCGGAGGTTATGCGAGATGTTATATATCGGGAAGGTTGTAAGTCGCACGGTTCCTACTTTTATTTTATGACGCAGTGGAGCCCGCCATTTACGACTATTTTCTTTTTCGAGGGTTTTACCAGCGGTTAGGAACTCGGTGAGTCTCGATTTCATTCACCTCGCCGACGACAAACATCACGCTTTTATCCGACATTTGAGGATAGGTTACGCCGTGTTTTGATTTGAGGAGCGTGAGATTATTTGCCCGTGTTCACGAGTATTATAATAGCTACAATTTCAAGTTCGGATGTGTCACGACCCATTCGGGGCCGTGGATCGTGCTCACGGCACCCAAGTAGTCATACATCGCAGTAATCGAAATATAAAACAAGACATGAAACAGCTTTATAAAATAAGACACGCTTTATGTGAACAAACGTCGCCTTTTCGCATATATATATATAAACCAGTTTAGCGCTACATCCGACAATCGCATAACATGACTACTGAACTCTAAGGAAATATACAACTATGGCGACAGGGCCCCGCCATACCGATCAGACAAACTATCTACAATACAGGAGATCATACCAAAAGTAGAGCCTCCTAGAAGATGGAGCTCGACACCAATGCAAAAGATCCTAAGGATGCGGATCTAGCACACGCTTGCCCTTACCGCGGCATGAACGCAGCCTCAAGGAGGTCGATAACAGTACTAAGTATGCGAAATCTTAAAGTACTTAAATGAAAACATATCATTTTTAAAACCGCTTTACAAATATGTGAAACAACCAAGGAAACCGCACGTAGTGCCACATCACAAACCAGAGCAACAATAGGTAATCAGTAATAGGTCTTGTCTAGGTCGCGAATGATCGAACAGTGGCCACTCGCCATATCATCATTCCCGCAAGCCTAATCTCGACTCGAGTCCGCATAGCCACTCACATGGGCCCGCATGAGGTATAACCCCGCATCGAGGTAGCTACTCCTAAGCATCGCCCCGACTCGTCCGCATGGGCCACATAGACCGCATGAGGCATAACCCCGCATACTAACTCCGAACTCGTAGCTCCGCATAGGCCCTGGACCCGCATGAGGTATTCTCGAATCATGGTCCTGCATCGCCGAGTCTACCTCGCAGACGGAGGCGCTTTAACCTCCGGTATCATCTCAAGAGGTGAGTGATAGTACACTAACATAACAGCTTATCTTTAAACAACATAATCACAACAAGAATACTCTTTTTCACAAACGTTACAAGACACTAACACACATAGCATCATATCATGTCTACTTATCAAACCATCTTATTATTCTTTTCACAATTCAATATAAGTCTGTTATAAACACATAGGCAAATGCTTTCTTTTATCAATCTTAAGTGGTTATACTTAACTTCCCATAAGGCTAGTATAACTCTTAAGCTTCTGTTTAAAAACCAATTAGTTCTCTTCTGTTAAAAAAAATGATTCAGTATTCTTTTTAAAAATGCTTTCAGATCTTTATTATTCAGGCTTAAGCCGTGAGGCATTGCCGTAAGTGTTATTCAGGCTTAAGCCGTGAGGCATTGCCGTAAGTATTATTCAGGCTTAAGTCAAAGACATTGCCGTAGTTATATTTTAGTTAACACATGTACGTCTACCGTACTATATATATTGTAAAATATCATGCTTTAGGAAGAATCACATACCTTCTCAAATAAAACCACCGCCAAGTTGAATATGTCGCGCTACAGAGTCACCTATAATAGTCACAGACATCTATCAAAGTCTAGACTACTCAAGGTCATTCTAAACAGAGGGTTCACAATTCTACTGAAAGTCGGGCAAAGACAACCCTACCGTGAGTTATACGAGTTCATCGTAAACAAATTCCCATGTGAGTACAGTTCAATTATTCTTCTTTAAACCCTTCATCGTGATAACAGTTCAATTCTATTCTGTAATATTCCTCTAAGTATTTATACTTATTCTTATACTTCTACAGTATATATTCTCTAATATAAAAGAAGGGTAAGTTTATTTACCTCGGTAAGCCCAATAATATCCAAGATAAAAGTCGCGCCTGAGCAAGGTTTAGCTCCTAAGTTGAACGCTCCGATAGTTCTAAGGAAACGTTAGAAGTTCTTCACAACTTCTTCTAAGGACTAAGGGATTTGGGCTAGGGTATTTTGGGCATTATAACAATACTATAAGGCAACTTTTCTACCAAGGAGGGGGTAGTTTTCGCCAGGCTAGTGGGGAAGCTCGCCATGGTCACTTAGGCTAGGGGAAGAGGCTTGGACGAAAATGGCTAACAAGGAGAAGGGAGGATTTTCAAGACTTGAAAGTAATTTGTGGATGAAGAACTCTTCATCTTGGGGGTATTTATAGGTCAAGGGATGGCCAACCAATGGCCAAGATTTAGCCAAGTGCTAGGCAAGTGTAAGGTCAAGATTAGGCAAGTGTACCTAGCCAACTTGCACACAAAATATCTTACCAACAACTTGACCAAGTTGGCAACTCCAATCGCCTTATGAACGCCTCACATCCATCAATTGGAGGTGACAAGTGTTGCCCTCCCGTTGGTCCAAAATGTTTCGCCTCTAAAAATCCGCAAAAATAAGAAATGGCATAGCCGAAATTTACCCTACGAAAGCCGTGGAAACGCTTCGTCGGAAAACTATTCGCTTGTGAGTTGTGCCCAAAAACGCCCAAGGCCTAACTTTAAGACCAAACTTTTGACGTATTCCTTACGCACATACTCGAAATACGGTATAACATTCTCCCTCCTTAGAAACATTCGTCCCGAATGTTCCTTCCCAAGACATATAACGATAAGGTTCTTCAAAACTTAAACAAGCTTACAAAAGCCACACACGCCATAAAACAACACTTAGGTATAAACGATAATGAAGATTTACAAGTAGGAAAGTGAATTACCCGGAGGTGTGGGGAATAAAGCGAGGATACTTCGCTCATGTCCTCTTGGCTTCCCACGCCATCTCCTCTCGAGCTCGTTCGCCACAAGACTTTGACGGAAGCCACGCCCTTCGTCCGCAGACGCCTAACTCGACGATCGATTATCGCCATGGGAATCTCCTCATACGATAACCCCTGGTCACCGACATAGTCAATCGGATGTACACTAGATGGATCCCCGATACATCTACTCAGCATATAAACGTGAAACACAGGATGCACTGCCTCCAGATCGGACGGCAGATCCAACTCGTAGGCAAACTTGCCTACCTCGCGACATCAAACGCCCAATGTACTGGGCCGAAGCTTCCTTCTTCCGAATCTCATCACACCCTTCATGGGTGACACCTTCAGAAAACCCAATCATCAATCGCGAACCGGATGTCGACGACGATGATCTGCATACGACTGGCCGACTCAGTCATTAATAGCCGCCTCGATAAGCTTCACCTTATCCACTTCTCGCCGCACCAAATCGTCCCACTAGCCGCACTCGCCCACATCGAACCAACCTATAGGCGACCGCACTTCCTCCCATACAAGGCCTCATAAGGCGCCATCTCAATACCGAGTGGTAGCTATTATACGCGAACTCAACTAGAGGCAAAAGATCCTCCCAACTACCATCGGTGAATAACACGGGCTCGCAAAGATATCCTCGCAGTCCGGATAGGCGCTCGCCTCGTCCCGTCTGCTGGATGAAATGCAAGATTGTGCTCACCGCCCCTAAACCCTCCGAAGGACCTCCAGTTGGCCAGAACCGCTCTCACGTATGATATGATCAAGTAGGGACTCCATGCACCGACGATCTCTGATGTAAAGTCCGCATAATCCTCACCAAAAGTCGCCCCGACGGAAGAAAGTGGCTGATTTCACACCGCCGACGATAACCCATATAGAATCATGTCTAATCTGAGTGCGAGGTACTCCTGTGATGAAGTCCATGTTGATTACCTACCACTTCCAGGTCGGGATCTCTATCGCCGCAACAAACCACCGTGTCTCCGTGCTCTACCTTCACCGACAACACGCACCGAGCTACGAACTCGCAACGCCCCTCTTCGCCATCCCACCAATACACGGATCTAAGGTCGTGGTACATCTTGGTCGCACTTCGACGATGGATAGAGTAACGCGCGCCGTGTGCTTCCCCAAGAACTCCAAGTCCTCAAACATCCGGAACACACAACCGCCTCAAACCTTAGCACCCCATCAGTGCTACCAAAAGGACCCTTGCCTCACGAAGAGTCGTATCACGATATCGAATCAAAGCTGGATCCTCGAATCGCTGCTCTTCACCTCCTCGACGATGGAAGACTCGCAACCTCACGAACTCTAACCCCATCGCATCGAATCAATCATACGGACACCAAGGCTCGCTAATCGATGCAAATCACGAACCATGTCCTTCCTCTCTAGCTGCACATCCGATAGGCTCCCATCGACCTACGACTAAGAGCATCCGCCACAACATTGCCTTCCCGTGGTACAGATATCAACATCGTAATCCTTAAGCAACTCTAACCACCTTCTCTCGTGAAGTTCACCTCCTCGGTCGAAGATATACCGAGGCTCTTGTGGTCTCAGATAAATATCCACGTGAACCCCATACAAATAGTGCCTCCAGATCTTCAAAGCGTGAATCACACCGCCAACTCCAAATCAGCGGGTAGTTCCTCTCGTGTTTCTTAAGTCGCCGGACGTGACGCTATAACTCTACCATGCCGCATCAACACATCCCAACCCGATGCCCGACGATCACAATACACAACATAACCGCTCGACCTCTCGGAAGAGTAAGAACGGGGCGGTCGCCTCTTTTCAAAGAATCGAAACCTCGCCACAAGCATCATCAAACTTGGCCGCTTTGAGTCACCGTCATCGGTGCAGTAGATAGAAGCAAACTTCTCCACGAACCGTAGATAATATCCTCGCAAGGCCCGTAAAATCGCGAACCTCGTCGGAGTAGTAGGTCAGGCCAAGTCCCGATCGCTTCGATCTTGGCCAGATCCACTGAATGCCATCACCCGATAATATGCCCGAAACGCCATCAAGTCAACCAAAACTCACATTTGGAAAACTTGGCGACAATCACGATCTCGAGAATCGCACAAGACAGCCTCAAATGCCCGCATGCCTCGCCCGAGCGAATAAACCAAGATATCATCAATGAACACTATCACAACGTGTTCAAAAATGGTTTGAACACTCGGTTCATCAAATCCATGAATACCACGAGCATCGTCAACCCAAAAGACATGACCGAACTCATAATGCCCGCATGGTCCGAATGCACCTAGGGACATCCACCTCTCGACTCGCACTGATGATAGCCCGACCGCAGATCAATCTTGAGAAACATCTCGCGCCTACAACCGGTCGAACAAATCATCAATCTCAGGAAGGGGTATTCGTTCTAATGGTCACCTTGTTCACCGTCAGAAGTCAACACACACGCGCAGCTGGCCCCGCCCTTCTTCTTCACGAACAATACCGCGCTTCCTGTGGTGAAACACTAGGCCGATGAAGCCCTTCTCCAAAGAAATCCCTAAGTTGATCCTTCAACTCTCTCAACTTCGGGCAGTGCCATTCGTATGGCGGAATGGAAATAGGCCGAGTGTCCGCAACGTGTCTATACAAAACTCAATCTCCTCTCGTGAGGGATACCGAGGTCGTGCGGAAACACGTCTGGGAATTCTCGACTACTAGATCGATCAAAATGCACCGCAGCCTCGCAGATCAAACACCCGAACGAGATGGTAGATATACCCTTCGCACCATCTTCCTAGCCTCGAGGTAGGAAATAAACCTACCCTCTACGATACCGTGCTCTCCCACTCAACAACCGGCCTCAGAAACTGGAACCGCATTACTCTCTCTCTCAGCCTACATTAGCGTAGCAAGAAGCTAGCCAATCCATTCCCATAATCACGCCGGTCAATCATCTCCAACTCTATCAAGTCGGCAGTGGTCCGACGATCGTAAACGGTCACAGACAAGCTCTATATACCCGCCGAGCTACCACCGAATCACCCATCGCGTAGCTACCTCGAAAGCGGTCTATGGACTCGCTCTACCCTATCCTACTAGAAACAAGGGAGATATATAGATGAGTAGAACCCGGATCTATCAAAGCATATACATCAAACCTGAACCGATAAGGTACCGACGGATTTACATCGTGAGGCCTCCCGATCCCGCTGCGACAAAGCATAAATGCGGTTCGAGGACCGCTAGAATCGACCCGAGCCACGACCGCCGCGACCCGACCCATGGTACCTCGCCCGGGCGAGTAATCAGAGGAGATGATGAAGCGCAATGTAACTCAAGGCCGAGCCCTACCACCGCCACGCCGGCCGACACCGCAAAGTGACCCTGCTGGCCACAACTGTAACAAGCTCCAAAAACAGTACCACACTTCCCGTAATGGGATCTACCGCATCGGCCACACTGGGGGGTGGTCCCGATCGCCGCACTCGCTACTCGACGCTCGCCCCGGGCCCTGGTCTGCCCTCGAATACTCGGCCGGCCGAGGACGGTGCAGAGTGCTCGAGCCGGCCGCAGTGCAAATTCAGATCGCCGAGGCCGCCACCACGATAGCCACCGTAAGACCCTCCCGCCCCGGCCTTCTTCGCCGTCGTCGCCCACTCGCCGACCTCGCGCCCTCGCATCCAAGGGCGTGAGCTCGCATACGTAATGTCCATACCCGCTGAAGAGAAACACCCGCACACCCACTCGCCCATATAGTCGTTTCAGCCCGGTGACATAGCGTGCACCCTATCCTCCATATTCGCTACCAAAGCTGGGACATATCGAGCCAATGAATCAAACTCGACATTGTACTTCGACAAGCGCCTCTCGCCTCAGAGTAAAAATCTATCACCGCGCCTCCTCATCCGGAGGCAAGAAGTGAGCGAGGAAAGCCTCCGAGAACTCATCCTGCAGCCGGGACGCGTGTTTCCCGATAACTCCATGAATCAAACCAATCGATCGCGTATCACGCACCGATGCGAACCGGCGTCACAGACTGCCTCGAGGCCTTGATCACCCGCGATGATCCTTCAAGCCGACGGATGAACTCCTCGGATCATCCTCCGCCGACCAGAAAACTCGCGGGCTACAACTCAAGAAATCTCGTAGTCTCAAACTATTCGCCGGGTGCACCACGGGCGCGATCGAGCCGAGCTGAACCGAACCGCCAATCCAATCTCCTCGTAACGGGCCACAACTTTAGCCAATAGCCGGGCTATCTCTCAGACCCTAACTCTCCTCCCGTGCCGCGGGATGCGAGCGCGGTACCGTGGTCTGGCTGGGCCGGGCGGCGCCATAGAACTCGCCGCCTCGTATAGACTGGGCCCGAGCCCTCGTGACTGGGTGTCTCGCTAGCGCCTCTACGCTTGCCCTTCTCGGGCCCGGTTGCCTTACGTGAGGCATAATCACATGTGTGAAAGGAATACGTTGTAGGGTCCAACCTATAACACAGCCTCTAAAGCACGATCTCGTAATGAGAAGAATGGAAACCAATCCTAAATATCCTATAGCCTCCGATTATTGGTGTGGTGCACAACACACCGATAATCGCACTCTACTAGATACGGTCTGTAGACACTTTCCGAGGATTAACTGCTCTGATACCACTTTTGTCACGACTCATTCCGGGGCCCGTGACTGGTGCCTTACCGGGGCACCCAAGTAGTCATACATCAGAGTAATCAGCGGAAATATAAAACAAGACATGAAACAGCTTTATAAAATAAGATACGCTTTATGTGAATAAACGTCCGCTTTCGCATATATATATATAAACCAGTTTAGCGCTACATCCGACTAATCGCATAACATGACTACGCACTTAAGGAAATATACAACTATGGCGATGTTCCCGCCATACCCTCGACTGCATAAAACTATCTACAATACAGGAGATCATACCAAAAGTAGAGCCTCCGAGAAGACGGAGCTCCCGACACCAATGCAAAGAGATCCTAAGGATGCGGATCTAGCACCGCCGCCCTTACCGCGCATGAACGCACCAAGGAGGTCAAGACAACAGTACTAAGTATGCGAAATCAGAAGTACTTAAATGAAAACATATCATTTTTAAAACCAGTTTACAAATATGTGCGAAACAACCAAGGAAACCGCACGTAGTGCCACATCACAAACAAGAGCAAATAATAGGTAATCGTAATAGGTCTTGTCTAGGCCGCGAATGATCAAACAGGCCACTCGCCATATCATCATTCTCGCAAGCCTAACTCGACTCCTGAGTCCGCATAGGCCACTCACACGGGCCCGCATGAGGTATAACCCCGCATCGAGGTAGCTACTCCTGCATCGCCCCGACTCGTTGTCCGCATGGGCCACATGCACCGCATGAGGCATAACCCCGCATACTAACTCCGAACTCTCAGAGCTCGCATAGGCCCTCGGGACCCGCATGCAGGTATTCTCAATCACGGTCCTGCATCACTGAGTCTACCTCAGACGGAGGCGCCTAACCTCCAGATTATCTCAAGAGGCGAGTGATAGTACACTAACATAACACTTATCTTTAAACAACATAATCACAACAAGAATACTCTTTTTCACAAACGTTACAAGACACTAACACACATAGCATCATATCATGTCTACTTATCAAACCATCTTATTATTCTTTTCACAATTCAATATAAGTCCGTTATAAACACATAGGCAACCGTTTCTTTTATCAATCTTAAGTGGTTATACTTAACTTCCCATAAGGCTAGTATAACTCTTAAGCTTCGCTTAAAACCAATTAGTTCTCTTCTAAAAAAATGATTCAAGATTCTTTTAAAAATGCTTTCAGATCTTTATTATTCGTGCTTAAGCCGTGAGGCATCGCTGTAGTTGTTATTCGTGCTTAAGCCGAGGCATTGCCGTAAGTATTATTCAGCTTAAGTCAAAGACATTGCCGTAGTTATATTTTAGTTAACACATGTACGCCTACCGTACTATATATATTGTAAAATATCATGCTTTAGGAAGAATCACATACCTTCTCAAATAAAACCACCGCCAAGTCAATATGTCGACAGCAGAGTCACCTATAATAGTCACAGACATCTATCAAAGTCTAGACTACTCAAGGTCATTCTAAACAGAGGGTTCACAATTCTACGGAAAGTCGGGCAGACAACCCTACAGTGAGTTATATGAGTTCACTGTAAACAAATTCTATGCGAGTACAGCTTCAATTATTCTTCTTTTAAACCCTTCTACTCGTGATAACAATTCAATTCTATTCTCAGAATATTCGTCTAAGTATTTATACTTATTCTTATACTTCTACAAAGATATATTCTCTAATATAAAAGGTAAGTTTATTTACCTCGGTAAGCCCAATAATATCCAAGATAAAAGTCACTTTGAGCAAGGTTTAGCTCCTAAGTCAACGCTCCGATAGTTCCATGAAACCTTAGAAGTTCTTCACAACTTCTTCTAAGGACTAAGGGATTTGGGCTAGGTATTTTGGGCATTATAACAATACTAGAAGGCAACTTTTCTACCAAGGAGGGGGTAGTTTGGCTAGGCTAGGGGAAGCCTCGGCCAAGGGTCACTTAGGCTAGAGGAAGAGGCTTGGACGAAATGGCTAACAAGGGAGAATGAGGATTTTCAAGACTTGGAAAGTAATTTGTGGATGAAGAACTCTTCATCTTAAGGGGGGTATTTATAGGTCAAGGGATGGCCAACCAATGGCCAAGATTTAGCCAAGTGCTAGGCAAGTGTAAGGTCAAGATTAGGGCAAGTGTACCTAGCCAACTTTCACACAAAATATCTTACCAACAACTTGACCAAGTTGGCAACCCAATCGGCCTTATGAACGCCTCACATCCATCAATTGGAGGTGACAAGTGTTGCCCTCCGCTGGTCCAAAATGTTTCGCCTCTCGGAAAAATCCGCAAAATAAGAAATGGCATAGCGAATTTACCCTACGAAAGCCGCGTGGAAACGCTTCGTGGAAAACTATTCGCTTTGTGAGTTGTGCCCAAAAACGCCCAAGGCCTAACTTTAAGACCAAACTTTTTGTGCGTATTCCTTTACGCATATACTGGAAATACGGGTATAACAGATGGCGCCTACGGCTTGCCTCAGATAAGGTATGATAGTCACACGATCGTCTGATGTTGGCAAGGTTCAGATAGTTGGTCCATACTTGATTCAGCAGAATGTGGATGTTACACCCCGTAAGTTCAGGACATGTAAAAGAGAATGTACGAAAGGAAACAAGACTTGGAAATTGGTACCAAAGGAAGAATTGTTTTTCCGACGGAAAATGTTCCGAACGTCGGAAAGGAAAAATGTTCGTTGTTGAGAATTGGATTCTTAAAATGTATTATTTGAAGAGTATGGAACCTATTAGCATTATGGAAATTTATTTTTACGGATTTGGTCACGTGGGGCCCACCCGAGGAATTTTACATTTTGTGGGGCCCACGAGGGTTACGGAATTTTATGGACGAATGTGAGGGCGACACGTGGCACCTCCACCACATGGTCTTGGTCGAAATCTTGCAAGGCTAAAATGGTCATTTGACCATTGTGTAGATGACAAAGTCTTGCTAATTAAGAGCTTGACATTGTTTACTGTCAAGAGCCATTCGGCAGTCTCTTCCTCCAATTTTAACAAGTGTTGTTATCCAAGCCCTTCATTGTGTTATATATGCTTCACTAGTGCAAGACTAGTCTTCACACTTAGAAAAAATTTCAAGAAACTTTGAGCTTAGCCAATATTGCTCTCGGCTTAGTGCACCTCCCACACAAAAAATTTTGTAGTTTGATCCATTAGCCACAAGACTTTAAACCAAGGTTCATGAGTGTATTGTAAGTGTATCTCAATAGAAAGATTTCGGAAAAACGGAGTTTTCGTATTAGTCGCAAGGCGGAAACTAAAGGAGTTCTTCAACTTTGAAGTTGGAACTTGAAGGTGGGTTCTTCATAGGCCTCTAAGGAGTGCTTGGAGCGGATTGGAACCTAAGGAAAGGAGCTAAGAATTGCTAAGGCGCGACTTTGAATCTTGGAAATTTTAAGGGCTTGGAAAGGTATAAATTTTGTCATTTTAGCAATTAAGTTTACTTATTGATTGTAGCTATGGATATTAGCAAGAATGAGTTATATATTATGTAGTTGGATTAGTGTATTGGCTATTGGAACCCTAAATCCGAAAACTAGCATGTTTAGCCTTAAGACTACAATTCAAGTTGATTATTCGTTTAAGTCGTCGCATGTTGTATAAAGAAGTAAATTGTAGTTGTTGAAGTTGTTTATAACTATATAACATGTTAGACCTTAGAACTTGGAATTTGAAAAAGGGTTGGAAAAGACTTGTGTTGTGTTATTGTTGGCCGAGAATGGCTAGTGAAGTATTAACTACTTGGTACAAATTGTGGGGCAGAATTTTACACGTATTGTAAGGCGTGCAATCCCCTTTGTTTGGTTGTTGTTTGGAGCCTTAAATGTGGCGTGTTGGTTATTGTATTCGGCCTTGAAAAAGGTGGCAAAGTGAGTAGAAACAAAGGAAGTGCTGCCCGATTTTCCGTAGAATTAGAGACCGTGTACTTAGTATTATTCTACGTTAGAGACTAGAAGTTGATAGTCTTGTTGTGACCATTATAGGTTGACACTTCTACGTACGGCGTATTCGGCTTAGCTTGTGGATATTAGCCGAAACGTTATGTGAACTATCTCCTCTTCTAGCATGATTCCTTAAGATAAAGAAAGTAAGTTCTACTCCTTAAATGATCCATTCCTTGGTTGTATTTGGATTGCTTAAAATAGAATTTGTTATATGTACTTCCTTGATTGTACTTTGATGTTTAATTTGGAAGTTGTATAATCCATTGCCTTAGTGAAGTTGGATTCTTAAAAGTGAAAGTATTTTACTTAAAGTACATAGAGTCTTGAAAAGGAAGTGGGTTCCAAACCTTTTGGCTAGTGCCTTAGTTCCAAAACCTAAGTGTTGTTGTAATGACCTTAGGGGAGTTAAAGGAGTGATTTACTTAATTGTTTTAAGAGAGGAGAAATGACATGATTTAAGAGAAGTAACTTGTTTTAAAGGTGTGAGTTACTTGAGGTTTAAAAGTAGAAGAAACTTGTTTTCTAAAGATTTAGAGACTTGAAGTATTTTGAAAGTTAAGAAACTTGATTTGAAATTTTGTGATACTTGGTTTTAAGTGTAAGTCTCTTGGTTATAAAAAAGGAATGAAATTGTCTAAAACCATAAATGGTTATAACGGCTTTATGGAATGTTGGTTATAACGGCTTTATGGAAGGTTAAGAAAGTTGTCTATTTTGATTATTGGGCATAAGTTGCCTAGATTGTGAAAATTTGAAGTTACTTGATTTCAAACTTTGAAATGAGTTTTCTAAAAGTGTAGTAACTTACTTTGAAAAATAGACACACCTTGATACTACGGGTGTTAGTATCTTGGGATTTTACATAAAAAGGAGTCTTTTGAAAAGAATGTACGTACGTAGTACTTTGGCTTGTTAAATGAGAATTTATTCTATTTGTGCCTCAATAAGTACTTTGGCTTGTTAAATGAGAATTTATTCTATTTGTGCCTCGATAAGTACTTTGGCTTGTTAAATGAGAATTATTCTATTTGTGCCTTGATAAGTACTTTGGCTTGTTAAATGAGAATTATTCTATTTGTGCCTTGATAAGTACTTTGGCTTGTTAAATGAGAATTTATTCTATTTGTGCCTTGATAAGTACTTTGGCTTGTTAAATGAGAATTATTCTATTTGTGTCTTGATAAGTACTTTGGCTTGTTAAATGAGAATTATTCTATTTGTGCCTTGATAAGTACTTTGGCTTGTTAAATGAGAATTTATTCTATTTGTGCCTTGATAAGTACTTTGGCTTGTTAAATGAGAATTATTCTATTTGTGCCTTGATAAGTACTTTGGCTTGTTAAATGAGAATTTTTCTATTTGTGCCTTGATAAGTACTTTGGCTTGTTAAATGAGAATTATTCTAATTGTGCCTTGATAAGTACTTTGGCTTGTTAATTGAGAATTATTCCATGTGTTCCTTGATAAGTACTTTGGCTTGATTAATTGAGAATTGCCTATGTGTGCTGGTGATAGCCTTTGAGTGCAAGTATTATGTTTTATTAAGTTGCCGCGACTCTCGGTTGGAGGGTCGGCTGTCTTGTTGTAAGTTACTTGGACGTACCGACAGTGATGTGGGATTCCACGTGTATGCTTCCGTCATTTGTAGTACTTGTGTTAAATTCCCGGATTTTTATAAGAAGACATGGTAGTGATTATGTTTTGTTTGACGGCCGGTTGAGATAGGGTAAGAGTATAAGTGAGGGGTAAACCCCCAAGATGCTATACCACCTTCTCCAGGGTAAGAGTATAAGTGAGGGGTAAACCCCCAAGACATTATACCCCCTGCTTGTTTTGTTTGATGGTCGGTTGAGATAGGGTAAAAGTATAAGTGAGGGGTAAACCCCCAAGATGCTTTACCACCGTCTCCAGGGTAAGAGTATAAGTGAGGGGTAAACCCCCAAGATGCTTTACCACCTTCTCCAGGGTAAGAGTATAAGTGAGGGGTAAACCCCCAAGACATTATACCCCCTGCTTTACCACCGCCGCTTTTCTGCTTGGCGTCTGCATGCTTTTAGGACACAGGTGGGACTTGGTGTTCATGTATGCCTATTGGTGTTATATTATATCATGGACTGCCGGCAGTGAGGAAGGATTCCACGGGCATGATTGATATTATGGGCGTGAGACCCAGGGTTATGTTTTAGTAATGACTTTGAGGGCATGCGTCCCTGACTTGATATGACTGCGTATGTATTGTGGTAATCGTAGGTTGGCTATCATACATGTCTCCTGCTTTGTTTAGACTGTTATGATTTCATTACAGTACTTACTGTTCACATACTTGGTACATTCTTCGTACTGACCTCCTTCGGGGGGCTGCGTTCATGCCGCAGGTTTAGGTACGCAGTTCGGTGATCGGCAGGTGTAGGACCCTGCTCAGAGTTTTTGGATAGCTCCTTCTGTTCGGGAGTTTATCTTTTTGGTATGAGTTCTTTCAGTACAGGCTTTTGTACAGTTATGGGTACGGCGGGGCCTTGTCCCGTCATATTTCAGTAAACTCTTAGAGGTCTGTATTCATATGTGGGATTGGACTCATGTACGGTGTAGTGTCTTTTGTTTATGTATATATGGCAGCCTTGTCGGCTTTGCCCTTGCACGTACGTTGGTTTTAAAAAAAATGAGGTGTTATTTAATTTCCGCAGTTTACTTGTGTTGTTAAGGTAGAAGGGTGCCCAGGTAGGGCACCAGTCACGGGCCCGGGGTTCGGGGTGTGACAGAGTGGTATCAGAGCGCGATCCTGAATGTCTACACCGTGTCTAGTAGTCTTGATTATCGGTGTGCGCGCCACACCCATAAACAGAGGCTACAGGACATTTAGGAGTTGGTTTCTATTCTTATCACTCTAAGATCGTGCCATGTAAATGTGTTAGTAAGATAATTCCTCTCCGACGTATGGTTGTGTTACGCTTATGCCTCGAAGGAGGCAACACGCCTGTAGAAGGCAAAGGAGTAGCGAGCTACTAGTCGACTCAGAGAGTTGATAGGGCTTATGCCTGTGGTATACCTGGATGTTATTCCGCATTGGCGAGTTCTTCTGCACAGTTTTGAGGCCCCAAAGACACGAGCCTCAGTTTCTCGATTAAGAGAAGACTTTAGGAGTTATGAAGCTTAAGCCATTATGTTATTGACCAAGATAGCAAGGGGCCATCACAGAAGTTACTCGGCCAAGACTGTGTGTACAGGGGTAGAGGGCCAACGGAAATCTGCGTAAGAGGCTAGACCGGTTGGTTATCCGGTGAGTTTTTGGGCGAGCCGCCTCAAGAATGAGTGAGATATTCGTCCCAAATTACCCAAGACATACCCGGCTCAGGTGGGATATTGGACCCCACAAGGTATTTAGGGGCGGGTCCAAGCTCCAGGGGTCGAGGTTCTCAGAGAAGCAGAGGATTTTCTCAGTCGAGGCCACTTTTTCCTCAGTGTTTCCGATGTAGTAAGCGCCATTTGGGGAAATGTCGTTATGGCACAGGTCTTTGTTTTCATTGTGGCCGTCCTGGCCATATACTGAGGGTATGTCCTTTTAGAAGAGACACCGGTGATGTGGCTCAGCCTATGAGGCCGGTAGTTGGTTCCCTTTCCTCCACAGTTGTGCGTCCCCCAGGACAGGGTGTTAAGATGTCTGCCGATCGTGGTAGAGGTCAGGGTGGAGTTTATAGTTCTGGCTGTCCTTCGAACCGCATAGATGACGTGACTACTGGGCAGGATCAGGAGGCGACATCGTACGGGGTTACAGGTATATTTCGATTCTTTTGAATCATACGTGCGTTGATAGATTCAGATTTTACCCTAGCGTATATGTTTTCCCTTCATTGCTAGAGTTGTAAAGCGATAGTACCCCAGAGGTAGGGATACTTTGATTAGTAAAGTGTGAAGTTAAGAATATTGACAAAAATGATAAGTGAACTGAGACTTTAGTTGTGTAGAGTTCACAAGTTGTAATTACCCCATAACAGTGAAAGACTGATAGGGAAGGATGTATAGTAGAAATACTTTGGCTTATGTGACGAACCTCTAGTGAATAGGGGATAGGGTAAGAAGTACCTTGAGATAAGAGAGAGATTTATTTCAGACTAAGAATGAAAAGTTAAGTGTGACGCTGAGTCGGGTTGTGGACTTATTTCGGGTCAGCCGGTAGTATGGAATGGGGTGATGTCAGTTGTTAGTGGTCCCGATATGTGATAGGGTCACGAGGATGCCAGGCCCAAGTTGAGTTAATCGTTGGACGAGTTCGTGGATGCGTTCCACCGGAACTAGGTCGTAAGGACCGAGAAGAGCCTTAACGGGAATGTAAGTAACAATATGGCCAAGTTTGGATAGTAACTCCAAGGATTGGAGAACAGAAATAAAATTTGAGATTTTGTACGTGTACTAGATAAGTTGAAAGTACGAGAAAGTATGACAAGTAAGGAAATAAAGGAACCTCTAGGGATCCCGTGTTTGAGGAGACTGTAACCTTCGAGTTTTGTGAGAAGGGACCACGGACGGAAGGTCCATTGTTATGTTTACGTATGTTGTGGTGGCCATGTGTGGCATCGTTGGTCTTGTGCAGTTTTGATTCATAGGCATAGTAAAGAGTTTATGTCGGAGCTGGTAAAGCTTGACAACCGACTAAGAACATTCGGGGACGAATGTTTCTAAGGGGGGAAGAATGTTACACCCCGTAAGTCCAGGACATGTAAAAGAGAATGTACGAAAGGAAACAAGACTTGGAAATTGGTACCAAAGGAAGAATTGTTTTTCCGACGGAAAATGTTCCGAACGTCGGAAAGGAAAAATGTTCGTTGTTGAGAATTGGATTCTTAAAATGTATTATTTGAAGAGTATGGAACCTATTAGCATTATGGAAATTTATTTTTACGGATTTGGTCACGTGGGGCCCACCCGAGGAATTTTACGTTTTGTGGGGCCCACGAGGGTTACAGAATTTTATGGACGAATGTGAGGGCGACACGTGGCACCTCCACCACATGGTCTTGGTCGAAATCTTGCAAGGCTAAAATGGTCATTTGACCATTGTGTAGATGACAAAGTCTTGCTAATTAAGAGCTTGACATTGTTGACCAAGTCAAGAGCCATTTGGCTTGATCTCTTCCCTCCAATTTTAACAAGTGTTGTTATCCAAGCCCTTCATTGTGTTATATATGCTTCACTAGTGCAAGACTAGTCTTCACACTTAGAAAAAATTTCAAGAAACTTTGAGCTTAGCCAATATTGCTCTCGACTTAGTGCACCTCCCACACAAATTTTTTTGTAGTTTGATCCATTAGCCACAAGACTTTAAACCAAGGTTCATGAGTGTATTGTAAGTGTATCTCAATAGAAAGATTTCGGAAAAACGGAGTTTTCGTATTAGTCGCAAGGCGGAAACTAAAGGAGTTCTTCAACTTTGAAGTTGGAACTTGAAGGTGGGTTCTTCATAGGCCTCTAAGGAGTGCTTGGAGCGGATTGGAACCTAAGGAAAGGAGCTAAGAATTGCTAAGACGCGACTTTGAATCTTGGAAATTTTAAGGGCTTGGAAAGGTATAAATTTTGTCATTTTAACAATTAAGTTTACTTATTGATTGTAGCTATGGATATTAGCAAGCATGAGTTATATATTATGTAGTTGGATTAGTGTATTGGCTATTGGAACCCTAAATCCGAAAACTAGCATGTTTAGCCTTAAGACTACAATTCAAGTTGATTATTCGTTTAAGTCGTCGCATGTTGTATAAAGAAGGAAATTGTAGTTGTTGAAGTTGTTTATAACTATATAACATGTTAGACCTTAGAACTTGGAATTTGAAAAAGGGTTGGAAAAGACTTGTGTTGTGTTATTGTTGGCCGAGAATGGCTAGTGAAGTATTAACTACTTGGTACAAGTTGTGGGGCGGAATTTTACACGTATTGTAAGGCGTGTAATCCCCTTTGTTTGGTTGTTGTTTGGAGCCTTAAATGTGGCGTGTTGGTTATTGTATTCGGCCTTGAAAAAGGTGGCAAAGTGAGTAGAAACAAAGGAAGTCTCGCCCGATTTTCCGTAGAGAATTAGAGATCGTGTACTTAGTATTATTCTACGTTAGAGACTAGAAGTTGATAGTCTTGTTGTGACCATTATAGGTTGACACTTCACGCACGCGATTCGGCTTAGCTTGTGGATATTAGCCGAAAAGGTATGTGAACTATATCCTCTTCTAGCATGATTCCTTAAGATAAAGAAAGTAAGTTCTACTCCTTAAATGATCCATTCCTTGGTTGTATTTGGATTGCTTAAAATAGAATTTGTTCTATGTACTTCCTTGATAGTACTTTGATGTTTAATTTGGAAGTTGTATAATCCATTGCCTTAGTGAAGTTGGATTCTTAAAAGTGAAAGTATTTTACTTAAAGTACATAGAGTCTTGAAAAGGAAGTGGGTTCCAAACCTTTTGGCTAGTGCCTTAGTTCCAAAACCTAAGGGTTGTTGTAATGACCTTAGGGGAGTTAAAGGAGTGATTTACTTAATTGTTTTAAGAGAGGAGAAATGACATGATTTAAGAGAAGTAACTTGTTTTAAAGGTGTGAGTTACTTGAGGTTTAAAAGTAGAAGAAACTTGTTTTCTAAAGATTTAGAGACTTGAAGTATTTTGAAAGTTAAGAAACTTGATTTGAAAGTTTGTGATACTTGGTTTTAAGTGTAAGTCTCTTGGTTATAAAAAAGGAATGAAATTGTCTAAAACCATAAAGGGTTATAACGGCTTTATGGAAGGTTAAGAAAGTTGTCTAATTTGATTATTGGGCATAAGTTGCCTAGATTGTGAAAATTTGAAGTTACTTGATTTCAAACTTTGAAATGAGTTTTCTAAAAGTGTAGTAACTTACTTTGAAAAATAGACACACCTTGATACTACGGGTGTTAGTATCTTGGGATTTTACATAAAAGGAGTCTTTGAAAAGAATGCACGTCACGTAGTACTTTGGCTTGTTAAATGAGAATTTATTCTATTTGTGCCTCGATAAGTACTTTGGCTTGTTAAATGAGAATTTATTCTATTTGTGCCTCGATAAGTACTTTGGCTTGTTAAATGAGAATTTATTCTATTTGTGCCTCGATAAGTAGTTTGGCTTGTTAAATGAGAATTATTCTATTTGTGCCTTGATAAGTACTTTGGCTTGTTAAATGAGAATTATTCTATTTGTGCCTTGATAAGTACTTTGGCTTGTTAAATGAGAATTTATTCTATTTGTGCCTTGATAAGTACTTTGGCTTGTTAAATGAGAATTATTCTATTTGTGCCTTGATAAGTACTTTGGCTTGTTAAATGAGAATTATTCTATTTGTGCCTTGATAAGTACTTTGGCTTGTTAAATGAGAATTATTCTAATTGTGCCTTGATAAGTACTTTGGCTTGTTAATTGAGAATTATTCCATGTGTGCCTTGATAAGTAATTTGGCTTGATTAATTGAGAATTGCCTATGTGTGCTGGTGATAGCCTTTGAGTGCAAGTATTATGTTTTATTAAGTTGCCGCGACTCTCGGTTGGAGGGCCGGCTGTCTTGTTGTAAGTTACTTGGACGTACCGACAGTGATGTGGGATTCCACGTGTATGCTTCCGTCATTTGTAGTACTTGGGTTAAATTCCCGGATTTTTATAAGAAGACATGGTAGTGATTATGTTTTGTTTGACGGCCGGTTGAGATAGGGTAAGAGTATAAGTGAGGGGTAAACCCCCAAGATGCTATACCACCTTCTCCAGGGTAAGAGTATAAGTGAGGGGTAAAACCCCAAGACATTATACCCCCTGCTTGTTTTGTTTGATGGTCGGTTGAGATAGGGTAAAAGTATAAGTGAGGGGTAAACCCCCAAGATGCTTTACCACCGTCTGTGGTAAGAGTATAAGTGAGGGTAAACCCCAAGATGCTTTACCACCTTCTTCAGGTAAGAGTATAAGTGAGGGTAAACCCCAAGACATTATACCCGCTTACCACTTTCATTTTCTGCCGTCTGCATGCTTTTAGGACACAGGTGGGACTTGGTGTTCATGTATGCCTATTGGTGTTATATTATATCATGGATCGCCGGTGAGGAAGGATTCCAGGCATGATTGATATTATGGGCGTGAGACCCATGGTTATGTTTTAGTAATGACTTTGAGGGCATGCGTCCCTGACTTGATATGACTGCGTATGTATTGTGTACTGTAGGTTGGCTATCATATATGTCTCCTGTTTTGTTTAGACTATTATGATTTCATTGCAGACATCTTTGCTTCACATACTTGGTACATTCTTCGCATCGACCTCCTTCGGGCCGCGTTCATGTCGCAGTTTAGGCACGATTCGGTGATCGACAGTGTAGGACCGCCTTAGTTTTGGATAGCTCATACATTCGGAGTTTATCTTTTTGGTATGAGTTCTTTCAAGATGTGCTTTTGTACGATTATGGGCACGGGGCCTTGTCCCATCATATTTCAGTAAAACTCTTAGAGGTCTGTATTCATATGTGGGATTGGACTCATGTACGGTGTAGTGTCTTTTGTTTATGTATATATGTCAGTCTTGTCGGCTTTGCCCTTGCACGTACGTTGGTTTTAAAAAAAATGAGGTGTTATTTAATTTCCGCAGTTTACTTGTGTTGTTAAGGTAAGGTGCGGGTAGGGCACGACCACGCCCGGGTTCGGGGTGTGATGGATAAGACAAAACTTATCCGTAAGAGGTTATTAGCACTCGAGTCAATGAAGTTTTATGGATAATCGCGTCAACACTTGGAGTTGTCGGTGGGTCTTCTTGAAGGTACCACCCCGGAAAGGTGTGACGAGATTTGGAAAGAAGGGGAAACTTAGCCCGAGGTACTTTGGGCCTTTTCAGATCATTTGTAGAATAGGCCAGGTTGCCTATAAGTTAGCACTGTCTTTCATGTTTCTATGATTCGGAAGAGTATCGGAGATTCATCCAGAGTATTCCCAATTAATGACAACCAAATTGAAGATAGTAACCCCGAGATTGTAAAAACTGAAGCAATGACATAAATGTGATATGTATATTAGGAAGAGTTCGAGTGTACGAGGAGGGTACGATGAGTAAGAAAAGCGGCGAAGGTGTGCTAAGAAGATGGAAGTTTCCTTTTTACGAAGTAAAGATGTGAAGAAAGTATCCTTTGGACCATGGGTGGAGCTAATAGTATTGTTATACGCTTTAGAGATGATTCTTCGTTGGCTCGGATGTGATTTTTTGCGCGTACATTGTATTATGGCCATTGGTGGCATGATTGGTTTGGTAAGTGTAGTAGTGAAGACTATACCGGTGCATGTGCTTGGAGACTTAGAAGGAACATTCTGGACGAATGTTTCTAAGGGGGGGAGAATGTTATACCCCGTAGTTCCTAATATGTATGTAAGACGACGTGCGTGAATGTATAAACCCTAATTAGGGTAAGAATGAAAGAATTGTTTCCGACGGAAAATATTTCCGAACCTTGTGAAGGAAATTTTACGTTTTCGATATTTTATTCAATTATGGAATTTTTCCGAGAGATAAAATATTTTGGACCAATAGGAGGGCGACATGTGTCACCCCAAGTGGGCAAGACAAGTGGACAAAGTCTTGCATGGCATTTGCATGGCATAGTGGACGATTTTTCAAGACAAAGTGGGCTAGTCAAATGGTCAAAGTCTTGCATGGCATTTGTGGGACAAGTGGAGAAAGGAACCTACACAAACAATCTAAACCATACACATGTTTCAATCCTAACCCTTGGTTGTCCTATATAAACCCCTCTAGTTGATGAAAATCTTTCACACTTAGAATATTTCAAGACTTGAAAATAATTTCCCTCTCCCTTCCTCTCTTCTTGCTCTCGTCGAGCACCCCTCCCCTTAACCAATGTTGTCCAAAAATTCCTAAACTTATAAGTGTTCTTCCTTATTGTATTAGAAAGATTATTAACCAAGAGTTAGACAAGATTTCACACCCCTAGCCTCAAAAACCTCACAAAGCCGAGAGCATGCAAAATGGAACCTTAGTGTTCTTCACTTTTTGAAGTTAATTCTTGAATAGAAGTTGGTTAGGAACTTCTAAAGGTGACTTGTGGTGGTTTGGAACACAAAGATTTGGAGCTAAGACTTGCTTGGAATGACTTAAAGTTCTTGGATATTGTTGGGCTATTATTGAGGTAATGAACCTTAACCTCTTTGTGAAGTTGATTATTATGTATATTGGATATCATACATATATTGGAAGTATATTATGGACTATAAGATTTAAGGAAAGATTTGGATCTTGTTAAGATGTTAAAAAGGAGAATTGGCATATTAGCCATTAAAATGGTAAATGTATCCATTACTTGACTAAGAAGTTAACAACAAAGAAACTATAACTTATATAAAGATTGAAATATAAGTTGGAAGACTAATGAAGTAATTGGATAAGTAAAATTGTAAAAGTTGGCCAAGGACCCCAACTTAAGGACTGTATTTACTTTGGACCGTATTTACTTTGGACTGTATTTATTATTGTTGTTATGAAGGAGAGATTGTTAATCGCGTTCCATTTGGACGTGTTATCCCCTTCTTTAATTATTGTTGTTATGAAGGAGAGATTGTTAATCGCGTTCCGTTTGGGCGTGTTATCCCCTTCTTTAATTATTGTTGTTATGAAGGAGAGATTGTTAATCGTGTTCCGTTTGGGCGTGTGATCCCCTTCTTTAATTATTGTTGTTATGAAGGAGAGATTGTTAATCACGTTCCGTTTGGGCGTGTTATCCCCTTCTTTAATTATTGTTGTTATGAAGGAGAGATTGTTAATCGCGCCCGTTTGGGCGTGTGATCCCTTCTTTAAATTTCGGAATTATTGCGCTTATTAATGGCATGTTGGTTACTATTATCGGGCCTTGATAAAGGTGGAGAATTGAGTAGAAACGGGAAGTCTGTCCAATTTTCCGTAGAATAAGAATCATTTAGAAGAATCCTACGTAAAACTAGAAGTTGATAGGCGTGTTTTGACTATTATAGGTTGACACTCTGCGCGACATATCCGACTTGGCAAGTGGATTTAGCCTAGAGGTATGTGATTCTTCCTATACTCTTGAGCATGATATTTGTGAAATATATATATAGTACTAGGCGACGACGTGTAAACTGAATTTGGTTTATTTAAAACATAAAGTGTTATAATAGCTTTATGGGAAGTTAGTTATAACGACTTTATGAAAACAAAAGAATGGTTTTATTATTAGATTAAAAATGGTAACCTGATTTTGGGAAATTAGAAGTAACTTGAGTTTAAAAGTATAAGTAACTTGTTTTCAAATATCGAACTTTTCTTGATAGAAAATATGTGGCTTGGTTTTAAAAGGGTAAGAGTACCTTGATCTTAAAAGAGTTAGTTACTTGGGTTTTAAAAGTATACTTGATGTTGTTTTAAAAGTGTAAGCCACTTGGTTTAAAAAGTATAAAGTACTTGATTTAAACATGAACGTGTTTGGTTCTACGGATATTAGTATCAAGTTGTTTTACGTAAAAGAGATCTTTTGAAAGAATTAAAGTACGTAGTATTTTAGGGTTAACACCCGGATTGTTGGCACAAAATGGGAGTACTTGAGTTTTTATAAATGGTGAATCAATTTACATGTTAATGAAAGTCTAAAAGTATGTTGAACTTGCCTATGCTAGTTGTGATAGCTTTTGTTGTGCAAATATTGTATTTCTATACCACCGCGTCTCTCGATGGAGGGCCGGCTGACTTGTTGTGAACTTACTTGGACGTACCGGCAGTGACGGAGGATTCCACGGGTATGCTTCCATTGTTGTTGTCACATGGGCATGTCTACACCGATGAGGGATTCCGGGGGCATGTGACCATTATTGTTATTCCATGGACTAGCTCTCCATGAGGTTTTACTGATTCGGCTTTGGTATCTGGTAGTTAACCTTCGTACTTGCCCCGTTCAGTTTTGTGGCGAAGTCTCGTGACTTACGGTTGTGATCTGGTGGTTAGCCTAGTTACTTGCCCCGTCAGCTACGTGGCGCAGGTGGATCTGGTAGAGGCTATCGCACTTGCCACGTGTCAGCTTCGCGAGTCAGTGTTTGGACGAAGTTTCGTGACTTACGGTTGTGATCTGGTGGTTAGCCTAGTTACTTGCCCCCGTCAGCTACGTGGCGCATGTGGATCTGGTAGAGGCTATCGCACTTGCCATGTGTCGCCTTCGAGTCGGTGTTTGGACGAAGTTTCGTGACTTACGGTTGTGATCTGGTGGTTAGCCTAGTTACTTGCCCCCGTCAGCTACGTGGCGCAGGTGGATCTGGTAGAGGCTATCGCACTTGCCACGTGTCAGCTTCGTGATATAGTTATTTAGTATTGTTGCACGGCTTTGGTAGTTGGCCGCATTTGCCGGTCGATTGATGCAGTTGGATCCGTAGCTATGCCTTCGCATTACTGCCCGACGGTTTTATGACAGTGGGGCACGTGTTCGTGTGTACTCGCTTGGTGTTATTATATCATAGATCGCGGCGGAGGAAGGTATTCCACGCATGATTGATGTTGTGGGCGTGAGACCCATAGTTATATTTGAGTGATGACTTGAGGCGTGAGTCACGACTTGACATATTCGCTATATATTGTGGGATCGTAGTTTGGTTGTCATACATGTCTCTGCTTTATATAGATCGTTATGATTTCATTTACGATTTTCGATTTCACATACTTGGTACTGTTATGCGACCTCCTTCGGGGCTGCGTCACGCCGCAGTCGAGGTGCGTAACTGGCCGATCCGCGCTCTTAGGATCACCGTCAGATTCGGGAAAGCTCCATTTCTCAGAGGCTTGTTCTTTTAGTGCGGTTCTCGAGGTCATATACTTTTGTACATTCGGGGTATGGGCCCTGTCCGTCATAGTGGTATAAAAACTCTTAGAGGTCTGTAATCTTTGTAGGCAAGGTTTGTAAAAGGATTTAACTGCTCAAGTTTTTAATTTATATACGTAAAGGTAACCATTTTGGTTGCTTTGTTCTTATGTTAATTTATTGTTTCATGTATTTGATTTTATTTTCGCTGATTTTCTCTGATGTTGTATCACTAGGGTGCCCGGGGTAGGGCACCAGTCGCGGGCCCGGGAACGGGTTGTGACAAAGTTGACAAGTCAACAATCTCAAGCTTTGAAGACTTGTTCATCTACCATGGTCAATGACCATTTTAACCTTGCATCAATTCGTCAAATACCATGTGGGGGAGGTGCCACCTGTCGCCCTCTCATTCGTCCATAAAATTCTGTAACCCTCGTGGGCCCCGCAAAACGTAAAATTCCTCGGGTGGGCCCCACGTGACCAAATCCGTAAAAAATAAATTTCCATAATGTTAATAAGTTCCATACTCTTCAAATAATACATTTTGAGAATCTAATTCTCCTCAACGAACATTTTTCCTTTCCGACGTTCGGAAGATTTTCCGTCGGAAAAACAATTCTCCCTTTCGTACCAATTTCCCAAGTCTTGTGTTCTCGCGTCTATTCTCTTATACATGTCCTGGACTTACGGGGTGTAACATTCTTCCCCCTTAGAAACATTCGTCCCCGAATGTTCTTAGTCGGTTGTCAAGCTATACAAACTTCGGCACAGTCTCTATACTATGCCTATCAATCAATACTCCACAAGACCAACGATGCCACATATGGCCACCACATAACATACATAAACATAACAATGTACATTCCATCCGTGGTCCCTTCTCTGTCTCACTTAGTCACCAAACTAGTTGGGACATGAATCTATAACCTGCCTAGCTTAGTTTACCAACCGGTGTAAACTCTAATACTAGTATCATCTCAATCACGAGCACCTATGGATAGTGTTACTGAACCTAAGGCGTGTGTATCATCACAAATAACCTCCACTCATGGCCTAAAATGATTTTCTCTACGCACCTTCATTACTTATAACTATAATCACTATAGTTCTCTTAACCCTTGTTTCTTCCTTTTCTTACTTATCATACCTTCTCGTACTCCCAAACTTACTTAGTATACGTACAAAATTTCAACTATTGGTTCTGTTCTCCGATCCTTGGAGTTACTATCCAAACTTGGCCATTTTGCTACTTGAATTTCCGCTAAGGCTCTTCTCGACCCTTACGACCTGATTCCGGTGGAATGCGTCCACAAACTCGTACAACGATTAACCCAACTTGGGCCTGGCATCCTCGTGACCCTATCACATAACGGGACCATATCTAACTAACATCACCACATTCCATATTATCGGCTGACCCGAAATGAGTCCATAACCCGACCCATCGTCATACTTAACTTCTCATTTTCAGTCTGAAATAAAATTTCTCTCTTATCTCAAGGTACTTCTCACCCTATCCCCCCTATTCACTAGAGGTTCGTCACATAAGCCAAAGTATTTCTACTGTACATTCTTCCCTATTGGTCTTACACTTATTATGGGGTAACTACAACTTGTGAACCCTACACAACTATAGTCTCAGTTCACTTTATCATTCTTGTTAACATTCTTCACTTTTTACTTTACTAATCAAAGTATCCCTACCTCTGTGGGTACTATCACTTACAACTACTAGCAATAAAGGGAAAACATATACGCTAGAGCGAAATCTGAATCTATCAATGCACGTATGATTCAAAAGAATCGAAATATACCTGTAACCCCATGCGATGTTGTCTCCTGATCCTGTCCCGTAGTCACGTCATCTATGCGGTTCGAAGGACCGCCAGAACTATAAACTCCACCCTGACCTCTAGCACGGCTGGCTGACATCTGAACACCCTGCCCTGGGGGACGCACAGCTGTGGAGGAAAGAGAATCAACCATCGGCCTCATAGGCTGAGCCACCTCACCGGTGCTCTTTCTAAAAGGACACACCCTCAGTATATGGCCCGGACGGCCACAATAAAAACAAACACCTGGGCCATAATGGAATTTCCCCGTATGACGCTTACTACATCGGAAACACTGAGGAATAAGTGGCCTCGACTGAGAAAATCCTCGCTCTACGAGAACCTCGACCCCTGGAGCTTGGACCGGCTCCTAAATACCTGGTGGGGTCAAATCTCCTACCTGTGAGCTGCGGTGGTATGTACTGGGTAGGCTGGGACGAATATCTCACTCGCTGCTGAGGCTGCTCGTCCAACAATTCACCGGGATAACCAACCGGTCTAGCCCTCTTACGCTGATTCCCGCGTTGGCCCTCCACCCTCTGTACACCTGTCTGTACTGGATGAATAACCTCATGCTGATGAAACTGTAGCACCTCTATCTTGGGCAATAACATAACTGCTTCCCTCATGACCCTATAGTCTTCTCCAAACTGAGAAACTGGAGGCTCTGGTGCTGGGGCCTCAATACCTGGCGCAGAAGAACTTCGTAGCATGCACAATATCCGGTATACCTTTGGCATAAGCCCTATCAACTCTCTGAGTCAGACTGGTAGCTCCTGCTACTCTTTTGCCCTTCTGGGCGACTGTTGCCCTCCTTGGAGGCATAGCTGTAACATAATAATACGTCAGAGAGGAATTATCTTACTAACACAGCTCTATGGCACGATCTCAGAGTGAGAATAATAGAAACCAACTCCTAAATGTCCTGTAGCCTCCTGTTTATGGTGTGACAAGTCAACAATCTCAAGCTTTGAAGACTTGTTCATCTACCATGGTCAATGACCATTTTAACCTTGCATCAATTGTCCAATACCATGTGGGGGAGGTGCCACGTGTCGCCCTCTCATTCGTCCATAAAATTCCGTAACCCTCGTGGGCCCCGCAAAACGTAAAATTCCTCCGGTGGGCCCCATGTGACCAAATCCGTAAAAAATAAATTTCCATAGTGTTAATAAGTTCCATACTCTTCAAATAATACATTTTGAGAATCTAATTCTCCTCAACGAACATTTTTCCTTTCCGACGTTCGGAAGATTTTCCGTCGGAAAAACAATTCTCCCTTTCGTACCAATTTCCCAAGTCTTGTGTTCTCGCGTCTATTCTCTTATACATGTCCTGGACTTATAGGGTGTAACAGTTTAAATTAAGTACTTTATAATTTTTAAACCAAGTGGCTTACACTTTTAAAACAACGTCAAGTATACTTTTAAAACCCAAGTAACTCACTATTTTAAGATCAAGGCACTCACACCTTTTAAAATCAAGCCACTTATACTTTTCCAATCAAGACAAGTTCAATATTTAAAAACAAGTTACTTATACTTTTAAACTCAAGTAACTTACTCTTTTCAAAACAAGTAACCTATACTTTTAAATCAAGTTACTTCTCCCTTCCCAAAATCAAGTCATTTATAAGTCAAGTCTCTTATCTTTCAAGATCAAGTCTCTTAACTTTCAAAATCAAGTCTCTTAGCTTTCAAAATCAAGTCTCTTAACTTTCAAAATAATCAAGTCTCTTATCTTTCAGAATAATCAAGTCTCTTATCTTTCAGAATAATCAACCCATTCTTTTATCTTCATAAAGTCGCTATAACTAACTTCCCATAAAGCCATTATAACACTTTATGTTTTAAACCAACCAAAGACAACCACATTCATTTATGAAATTAAGAGAACTTTATTCTTTTAAAGACCAAGTATCAATTTCATTCCGAATAATGATTCATAACTTTTTAGAATAATTCAAAGTTCTTAACATTAAGAACTCAAGTCAAGGACATCAAAGTGAAACCAAATTCATTTAACACACGTACGTCTACCGTACTATATATTTCACAACAGTCATGCTCAAGAGGATAGGAAGAATCACATACCTCCTCGGCTAATCCACTTGCCAAGTCGAATATGTCGCGCGTAGAATATCAACCTATAATAATCAAATACGTCCATCAACGTCTAGATCTCTTCGTAGAATATTTCTAAGTATATGGTCTCTTATTCTACGAAAAATCGGGCAGCAATTCCCCTGTTTTTACGTACTTTTCCACCTTTTTCAAGGCCCGAAATTCAATAACCAACATGCCACATTTAAGGCGCAATAACACAACAATACCAAAGGGGATTACACGCCTAACTGGACATGTAAAATTCTGCCCCACAATAAACAAAACAGTCCATTAGTCCAAGGTAAATACAGTCCAATGTAAATACAATCCAATGTAAATACAGTCCATTAGTCCATTAGTTGGTGTTCTTGGCCAACTACTACAATCAAACTTATCCAATTTTCGGCTAGCATGCCGGAATTAATTCTTTAATCTTCCAACTTATATTCCAATATTTATATAAGTTATAATTCCAATATTCCAATATCGAAAATAATGTGGGCCCCACAAAACCGTAAATTTCTCCCGTGGCCCCACGTGACCAATTCCGGAAAATAAAATTCATAATTCTATTATATTCCCAGAAGTCCAAATACGAAAATTGAGAATCCAATTCCCAATAATAAACCTTTTTCCTTCACGAGGTTCAGAATATTTTCCGTCGGAAATTCAAAATTTTCTTCCGTTTCGTACTTAGTGTTATATTCTCGTACGTACTTCCTCACAAACATACTCTGGAACTACGGGGTGTAACAAAAAGTACGTAGAAACAAAGGAAGTGCAGCCCGATTTTCTGTAGAATAAGAGACCTTACACTTAGTATGATTCTACGTTAATTTGTGATGAGTTTATAGACATGTTTTGATTTATATAGGTTGTAGTAATACGTATAGAGTATTCTACTTAAGGATGGAATAGCTATCTAGGTTGAAGTACTTGGGAGCATTTTGCTACTTGTCGATAATCGTCGTGAGGTATGTGAACCTCTTCCTCCTTTTGGCATGATTCTATGTATGAAATATACATGTGGTGTTATTTCATTATTCCTTCTACTCTTAGAAGTTAAGAGGTATGTATGTTGATTTACTCTATGTAGAAGTTATGTCTAAATTATCCTAAGTCCTTACCATGTCTTATGAGGGATGTTGGTAAAAAGTGTTAGGAAGTTATGAGGTTTGATTTAAAGTTATGTGTCTTGATTTATTTGAAGTAAGTAAGTTGATTTTATGTTTGGAAATGACTTGAATTTATATGTGAAAAGGGGATTGATTTTAAAAGTGGAAGTTATATGATTTTAAAGAGAATAAGCTACTTGGTTTTGGAAGTGTATGAAACTTTATTTTTCAAGTTATGGGACTTGATTTCTAAAGTGTAGATTACATGATTTTATAAGTATAAGTAAATGGACTTTAAAGAATGTATGTTATGAAGTTTTAAGACTATGAACTTTGATTTTCTTTAAAGGATTATGCAACTTTATTTTTCAAGTTATATGACTTGATTTCTAAAGTATAGATGACATGATTTTATAAGTATAAGCGACATGATTTTAAAGAGTGTATGCTACGAGGTGTTAAGACTATAAGCCTTGATTTTATAAGTGGAAATGACTTAATTTTAAAAAGTATGGCTTAATTTATTTCAAAAGTTAAGAAGATGGTTTCCAAAAGAGTATGTGACTTGAGCTTTAAAAAGAAAGGAGTTTTATTATTCGTTTTAAGTATGTATGTACGTAGTATTTTTGGGTTTAGTTTCCCTAATGTTGCAAAAATAAAAGTGTCTTAAGTTCTCTAAAATGAAAGGTTGTTATAATAGCTTTATGAGAACTTGTTATGACGACTTAAGAAGAAGTGAAAAGATGGTTTAAAAATGTTATGTAAGGATTATCACACCGAGCCTACAAATAGGCCGGATTATGTTATGAGATACAGAGCCTACAAATAGGCCGGATTATGTTATGAGATACACCGAGCCTACAAATAGGCGGATTATGTTATGAGATACACCGAGCCTACACATAGGCGGACACGCCATATTACCCCGAGCCTACACATAGGTGGGTTACGTCATCTTACACCGAGCCCCAGCGGGCGAATTATGCTACATGATTCCACGACACCGAGCCCCACAGGCGGGCCGGATTATGCTACATGATTCCACAGTACACCGAGCCCCACAGGCGGGCCAGATTATGCTACATGATTCCACAGTACACCGAGCCCCATAGGAGGGCCGAATTATGCCACATGATTCATCAGTACACCGTGTCCCGCAAATGGGCCGGATTACGTTATCACGTTATCTCTGATGTGTATCGGTGCCGGTAGGCCCCGCCGCGCACGGGTCGGGTCGTGACAAAAGTGGTATCAAGCGATTAGTCCTCCGAAAGTGTCTACGCACTGCGGTCTAGTCGAGTGTTGATTATCGGTGTGTTGTGCACCACATCTATAATCAGGAGGCTGCAGAACATTTAGGATTGGTTTCCATTCTTCTCACTCTGAGATCATGCGATAGAGCTGTGTTGTTAGGGTCGTCTCCCCCTAACGAGTTATATTGATTGCAACTATGAGAAAGGCAACAGTGACCCAGGAAGGACTATGTGGATTGCGTATCCAGGTTGGTGGTAATTGTTGTATAGTTGGTATAATGACGTACATCTATACGGATTTATGTATGAGGGTCATTTATGGGTTGCTTAGAATTATTTTAGATTACGAGGATTTGGTAAGGGCTAAATACATACCGGGAAGGTATGAAACAGTTAATGAATTTTCGCCAAGGTCTTATGTTTTATTTTGAGATAATTGGGAAATGATGAGTTGTCTGATAGGGTAATGAACCCTTAAGAAGTCATGCTAAGGAACTTAATGGAATGCCATGTTAATAGATTAAGCTACGTGGTAGGCTTAAGAGAATTGTACGGATGAGATCCGTATGGAGTTAGTAATGGTTGTTGTGATCGAGACAACATGGTTATGGTATTATGAGTTATTGTACGTTTAGGGGACGATAAGGTAGGCAGTGCATGGAAATTGCGAGCCTAAGAATATTGATAATCGCACGACCGAACCGGGCGTGGATGGTGCCTTACCGGACACCCAAGTAGACATACATCGAGTAACCGGAATATAAAACAAGACATGAAACAATATGAAGTGAGAAGCAGTTTATACGAGAAAAGTTGCCTTTCGATATATATAAAAACTTGAGATTCATCCCTTTTACAAACCACGCTTACAACGATTACGCACCTCTAAGAACGTTATAACAACAATGGCGGTACAGGGCCCCGCCATACCCGTGAATGTAAGTACTACAACGACAGAGGACTATACGAAAGATAAGCCTCAGAGACACGAGCTTCCCAAAATTTCTCAATCTGTGACCTAAGGCGAGGATCAACAAGCGGTGTACTCTACTGCGGCATGAACGCTGCCCCGAAGGAGGTCGATAACAGTACCAAGTATGTGAAATGAAAATACGTAAATGAAATCATAATAATCTATATAAAGCGAAGACATATATGATAACCAATTTCCGATACACATATGTAGCGATCATGTCAAGTGTCACGACCAACCCGGCGTGGATCGTGCCTACCCGCACCTAAGTAGACATACATCGAGTAATCGGTGAACATAAAACCGTACATGAAATAATAAGAAGTGTAAAGCTTTTTCATGCGAAAAGTTGCCTTTCGTATATATATCTAAAACTTAAATCAATTACATCCCTTTTACAAACTCGCCACAACGATTACTGGACCTCTAAGAATGATATAACTACAAGGGCGGGACAGGGCCCCGCCATACCGCTCCAGGTAAGTACCTACAACGACAGAGGATTATACCAAAGATAAGCCTCGGATGAAACGGAGCTTCCCGTAATGAGCGTGATCCTAAGGCGAGGATCAACATCGGTGTACCTTTACTGCGGCATGAACGCAGCCCAAGGAGAGTCGATGCAACGGTACCAATTATGTGAAATCAAAATATCGTAAATGAAATCATAGTAGTCTATATAAAGCGGAGACATGTATGATAACCAAACTACGATTCACAATAAATAAGCGATATGTCAAGTCGTGGACTCATGCCTCAAAGTCATCACTCAAATACAACTATGGGTCTCACGCCACCACATCAATCATGCCGTGGAATACCTTCCTCATCCGTGATCCATGATATAAAAGCACCAAGGAATGCACATGAACACTGGTCCCACGTGTCATAATAAAACCGTGCGGGGTAAGTGCGAAGGCATAGCCGACTACTAAAACCCACAGTACCAACAAGGTCATAAAGCGTATCATGAGATCTGTCTAGACCGCCACATGATCGCGGCCACTCGCGCGGTATCTAATGCGCGTCTAGTCACCGAACTTCCGCGACTCGCGCAGGCCACTCGATGGCCCGCATGAGGTATTCCCGCATCGGTAGCTACTCTCCGGCGTCTGGACTCGCGATCTGCGTAGCCACATGAACGCATGCCCATAAAGGACGCATACTAACCTGGAACTCTCGTAGCTCCGCATAGGCCCCTGGGACCCGCATGAGGTATCCTCGAATCATAGGTCACTAGACCCGCCTGAGTCTACCCCGCATCGGAGGGCAGCTTAACCCCCGGAATCATGTCAAGAGGAGAGTGATACTAACATAATAGCTTATCGTTAAACAATATAAGCACAACAAGGGAAACCCCTTTACACAAACATCACAAGATACTAACACACGTAGCATCCTAACATGTTTACTTATCAAATCAACAAGAAAGTATTACAAGGCTTATCACAAACCAACACAATCAAGTTATTCACACAAGGTACTCTCTACTTTATGTTATCAAGTTCGGGTTTTTATCCCCAAAGTACTTCATACAATAACTCTTTTAAAAGATCTCTTTCGTTCACAAAAGTCACACAATACCCGTAGTATAAAAATAGAGTGACTATCTTTTTAAGTAAACCAAAACACTTCCCTTTGTAAAATCAAGTAACAACATTATTTCCCAAACGTTCAAGTTTGCCTAATTTCAAATGCTCAAGTTTCTCATTTTCGAAAGGTTTCGTAGTTCATAGTTTTAATCACTTAATGATATAATTCTCCTTTAAAACGATTTGAGAAACATATGCCTTATGTGTGAGTAGGTTATTCTTGTTTATAACAATCTTATTAAAGCAGCCATGATCTAGGAAATGTAATATCATTTTGTCTCATCTTAGCTTCTATGCAGATGGAGGTTTCTACTGGTTTTCATAATACTTTATTAGTCAATACATTTCCCTTTATTAGCGCTGATGTGGTTTGTTCGATACTTATTCTGCTTTCCGAAATCAGTAAAACATTATTCCTTTTAAAAACCAAGTACTCATTACTCACGAATGAGGTTTCACACTTATTAACAAAATTCATATTAATTCAATTAAGTCAAGTCTCTTATCTTTTAAGATCAAGTCTCTTAACTTCTAAAATCAATAAACCATTCTTTTTATTTCTCTTAAGTCGTTATACCTAACTTCCCATAAAGCTAGTATAACTCTTAAGCTTTTAAAACCAAGTATTACTCTTCTTTCAAAAACGGTTCTTAATTCTCTTGAAATACTTCAAGATTCTTATTATTCAGGCTTAAGTCAAAAGACATTGCCGTAAAACTACGTTCAGTTAACACACGTACGTCTACCGTACTAAATATATTCCTTTTAAAATATCATGCTCAAGAGGATAGGAAGAATCACATACCTCGCGACGATTTATCGACTATTAGCAAATAGCTCCAAAGTACTGTAAACTTGCTAGCCTTTTCCATCCTTCGAGTAGAATACGCTACTCGCAGTACTTCAACCTATAACGGTTATACAAGTCCATCAATGTCTAGACTACTCGGTAGAATAAATCTAGATACAAGATTCTACGGAAAATTGGGCGTGACTTCCCACCGTCAAACTTCACAAGTCTCTAAATCTGAGTCCTATGTAAATCAGATTCAATTACTTCTTATATACCTTCCTGGTATATAACTTATACTTAATTCTTATACTTCAACAGTATGTAAACTCTAATTACAATAGGGGGACAAGATATTTACCTCGATAAGCCCATAATTATCCAGGTTTAAATGTCGATCCTGAGCAACGTTTAGCTCCTACTCTGGGCGCTCCAACCCGCTCCAAACAACCCTTAGAAGTTCTACGCAACTTCTACTTAATACTTCAACCGGCTATGAAGATTTTCCTTAGGGTTTCGGTTTGAGACTAAAAGGACATAAGGTAGTATTTCCGGGCTCTACGTATAGAGGTAACTTTGGAATACTACAAGGTATAAGGCTAAGGTATTTTGGTATAGTAACGATACTTGGAGAGTATTTTCTACCAAGAGGGGGGGTCTTTTACGAGAACCACTAGGCAAAGGGGGGAGGGGGTGTGTCTCGGCCACACCACTAGGAGGGGGGGTGTACCCCTCGGCCAAGGGCCTTCTCAAAGGGGGAGGGGGGGAAGGCTTGGACGAAACCATAGAGAGGGAGGGAGAGGGATTTCAAGACTTAGAGATTTGTGGAGTGGATGAAGAAGTCTTCAAAGGGGGGTATTTATAGGGAAACCAATGGCCATGATCAAGCCAAGTGGGGGGCAAGTGTAGGGCCAAGATTTGCCCAAGTGCCCCCTATCCCTACTCCACAATTCCCTCACAAATATTGACCCATGGATTAGGCCACAAGACATGGCACAAAATGTGCAACCAATCGGCCATCAAGACCGCCCACTTGAGGGTGACAAGTGTCGCCCTCTCGTTGGTCCAAAATATTTCATCTCTCGGAAAAATCCGCAAAAATAATAAATGACATAGCCGTAATTTTCCCTTCGCAAGTTTTGTAAAACGTTTCGTCGAAAAACGATTCTTTTCGGTAGTTGTGAACAAATATTTTCGGTCCTTGCCTAACTTAAGGCTTAAACTTTTATACGTACGCCCTCACGTACATACTCTGGAAATACGGGGTATAACATCAAGTCAGGGACTCACGCCCTTGAAGTCATCACTCAATATAACCATGGGTCTCATGCCCACAATATCAATCATGCCTGTGGAATTCCTTCCCGCCATGTGATCCATGATATAAAAGCACCAAGGAATACACATGAACACGTGTCCCACTGTGTCAAAATAAAACCGCACGGGAGTAAATGCGAAGGCATAACCGACTAATAAAACCCACGGTACCAATAATGCTATAAAGCGTATCGAGGTCTTTCTAGACCGCGCCCATGATCGGCGGCCTCGCCCTCGGTATCAATATGCGCGTCTAATCTGAACTCCGCGATCCGCGTAGCCACCTAGGCGGCGTAGGTATTCCCGCGAGGGTAGCTACTCGCCGGCATCGTCCCGGACTCGTAGCCGCATGGCCATATAGACGCGTGAGGTATTCCTCGCACACTAACACGGAACTCGTAGCTCGCATAGGTCCTCGACCCGCGTAGAGCATCCTCGCATCGGGGCAGCTTAACCCGGTATAACATGTCAAGAGGTGAGTGGTACAATACTAACATAACAGCTTATCGTTAAACAACATAAGCACAACAAGGGAACCCCCTTTACACAAACGTTATAAGATACTAACACACGTAGCATCATAACATGTTTACTTATCAAACCAACAAGAAAGTATTACAAGGCTATCACAAACCAACATAGTCAAGTTATTCACACAAGGTACTTTCTATTTTATGTCAACAAGTTCGGGTTTTTATCCCCAAAGTACTTCATATATTAACTCTTTAAAAAGATCTGTTTCTTTCACAAAAGGTCACACGATACCCGTAGTATCAAAATAGAGTGACTATCTTTTTAAGTAAACCAAAACAATTTCCCTACCTTCTTTTTGAACCAACTTAAGACAAAAGCATGCCTTCCTTTTTAAATGAAAACACTTCAATTTTTCAAGTCTTTGTCTTTTATAAATCAAGTTCTTACTTTGAAATTTTTAAGAAAATCAAAACTTGTTTATTAATGATCTTATTAAAGCAGCCATGATCTAGGAAATGTAATACAATTTTGTCTTATCTTAGCTTCTATGCAGATGGAGGTTTCTACTGGTTTTAATAATACTTACTTAGTCGATACATTTTCCTTTATTAGCACTGCAGTGGTTTGTTCGATACTTATTTCCCCTTTCCGAAATCAATACAAGGCTTCCATAAACAATTAAGTAAATCGTTCTTTTTATCTTTCTTAAGTCGTTATACCTAACTTCACATAAAGCTAGTATAACTCTTAAGCTTTTAAAACCAAGTATTACTCTTCTTTCAAAAACGATTCTTAATTCTTTTGAAATACTTCAAGATTCTTATTATTTAAAACTCAAGTCCAAAAGACATCGAAGTAAAACCACGTTCAGTTAACACACGTACGTCTACCGTACTATATATATTCTTTAAAAATATCATGCTCAAGAGGATAGGAAGAATCACATGCTCAAGTCGAATATGTCGCGCGCAGAGTATCAACCTATAATAGTCAAATACGTCTATCAACGTCTAGACTACTCTGTAGAATATTCTAAGCAGAAGGTTCTTACTTCTACGGAACATTGGGCGACTTCCTACAGTCAAACTACTCAAGTCTCAGTAAATACTGATTCTATGTAATTACGGTTCAATTCTCTTCTTTAATATCCTTCTATATCTTATACTCATTTCTATACTACTATAGTATGTAACCTCCAATTACAATAGAAGGACAAGATTAATTACCTCGATAAGCCCAAAATTATCCAAGATTTAATGTCGATCCTGTGTGAAGAACACTAAGGTTCTTGTCCTCACAACTCTCGGCCAAGGTGAGGCTTTAGGGGCTAGGGTGTGAAATCTTTTCTAACTTTTTGGTTAATAATCTTCCTAATACACTAAGGAAGAACACTTAAGAGTTTAGGAATTTTTGGACAAAGTTTGGTTAAGGGAGAGGGGTGTGGGACGAGAACTATCAAGAGGGGAGTTTCGGCGAGCTACTAGGAAGGGGGTGTTTGGGCGAGATCTTCTCAAAGGGAGAGGGATTTTGAGACTTGGAAATTGTTCAAGTGATGAAGAAGTCTTGCAAGAGGGGGTATTTATAGAACCACCAATGGTCTAGATTAAAACAAATGGAGGTGAAGATTTGGATCCATGTGAAGAATGAGGTCTTCCAACCAAGTGTCCACCTGATGTTGGGACATATGTCCACCACAACCTTGGGACATATGTCCCCCACAACAAAGAGCCATGTTGCCTTCCACTAGGCACAAAAAAACGTCCAAGGCAAGCCCCCACTTGCCCACAAAAATCGTCCCTACCTACCACTCCCAAAGAAATATCTTCCAAGACTTGACCATTTGACCTTGTCCACTTGGCCAACATTTTCATCCAACCCATTCCAACTAAGGGTGACACATGTCGCCCTCCTATTGGTCCAAAATATTTCCTCTCTCGGAAAAATCCGTGTCGGTTAAAATATTAAAAGCGTAGAATTTCCTTCACGAGTTCGGAATCTTTTCCGTCGAAAGTTCACAATTTCATCCTTAACCTAATTAGGGCTTGAATATATTAAACGCGTCGTCTTCGCATACATACTGAAATACGGGGTATAACATTCTCCCCTCCTTAGAAACATTCGTCCTGAATGTTCCTTCTCAAGACAGATAACGATAAAGTTCCTCATAGCTTAACCAGTTTGCAAATGCCACACATGGCCACAGAATAACACGCGCAAATACTTACATCCAAGTCCACGAGGAATTACCTCTAATATCACAAAAGCTCCCACCCAAAGTCTAAAAGATACTCCCTTCGCACCTTTACTTCCCATAAGAAATGATCACTTCTATTCTCTTAACACATGTTCACTTCTTCCCTTACTCGTCGTACCCTCCTCGTACACTCGAACTCTTCCTAATAAACTTACCACATTTCTGTTATTGCTTCAGTTTCCAAAATCTCAGGGTTACTATCTCCAACTTGGTCATCATTAACTGGGAACACTCTGGATGGATCTCCGATACTTTTCCGAACATAGCAACATGAAAGACCGGACGTACTGCCTCCTACGTCGGACGACAAAGCTAACTTATAGGCAATCTGGCCTATTCTCCAAATGATCTGAAAATGCTCAAAGTACCTCGGGCTAAGTTTCCCCTGCTTTCCAAATCTCGTCACGCCCTTCCGGGGTGGTACTTTCAAAAAAACCCACCGTCAACCTGAACTCCAAGTGTCGACGCCGATTATCCGCACGACTTCTGTTGACTCTGAGCTGCCAATAACCTCTCCTGGATAAGCTTCACCCTATCCACATCCTGCTGAATCAAGTATGAACCAACTATCTGAACCTTGCCAACATCGAACCAATCGACTGACAACCTACCCTTACGCCCATACCGGCTTCATAAGGCGACATCCGAATACTGAAATGGTAGCTATTATAATACTCACTCAATAAGAGGCGAATAATCCTTACAGCTACCCCTGAAATCAAAAACACTGGCCCGAGGGTGAATGCAATACTGAGACTCACCTGAGTTTCTAACCCCGCCTGGTAAAACCTTCAGAAAAAGAAATAGCCATAACTGGGCTCCACTGCCTATCATAAAGTGAAAGTAGGAACCCCGTGCAGTCTTACAACCTTCCTGATATATAACATCTCGCATAACCCTCTGCCGAGTAAACAGTTCTGACTGAAAGACAAGATGGGCTGACCTCATCGGCCCGACTACTGGTCGAACGCATCCACGAACGCGTACGATGGTTAACTAAACTTGGGCCTAACACCCTCGTGACCCTATCACAAAGCGGGACCACCACAATTTTTCCTTACTTCAAACCGGGCTGCGGGTTGACCCGCAATCTGGCCTCAACCCGACCCATTTATCGCGCCAAGCTCTTGTTTCCCGATCCGGAACAATCTCACCATCGAGTCACGAAAACCTAGTGGTCTTCTTAGCTCAACTACCCTCTTTCATTCCACACTACTCAGGGACTTATCACACAAACATATCTCACGTATACTGTTATACCCCGTATTTCCAGGGTATGTACGTAAGGGAATACGTACAAAAGGTTAGCCTTAAAAGTTAGGCTTGGACGAAAAATTATTGGGCACAACTCACAAAACGATTAGTTTTCCGACGAAACGTTTCCACAGCTTTCGTAGGATAAATTCCGGCTATGTCATTTCTAATTTTTGCGGATTTTTCCGAGAGACGTAACACTTTGGACCAATGAGAGGGCGACACTTTCCACCCTCTCATTGGTGGACTTGTCACGGCAATAGGGCCGATTGGATGACAATCCTTGTCATAAAGTTGGATAGATATTTTTGTGTGCAAGTTGGCTAGGTACACTTGCCCTAATCTTGACCTTACACTTGCCTAGCACTTGGCTAAATCTTGGCCATTGGTTGGCGTGTCTTGACCTATAAATACCCTCTTGAGATGAAGAGTTCTTCATCCACTAAAGCTTTCAAGTCTTGAAAAATCCTCCTCTCCCTTGTGAGCAATTCGTCCAAACACCCCTCCCCTTTGAGTGAAGTTTTGGCGAGGCCCTTCCCTCTAGCCTAGCGAAACCTACCCCCTCAGCGGTAGAAAAGTTGCCTTCTAGTATTGTTATAATGCCCAATTTAACCTAGCCCAAATTCCGTAGTACTTAGTAGAAGTTGTGGGAAACTTCTAAGGATTCTTGGAGCGCTTGGAGCTTTGGATTAGGAGCTAAACCTCGCTCGGGATCGACTTTTTACTTGGATATTATTGGGCTTATCGAGGTAAATAATCCTAACCCTCTTTTGTAATTAGAGAATGCATCGTAGAAGTATTGAGATAAGTATAAATACTTAGGAGGTTATTAAGAATAGAATTGGCTGTAACACCTTAGAAGGGTATAAAAGAAGAATATCTGTTGTACTTACATAGAATTTGTTTTCACGATGAACTTATATAGCTCATGGGTAGGGTTGTGCTGCCCGACTTTCCGTAGAATTGAGGACCCTCTGTTTAGAATGACCTCTGAGAATAGTCTAGACTTTGATAGATGTCGTGACTATTATAGGCTGATTCTCTGTGCGACATACTCGACTTGGCGGTGGATTTCGCCGAGAAGGTATGTGATTCTTCCTATACTCCCGAGCATGATATTTTAAGTATATATAGTACGCAGACGTACATATGATGTCGGCAATGTCTTTTGACTTAAGCTGAATAATAAGAACCTTGAAGTATGTCAAAAGAATAATGAATCATTTTAATGTAAGAGTAATAGTTGGTGTTAAAACAAAAGCTTAAGAGTTATACTAGCTTTATGGGAAGTAGGTATAACAACCTAAGAATGATAAAGGAACTGTTTACTTGTTTGTTTATAAAAGCCTTGTATTGCTTTACATTAAGTGTAGTAAGATTGGTTGATAGGTAGACATACTATGATCTTGCATGTGTTAAATGCCTTGTAATGTGTGAAAGGGGTCATTCTGGCGGCTTACGTTGCTAACCAGTAAGTCCGTTGTCTTGTTATTGTATCACCTACCCTCGACTTGTTATACAGGGCTTGCCACCCTTGATGCGGGTCTATACGGCCTATGCGGTCTATGAGACTACGCGGAGTCTGCGGTATGCTCGATTGATTATTCGGGTGTTTAGCCGTCGCGGGGATGCCCTATGCGGTCCATGGGACTATGCGGTCTTTTGAGGCTATGCGGTGCGGAAGTCCGGAGGAGAATGCGGGGCTAGCTACCGTCTGGGGAATACCTCACGCAGTGCATGTGTGACCTATGCGGACTGCGGAAGTCGAGGACTAGGCACTGTGAGAATGATACTATGGGCGGTTGGCCTTGCTTCGATCATTCGCGGCCTAGACTAGACACATTCTGATTTTCCTATTCTTTATTATTGTTGTGATGTGGCACTATGTGCAATTGAAGGCGAATATATTTGTGAAAAGGTTTTAAATACCTTGATTTCATTTAAAGTACTTTATAGTTTCACATACTTGGTACTGTTGTCTTGACCTCCTCGGCTGCGTTCATCTGCGCGAGTTCTAGAGGAAGCGGTGCTAGATCCACATCCTTAGGATCTCTACATTGGTGTCGGAGCTCCACTCTCTCGGAGGCTCTACTTTTGGGTATGATCTCCTGTTGTAGATAGTTGTGTCTGATCGGGTATGGCGGGGCCACATCGCCATAGTTGTTATTTCCTTAGAGTGCAGAGTCGTATTTATGCAGTTGGGATGTAGCTGCAAAAACTTGGTTTATGTATATATGCCGAAAGGCAACCTTTTCATCGATAAAATGTTCTAGTTATATCATGTTTCATGTCTTGTTTTATATTCGTGATTGTTCTCGATGTATGACTACTTGGGTGCGGGTAAGGCACGATCCACGAACCGGGCAGTCGTGACAAAAGTGGTATCGTGAGCGATTAATCCTCGGAAAGTGTCTACAGCCGTATCTAGTAAGTCTTGATTATCGGTGTGTTGTGCACCACACCAATGTCGAGAGGCTATAGGATATTTAGGATTGGTTTCCATTCTTCTCACTCGAGATCGTGCTTTAGAGGCGTGTTATAGGTTGGACCTCTAACGCATTCCTTTCTATGTGAATATGCCTCGCGTAAAGGCAACCGGGCCCGAAGGGCAAGGCGGCGAGGAGGCGCTAGTGTGACACCCAGTCACGAGGCTCGAGCCCAGGCTATACGAGAGGCGCGAGTTCTATGACACCGCCGGCCCGCGAGGACGCAGTACCCGCACCTCGCATCCCTCGGCCGGCGAGGAGTTAGGGTACAAGGAGATGGCGATTACTAGCCAAGGTCGTGGCGGATATGAGAGAGGTTTGAGGCGGCCATTCGGTTCAGTTCGGCTCGGTAGTACCCGTTGTTCACGAGGCGGATAGCGAGGCTACGGGACTTCACGAGTTGTAGCCGCGAGTTTTACGGGTCTAGACCAGAGGATGATCGCAGGAGTTCATCCGTCGATTCTGAAGGATTATGCGGGTGGTCAAGGCTTGATGGAAGTCTGTGACATTCGGTTCGCATCGGTGCGTGATACGTGATCGATTGGTTCGATTCATGGGAGCTTTCGGGAGAGCATGCACCTCAGCGGTATGGGATGAGTTTTGAGAGGCTTTTCTCACACACTTCTTGCCTCCGCAGATGAGAGGGCACGATCGGCAGATTTTATTCTTGCGAGCGGGGAGGACGCGGTTAGAGAGTACAATGTCGAGTTTGATTCATCGCTCGATATGTTCTCGCGACCGTAGCGAATATGGAGGACCGGGTGCATCGCTACGTCCGGGCTAGACGACTATATGGCGAGTCTTGTGCGGGTGTGTCCGCCCGACGAGCATGGACATTACGTATGCGAGCTCATGCATTGGGATGCGAGGCGTAGAGACGCCGGGTAGACCGATATCAGCGGCGAGAAGAAGGCGGGGCGGCCGGTTCTTTTGGTGGTTCTCGGGGTGGCGGCATCGGCGAAGTCCGATTTGCACCACAATGGCTCGAGCACTCCTACATCATTTTCGATGCGGGCGATCGAGGCGGTCGGGGCGGGACTTGATTTCGAGTAACGAGGGGCTAACCGTTCGAGGTCTGTTCAGTGTGCCCGTTGTGGTAGATTCCATTCTGGGAGCTGTTATGCTACTACGGGAACTTGCCATACTTGTGGCGGCGAGGTCATTTCGCGAGTTTGCGGCCGAGGCGTGGCGGGGTAGGGCCCGGCTACGAGTCTGTTGCGACTTCATCCCCATCGTTACTCGCCCGGGCGTGGTACTCGAGAGATCACAGGTCGTGGCGGTCGTGGCGCGAGTCCCGATTCTAGCGGTCCTCGAACGCATTTATGCTTTGTCCGGTAAGCGGGATCGAGGCCTCACCGATGTCGTCCACGGTACCTTATCGGTTCTGGGTTTGATGTATATGCTTTGATAGATCGGGTTCTACTGTCCTATATATCTCCCTTGTTGCTAGTAGGATAGGGATAGAGCACGAGTCCATAGACCACTTCGAGGTAGCTACGCCGGTGGGTGATTCGGTGGTAGCTCGGCGGGTATATAGAGCTTGTCTGTGACCATTCTGATCGTCGGACCCTTGCCGACTTGATAGAGTTGGAGATGATTGACGGCGTAATCATGGGGATGGATTGGCTAGCTTCTTGCTACGCCAATGTAGCTGCGAGAGAGAAGTAATGCGGTTCGATTTCTGAGGCCGGTTGTTGAGTGGGAAGGGAGCAGTATCGCGAAAGGTAGGTTTATTTCCTACCTCAAGGCTAGGAAGATGGTGCGAGAAGGGTATATCTACCATCTCGTTCGGGTGTTTGATCACGAGGTCTGCGGTACCAGATTTTGAGCAGTTCGGTAGTCAGAGTTCTCGGGCGTGTTTCAGACGACCTCCGGGTATCCTCACGAGAGGAGATCGAGTTTTGTATAGATGTCTTTGCGGACACTCGGCCTATTTCCATTCCGCCATACGAGGATGGCACTGCCGAGTTGAGAGAGTTGAAGGAAGCGGTGAGTGATTTGTTGGAGAAAGGGTTTCATCCAGACCTAGTGTTTCTCCACGAAGCGCGGTATTGTTCGTGAAGAAGAAGAAGGGCGGGGCCGCTGCGCATGTGTTGATTACGACGGTGAACAAGGTGACCATTAAACGAATACCCTCTTCCCGGGATTGATGATTTGTTCGATCGGTTGCGAGCGCGAGATGTTTTCAAGATTGATCTACGATCGGGCTATCATCGAGTTCGAGTTAGAGGTGGATGTCCTCAGGGTGCATTCGGACGATGCGGGCATTATGAGTTGGTCATGTCTTTTGGGTTGACGATGCTCGGCGGTATTCATGGAGTTGATGAACCGAGTGTTCAAACCATTTTTGGACACGTTTGTGATAGTGTTCATTGATGATATCTTGGTTTATTCGCTCGGAGGCGAGGAGCATGCGGAGCATTTGAGATTATCTTGTGAGTTCTCGGGATCGGCATTTGTATCACGAAGTTTTCCAAATGTGAGTTTTGGTTGACTTGGTGGCTTTTCTTGGGCACATTGTGGTGATGGCATTCAGTGGATACGGCCAAGATCGGCGATCGGGACTTGGCCTGAACCTACTACTCAAGCGAGAGGTTCGCGATTTTACGGGCCTTGCGAGGATATTATCGGTTCGTGGAGAAGTTTGCTTATCTACTGCACCATTGACTAGGTGACTCGGGCGACCAAGTTTGATGGTGATGCTTGTGGCGGGGTTTCCGTTGCTAAAGGCGGCGGCCGCCCGTTCTTACTCTTCACGAGGTCGAGATGGTTACGTGGTATATTGTGATCGTCGGGCATCGGGTTGGGATGTGTGTTGATGCAGCGGGCGAGTTATAGCATACGCGTCAGCGGCTTAAGATGCGGAGGAACTACCCGCGTGATTTGGGTGGCGGCGGTGATTCGCTTTGAAGATGGAGGCACTATTTGTATGGGGTTCACGTGGATATTTATACAGACCACAAGAGCCTCGGTATATCTTCACCCGGAGGAGCCGAACTTACGGCGAGGCGGTGGTTAGAGTTGCTTAAGGATTATGGCGTCGATATCTGTACCACGGGAAGGCCAATGTTGTGGCAGATGCTCTTAGTCGTAGGTCGATGGGAGTCTATCGAGAGTGCGGCAGAGAGGAGGGCATGGTTCGTGATTTGCATCGATTAGCGAGCCTTGGTGTCCGTTTGATTGATTACGATAGCGATGGGGTTAGGTTCGTGAGGTTGCCGAGTCTTCCATCGTCGAGGAGGTGAAGAGGCAACGATTCGAGATCGGTTTTGCACGTTATCGTGATCTGACTCCGTGAGGGCAAGGGTCCTTTGAGTAGCACGATGGGCGCTAAGGTTTGAGGGCGAGTTGTGTGTTCGGATGTTTGAGGACTTGGCGAGTTCTTGGGAAGCACCTGCGGCGTTACTCTATCCATCGAGTCGACCAAGATGTACCACGACCTTAGATACGTGTATTGGTGGGATGGTTTGAAGAGGGCGTTGCGAGTTCGTAGCTCGGTGCGTGTTGTCGGCGGTGAAGGTAGAGCACCGAGGCACGGTGGTTTTATTCTGAGCGATAGAGATCGACACGGAAGTGGGAGGTGATCAACATGGACTTCATCACGGGATTGCCTCGCACTCGGAGGAGACATGATTCTATATGGGTTATCGTCGACGGTGGCGAAATCAGCCCACTTTCTTCCGTCGGACGACTTTCTGGTGAGGATTATGCGGTGTACATCAGAGATCGTCGATGCATGGAGTCCCTATTTCGATCATATCGAGCAGAGCCCGGTTCTGGCTAACCAGAGAGTCCTTCGAGGGGTTTAGGGGCCGGTGAGCACAGTCTTGCATTTCATCCACGCAGAGCGACGGACAGCGAGCGCACTATCGGACTCGAGGATATCTGCGAGCTGTGTTATTGACCGAGGTAGCTGGGAGGATCACTTGCATTGGTAGAGTTCGCGTATAATAACGGCTACCACTCTAGCATTGGATGGCGCCGTATGAGGCTTTGTATGGGAGGAAGTGCGGTCGCCGATAGCATGGTTCGATGTGGGCGAGTACGATTAGTAGGACGGACTTGGTGCGGCAGCGATGGATAAGGTGAAGCTTATCCGAGGCGGCTATTGACTCGAGTCGGCAATCGTATCACGAGATCATCGGCGTCGACATCCGGAGTTCGCGATTGATGATTGGGTTTTCTGAAGGTGTCACCCATGAAGGGTGTGATGAGATTCGGAAGAAGGAAAACTCGGCCAGTACATTGGGCGTTTGGTTGTCCGCAGGGTAGGCAAGGTTGCCTATGAGTTGGATCTGCCGTCCGATCTGGAGGCGGTGCATCCGGTTTTTCACGTATCTATGCTGAGGAGATGTATCGGGGATCCATCTAGGGTACACCCGATTGACGATGTCGGTGTGGGGATTATCGTATGAGAGATTCCCATAGCGATAGTCGATCGTCGGAGTTGGCGTCTGCGGACCAGGGCGTGGCTTCCGTCAAAGTCTTGTGGCGGAACGAGCTCAGGGAGGAGATGACGTGGGAAGCCGAGGATGGCATGAGGCAGAAGTATCCTCACCTATTCCCCACACCTCCAGGTAATTCACTTTCCTACTTGTAAATTTTCGTTATCGTTTTGCCTAAGTGTTGTTTTGTGGCGTGTGTGGCATTTGCAAGCTGTTTAAGTTATGAAGAACCTTATCGTTATACGTCTTGGGAAGGAACATTCGGACGAATGTTTCTAAGGAGGAGAATGTTATACCGTATTTCGGGTATGTGCGTAAGGAATACGTCTGAAGGTTAGCCTTAAAGTTAGGCTTGGGCGAAAAATTATTGGGCCTGACTCACAAGCGATTAGTTTTCCGGCGAAAGCGTTTCCGACTTTGTAGGATAAATTCCTACTATGTCATTTCTAATTTTTGCGGATTTTTAGAGGCGTAACACTTTGGACCAATGAGAGGCGACACTTTCCACCCTCTCATTGGTGGACTTGTCGCGGCAATAGGGCGATTGGATGACAATCCTTGTCATAAAGTTGGATAGATATTTTTGTGTGCAAGTTGGCTAGGTACACTTGCCTAATCTTGGCCCTACACTTGCCTAGCACTTGGCTAAATCTTGGCCATTGGTTGGCCTTCACTTGACCTATAAATACCCCCTTAGAGATGAAGAGTTCTTCATCCACTAAAGCTTTCAAGTCTTGAAAAATCCTCCCCTCTCCCTTGTGAGCAATTCGTCCAAACCCCCCTCCCCCGTTGGGTGCCGTTTTGGCGAGGCCCTTCCCCCTCTAGCCGAAACCTACCCCCCCTCCCTTGGTAGAAAAGTTGCCTTCTAGTATTGTTATAATGCCCAATTTAACCTAGCCCAAATTCCGTAGTACTTAGTAGAAGTTGTGGGAAACTTCTAAGGATTCTTGGAGCGCCTTGGAGCTTTGGATTAGGAGCTAAACCTCGCTCAGGATCGACTTTTTACTTGGATATTATTGGGCTTATCGAGGTAAATAATCCTAACCCTCTTTTGTAATTAGAGAATGCATACTGTAGAAGTATTGAGATAAGTATAAATACTTAGGAGGTTATTAAGAATAGAATTGAACTGTAACACCTTAGAAGGGTATAAAAGAAGAATATCTGTTGTACTTACATGGGATTTGTTTTCTGATGAACTTATATAGCTCACGGGTAGGGTTGTGCTGCCCGACTTTCCGTAGAATTGAGGACCCTCTGTTTAGAATGACCTGAGAATAGTCTAGACTTTGATAGATGTCTGACTATTATAGTGATTCTCTTGCGACATACTCGACTTGGCGGTGGATTTGCCGAGAAGGTATGTGATTCTTCCTATACTCACGAGCATGATATTTTAAGTATATATAGTACGGCAGACGTACATATGATAATCGGCAATGTCTTTTGACTTAAGCATGAATAATAAGAACCTTGAAGTATGTCAAAAGAATAATGAATCATTTTAACAGAAGAGTAATAGTTGGTGTTAAAACAAAAGCTTAAGAGTTATACTAGCTTTATGGGAAGTAGGTATAACAACCTAAGAATGATAAAGGTAACTGTTTACTTGTTTGTTTATAAAAGCCTTGTATTGCTTTACATTAAGTGTAGTAAGATTGGTTGATAGGTAGACATACTATGATCTTGCGTGTGTTAAATGCCTTGTAATGTGTGAAAGGGGGTCATTCTTGCTTTAGCTACGTTGCTAACGGTAAGTCCGTTGTCTTGTTATTGTATCACCTACCTCGACTTGTTATACCGAGGGCTTGCCACCCGATGCGGGTCTATACGGCCTATCACGGTCTATGAGACTATGCGGAGGCTGCGGTATGCTCGGGATTGATTATTCGGGTGTTTAGCCCGTCAGAGATGCCATGCGGTCCATGGGACTATGCGGTCTTTTGAGGCTATGCGGTGCGGAAGTCGAGGAGTACGGGCTAGCTACCCCGATCGCGGGAATACCTCATGCGTGCATGTGTGACCTATGCGGACTGCGGAAGTCCAGGACTAGGCACGCAGAATGATACTATGGGCGGTTGGCCTTGCTTCGATCATTCGCGGCCTAGACTAGACACATTCTGATTTTCCTATTACTGTTATTGTTGTGATGTGGCACTATGTGCAATTGAACTGAATATATTTGTGAAAAGGTTTTAAATACCTTGATTTCATTTAAAGTACTTTATAGTTTCACATACTTGGTACTGTTATCTTGACCTCCTTGGGCGTTGCGTTCATCCGCGAGTTCTAGAGGAAAGCGGTGCTAGATCCACATCCTTAGGATCTCTACATTGGTGTCGGGAGCTCCACTCTCTCGGAGGCTCTACTTTTGGGTATGATCTCCTGTTGTAGATAGTTGTGTCTGATCGAGGGTATGGCGGGCCACTGTCCGCCATAGTTGTTATTTCCTTAGAGGTGCAGTAGTCATTGTATGCAGTTGGGATGTAACTGCAAAAACTTGGTTTATGTATATATGCCGAAAGGCAACCTTTTTCATCAGATAAAATGTTCTAGTTATATCATGTTTCATGTCTTGTTTTATATTCCGCTGATTGTTCTCTGATGTATGACTACTTGGGTGCCCGGGTAAGGCACCAGTCACGGGCCCCGGAACGGGTCGTGACATATACTATGCACTCCGATAAGGGTCAAACATAAAAATAAATCTTTTACTCAAGATGGCCTTGCCTCTAAGGTCTCCACGTATAAAACTCTAAGGCTCACACATACTAATCTCTAGAGGGTTAAGGATATACCTGTATCTACTGCTTCACTCCCCTTTGTCGTTCTAATCAATCCTGCCCTGTTGGGCGCATAGCTAGAGAAGGTGATGAACTAGCCACTGATCCTGAAGGCTGAGTGTCTATATCCGCGCCACCTGCAGTCGGACAATTTCTTGCAAAATGGCCTGCTGTCATGGCATAACAAGTTGTCGAAGAAATGCGACACTCCCGCAATGACACCTACCACGGCGCCACACCGAGGTGGGGTGGCCTCCTCGCTAACACCCCTTCCTCTCGAACCACTGAATCGCAAGCGATCGGTGGTGAGTCCTCCTACTTTCATCCTCTCTTGAACATTCTTTCATCATACGGCCTCCGGACGCGCAGTAAAACAAGCACCAACAAAAAGCGACATTCCGGGATGGCGCACGCCCTGTGTGAACAACGAGGAAAAGCGAATCGGTGTTGGAACCTACGTGTATCTGTGAACCAGAAGCCCTGGACCTCTGACAAACTCCTGCATACCCCGAACGTCCTGAACCCTGTGGAGGACCACTGCTGCAGCGGCGGGCGCATATCGATCTGCTGCTGAGGCGATTCGCCTTGAAAGTTACCAAAGGACCCTGCCGATCTGGCCCTCTTCTGCTGATCTTGGTTAACCCGTCGATCCCTACGTTTCTCGGCCTGCTGCGCATAAGCCCGTACGCAGGCCATGCTCAAGCCTGACTGAAGAGCTACTCTTGCACAACCCTTTCTTAGATAATCATCAAGGCCAGCGATAAATCGGTACATAATATACTCTCTGGTTGCTAAATCCCGAGCTAATGCGAGGTCGTCTCTTTGCAATACATACTTTACGCTCGGTCGTGGGCGAACGTCCAGATATCATGGCGCATGATGGAGGCTGCCCCCATGCTAAACTTTCTTTGTTTGGCGGCGTGCGAGAACTCCCGAATGAAGCACCACTCAGGGTGATGATTGGGCACATGCCTCGTAACCTCATGCTCTGCTCGCGGCTCCGCCTTTGCCTTGCCTTGCCTGGGCGGGTTGCCTTGCGCGGAGGCATAGCGGTAAGGAAAGAAATACGTTAGAGGTCAACTTATAACACGGCTCTAAGGCACGATCTCGAGTGAGAAGAATGGAAACCAATCCTAAATATCCTATAGCCTCACGATTATTGGTGTGGTGCACAACACACGATAATCAAGACTACTAGATCGACGGTCGTAGACACTTTCCAGGATTAATCGCTCTGATACCACTTTTGTCATGACCGAACCGGGCAGTGATAGTGCCTTACCGGACACCCAGTAGACATACATCGAGTAACCGGAATATAAAACAAGACATGAAACAATATGAAGTGAGAAAGCAGTTTATACGAGAAAAGTTGTCTTCGGCATATATATAAAAACTTGAACAATTACATCCCTTTTACAAACCACGCCGCGATACTACGGACCTCTAGAGCGTTATAACAACAATGGCGGGACGGGCCGCCATACCACGAATGTAGTACCTACAACGACGGAGACTATACCAAAGATAAGCCTCGGAGACACGGAGCTTCCCAAGCTGACTGTGACCCTAAGAGCGAGGATCAACAAGCGGTGTACCTCACTGCGGCATGAGCGGCCCGAAGGAGTCGGTGACAACAGTACCAAGTATGTGAAATCGAAAATCGTAAATGAAATCATAATAGTCTATATAAAGCAGAAGACATATATGATAACCAATTTGCGATACCTGATATGTGATCATGTCAAGTCGAGGACTCACGCCGCGAAGTCATCACTCAATATAACCATGGGTCTCATGCCCACAATATCAATCATGCCGTGGAATTCGCCCGCTCACGATCCATGATATAAAAGCACCAAGGAATACATGAACACGTGTCTCACTGTGTCATAATAAAATCGTACGGGGTAAGTGCGAAGGCATAGCCGACTACTAAAACCCACAGTACCAACAATGCTATAAAACTGTATCACGAGGTCTTTCTAGACCGCGCCACATGATCGAAGCTGGCCACTCGCCCTCAGTATCAATGTGCGCGTCTAATCTTGACTCCGCGATCGCGCCACCTAGGCCCGCGTGAGGTATTCCCGCATCGAGGGTAGATACTCCCGGCATCGTCACGGACTCGTAGCCTCATGGCCACATAGACCGCATGAGGTATTCCTCGCACACTAACACGGATCTCGTAGCTCGCATAGGTCCCTGGACCCGCGTGAGGCATCCTCGCGTGAGCGCTTAACCCGGTATAACATGTCAAGAGGTGAGTGGTACAATACTAACATAACAGCTTATCGTTAAACAACATAAGCACAACAAGGGAACCCCCTTTACACAAACGTTATAAGATACTAACACACGTAGCATCATAACATGTTTACTTATCAAACCAACAAGAAAGTATTACAAGGCTATCACAAACCAACATAGTCAAGTTATTCACACAAGGTACTTTCTATTTTATGTCAACAAGTTCGGGTTTTTCATCCCCAAAGTACTTCATATATTAACTCTTTAAAAAGATCTGTTTCTTTCACAAAAGGTCACACGATACCCGTAGTATCAAAATAGAGTGACTATCTTTTTAAGTAAACCAAAAAAATTTCCCTACCTTCTTTTTGAACCAACTTAAGACAAAAGCATGCCTTCCTTTTTAAATGAAAACACTTCAATTTTTCAAGTCTTTGTCTTTTATAAATCAAGTTCTTACTTTGAAATTTGTAAGAAAATCAAAACTTGTTTATTAATGATCTTATTAAAGCAGCCATGATCTAGGAAATGTAATACAATTTTGTCTTATCTTAGCTTCTATGCAGATGGAGGTTTCTACTGGTTTTAATAATACTTACTTAGTCGATACATTTTCCTTTATTAGCACTGCAGTGGTTTGTTCGATACTTATTTCCCCTTTCCGAAATCAATACAAGGCTTCCATAAACAATTAAGTAAATCGTTCTTTTTATCTTTCTTAAGTCGTTATACCTAACTTCACATAAAGCTAGTATAACTCTTAAGCTTTTAAAACCAAGTATTACTCTTCTTTCAAAAACGATTCTTAATTCTTTTGAAATACTTCAAGATTCTTATTATTTAAAACTCAAGTCCAAAAGACATCGAAGTAAAACCACGTTCAGTTAACACACGTACGTCTACCGTACTATATATATTCTTTAAAAATATCATGCTCAAGAGGATAGGAAGAATCACATACCTCCTCGGCGAAATCCATCTGCCAAGTCGAATATGTCGCGCGCAGAGTATCAACCTATAATAGTCAAATACGTCTATCAACGTCTAGACTACTCTGTAGAATATTCTAAGCAGAAGGTTCTTACTTCTACGGAAAATTGGGCAGCACTTCCCTACCCGTCAAACTACTCAAGTCTACTGTAAATACAGTCCTATGTAATTACGGTTCAATTCTCTTCTTTAATATCCTTCTATATCTTATACTCATTTCTATACTACTATAGTATGTAACCTCCAATTACAATAGAAGGACAGGATTAATTACCTCGATAAGCCCAAAATTATCCAAGATTTAATGTCGATCCTGAGCAACGTTTAGCTCCTACTCTGCGCGCTCCAACCCGCTCCAAGCAACCCTTATACACTCCTAACCAACTCCTCTTTAAGAACCAACCTAAACAAGTGAAGAACACTAAGGTTCTTGTCCTCACAACTCTCGGCCAAGGTGAGGCTTTAGGGGCTAGGGTGTGAAATCTTTTCTAACTTTTTGGTTAATAATCTTCCTAATACACTAAGGAAGAACACTTAAGAGTTTAGGAATTTTTGGACAAAGTTTGGTTAAGGGAGAGGGGTGTGGGACGAGAACTATCAAGAGGGAGTTTGGCGGAGCTACTTAGGAAGGGGTGTTTGGGCGAGATCTTCTCAAAGGGAGAGGATTTTGAGACTGGGAAATTGTTCACGTGATGAAGAAGTCTTGCACAAGAGGGGGGTATTTATAGAACCACCAATGGTCTAGATTAAAACAAATGGAGGTGAAGATTTGGATCCATGTGAAGAATGAGGTCTTCCAACCAAGTGTCCACCACAATGTTGGGACATATGTCCACCACAACCTTGGGACATATGTCCCCCACAACAAAGAGCCATGTGGCCTTCCACTAGGCACAAAAAAACGTCCAAGGCAAGCCCCCACTTGCCCACAAAAATCGTCCCTACCTACCCCCACTCACCAAAAGAAATATCTTCCAAGACTTGACCATTTGACCTTGTCCACTTGGCCAACATTTTCGTCCAACCCATGCCAACTAAGGGTGACACATGTCGCCCTCCTATTGGTCCAAAATATTTCGTCTCTCGGAAAAATCCGTGTCGGTTAAAATATTAAGCGTAGAATTTCCTTGCGAGTTGAATCTTTTCCGTCGAAAGTTCACAATTTCATCCTTAACCTATTAGGGCTTGAATATATTCGTACGTACGTCCTCGCATACTTACTGTTCCACCCCGTAGTTCCAGTGTATGTATATGAGGACGTACGTACGTAAATACGACATTAAAATTGGAAAGGAAGAAAGATGTGATTTTTCGACGGAAAAGTTTCCGAATTTTGAGAAGGAAAAATGTTCGTTAATGGGAATTGGATTCCCAGATTTGGTATTCGGACTTTTTGGAATATTTGAGAATTATGGAATTTTATTTCCGAAATTGGTCACGTGGGGCCACGGGAGAATTCTGGTTTTGTGGGGCCACTTTATTTTCGGATTTTGGCATTGCGGATATTTTGAAAGATGAAATATTTTGGGCCAGTGCAGGGGCGACACGTGTCACCCGTGTGGCCATGTTGGCGGTGGAGAAGGCAGTGGGGCGTTTTTAGGTGGACAAGTGGCCCGTTTTGTGGTGGCCACTTGTCCCATTTTTGTGGTAGCCAAATGGTTGGCCAACTACCCACACACATGTACCCCATCCTCACCACACACTTGCCTAGATCTTGGCCATTGATTTTCCTATAAATACCCCATTGTTTCAAGACTTATTTCATCCACACTTTGAGATTCTAAGTCACAAAATACTCCCTTTGTTGAGGTTCTCGTCCTACTCTCCCCCGGTGTAGGAAAAATTCTTCAAGTGTTGATATAGTCCCAAATACCTTATCCTAGTATCCCTAGTTGTATTCCAAGTTATTTCAATACTAGGAGCAGAAAATTCTACTTTATTCCTTTAGTCGCAAAAAGCGAAGCCCTAGAAAAATCTTCATAGCTTAGATGAAGTGTTAAGAGAAGTTATTTGGAAACTTCTAAGGGTTGCTTGGAGGCGGGTTGGAGCGTCGAGGTGGAGCTAAACGTTGCTCAGGATCGACTTATAATCTTGGATAATTTTGGGCTTATCGAGGTAATGATCTATGTCCCCCTATTGTAATTGGAAATTACATGTTGTAGTAGTTAATCATTGAGTATAAGATATATTGGAAGTATAATTATAAGGAATTGAATTGTATTTACATTGACCGTATTTGCGATAGACTTGTAGTATTATTGTGGAGTAGAATTGTACGTCCGGTTAGACGTGTAACCCCCCCTGGAATTGTTGGTTTGGTAGAAGGCCTCGTTTGAGGAGGAGTTTTATGTGGTTGCGGGGGGGGAGGTGCTGCTGAATTTTCCGTAGAATAAGGAATCTTGTATCTAGAATTATTCTACGAAGAGAGCTAGAGGTTGATAGACGTTTTGTGGCCTTTATAGGTTGAAGTACTACGAGTAGCGTATTCTACTTGAAGGGTGGAAAAGGCGAGCAAGGTTAGAGTACTTTGGAGCGTTTTGCTAATTGTCGATAATCGTCGCGAGGTATGTGAACCTCTTCCTATCCTTTCTAGCATGATATTTGTGAAATATATTTAGTGCGGTAGGCCGCGTGTGTTTAAAGGAAGTTGATTTTCCTTTTGTGTCCTTGACTTGATTCCAAAGTTAAGTGACTTGTTATGAAACATTAAGGACTTGAATTATGTTAAAAGTTGTAAAATCTCACTCATGATTAATGGGTGTGGTCTTTAAAGAATAAAGTTATCTTGATTTGAAAATAAGAATGGTTTTATCATTGGATTTAAAATGATAACTTGACTTATAAACAACTTGATTTTGGGAAAGGAGAAGTAATTTGATTTAAAGGTATAGGTTACTTGTTTTTAAAAGAGTAAGACACTTGGTTTAAAAAGTATATTGCTACTTGACTTTTAAAGGAGAAGTGCCTTTGTTTTAAAAAAAGGTATGGAAATTGTTTTGGTTTTACTTTGATGTCTTTTGACTTGAGTTTAAATAATAAGAATCTGGAAGTATTTCAAAAGAGTTATTAACCATTTTTGAAAGAAAAGAAATACTTGGTTTTAAAAGCTTAAGTGTTATACTAGCTTTATGGGAAGTTAGGTATAACGACTTAAGGAAGATAGAAGGAACGGTTTACTTATTTATTTTTTATGAAAGTCTTGTATTGATTACGGAAAGTGTAGTAAGATGGTTTGATAAGTAGACATGTTAGGATGCTACGTGTGTTAGTGTCTTGTGATGTTTGTATAAAGGGTTTCCTTGTTGTGCTTATGTTGTTTAACGATAAGTCGTTATGTTAGTATTATATCACTCACCTCTTGACATGATTAGGGGTTGGCGCCTCCGATGCGGGGTAGACTTCGGTAGTGCAGTGTGACCTATGATTCGAGAATACCTCATGCGGGTTTGTGTGACCTATGCGAGCTACGAGAGTTCGAGGTTAGTGTGCGGCCTTTATGGTCATGCGGTCTATGTGGCCATGCGGTGCGAGTCGGGGCGTTGCGGGAGTAGCTACCCTCGATGCGGGAATACCTCATGCGGGCCATCGGAGTGGCTTATGCGAGTCTGCGGGAAGTTCGAGGACTAGACGCGCACATTAGATCTGCGAGCGAGTGGCGGCTGATCATGTGGCGGTCTAGACAGATCTCATGATCTGATTTATGACCTTGTTGATGCGTAGGTTTTAGTAGTCGGCTATGCCTTCGTACTTACCGTGCGGTTTTATTATGACACAGTAGGACTGGTGTTCATGTGTATTCCTTGGTGCTTTTATATCATGATCGCCGGCGGTGAGGAAGATATTCCAGGCATGATTGATGTTGTGGGCGTGAGACCCATAGTTGTATTTGAGTGATGACTTTGAGGCGTGAGTCACGACTTGACATATCGCTTATTTATCAGGAATGTAGTTTGGTTATCATACATGTCTCCCGATTTATATAGACTACTATGATTTCATTTACGATATTTTGATTTCACATACTTGGTACTGTTATCGACCTCGCCCGAAGCTGCGTTAAATGCCGCGGTGGAGGTACACGATGTTGATCCTCGCTCTTAGGAGTCAGATTCGGCGTTTGGGAAGCTCCGTTTCTCGGAGGCTTATCGATGGTATAGTCCCGTGTCGTTGTAAGTGCTTACATTCAGGGTATGGCGGGGCCTGTCCCGCCATTGTTGTCATATCATTCTTAAGTGCAGTAATCTGTTGTAGGCAAAATTGTAAAAAGGATGTAAGCTATTCTAGTTGTTATATATTTATGCCGAAAAGGCAACTTTTCTCGAATAACTGTTTTACACTTCACTTTATTCATGTCTTGTTTTATATTCCTGATTACTCGATGTATGGCTACTTAGGTGCGAGGTAGGCACGATCACGGGCAGGTTCGGTCGTGACAAAAGTGGTATCGAGCGATTAATCCTCGGAAAGTGTCTATGCACCGTATCTAGTAGAGTCTTGATTATCGGTGTGTTGTGCACCACACCTATAATCGCGAGGCTGAGATATTTAGGATTGGTTTCCATTCTTCTCACTCTGAGATCGTGCCTTAGAGGCGTGTTATAAGTTGGACTCCACGGCGTATTCTTTTCACCCGTTATGCCTCTACGCAGGCAACGAGCCCGAGAAGGGCAAGCGGCGAAGGAGGCGAGTAGAAACTGAGAAGGTTACGAGGCACGGGCCCATTCATTATCCGAGACAAGACTTCATTCGGGAGTTACTGCGCGCGCTAGCTTGAGAGAGTTTAGAGCAGTAGCAGTAGCTACTGAGACCACGATACCTGAGCCTCTAGTCCCACGGCCAGGAACAAAGGATATGAGTTACAAGGAGATGGCCCAGTTACTAGCTAGTCTGGTGGCTGGGAATGAGGACGGACGGAAGCCGGTGGTTCAAGCGGTACGATGAGTTCACCCTAGATCCGATAGTTTCGAGGCATCGGGGCTTCTTGAGTTGCAGTCCACCCGAGTTCTATGGATTGAGGACTGAGGAAGATCATCAGGAGTTTATTCGACTGTTGCAGCGGATCATGAAAGTGATCGAGACCTCAGAGGCATTTCTTACACACTTTTTGCCCTCGCTGATGAGGAGAGCTCGGGCAGATAGATTTATGAGGTTGAGGCAGAACGGGCGAACGGTTCGGGAATACAGTATAGAGTTTGACTTATTGGCTCGTTATGTCCCCGCTTTAGTGGCAGACATGGAGGATAGAGTGCACCGATATGTCACAGGACATGACGATTATCTAGCAGAGAGTTGTACAAGAGTAGCTCTTCAGTCAGACATGGACATTGCCCGCGTACAGGCTTAACCGCAGCAACCTGAGGAACGTAGAGATCGACGGATTAACCAAGATCAGCGAGAAGAGGGCGAATAGCGAGGTCCTTTGATAACTTTGAGGCGGACCTTCTCGGCAGCCAGGCGGTTATGCGCCTCCGCCCGATCTGAATGGTCCTCCGAGACTTGGGGCGTTCGGGGTATTTAGGAGTTGGTCGAACTCCGGGGTTTACAGTTCTGATTTATATAGGTTCGGCCGGCCCGATTCAATTTTCCCTCTATGTTCACTATGTGGTAGACGTCATCCCAGGAAATGTCGTCTTTTTACTAATGCTTGTTTTACCAGTGGCCGTCAGGGCCATGTGAGGAGAGAATGTCCTAGTAGGAGGATACGGTGGGATGACTTAGCCTACAGTCGATTCATGATTGATGGTTGAGAGGAAGGGGTGTTAGCAGGAGGCCACCCCCACCGATGTGGCCATTGTGGTAAGTGACATTGTGGAGAGTGTCGCACTTCTTCGACGGCTTGTTTTGCTCTCGGCAGCGGGGCCATCTTGCGAGAAAATTGTCCGACCGGATGTGGCGCGGATGTAGAGACTCGACGCCAGGATCGATGGCTAATTCATCATCTTCCTAGCTATCGCCCAGGCGGGATTGATTAGACGACAAAGAAGTGAAGCGATAGATGCGGTATATCCTTAACCTCAGAGATTTGTATGTGTGATAAGATGAGTATACCTTAAGTGTTATGTTCTGATAGCATTGTGTTAATTGTGATTAGAAAACATGGGTAGTTGTAAAGGGTAAGTCTGGGGACGAGAAAATGGGGAGCCTTAGAATTTATAACAGTTGGGACCTTGGATGCAAGGCCGTCCTGAGTGGATGATTTTACGGTTGGTCTTTATCGAAGTACTCGGTATACGTGGTGTATTTATGGGATAATTCCATGGGTAGTGTGAGATGAAAGTGGTAGCTTTCATGACGTGAATTGATAATATTGTTCCGGATCGGGGAACGAGAGGTTCACATACGAAGTGGGTCGGGATGAGGCCATATCGCGAGTCAACCCGCAGCCCGAAAAGTGGTGGGGTCAGTTTGAGGTGGTCCCGCTAGATGATAGGGTCACGAGGGTGTTAGGCCCAAGTTTAGTTAACCATCGTACGAGTTCGTGGAAGCATTCGACCAGTAGTCGGGTCGATGAGGTCAGCCCATCTTGTCTTTCAGTCAGGACCGTTTACTCGGCAGAGGGTTATGCGAGATGTTATATCAGGAAGGTTGTAAGGTTGCACGAGGTGCCTACTTTCACCTTATGACAGGCAGTGGAGCCTAGTTTACGGCTGTTTCTTTTCTGGAGGTTTTACCAGGCAGGGTTAGGAACTCAGGTGAGTCTTAGTATCGCATTCGCCCTCGGGCCAGTGTTTGGATTTCAGGGGTATCTGTGAGGATTGTTGCCTCCTGTTGAGGGAGTGTTTAGCTACCATTTCAGTATTCGGATATCGCCTTATGACGCCTTGTAGGGGCGGAAGTGTAAGTTGCCGGTCGATTGGTTCGATGTTGGCAAAGTTCAGATAGTTGGTTCATACTTGTTTCGGCAGGATGTGGATAAGGTGAAGCTTATCCAGAAGAGATTTTTGGCAGCTCAGAGTCAACAGAAGTCGTGCGGATAGTCGGCGACGACACTTAGAGTTCAGGTTGACGGTGGGCCTTCTTGAAGGTACCACCCCGGAAAGGGTATGACGAGATTTGGAAAGCTGGGCGATGGCGAAATGTGGTAAGTTGTGAGAAAGAGTTGAGTGGGCGAGAAGAATGCGACGAGTAAGGAAGAAGCGAGCATGTGTTAAGAACATAGTTGTGATCATTTCGTTTGTAAAGTGAAGGTGCGAAGGGAGTATCTTTTAGCCCTTGGGTGGGAGTTTTGTGATGTTAGAGGTGATTCCTCGTGGACTTTGATGTAAATTTTTGCGCTGGTGTTTTCTGGCGCTATGTGGCATTTGCAAACTGGTTAAGCTATGAGAACTTGATCGTTATACGTCTTGAGAAGGAACATTCGACGAATGTTTCTAAGAGAGGAGAATGTTCCACCGTAGTTCCAGTGTATGTATATGAGGACGACGCACGTAAATACGACATTAAAATTGGAAAGGAAGAAAGATGTGATTTTTCGCGGAAAAGTTTCCGAATTTTGAGAAGGAAAATGTTCGTTAATGGAATTGATTCCCGATTTGGTATTCGGACTTTTGGAATATTTGAGAATTATGGAATTTTATTTCGAAATTGGTCACGTGGGCCCACGGAGAATTTACAGTTTTGTGGGCCCACTTTATTTTCGGATTTTTGGCATTGCGGATATTTTGAAAGATGAAATATTTTGGGCCAGTACGGGCGACACGTGTCACCCCGTGTGGCCATGTTGGCCGAATGGAGAAGGCCAAGTGGGACGTTTTTAGGTGGACAAGTGGCCCATTTTTGTTGTGGCCACTTGTCCCATTTTTGTGGTAGCCAAATGGTTGGCCAACTACCCACACACATGTACCCCATCCTCACCACACACTTGCCTAGATCTTGGCCATTGATTTTCCTATAAATACCCCATTGTTTCAAGACTTATTTCATCCACACTTTGAGATTCTAAGTCACAAAATACTCCCTTTGTTGAGGTTCTCGTCCTACTCTCCCTTGGTGTAGGAAAAATTCTTCAAGTGTTGATATAGTCCCAAATACCTTATCCTAGTATCCCTAGTTGTATTCCAAGTTATTTCAATACTAGAGCAGAAATTCTACTTTATTCCTTTAGTCGCAAAAACGAAGCCACTAGAAAAATCTTCATAGCTTAGATGAAGTGTTAAGAGAAGTTATTTGGAAACTTCTAAGGGTTGCTTGGAGCGGGTTGGAGCGTCAGGAATTGGAGCTAAACGTTGCTCAGGATCGACTTATAATCTTGGATAATTTTGGGCTTATCGAGGTAATGATCTATGTCCCCCTATTGTAATTGGAAATTACATGTTGTAGTAGTTAATCATTGAGTATAAGATATATTGGAAGTATAATTATAAGGAATTGAACCGTATTTACATTGGGTATTTGCAGTAGACTTGTAGTATTATTGTGGAGTAGAATTGTACACGTCCGGTTAGACGTGTAACCCCCCTGGAATTGTTGGTTTGGTAGAAGGCCTCGTTTGAGGAGGAGTTTTATGTGGTTGCGGGGGGGGAGGTGCTGCTGAATTTTCCGTAGAATAAGGAATCTTGTATCTAGAATTATTATACGAAGAGAGCTAGAGGTTGATAGACGTTTTGTGGCCTTTATAGGTTGAAGTACTACGAGTAGCGTATTCTACTTGAAGGGTGGAAAAGGCGAGCAAGGTTAGAGTACTTTGGAGCGTTTTGCTAATTGTCGATAATCGTCGCGAGGTATGTGAACCTCTTCCTATCCTTTCTAGCATGATATTTGTGAAATATATTTAGTGCGGTAGACGCACGTGTGTTTAAAGGAAGTTGATTTTCCTTTTGTGTCCTTGACTTGATTCCAAAGTTAAGTGACTTGTTATGAAACATTAAGGACTTGAATTATGTTAAAAGTTGTAAAATCTCACTCATGATTAATGGGTGTGTGGTCTTTAAAGAATAAAGTTATCTTGATTTCAAAATAAGAATGGTTTTATCATTGGATTTAAAATGATAACTTGACTTATAAACAACTTGATTTTGGGAAAGGAGAAGTAATTTGATTTAAAGGTATAGGTTACTTGTTTTTAAAAGAGTAAGACACTTGGTTTAAAAGTATATTGCTACTTGACTTTTAAAGGAGAAGTGCCTTTGTTTTAAAAAAAGGTATGGAAATTGTTTGGTTTTACTTTGATGTCTTTTGACTTGAGTTTAAATAATAAGAATGGAAGTATTTCAAAAGAGTTATTAACCATTTTTGAAAGAAAAGAAATACTTGGTTTTAAAAGCTTAAGTGTTATACTAGCTTTATGGGAAGTTAGGTATAACGACTTAAGGAAGATAGAAGGAACGGTTTACTTATTTATTTTTTATGAAAGTCTTGTATTGATTCTGGAAAGTGTAGTAAGATGGTTTGATAAGTAGACATGTTAGGATGCTACGTGTGTTAGTGTCTTGTGATGTTTGTATAAAGGGGTTTCCCTTGTTGTGCTTATGTTGTTTAACGATAAGTCGTTATGTTAGTATTATATCACTCACCTCTTGACATGATTCCGGGTTAAGCGCCCGACGCGGTAGACAGCGGGTCTGTGTGACCTATGATTCGAGAATACCTCATGCGGGTTTGTGTGACCTATGCGAGCTCACGAGTTCGAGTTAGTGCGGCCTTTATGGTCATGCGGTCTATGTGGCCACGCGGTGCGAGTCGGGGCGTTGCCGGGAGTAGCTACCCTCGATGCGGGAATACCTCATGCGGGCCATCGGAGTGGCTTATGCGCGAGTCGCGGAAGTTCGAGGACTAGACGCGCGACATTAGATCTCGCGGGCGAGTGGCGGCCGATCATGTGGCGGTGCAGACAGATCTCATGATACGATTTATGACCTTGTTGACTGCATGGTTTTAGTAGTCGGCTATGCCTTCGTACTTACCGTGCGGTTTTATTATGACACGGTAGGACACGGTGTTCATGTGTATTCCTTGGTGCTTTTATATCATATGCCGGCGGCGTGAGGAAGATATTCCACGGGCATGATTGATGTTGTGGGCGTGAGACCCATAGTTGTATTTAGTGATGACTTTGAGGGCGTGAGTCCACGACTTGACATATCGCTTATTTATCAGGAATGTAGTTTGGTTATCATACATGTCTCTGATTTATATAGACTACTATGATTTCATTTACGATTTTCGTTTCACATACTTGGTACTGTTATCGACCTCTTCGGGCCGCTGCGTTCATGCCGCAGTGGAGGTACACGATGTTGATCCTCGCTCTAGTGGTCACGATTCAGTTTGGGAAGCTCCGTTTCTCCGGAGGCTTATCAGTGGTATAGTCCCCTGTCGTTGTAAGTGCTTACATTCAGGGGTATGGCGGGGCCCTGTCCCGCCATTGTTGTCATATCATTCTTAGAGGTCTGTAGTACTGTTGTGGGCAAAATTGTAAAAAGGGATGTAACTGTTCTAGTTGTTATATATTTATGCCGAAAGGCAACTTTTCTCAGATAACTGTTTTACACTTCACTTTATTCATGTCTTGTTTTATATTCCGCTGATTACTCTGATGTATGGCTACTTGGGTGCCCGGGGTAAGGCACCAGTCACGGGCCCGGGTTCGGGTCGTGACACTTACTCTGGAAATACGGGGTATAACAATAACCGCTGAGACCTTAGGTATATAAGGCCTTCTCTGGCAATATGATTTTATTCAGACTAAGGGTAAGAGTTAAGTGCGACAGTGGGTCGGGTAGGGGACCTATTACGGGTCGCCCCATAGCTTGAAATGGAGTGGGATCAGTTGGTAGTAGTTCCGCTACGTGACAGGGTCACAAGGGTGCAAGGCCCAAGTCTAGTAAATTGTTTTACGGGTTCGTGGACGCGTTCCACCGGAACAAGGTCGTGAGAGCCGAAAATGGCCTTATATTGTTTAATAGAGTGACTCCAAAGATTGGAGGCCAGAATCGGTATGGAGGTTATGTAAGTATGCTAGTATAAGTTGGAGGTACTGTTACACCCCGTAATTCCAAGAGGATGAGATGAGAACGTATGAAAGGAAATAAGATTCGAAGTTGGAAAAAAAAACATTGGCAGAATATTTTTGGACAGTTTTTCAGTCAACTTGGGAGAAGTATATCTCCTAGTATAATTGAAGTTTTTAGGTGTTTCAAAAGCCTAATATTAAGTTCATTGAGTCTAGTTTCCAACGCAACAAACCTCTTGTCGATAGGACATCGGAGTAGAAAGTTATGGACGTTACAAGATCGGCTGACAGAACAGACAGGGTCAGGCGCCGCGGCGCCGGCTGCAGCGCCGGGGCGCCGAAAAGCCTGAAATTGTCTGAAATTGCAGCGCCGCGGCGCCGAGGCGGGATTTTTTGCGGAAATAGGGTAAAAATAGAAGATATTTGTTGTAGAGGACCCCTGGGTGAGTGACAAGTGTCCCCCCAACTTGTGGAACAAGATAAAGGCTATATTTGACCAAGTCTTGCTAGATTAAAATCATTTTACAAGACTTCACCCAAATCTTCTCTTCTCTTCTCTCTCAAATGGTTGAAACCCTAAGCCTAAAAGAGATTTTTTTAGAAAGGCAACAAGAAGGAAATACGTTGGCAAGCTTGTAGGGGGTTCGTAGAGATGATATTTGCGGGAAGAAGAATTTCGGAAAGAGGGCTAAAGTGGGCAAGATTGTTGGACTATTTTGGGCTTATCAAGGTAACCACTTTGTCCTCTTAAGTGATTGAAGATTTCTTATTGTTGTAGTTATACATTTTAACTAGCATGAAGTATATGTATTGAAGATTGATAAGTGATATGGATTGAAGTAGCCTAAATCCGAAAATGACATGTTGAGTAGTTTGAAATTGAATTACAATTTGGTCGTTAACTAGTATCGTTTCATGTTATCTACTTGAAGATTTTAGTTGCTATAATCGAATGCGGCTTTATAACATGTTGTACTAAACAACTTGGATTGAAAAGGAATTGGAAAAGACTTTGTGGTGATGTACCTCAAAATTTGTCGAATGTGACATAGTATGTTGGACTAGTTTGATATCAATTGTGGGGCGGAATTTTACACGTCTTGTAGGCGTGTAATACCCTATTGTTAACTACATTGTTGAGCCTTAAATGTGGCGTGTTTGGTTATTGAAATTCGGCCTTGAAAAAGGTGGCAAAGTATGTAGAAACAAAGGAAGTGTTGTTCGATTTTCCGTAGAATTTAGTGACTTTGCACTTAGAATATTCTACGTTTGAGGTAAGAAGTTAATAGACGTATTATGGTCATTATAGGTTGAAATACTACGTACGACATATTGGACTTGGAAAGTGGATTGAACCGAAGAGGTATGTGGAACTTTCTTATCTCTTGAGCATGATTAAGTTGTAAATGTATAGTACGGTAGACGTACAAGATTTTGACAATCTAGTCCATTTGATATCCTTGGCTTATTTTAAGAATGTCCAAGTTGGTTGAGTTAGGGAATTAACTCACTTGTTTAAAAATATTAAGGATATCTTGGTTTCTAAAACTTAAGAGACTTTGAGTATTTTGAAAGTATTTTCGATACTTGTTTTGTTGGAAAATTTAAGTCTCTTAGTTATAAAGAAGAATGTAAGTATCTTGTCACGACCCGAACCCGGGCCCGTGACTGGTGCCTTACCCCGGGCACCCCAGTGATACAACATCAGAGTAATCAGTGGAATATAAACAGTACATGAAACAATGTAAAGAAGACACATGTTTATCTGGAGAAAAGTTGCCCTTTGGCATATATATATAAATACCCAAAATGAGCGATTACATCCCAACTTTACAACGGACTACGGACCTCTAAGAGTTTAAAACAACAATGGCGGACGGGGCCCGCCATACCTGAATGCAAATACCTACAACGACGGGACCATACCAAATGCTAAGCCTCGAGAAAGCGAGCTTTTCCAACGCTGAAGCGGTGATCCTAAGAGCGAGGATCAGCGGTAGGAGTACCTCTACCTGCGGCATGAACGCAGCCCCCCGAAGGAGGTCAGTACAACAGGTACCAAGTATGTGAAACTGTAAAGTACTTTAAATGAAATCAAAGTATTTAAAACCATTTAAAAAAACAATTAGTTCAATTTGCACAAAGTGCCATATCACAAACAAGAACAATAATAAGTAAACTGTAACAGGTCTTTCCTAGGCTGCGAATGATCGAAGCAAGGCCAATCGCCCATAGTATCATTATGCATGCTGTCACACCCCGAATTCGGGCCCGTGACTGGTGCCTTACCCCGGGCACCCTAGTGATACAACATCAGAGAAAACCAGCGGAAAATAAAACATGAGTCATGAAACAAGAGATATAATAATAAACAGGCCAACCAAAACGGTTGCCTTCAGTATATACATAAAACCTGAACAGTTTAATCCTTTACAACCCTGCCCACAACAAGATTCTGCACTCTAAGATTTACAACGACTATGACGGGACAGGGCCCCGCCATACCCCTGAATGTACAAGAACCTACAACTCAGGGAAACACATACCAAAAGATAAGCCTCCGGAGAAACGGAGCTTCCCAATACGCTGAACTGTGATCCTATGAGCGAGGACCCACGACCGATGTACCTCTACCTGCGGCATGAACGCAGCCCCCCGAAGGAGGTCAGTACAACAGGTACCAAGTATGTGAAATCAGAAAATATCAGAAATGAAATCATACTAGTCTATATAAAGCGAGAGACATGTATGATAACCAAACTACTGCCACAACATAAAGCGATCATGTCGATCGAGGACTCACGCCCTCAAGTCATCACTCAAATATAACTATGGGTCTCACGCCCACAACATCAATCATGTTCGCATCATGGCCGCATGCCCCCGGAATTCTGCCTCGGTGTAGACATGTCCATGATGCAACAATAATACCAATGCCCCATGGCCACATGCCCGGAATTACCTCGTGTAGACACGTCCATGTGACATCAACAACAATATACTGGGTGATCAACCCTGCCGCATGGCCACATGCCCCCGGAATTCTACCTCGGTGTAGACATGTCCATGTAACCACAATAAGACAGTAATCAAAATGGAAACATACCCGTGGAATTCTCCGTCACTGCCAGCACGTCCAAGTAAGTTCTCAACAAGTCAACCGCCTCTATCGAGACGCGGTAACGTAAATACAACACTTGTACAACAAAGGCTATCATCACAAGCATAGGCAAGTTTCACACAACTCAAAGTACTTTCACATAAGTCACACAATACGTAGTATAAAAATCGTGACTATCTTTTTAAGTAAACAAGACACTTCCTTTGTAAAATCAAGTAACAACATTATTTTCCAAACGTTCAAGTTTGCCTAATTTCAAATGCTCAAGTCACTTATTTTAGAAAGGTTTCATAACTCATAGTCTTAATCTCTTTTAAAACAATTGAGTAACATATGTCATATATGTGAGTAGTTTATTCTTGTTTATAACAATCTTATTACAATGACCATGATCTAGAAAATGTAATATCATTTTGTCTCATCTTAGCTTCTACGCAGATGGAGGTTTCTACCGTTTTAATACAACACATCATTATTCAATACATTTTCCTTTATTAACGCCGCAGTTGGTGCTGTCGATACACATTCGATTCCAAATCGTGAAACATTATCCCTTTAAAACCAAGTACTCATTACTCACGAATAAGGTTTCACACAACATCCACATTAAAACAAATAAGTTAAGTCTCTTATCTTATAAGATCAAGTCTTTTAACTTCTAACGTCAAGAAACCATTTTCTTACCTACATAAAGTCATTATAACCAACTTCCCATAAAGTTATAACACTTTATGTTTAAACCAAACAAATACACTTAGCACTGACGCCACCGCATCACATAGTTACACACATATCATGCTAGAACAGATAGGAAGAGGTTCACATACCTCGCGACAGTATCGACAATAAGCAAAATGCTCCAAGTACTACAACCTTGCTAGCCCTTTCCACTCCTCAAGTAGAATACGCTACTCTTAGTACTTTTACCTAAAAAGGTCACAAACGTCTATTAACTTTTAAACATACTGTTCCATTTCTACGTGAAAATTGGCAGACTTTCCCCGCAATAACAGCGTAAATCTCCTCCTCTATCGAGGCCGCTACCAAGCCAATCGTGGTGGGGTTTACACGTCTAACCGGACGTGTACCATTCTACTACACAACAATGCTACACAAGTCTCATGAATACATCCTATGTAATTACGATTCGCTTCTTTAAATTCAGCTTAAGTCAAAAGACATCCGCACAATAATGTTGATTCTATATATAGTATACCTCAACTATATATTCCTACTACATGTAATCTCCAATTACAATAAGTGGACAAGAATATTTACCTCGACAAGCCCAAAATTATCCAAGTTATAATGTCGATCCCGAGCAAGGTTTAGCTCCTACTCGTGCGCTCCAATCCGCTCCAAACAACCCTTAGAAGTTCTAACCAACTTCTACTCAAATACTTCAACCAACTATGAAGATTTCCTTAGGGGTTTCGGTTTGAGACTAAAAGGACAAAAGGTAGTATTTCCTGCTCTACGATAGAGGTAACTTTTGGAATACAACAAGGTAAAGGCTAAGGTATTTTGGGCATTATAACAATACTCGAGAGTATTTCTACCAAGAGGGTGTATTATACGAAACAACTAGGCAGTGGGTACCCCAGGCTAGCACCACAAAGTGGGGAGGAGGCTCTCGCCACAAGGCCACTCGGGGGAAGTGAGGCTTAGGACGATGGCTCACAAGTGGGGAAGGAGGATTTAGACTTGGAAATTTGTGATGAATAAGTCTTCAAAGAGAGGGTATTTATAGGAAGCGAGGCCAACCAATGGACAAGATCAAGCCATGTGCAAGGCAAGTGTAAGGCCTTGATCAAGCCAAGTGCACCCTATCCCTACTCCACAAAACATGGCTCAAAACAATGCACAAAACAAGGCCAAAACAAGGCACAAAACAAGGCACCAATAAGGCACAAACGCGAGCCAATCGCCATCAACTGCTCCACCGTGAGGTGACAAGTGTCACCCTCCCGTTGGTCCAAGATGTTTGCCGCCGGAAAAATCCGCAAAAATACAAAACGACATAGCCGAATTTTCCCTTCGCAGCTACGTAAAACGCGTTTAAAAAACGACTCTAACCGTGTTGCACAAAGGTAAATTCGCCAAGCCACCTAGGGGTGACACGTGTCGCCTCCTACTTGTCCAAAATAATTCATCTTAAAATATCCAAAATGGCCAAAATCTCAAAATCAAAGCGGCCCACAAAACAGTAAATTTCTCCGTGGGCCCCACGTGACCTTTTCCAAAATAAAATTCCATAATTCTAATACAATCTAAGAAGCCCAAATTCCAAATCTGGGAACCCAATTCCCTTCAACGAACATTTTTCCTTACAAAAACCGGAGACTTTTTCCGTGGAAGAATCACCTCTTTCTTCCTTTCCAATTTTTCTCGTGCTCGTGACGACGCCCTCGCATACATACCCTGAGAATACGGGGTATAACACATGCCTAACCCTGGACTCCCGCAGTCCGCATAGGTCACACATAGACCCGCATGAGGTATTCTCGTGACGGTAGCTAACCCCTGCACTACCGACTCCGCGCACCGCATAGTCTCAATAGACCGCATAGTCACACTGCACCGCATAGTGGCATCCCCGTGATCGGGCTAATACACCCGAATGATCAATCTCGAGCATACCGCTGCTCCGCATAGTCACGCAGACCGCATAGCCGATAGACTGCATCGGGTGGCAAGCCCGGTGATAATAAGTCGAGGTATGTGATATAATAACAAGATAACGGGCTTAACGCCTAACAACGTAAGCACAACAAGAATAACATCACAAGACACTAACACACGTAGTATCATAACATGGGTACTTATCAAACCAAAGAAAGGTATCACAAGGCTAATACCAGCAAAACATAGACAAGCTAACCACACAAGGTACTTTAATGTTTACGTTAACAAAACCAAGTTCTATCTCCAAAGTACTACATACATTAATTCTTTAAGAGGTCCATTTCTTTTATAAAGGTCACCCGATACCCGTAGTAATAGAGTGACTAACATTTTTAAGTAAACCAGAACACTTTCCTTTTTATAAATCAAGTAACAACATTCTTTTCTAAACGTTCAAGTTTGCCTAATTTTAGATGCTCAAGTTTCTCATTTTCGAAAGGTTCCGTAGTTCATAGTCTTAATCACTTAATGATATAATTCTCCTTTAAAAAGATTTGAGAAACATATGCCTTATATGTGAGTAGGTTATTCTTGTTTATAACAATCTTATTAAAGCAGCCATGATCTAGGAAATATCATTTTGTCTCATCTTAGCTTCTATGCAGATGGAGGTTTCTACTGGTTTTAATAATAATTTATTAGTCAATACTTTTTCCTTTATTAACGCTGCTGTGGTTTGTCGATACTCATTCTGATTTCCGAAATCAGTAAAACATTATTCCTTTTAAAAACCAAGTACTCATTACTCACGAATGAGGTTTCACACAAAATTCATATTAATTTAATTAAGTCAAGTCTCTTATCTTTTAAGATCAAGTCTCTTAACTTCAAAAATTAATAAACCATTCTTTTTATCTCTCTTAAGCCGTTATACCTAACTTCCCATAAAGCTAGTATAACTCTTAAGTTTTCTTAAAACCAAGCATTACTTTTCTTTCAAAAAGGTTTCTTAATTCATTGGAATACTTCAAGATTCTTATTATTCAGGCTTAAGTCAAAAGACATTGCCGTATAACTACGTTCAGTTAACACACGTACGTCTACCGTACTATATATATATATTCTTTAAAATATCATGCTCAAGAGTATAGGAAGAATCACATACCTTCCGCGAAAACCACCGCCAAGTTGAATATGTCGCGCAGAGTATCGACTATATCGACCAAACACGTATATCAACGTCTGATCAGATCGTATAAAGCTCTAAGCAGAGGTTCTCTATTCTATGGAAATTTGGGCAGCACTTCCCTACCCGGTAAACTATACGATGCATCAGAAATACAAATTCATGTGAGTACATTCAATTATTCTTCTTTTATACCCTTCTACGGTGATAACAGTTCAATTCTATTCTGTAATATCCTCCTAAGTATTTCATACTTATTCCTATACTTCTACAGTATGCAAATTCTAATTACAAAATGAGGATAAGATATTTACCTCGATAAGCCCAATATTATCCAAGTATAAACGTCGATCCTAAGCGAGGTTTAGCTCCTAAATGCACGCTCCGATAGCTCCAAGAACCCTTAGAAGTTCTACACCACTTCTACTTAAATACTATAAGGGATTTGGGCTAGGGTATTTAGGAATAGTAACTATATGTTATACCCAGTAGTTCCAGGGTATATAGGTGAGGATGTACGTGCGAGATTACGACAGAAATTTTGGAAAGAAAGAAAGATGTGATTTTTCGACGGAAAAGTTTCCGGTTTTTGTGAAGAAAAAGGTTTGTTAATGGGAATTGGATTCCCAGATTTGGTATTCGGACTTCTTAGAATATTTGAGAATTATGGAATTTTATTTCCGGAAATGGTCACGTGGGGCCCACGGGTGAAATTTACGGTTTTGTGGGGCCCGCTTAGTTTTTGAGATTTTGGCCATTATGGATATTTTCGAGATGAAATATTTTGGGCGAGTAGGAGGCGACACGTGTCACCCTCTAGGTGGCCCTTGGCCGAAATTAGCTAGATGTGGCAAGACAAGCCGCCAAGTCTTGCTAGATATTTTGTGTGGACAAGTGGCTTGTGGGTCCCACCCACACTTGTCCCCAATCTCAACCACACACTTGCCTTCATCCTATCCCTTGGTTGTCCTATATATGCACCCTTAGTTGATGAAATCTTCCACACTTAGACATTTGAAGACTTGAAAACCCTCCTTCTCCCTCGACACAGAGCTCTCGGTTTGCCCCATTTCTTGAGCAAAATTTGTCCAACAATTCTTAAACTCTCAAGTGTTCTTCCCTAAGGTGTTAGGAAGATTGTGTACCAAGAGTTGGAAAAGATTTCACACCCCTAGCCTTGGGATGCCTGGCCGAAAGTTGTCATCTTGAAACCCTGTGTTCTTCACTTTTTGGAGTTGAATCTTGAAGAGAAGTTGGTTAGGAGCTTCATGGGTTGCTTGTAGTGATTGGAACGTAAAGATTTGGAGCTAAGACTTGCTTGGAGCGACTTTAAGAACTTGGATATTTTTGGGCTATTTGAGGTAGTGAACTTAAACCTCTTTGTGAATCGTTGTTATACATATATTATAAGTATATTATGGATTATATAATATATGGAGTAAGTTTGGAAGAGTTGGATCTTGTTAACTTGTTAAAAGAAAGGATTGGCCGCTTGCCATTAAAATGGTAAAACGTATCTTACTTGCTAAGAAGCTAATAACAAAGTAACTATAACTTATATTAAGAATGGAAATATAAGTTGGATGACTAATGAGTAAATTGGATAAGTAAAATGGACAAAGTTGGCCAAGGACCCCAACTTAAGGATCAGATTTACTTTGGATGTATTTACATTGACTGTATTTACATTTACATTAAGGGAAGATTTTTCAATCGCGTTCGCTTTGGGCGTGTGATCCCTTTTTAATTATTGTATCATGGCGTGATAGTAAACCGCGCACGGTTGGGCGCGTAATCCCCTTCTTTTACTTATTGTTGTTATGGAGGCGTGATAGTAAACCGCGTTACCGTTTGGGCGTGTAATCCCCTTCTTTGTGTTGTTTAATTATTACGCCTTATATATATATATGGTATATATATTACGGTTATTCGGGCCTTGGTAAAAGATGGAAAAGTGAGTATAAACGGGGGAAGTGCTGCCGAAATTTCCGTAGATTTTGAGGGCTTTTTATTGGTATAAGTCTTCAATAATAAGAAAGGTTTGATAGGAGTACTATGACCATTTTAGGAGTGGAGTACTACGTGTGGCGTGATCTACTTGGCTTAAGGAGTAGCCGACGGGTTGAAGTACTTGGAGCGTTTTGCTTATTGTCGATAAATCGTCGCGAGGTATGTGAACCTCTTCCTATCTTTTCTAGCATGATTGTTGTGAACTATGTAGTACGGTAGGCGATACGTGCTAAGTGATTTGGTTGGTTTAAAACATAGGGTGTTATAATAGCTTTATGGGAAGTTAGTTATAACGACCTTATGTAGGTGAAAATGGTTTACTGATGTTAGAAGTTAAGAGACTTGATCTTATAAGATAAGAGACTTAACTTATTTGTTTTAATGTGGATGTTTGTGTGAAACCTCATTCGTGAGTAATGAGTACTTGGTTTTAAAGGGATAATGTTTTACTGATTTCGGGAATCAGAATGTGTATCGACAGCACCATTGCAGCGTTAATAAAGGAAAATGTATTGAATAATGATGTATTGTATTAAAACCGGTAAACCTCCATCTGCATAGAAGCTAAGATGAGACAAAATGATATTACATTTTCTAGATCATGGTCTTTGTAATACGATCGTTATAAACAAAGAATAAACTACTCACATATATGACATATGTTACTCAATTGTTTTAAAAGAGATTAAGACTATGAGTTATGAAACCTTTCTAAAATAAGTGACTTGAGCATTTGAAAATGAGAAGTTTGAGTAATTGAAACTAGGCAAACCGGAACTTAGGAAAAGAATGTTGTTACTTGATTTTGAAAAGGAATGTGGGTTGGTCATTCTAATACTATGGGTATAGGTGACTTTTATAAAAGTAATGGATCTCTTTTAAAAAGAACTTAACGTATGTAGTACTTTGGGGTTAAAAACCCGGACTTTGGCATCAAAGGAAAGTCCTTTGAGTTGTGAAACTTGCCTATGCTGGTGGTTGTGAAACTTGCCTATGCTTGTGATGATAGCCTTTGTTGTGCAAGTGTGGTATTTACGTATTACCGCGTCTCGATAGAGGCGGTCGACTTATTGAGAACTTACTTGGGCGTCTTTGGCGGTGATGGAGAATTCCACGGGTATGTTTCCATTTTGATTCTCGTCTTGTTGTTGATGTCACATGGACATGTCTACACCGACGCAGATTCCGGGGCACGCGGCCACGCGCCGGGTTGATTACCCGATATATTGTTATTGTGGTTACATGGACATGTCTACACCGAGGTAGAATTCGGGGCATGTGGCTACGCGCGTGGTTGATCACCCAAGATATTATTGTTGATGTCACATGGACGTGTCTACACCGAGGTAGAATTCCGGGGGCATGTGGCCATTGGGCATTGGTATTATTGTTGCATCATGGACATGTCTACACCGATGCAGAATTCCGGGGGCATGCGGCCATGATGCGAACATGATTGATGTTGTGGGCGTAAGACCCATAGTTATATTTGAGTGATGACTTGAGGCGTGAGTCCTCGATCGACATGATCGCTTTTATGTTGTGAATCGTAGTTTGGTTATCATACATGTCTCTGCTTTATATAGACTAGTATGATTTCATTCTGATTTTTACGATTCACATACTTGGTACTGTTGCATCGACCTCCTTCGGGGCCGCGTCACGCCGCAGTAGAGGTACATCGGCCGTGGATCCTCGCTCTTAGGATCTCGCCAAGTTTTGGGAAGCTCCGTTTCTCGAGGCTTATCTTTTGGTATGTTCTCGAGTTGTAGGTTCTTGTACATTCGTGGTATGGCGGGCCTGTCCGTCATAGTTGTTGTAAATCTTAGAGGTGCAGTAATCTTGTTGCAAGCGTGGTTTGTAAAAGGGATTAAACTGCTCGCTTTTGGAAAGAGTTGTATTTATTATGTTATTGGAAGGTAACCGTTGGGTTGGCCTGCTTTATGTTCATATATCTGCTTTCTTGTTAAGTTTTATTTTCCATTGGTTTTCTCCGATGATTGTATCACTAGGGTGCCGGATAAGGCACGAGAACCGCCCCGAACGGTCGTTACAAAAGTGGTATCGCAGCGATTAATCCTGAAAGTGTCTACGCACCGTGTTCAGTAGAGTCTTGATTATCGATGTGTTGTGCACCACATCTATAATCGTGAGGTGCTGGACATTTAGGATTAGTTTCCATTCTTCTCATTCGAGATCGTGCCTTAGAGCCGTGTTGTAAGTTGGACCCTCCGACGTATCTCGTTTTTACGATTATGCCTCCGCCAAGGCAACGAGCCACGAAGGGCAAGACAGCCGAGGAACCGCTAGTGAGATCTGAGGAGTACGAGGCGCAGCCCGCATAAGACTGAGGTTGTGCTTGACGGGCGGGTTTCAGGACGCCGCCAAAGAGAGGTTAGAGCCGCAGAATGGTCGCCGAGACCGCAGCACCGAGCCTCCATCCCCGATGCAGGGCAGGAGATGGGTTATAAGGAGATGGCCCGCTTGCCGCCAGGTCGTGGCCGATATGAGGATAGGTGGACGCAGCAGATTCGAAAGAGCACCGATGTTCACCCCGAGCAGATAGTTTGAGGCTACGGACTTTACGAGTCAGAGCCCGCGAGTTTTATGGGTCGAGGCACGAGGATGATCCGCAGGAGTTCATCCGGCGATTCTGCGATCACGCGTGATCAAGGCTTCAGAGACCGAGTACGTGACCTTTGGTTCACATCGGCCGTGATACCGCGATCGATTGGTTTGATTCATGGAGCTTTCCGGGAGAGCACGCACTCCAGCAGTATGGGATGAGTTTTGGGCGTTCTCACGCACTTCTTGCCTCCGCAGATGAGGTGGGCACGGCCGCAGATTTTTGATGCTTAGACAGAGCGGGCGTACGGTTCTCGAGTACAAAGTGGAGTTCGACTCATTTGCCCGGTACGTCCAATCGATGGTAGCGAGGATGGAGGATCGAGTGCACCGATATGTTACAGGGCTCGATGATTACATGTCAGAGGCATGTTCGGAGTAGCTCTTCACCGGCATGAACATTGCCCGCACGCAGCTCACGACCGGGATGTGAGGCACGAGAGGTCGGCGAATGACCAAGATCAGCAGAAGAGGGCCAGAACAGCAGGGTCCTTTGGTAACTTTCGAGGCGGACCGCCTCAGCAGCATACTAGTTTTGTACCTCCGCCAGTGCAGAGTGGTCCTCCACAACCTTCAGAGTATTCGGGAGCAGTCGTGGCTCGAGGTTGATTTCGAGGAAGTAAGGGTGTTGGCGATGCGTCACCCCTACCTCTGTGGTCGATGTGGTAGACCGCATTTCGGGAGTGTGGTGCGTGGAGCTTGTTATTTTGCGCCAGCAGGCCATTTGCGAGGAACTGTCCACCGAGGTAGCACGGATGTTACGACTCACCACCGGATCGGTGGTGGTTCATCGCCTTTCTACGATTATGCGCCTGCAGGCGTGCCTATGATTAGAGTGAGCGGTAGCTTCGGTATATCCTTAACCCTCAGAGTTTGGTTTGCGCGATATGATGATCCTATTATTGTGTGCTATGTACGGATAGCGTTGTGTTGTTTGTAAGTTAGAAAACATGGTTAGTTGGAAGGATAAGTGTGGGGGTATGGAAAGTGTGAACCTTAGAGTTTTATACGTGGAGACCTTAGAGGCGAGGCCGTCTTGAGTGGGTGATTTTACGGTTGGTCTTTGCCGATGTACTTGGTATGCGGGGAAATATTGTGGGATAATTACATGGGTAGTGTGAGATGGAAGTGGTAGCTTTCATGGCGTGAATTAGTAAGATTGTTAGGATCGGAACAAGAGTTGGCGCGTTTAGGGTCGGGTTGAGGCCATTTGCGGGTCAACCCGCAGCCCATATTGAGGTGGGGTCGGTTCGAGGTGGTCCCGCGGTGGTAGGGTCACGAGGGTGCTAGGCCCAAGTTTAGGTAACCATCGTGCGAGTTCGTGGACGCGTTCAACCAGAATCGGTTCGTGAAGGCCGGAATGGCCTTAGAGTAAATTGAAGCTAGTGAGCTGTTGTAAGATTAGAAATGATTCCTCGTTGGCTTGGATTTGAGTTTTGCGCATGTTATATTCTGGCCATTGGTGGCATCATCGGTTTTGTAAGTATAGTAGTGAAGACTATACCGACACAAATACGTTTGGAGACTTAGAATGAACATTCGGACGAATGTTTCTAAGGGGAAGAATGTTATACCAGTAGTTCCGGGTATATAGGTGAGGATGTACGCGAGATTACGTGAGAAATTTTGGAAAGAAAGAAAGATGTGATTTTTCGACGGAAAAGTTTCCGGTTTTGTGAAGAAAAAGGTTTGTTAATGGGAATTGGATTCCCATTTGGTATTCGGACTTCTTAGAATATTTGAGAATTATGGAATTTTATTTCGGAATGGTCACGTGGGCCCACGGGTGAAATTTACGGTTTTGTGGGGCCCGCTTAGTTTTTGAGATTTTGGCCATTATGGATATTTTCGAGATGAAATATTTTGGACGAGTAGGAGGCGACACGTGTCACCCCAGGTGGCCTTGGCCGAAATTAGCTAGACAAATGGCAAGACAAGTGGCCAAGTCTTGCTAGATATTTTGTGTGGACAAGTGGCTTGTGGGTCCCACCCACACTTGTCCCCAATCTCAACCACACACTTGCCTTCATCCTATCCCTTGGTTGTCCCATATATGCACCCTTAGTTGATGAAATCTTCCACACTTAGACATTTGAAGACTTGAAAAACCCTCCTTCTCCCTTGACCTAGAGCTCTCGGTTTGCCCCCATTTCTTGAGCAAAATTTGTCCAACAATTCTTAAACTCTCAAGTGTTCTTCCTAAGGTGTTAGGAAGATTGTGTACCAAGAGTTGGAAAAGATTTCACACCCTAGCCTTGAAGGGATGCCTTAGAAAGTTGTCATCTTGAAACCCTAAGTGTTCTTCACTTTTTGAGTTGAATCTTGAAGAGAAGTTGGTTAGGAGCTTCATGGGTTGCTTGTAGCGGATTGGAACGTAAAGATTTGGAGCTAAGACTTGCTTTGAGCGACTTTCAGAACTTGGATATTTTTGGGCTATTTGATGTAGTGGAACTTAAACCTCTTTGTGAATTTGTTTTTATAAATATATTATAAGTATATTATGTAATATATAATATATGGAGTAAGTTTGGAAGAGTTGGATCTTGTTAACTTGTTAAAAGAAAGGATTGGCCGTTTGCCATTAAAATGGTAAAACGTATCTTACTTGCTAAGAAGCTAATAACAAAGTAACTATAACTTATATTAAGAATGGAAATATAAGTTGGATGACTAATGAGTAAATTGGATAAGTAAAATGGACAAAGTTGGCCAAGGACCCCAACTTAAGGATCAGATTTACTTTGGATGTATTTACATTGGATGTATTTACATTTATTAAGGGAAGATTTTTCAATCGCGTTCCGTTTGCGTGTGATCCCCTTTTTAATTATTGTATTGTTATGGCGCGTGATAGTAAACCGCGTTACCGGTTGGCCGCGTAATCCCCTTCTTTTACTTATTGTTGTTATGGAGGCGTGATAGTAAACCGCGTTACCGTTTGGGCGTGTAATCCCCTTCTTTGTGTTGTTTAATTATTACGCCTTATATATATATATGGTATATATATTACGGTTATTCGGGCCTTGGTAAAAGATGGAAAAGTGAGTATAAACGGGGGAAGTGCTACCGAAATTTCCGTAGATTTTGAGGGCTTTTTATTGGTATAAGTCTTGATAATAAGAAAGGTTTGATAGAGTACTATGACCATTTTAGGAGTGGAGTACTACGTGTGGCGTGATCTACTTGGCTTACGAGTAGCCGACGGGTTGAAGTACTTGGAGCGTTTTGCTTATTGTCGATAAATCGTCGCGAGGTATGTGAACCTCTTCCTATCTTTTCTAGCATGATTGTTGTGAACTATGTAGTACGGTGACGATACGTGTGCTAAGTGATTTGGTTGGTTTAAAACATAGGGTGTTATAATAGCTTTATGGGAAGTTAGTTATAACGACCTTATGTAGTGAAAATGGTTTCTTGATGTTAGAAGTTAAGAGACTTGATCTTATAAGATAAGAGACTTAACTTATTTGTTTTAATGTGGATGTTTGTGTGAAACCTCATTCGTGAGTAATGAGTACTTGGTTTTTAAAGGGATAATGTTTCATCGATTTGGGAATCGAATGTGTATCGACAGCACCATTGCGGCGTTAATAAAGGAAAATGTATTGAATAATGATGTGTTGTATTAAAACCATTAGAAACCTCCATCCGCATAGAAGATAAGATGAGACAAAATGATATTACATTTTCTAGATCATGGTCACGTAATAAGATCGTTATAAACAAAGAATAAACTACTCACATATATGACATATGTTACTCAATTGTTTTAAAAGAGATTAAGACTATGAGTTATGAAACCTTTCTAAAATAAGTGACTTGAGCATTTGAAAATGAAGTTTGAGTAATTGAAACTAGGCAAACCGGAACTTAGGAAAAGAATGTTGTTACTTGATTTTTAAAAGGAATGTGGGTTGGTCATTCTAATACTATGGGTATAGGGTGACTTTATAAAAGTAATGGATCTCTTTTAAAAGAACTTAACGTATGTAGTACTTTGGGGTTAAAAACCGGACTTTGGCATAAAATTAAAGTACTTTGAGTTGTGTGAAACTTGCCTATTCTTTTTTTTGTTAAACTTGCATATGCTTGTGATGATAGCCTTTGTTGTGCAAGTGTGGTATTTATGTGTTACCGCGCTCTCGATAGAGGCGGTCGACTTTGTTGAGAACTTACTTGGGCGTCTTTGTGGTGATGGAGAATTCCACGGGTATGTTTCCATTTTGATTCTTGTCTTGTTGTTGATGTCACATGGACATGTCTACACCGTCGCGATTCAGGGGCACGCGGCCGTGCGCCGGGTTGATTACCCGATATATTGTTATTGTGGTTACATGGACATGTCTACACCGAGGTAGAATTCCGGGGCACGTGGCCACGCGGCAGGTTGATCACCCAAGATATTATTGTTGATGTCACATGGGCGTGTCTACACCGAGGTAGAATTCCGGGCATGTGGCCGGGCATTGGTATTATTGTTGCATCGTGGACATGTCTACACCGTCGCAGAATCCGGGGCATGCGGCCGTGATGCGAACATGATTGATGTTGTGGGCGTAAGACCCATAGTTATATTTGAGTGATGACTTGAGGCGTGAGTCTCGATCGACATGATTGCTTTTATGTTGTGAATTGTAGTTTGGTTATCATACATGTCTCGCTTTATATAGACTAGTATGATTTCATTACGATATTTTCTGATTCACATACTTGGTACTTGTCAGATCGACCTCCTTCGGGCTGCGTTCACGCCGCAGTAGAGGTACGTCGGCCGTGGATCCTCGCTCTTAGGATCTCGGTTCGGCGTTTTGGGAAGCTCCGTTTCTCGAGGCTTATCTTTTGTATGTGTTCCCCGAGTTGTAGGTTCTTGTACATTCGTGGTATGGCGGCCCCGTCGTCATAGTTGTTGTAAATCTTAAGTGCAGTAAATCTTGTGGCGGGGTTTGTAAAGGGATTAAACTATTCGTTTTGAAAGAGTTGTATTTATTATGTTATTGGAAGGTAACAGTTGGGTTGGCTTTTTATGTTCATATATCATTTCTTGTTTAAGTTTTATTTTCATGGTTTTCTCGATGATTGTATCACTAGGGTGCAGGATAAGGCACGATGAATCTGCCTCGGGCAGTCGTTACACTATACTTGGAAGACAACATTTCTACCAAGGGAGGGGGGGTGGTGTTTCGGCTAGGGCTTGCTTTAGAGGTGGTGGTGGCTCTCGGCCGCCACTAAGGCTAGAGGGGAGGGTGGTGTTGGACGAAAATACTACAAGAGAGGAGGGAATTTCAAGACTTGGAGAATGAGTTGTGGATGAAGAACTCTTCATCTAAAGGGGTATTTATAGGTCAAGCAATGGCCAACCAATGGCCAAGATGATGCCAAGTGCAAGGCAAGTGTAGGGTGAGGATTTAGGCAAGTGTCCATTCTATCTACTACACAAAAATATCCTACCAACTCCTTGACAAAAAAGGCCACCCAATCGTCCCATTTCCGCTGAACATCCCCAATGAGAGGGTGACAAGTGTCGCCCTCTCGTTGGTCCAAAATGTTTCGTCTCTCGGAAAAATCCGCAAAAATTAGAAATGACATAGCCGTAATTTACCCTACCCGAGTTGTGTAAAACGTTTTGTCGAAAAACGACTCTAACCGGGTGTTGTGCACAAAATAAATCGTCCAAGCCAACTTTAAAGTTCAAACTTTTCTACGTACGTCCCCACGTACATACTCTGGAAATACGGGGTATAACATATCTAAGGCATAAAGCTAGTATAACGACTTTATGGAAAGTTGGTTATAATAGTTTTATGGAAAGTTAAAAAGAGTGGTTTACTCTAAGTAATCTAAGTATGATAAACGACTTGAAATAATGAAAGACAAATTGATTTGAAGGCATCAATTGCTTAAGGTTTTTTTTTAGAAAGAAGTCACTTGATTTAGAAGCCTAAATGTATTTCTAAAATGTATTGTGAGTTGTCTTGAAAAGTAGTTATGACTTGATACTACGGTTATTAGTATCTTGGAAGTTTTATATGAAAAAGAGTCATTTTAAAAGGATAGAAGTACGTAGTACTTTGGGTTGAATTCCCGGATTTTATAATGACATGGTAGTGCCTTAGTAAACTAAAATGAGAGTGTATATGAATAAGACTAATAAGAAGTTAGGGGGATTTCTTAACTTACTTATGTTATGTATGATAAGCTGGTAGTGCTTATGTTATGTACGGTAAGTTGGTAGTGCTTATGTTATGTATGATAGCCGGTTGAGATAGGGTAAGAGTATAAATGCGGGGTAAACCCCCAAGACGTTATACCACCTTCTCTAGGGTAAGAGTATAAATGCGGGGTAAACCCTGTTATACCCCGTAGTTCCGGAGTATGTATGTAAGGACGTACGTACGAATGTATAAACCCTAATTAGGGTAAGAATGAATGAATTGTTTTCCGACGGAAAATATTCCGAACCTTGTGAAAGAAATTTTTACGTTTTCAATATTTTAACCAATTATGGAATTTTTTCCGAGAGATAAATATTTTGGACCAATAGGAGGGCGACATGTGTCACCCCAAGAGCCATGTTGGACATTTTTTCAAGACAAGTGGGCAAGACAAGTGGCCAAAAGTCTTGCATGGCATTTGCATGGCAATGGGACGTTTTTTTTTTAAGTTAGTGGGCAAGTCAAATGGTCAAAGTCTTGCATGGCATTTGTGGGACAAGTGGAGAAAGGAACCTACACAAACAATCTATACCATACACATGTTTCAATCCTACCCCTTGGTTGTCCTATATAAACACCTCTAGTTGATGAAATCTTCCACACTTAGAACATTTCAAGACTTGAAAATATTTTCCTCTCCTCCCTAGTTGCTCTCGTCCCACCCCCTCTTTCTAGAGCAAATGTTGTCCAAAAATTCTTAAACTTATAAGTGTTCTTCCTTAATGTATTAGGAGGATTATTAACCAAGAGTTAGACAAGATTTCACACCCCTAGCCTCAAAAACCCTCACAAAGTCGAGAGTAGGCATATTTGGAACTTTAGTGTTCTTCACTTTTTGGAGTTAATTCTTGAATAGAAGTTGGTTAGGAACTTCTAAGGGTGACTTGTGGTGGTTTGAAACACAAAGATTTGGAGCTAAAACTTGTTTAGGAGCGACTTTAAGTTCTTGGATATTTTTGGGCTATTATTGAGGTAATGAACCTTAACCTCTTTGTGAAGTTGATTATTATGTATATTGGATATTATACATATATTGAAAGTATATTATGGAGTATGAGATATAAGGAAAGATTTGGACCTTGTTAAGATGTTAAAAGGAGAATTGGCATATTAGCCATTAAAATGGTAAAAATGTATCCATTACTTGCTAAGAAGTTAACAACAAAGAAACTATAACTTATATAAAGATTGGAATATAAGTTGAAGGATTAATGAAGTATAACCAAATTGGATAAGTAAAATTGTAAAAGTTGGCCAAGGACCCCAACTTAAGGACTGTATTTACTTTGGACCGTATTTACTTTGGACCGTATTTACTTTGGACTGTATTTACTTTGGACTGTATTTACATTGTTGTTAAGGGGAAGATTGTTAATCGCGTTCCGTTTGGGCGTGTGATCCCCTTCTTTAATTATTGTTGTTGTTAAGGGGAAGATTGTTAATCGCGTTCCGTTTGGGCGTGTGATCCCCTTATTTAATTATTGTTGTTGTTAAGGGGAAGATTGTTAATCGCGTTCCGTTTGGGCGTGTGATCCCCTTCTTTGAATTTCGGAATTATTGCGCCTTATTTATGGCATGTTGGTTCTTGTTATCGGCCTTGAAAAGGGTGGAGAATTGAGTAGAAACGGGGAGGTGCTGCCCAATTTTTCGTAGACTAAGAGAAATCTTACTTAGAAGAATCCCACGTAAAACTAGAAGTTGATAGGCGTGTTTTGACTATTATAGGTTGACACTCTGCGCACGACATATCCGACTTGGCAAGTGGATTTAGCCGAGGAGGTATGTGATTCTTCCTATTCCTTTGAGCATGATATTTGTGAAATATATATAGTACGGTAGACGTACGTGTGTTAAACTAAATTTGGCTTTACTTTGATGTCTTTGGACTTGAGTTCTAATTAATAAGAATCTTGAATATTTCAAAAAGAGTTATGAATCATTTTGGAAGAAAAGTAATACTTGGTTTTCATAAAAAGTTAAAGTGTTATACTAGCTTTATGGGAAGTTAGCTATAACGACTTAAGAAAGATAAGAAACGGTTTAATTATTTGTTTATCAAATGCTTGAAATGATGTTTGAAGGTATGATAAGTTGGTTTGATAAACATGTTATGATGCTACGTGTGTTAGTATCTTGTGACGCTTGTGTAAGGAGGTTATTCTTGTTGTTCTTATGTTGTTTAACGATAAGCCATTGTGTTAGTATTATATCACTCACCCTCCTGACTTGTTACGATGTCGTGGTTAGCCTCCCGACGCGAGAATACCTCACGCGGGTCCATGAGACCTATCGCGAGCTGCGGAGTTCGGGATGATCACTCGGTGTATACCGTCGCGAGGAATACCTCATGCGGTCTATGTGGCCATGCGGTGCGGGAGTCGGGGCGATGCCGCGGTTAGCTACCCCGATGCGAGAATACCTCATGCGGGCCTACGCGATCGCGGAGTTCGAGGATTAGGCTCACATAATGATACTATGGGCGATTGGCCTTGCCCGATCATTAGCGCCTAGAAAAGACCGATTACATTATATCTATTTTTGCTCTTGTTTATGATGTGGCACTATGTGCGGTTAACTTGGTTGTTTCGTACATATTTGTGAATTGGTTTTAAAATGTTATAATTATATATATCAAGATTTCTGATTTCACATACTTGGTAATTGTTATCGACCTCCTTCGGGCTGCTCATGCCGCATGTAAGGAAAGCGGTGGTAGATCCTCATTCTTGGTCTTTACTCGGTGTCGAGCTCCATTTCTCGGAGGCTCGACTTTTGCACGGTTCTCCGGTGTTGTAGATGTTTTGTACATTCAGGGGTATGGCGAGCCACGTCCCGTCATAGTGTTTACACCTTCTTAGAGGTGCGTAGTCACGCGAAAAGTTGGGATGTAGCTGCTCACTTTGGTATTTATATACATGCCAAAGACAACTTTTCTTTGGATAGATCGTTCTTATTTTACAATTGTTTCATGTTTGCAAGTTTATATTCCGCTGGTTACTCTGATGTATGTCTACTTGGGTGCCCGGGTAAGGCACCAGTCACGGGCCCGGGAACGTGTCGTGAAAAAAGTGGTATCAGAGCAGTTAAATCCTCGGAAAGTGTCTACAGACCGTATCTAGTAGAGTCTTGATTATCGGTGTGTTGTGCACCACACCAATAATCAGGAGGCTGCAGGATATTTAGGATTGGTTTCCATTATTCTCATTCTGAGATCGTGCCTTAGAGCTGTGTTATAAGTTGGACCCCTCTGACGAATTTCTTTTGTTTACCGATTATGCCCCACGCAGGCAACCCGCCCGAAGGGCAAGGCAATGAGAGTCGCTAGTAGGACACGGAGGGTCACGAGGGCCCAGGCCCAACCTTTACCCGAGGTGATACCCCAGACGGCGAGTTCCACGACGCCGCCGGCCCCAGCAGGGTTTAGAGCCACAGCAGTGGCTACTGAGGCCACGACACCTGAGCCTCCAGTCCCACAACCCGAGCAGAGGAGATGGAGTTCTTCACACGACCGAACTGCGTGGATCGTGCCTTACCCGGCACCCAGTAGACATACATCGAGTAACCAAATGGAATATAAAAACAAGACATGAAACAATTATATAATGAGAACAGTTTATCAAGAGAAGATTGTCTTTCGGCATGTATATATATACATAAAATTTGAACCCGAACAGATACATCCCTATTACAAACCCCGCCATAATAAGATTACAGACCTCTAAGATTTTTACAACAACTATGACGGACAGGCCCCGCCATACCTGAATGTACAAAAACTTACAAACTCGGAAAGCATACCAAAAGATAAGCCTCGGAGAAACGGAGCTTCCTAATACGCGAATGTGATCCTAAGAACGAGGATCAACAAGCGATGTACTTCTACCGCGGCATGAACGCACTTCAAGGAGGTCGACAACAGTACCAAGTATGTGAAATCAAAATATCAGAAACGAAATCATAATCTAAATAAAGCAGAGACATGTATGATAACCAAACTACAGTTCATGACATAAAAGCAGTCATATCAAAGCAGGGACTCACGCCCTCAAAGTCATCACTCAAATATAACCAAGGGTCTCACGCCCACAATATCAATCATTCCCGCATCATGGCCACATGCCCCCGGAATTCTCCATGGTGTAGACATGTCGAGGATGCATAACGTGATACCGGTAATCAACCTGCCAGACGCCACATGCCCCGAATTCTTCATCGCGCAGACATGTCCATGTAACAACAATAACAATATATCGTAATCAACCACGCGTAGCCACATGCCGAAATTCTTCATCCGGTGCGGACATGTCCATGTAACAACAATAACAATATACCGGTGATTAACCCGCGACGGGCCGCATGCCGGAATTCTTCATTGGTGCAGATATGTCCATGTAACAACGATAACAATATACCGGGTGATTAACCCGCCGCATGGCCGCATGCCCCCGGAATTCTTCATCGGTGCAGACATGTCCATATAACAACAATAACAATATACCGACCCTCCATCGAGAGACGCAGTAGCATAGGAATACAACTTTTACACAACAAGGCTATCACAAGCAAGCACAAGCAAATTACCATACTTCAATTCTCTTACAAATATCCATTCTTTCACAAGAAGTCACCTGATACCAACACTCGTAGTATCCAAAACAGAGTAACTATTATTTTAAGTAAACCAAAATAATTTCCCTTTTTAAAGACAAGTAACAACATTATTTTCCAAAAGTTCAAGTTTGCCTAATTTCAAATACTCAAGTCTCTTATTTTCGAAAGGTTTCGTAGTTCATAGTCTTAATCACTTAATAACATAATTCTTTTTTAAAACAATTTGAGTAACATATGCCTTATGTGTGAGTAGGTTATTCTTGTTTATATCAATCTTATTAACGCAGCCATGATCTAGAAAATGTAATACAATTTTGTCTTATCTTAGCTTCTATGCAGATGGAGGTTTCTACTGGTTTTAATAATAATTACTTAGTCAATACATTTTCCTTTATTAACGCTGCAGTGGTTTGTTCGATACTTGTTCTCATTTCCGAAATCAATATAACATTATTCATTTTAAAACCCAATTACCCATTTCTCATTAAAGAGGTTTCACAACTTTTTAACACAACCCAAGTCCTTATTATTTCACATCAAGTCTTTTATCTTTTAAAAACCACAAACCATTTCTTTGCCCACATAAAGTTGTTATAACAAACTTCCCATAAAGCCGTTATAACACTTTATGTTTTAAATCAACCAAATTCATTTAACACATGTACGTCTACCGTACTACATAGTTCACAACATATCATGCTAGAAAAGATAGGAAGAGGTTCACATACCTCGCGACGATTATCGACAAATAGCAAAACGCTCCACCGTACTATAACCCTGCTAGCCTTGTCCACCCTTCAAGTAGAACACGCTACTCGCAGAACTTCAACCTATAATGGCAATATACGTCTATCAACGTCAAGACTACTCTGTAGAATATTCTAAGCAGAAGGTTTTTAATTCTACGGAAAATTGGGCAGCACTTCCCTACCCGTCAAACCACACAAGTCTATCAGAAATACAGTCATGTAATTACTTCAATTCTCTTCTTTAATATCCTTCTATATCTTATACTCATTTCTATGCTCATATGATATAATCTCCAATTACAATAGAAGGACAGGATTAATTACCTCGATAAGCCCAAAATTATCCACGATTTAATGTCGTTCCTGAGCAACGTTTAGCTCCTACTCCGCGCGCTCCAACCCGCTCCAAGAAACCCTTATACGCTACTAACCAACTCCTCTTTAAGAACCAACCTAAACAAGTGAAGAACACTAAGGTTCTTGTCCTCACAACTCTCGGCCAAGGTGAGGCTTTAGGGGCTAGGGTGTGAAATATTTTCTAACCTTTTGGTTAATAATCATCCTAATACACTAAGGAAGAACACTTAAGAGTTTAGGAATTTTTGGACAAAGTTTGGTTAATGGAGAGGGGTGTGGGACGAGAACTATCAAGAGGGGAGTTTAGAGAGCTACTAGGAAGGGGGGGGGTGTTTGGACGAGAGCTTCTCAAAGGGGGAGAGGGATTTTGAGACTTGGAAATTGTTCAAGTGATGAAGAAGTCTTGCACTTGAGGGGGGGTATTTATAGAACCTTCAATGGTCTAGATTAAAACAAATGGAGGGTGAAGATTAAGTAGCTTGTGTGAGTGGAGTCTTCCACCAAGTGTCCACCACAATATTGGGACATATGTCCACCACAACATTGGGACATATGTCCACCACAACAATGGGCCATGTGGCCATCCACATGGCTCACAAAAAACCGTCCAAATACGTACTCCCACTCACCAAAAGAAAATATCTTTCAAGACTTTGACCACTTGACCATGTCTACTTGGCCATATAAATCGTCCAACTTGGGTCTAAGTGGGGTGACACATGTCCCCTCCTATTGGTCCAAAATATTTCATCTCTCGGAAAAATCCGTAATCGGTTAAACTATTAAAAACGTAGAATTTCCTTCACAAGGTTCGGAATCTTTTCCGTTGAAAGTTCACAATTTCATCCTTAACCTAATTAGGGCTTGTACAAACGTACGTACGTCCTCACATACATACTCTGGAAATACGGGGTGTAACATTCTTCCCCGCTTAGAAACATTAGTCCCGAATGTTCCTTCTAAGTCTCTAATCACACAAGCACCGGTAAAGTCTTCACTACTATACTTACGAAACCAACTATGCCCCATATTGCCATAATATAATCATACGCGCGAAACCCAAATCCAAGCCAACGAGGAATCACCTCGAAGGTGTAAAACAACACCAACTCTCGCTCCTGGTCCAAAGGATACTCCTGTCGCACATTCACTTCAAAAATGATCACTTCTATCTCTCAGCACATGTTCACTTCTTTCCTTACTCGTCGTACTCTTCTCGAACACTCGAACTCTTTCTAGTACACGTACCATACTTCAGTCATCACTTCAGTTTCCAAAATCTTTGGAGTCACTACCTCCAAACTTGGTCATCTTACTAGCCTCGAATTTCTTCAAGGCCATTCCCGGCCTTCACGATCCGATTCTGGTCGAACACATCCACGAGCTCATACAGTGGTTACCTAAACTTGGTCCTTGCACCCTCGTGATCCTACCACCTGGCGGGACCACCTCGAACTGACCCCACCTTATTCCGGGCTACAGGTTGACCCGCGAATGGTCCTCAACCCGACCCATATCGCACCAGACTCTTGTTCCCCGATCTGGAACAATCTTACCTATTCAAGTCCTGAAAGCTACCACTTTCATCTTACACAACCCAAGGAATCATCCCACAATATATTTCACGCATACCACGTACTTCAACAAAGACCAACCGTAAAATCTTTTACTTAAGACGGCCTTACATCTAAGGTCTCAACTTGTTATAATATTCTACGGCTTATAATTTCCCTATCCCTAAGCTTACCTTTTCAACTAACCATGTTCTCTAGATCACAATTTTACACAATGCTATCCAAACATAACACTCAACATAAAATCATCATATCACGCATACAAATCTCTAGAGGGTTAAGGATATACCTGTAACTACCGCTTTACTCTAATCACACCCACCGCAGGCGATAGCTAGTGAAGGTGATGAACCACCATCGATCACGAAGGGTCGAGTAGTAACATCCGTATACCGCCTGACAGTTCCTTCGCAAAATGGCCACGACGGCGCAAATATAACAGCTCCTTGGCAAAGACGACACTCCCAAAATAGGGTCTACCACATTGACCGCAGAGGTCGGGTGGCTTCATCCGCCAAGACCCCAACTCCCGAAAACTCAACCTCGAGCCCGACCGCCTCGAATATCCCGAAGCTCAAGATCGCGGAGGACCACTGCATCGCGAAGGTGCGCATAACTAGCTCGCTGAGGCGGTCCGCCTCGCACGTCACCATAGGACCACTGCTCGCCTCTTCGTTGATCTCGCCATTCCGTCGACTTCTTCGCCTCACATCCAAGTGCATAAGCTCGCATGCGGCAATGTCCATGTCCCCAAGAGCTACACGAACAAGCCTCGCCAAGTAGTCATCGAGCGGTGATGTAGCGGTGTACTGGTCCTCCATATCGCTACTAACGCGGGACATACTGAGCCAATGAGTCAAACTCCACATTGTACTTCGAACCGACGCCGGCCCGCTTTAACGTCAAAAACTGTTTACCGAGCCCTCGCCATCGTGAGGCAAGAAATGTAAGAAACGCCCGAGAACTCTTCCCATACGGTGGAAGTGCATACTCTCCCGACAACTCCCACCAATCAAACGATCGACTGCAAGATCACGCGGCCGATGTGAACCTAAGACCACCGACGTCTCGAAGCCCGATCACTTACGATCCGTCAGAATCGCTTGATGAACTCTGCGGATCATCCTCGGGCCTCGACCGTAGAAATCTGGCGCTACAACTCGAGAAAGTCTCGTAGCCTCAAACTATCCGATCTCGTAAACCACGGGTGCTCTTCGAATCTGCTGCCCACCTTATCCTCGTAATCGCCACAATCACGACAATAATCGGGCCATCTCGCGTAACTCATCTCCTCTGCTCCCGGTTGTGGGACTGGAGGCTCCGGTACCGTGGTCTCAGTAGCCACTGTTGCTCTACTCGCGACTCCTCTCACGCTTTGCCCTTCACGGGCCCCGATTACCTGCGTGAGGCATAAGCGTAAAAACGAAATACGTCGAGGGTCCAACTTATAACACGGCTCTAAGGCACGATCTTAGAGTGAGAAGAATGGAAACTAATCCTGCAGCCTCCTGATTATAGATGTGGTGCACAACACACCGATAATCAAGACTCTACTAGACACGGTCTGTAGACACTTTCCGAGGACTAACTGCTTTGATACCACTTTTGTCACGACCCGAACCCGGGCCCGTGACTGGTGTCTTACCCGGGCACCCAAGTAGACATACATCAGAGTAACCAACGGAATATAAAAAAACAAGACATGAAACAATTATAGAATGAGAACAGTTTATCAAGAGAAGATTGCCTTTCGGCATGTATATATACATAAAATTTGAACCCGAACAGTTACATCCCTTTTACAAACCACCGCCACAGCGATTACTGCACCTCTAAGATTTTTACAACAACTATGACGGGACAGGGCCCCGCCATACCCCTGAATGTACAAAAACTTACAAACTCGGGAAAGCATACCAAAAGATAAGCCTCCGGAGAAACGGAGCTTCCCAATACGCTGAACTGTGATCCTAAGAACGAGGATCAACAACTGATGTACTTCTACCTGCGGCATGAACGCAGCCCCCCGAAGGAGGTCGATAACAGTACCAAGTATGTGAAATCAAAATATCAGAACGAAATCATAATCAAAATAAAGCAGAGACATGTATGATAACCAAACTACGATTCCGACATAAGCGATCATATCAAAGCGAGGACTCACGCCTCAAAGTCATCACTCAAATATAACCAAGGTCTCACGCCACAATATCAATCATGCCCGCATCATGGCCACATGCCCCTAATTCTCCATGGTGTAGACATGTCCAAGATGCACAATGATATCGGTAATCAACCTGCGGACGGCCACGTGCCCGAATTCTTCATCCGGTGCGAACATGTCCATGTAACAACAATACCAAGATATCGGGTAATCAACCCTGCCGAATGGCCACCTGCCCCCAGAAATCTTTATCGGTGCAGACATGTCCATGTAACAACAATAACAATATACCGCGTGATTAACCCGCCGCATGGCCGCATGCCGAAATTTTTCATCGTGCGCATGGGTCCATGTAACAACGATAACAATATACCGGTGATTAACCCGCCGCATGGCCGCATGCCCGAATTCTTCATCGTGCGAGGCATGTCCATGTAACAACAATAAAAATATACCGGCCCTCCATCGAGAGACGTGGTAGCATAGGAATACAACTTTTACACAACAAGGCTATCACAAGCAAGCACAAGCAAATTACCATACTTCAATTCTCTTACAAATATCCATTCTTTCACAAGAAGTCACCTGATACCAACACTCGTAGTATCCAAAACAGAGTAACTATTATTTTAAGTAAACCAAAATAATTTCCCTTTTTAAAGACAAGTAACAACATTCTTTTCCAAAAGTTCAAGTTTGCCTAATTTCAAATACTCAAGTCTCTTATTTTCGAAAGGTTTCGTAGTTCATAGTCTTAATCACTTAATAAAATAATTCTCTTTTAAAACAATTTGAGTAACATATTCCTTAGTGTGAGTAGGTTATTCTTGTTTATATCAATCTTATTAACGCAGCCATGATCTAGAAAATGTAATACAATTTTGTCTTATCTTAGCTTCTATGCAGATGGAGGTTTCTACTGGTTTTAATAATAATTACTTAGTCAATACATTTTCCTTTATTAACGCTGCAGTGGTTTGTTCGATACTTGTTCTCATTTCCAAAATCAATATAACATTATTCCTTTTAAAACCCTATTACCCATTTCTCATTAAAGCGGTTTCACAACTTTTTAACACAACCCAAGTCCTTATTATTTCACATCAAGTCTTTTATCTTTTAAAAACCACAAACTATTTCTTTGCCCACATAAAGTTGTTATAACAAACTTCCCATAAAGCCGTTATAACACTTTATGTTTTAAATCAACCAAATTCATTTAACACATGTACGTCTACCGTACTACATAGTTCACAACATATCATGCTAGAAAAGATAGGAAGAGGTTCACATACCTCGCGACGATTATCGACAAATAACAAAACGCTCCACCGTACTATAACCCTGCTAGCCTTGTCCACCCTTCAAGTAGAACACGCTACTCGCAGAACTTCAACCTATAATGGCCATATACGTCTATCAACGTCAAGACTACTCTGTAGAATATTCTAAGCAAAAGGTTCTTAATTCTACGGAAAATTGGGCAGCACTTCCCTACCCGTCAAACCACACAAGTCTACTGTAAATACAGTCCTATGTAATTACAGTTCAATTCTCTTCTTTAATATCCTTCTATATCTTATACTCATTTCTATACTGCTACAGTATGTAATCTCCAATTACAATAGAAGGACAGGATTAATTACCTCGATAAGTCCAAATTTATCCACGATTTAATGTCGATCCTGAGCAACATTTAGCTCCTACTCCGCGCGCTCCAACCCGCTCCAAGAAACCCTTATACGCTCCTAACCAACTCCTCTTTAAGAACCAACCTAAACAAGTGAAGAACACTAAGGTTCTTGTCCTCACAACTCTCGGCCAAGGTGAGGCTTTAGGGGCGAGGGTGTGAAATCTTTTCTAACCTTTTGGTTAATAATCTTCCTAATACACTAAGGAAGAACACTTAAGAGTTTAGGAATTTTTGGACAAAGTTTGGTTAAGGGTGAGGGGTGTGGGACGAGAACTATCAAGAGGGGTGGAGTTTCGGCGAGAGCTACTAGGAAGGGGGGGGGGGGTGTTTGGACGAGAGCTTCTCAAAGGGGGAGAGGGATTTTGAGACTTGGAAATTGTTCAAGTGATGATGAAGTCTTGCACTTGAGGGGGGGGTATTTATAGAATCTTCCTTGGTCTAGATTAAAACAAATGGAGGGTGAAGATTAAGTAGCTTGTATGAGTGGAGTCTTCCACCAAGTGTCCACCACAATATTGGGACATATGTCCACCACAACATTGGGACATATGTCCACCACAATAATGAGCCATGTGGCCATCCACATGGCTCACAAAAACCGTCCAAATACCTACTCCCACTCACCAAAAGAAAATATCTTTCAAGACTTTGACCACTTGACCATGTCTACTTGGCCATACAAATAGTCCAACTTGGGTCTAACTGGGGTGACACATGTCTCCCTCCTATTGGTCCAAAATATTTCATCTCTCGGAAAAATCCGTAATCGGTTAAACTATTAAAAACGTAGAATTTCCTTCACAAGGTTCAGAATCTTTTCCGTCGAAAGTTCACAATTTCATCCTTAACCTAATTAGGGCTTGTACAAACGTACGTACGTCCTCACATACATACTCTGGAAATACGGGGCCGATGGTATTCGGGTGGATACGGCAAAGATCAAGGCAGTCAGAAGCTGGCCTAGACCTATGTTATACCCCGTATTTCCAGAGTATGTACGCAGGGACGTACGTAGGAAATTTCGAACTTGAGAATAGGCTTGGCCGAATTATTTTTGTACACAACACCGGATTCTAGTCGTTTTTGGGCGAAACGTTTTCCACCTTCGTAGGGAATTTCCGGCTATGTCATTTTTATTTTTGCGGATTTTTCCGAGAGGCGAAACATTTTGGACCAACGGGAGGTGACACTTGTCACCCTCATTGACTGATAAAGAGGAGGCTTGGCCTTGGCCGATTGGTTCATGGTTTTGTGCCTTGTTTTGGCCTTGTTTGTGGCTTGTTTTGTGCCATGTTTTGTGGAGTAGGGTTAGGTGCACTTGGCTTGATCTTGGCCTTACACTTGCCTTGCACTTGGCTAGATCTTGCCATTGGTTGGCCTTTGGTTTTGCTATAAATACCCCCTTATGTTGATGAACTCTTCATCCACAAATGAAACCTTCAAGCCTAAAATCCCTCCTCCTCTTGTGTTGTGTTCGCCCAACACCCCCTCCCCTTTGAGTGGCCTTGTGGCGAGAGCCTCCTCCCCTTTGTGGTGCCTTGGTGGGTACCCCTAGCCTAGTTGTTTCGTATAATACCCTTGTTGTGGTATAGAAATACTCTCTAGTATTGTTATAATGTCCAAATACCTTGGCCCAAATACCTTGTAGTATTCCCAAGGTTACACTTATACAAAAGCCGAAAATACGATTATACTTCCTTTAGCCACAAAACCGAAACCCTAAGGAAAACCTCCATAGTTAGTTGGAGTACTATGTAGAAGTTGGTTAGAACTTCTAAGGGTTGTTTGGAGCGGGTTGGAGCACCGAGTAGAGCGAAACTTTGCTAAGGATCGACATTAAACTCGGATAATTATGGGCTTATCGAGGTAAATATCTTGTCCTCTATTGTAATTGGAAATTACATGTTGTTAGAATATATAGTTGAAGTATACTATATATAAGCGAACGTGGTTAGTTGGCAATGTCTTTTGACTTAAGCACAAGAATCGAATCGTATTCTGATGAGACTTGTGTAGTAGTCTTGTGAGTAAATTGTACCCGTTCGGGTTAGATGTATAACCCCCGGTTGGCTTGGTAGCGGCCCGTTAGAGAGGAGATTTACGCCGCATGGGGAGGTCTTTGCGAATTTTACGTAGAATGTTCTACGATAAGATCTTGATGTTAATAAGCGCTTGTGGCCTTATAGGTTGAAGTACTACGTGTGGCGCGTTCTACTTGGCAAGGAGTAGCCGACGGTTGGAAGTACTTGGAGCGTTTTGCTATTAGTCGATACTCGTCGCGAGGTATGTGAACCTCTTCCTATCTCTTCTAGCATGATATGTGTGAACTATGTAGTACGGTAGACGCATACGTGTGCTAAACGTATTTGATTGATTTAAAACATAAAGTGTTATAACGGCTTTATGGGAAGTTGGTTATAACGACTTTATGTTGGTAAGAAAATACTTGTGGTCTTTAAAAGGTAAGATTTGAACTATAAGCGCTTGTTATGTGTTAATAAAGAACTTGAAGTATTTCAAAAGATTTTGAATCATTTTGAAAGAAGAAGTAATACTTGGTTTTTGAAAACTTAAGAGTTATACTAGCTTTATGGGAAGTTAGATATAACGCTTAAGAATGTTTTACCGATTTCGAAATCGGAAGGTGTATCGACAAACCATCGCTAAGTAATAAAAGGAAATGTTTTGACTAATTAAGTATTATTAAAACCAAGAGAAACTTCCATCGTAGAAGCTAAGATGAGACAAAATGATATTTCCTAGATCACTACTTGTAATAAGATTGTTATAAACAAGAATATCCTACTCACATATAAGACTTATGTTTCTCGATTGTTTAAAAGAGAATTATATTCTTAAATGAATAAGACTATGAACTCTAAACCTTTCTAAAATAAGAAACGTGAACATTTGAAATTAGGCAAACTTGGGCGTTTGGAAAATAATGTTGTTACTTGATTTTACAAAGGTAAGTGTTTTGGTTTATTTAAAAAGATACCACTCTATTTTATACTACGTATTGTGTGACTTATGTGAAAGCAACTGATCTCTTAAAAGATTTAATGTATGAAGTACTTTGGGTAGATACGAACTTGTTAGCTTAAAGTACCTTGTGTGAATAACTTGATTGTCTTTGGTTTGAGATAGCCTTGTAAATACTTTCTTGTTGATGTGATAAGTGAAAATGTTAGGATGCTACGTGTGTTAGTATCTTGTGTGATCGTGATGTAAGGGGTCATTCTTGTTGTGCTTACGTTGTTAAACGTTAAGCCCGTTGTACTATTATTGTATCACATACCCTTTGACTTATTATACCGAGGGCTTGCCACGCGATCGCGGTCTTTACGGCCTATGCGGTCCTCGTGACTACGCGAGCGCGGTAGCTGTGGATTGATCATTCAGGTGTTTAGCACGACGCGGGATTCTCATGCGGTCTGCTGAGACTATGCGGTCTTTTGAGACTATGCGGGTTGCGGAGCCTAGCGGATACCGAGGTTAGCCGCCGACGCGGGTATACCTCGCGTGATGCAGGACCATGATTCGAGGAATAATACCTCATGCGGTCCGTGTGTGACCTATGCGAGTGCGAGTTCGAGGATAGACGCGACATTGATATTGCGAGGCGCGCCGCCGATCATGTGGTGCGGTCTAGAAAGACCTCGGATACGATTTGTTGTATTTTGGTGCGTGGTCTTAGTAGTCGGCTATGCCTTCGTACTTGCCCCGCACGGTTTTATTGTGATAACTTTGAGGCGAGTCCACGACTTGACATGATCGCTTATTTGTGGAATCGTAGTTTGCTTATCATACATGTCTCTGCTTTATAGACTGCTATGATTTCATTAACAGTATTTTCAGTATCACATAAAAGGTACCTGTTGTAATGACCTCCTTCGGGGGGCTGCGTTCATGCCTCAGGTTGAGGTAAACCAGTCGTTGATCCTAGTTCTCGTGGTCACGATTGGTTGGGAAGCTCCGTTTCTCGAGGCTTATCAGTGGTATAGTCCCCGTCGTAGTAAGTGTTTACATTCGTGGGTTTTGGCCCCGTCCCGCCATTGTTGTCATATCATTCTTAAGGTCCGTAGTAATGCTTGTGTGGCGGGGTTTGTAAAAGGATTAAACTGCTCATGTTGAAAAAGTTGTTATTTACATATATGCCGAAAGGCAAGTTTTTCTATTATTGTTTCATATTTCATAATATGTCTTGTATCGTTTATGTTCCGATTACTACGATATTGTATCACTAGGGTGCCCGGTAGGCACTACCACGCCCGAAATCGGTCGTGACAAAAGTGGTATCGAGCGATTAATCCTCGGAAAGTGTCTGCAGAACCGTATCCAGCAGAGTCTTGATTATCTGATTGTGCACCACACCAATAATCGTGAGGCTATAGGATATTTAGGATTGGTTTCTATTCTTCTCACTCGAGATCGTGCCTTAGAGCCGTGTTGTAAGTTAGACCCTCGACGATTTCTTTCCTCTTATCGTTATGCCTCCGCGTAGGGCAACCCGCCCAGGGAGGCAAGCGGCGAGGAGGCTGCAGAGTTCAGAGGGTTACGTGGCACAGCCCAATCATTACCTAGGTAATGCTTCATTCGGGATTTCGCGACGCCACTAGCCCCAAGAAAGTTTAGCACGGCGGCAGCTCCTCTGCGCCATGATATTTGAACCTTCGGGCCGACGAGAACAGAATATGGATTGCAAAGAGGCGACCCTATTACTAGCTATGGATTTGGCTACCGAGTATACCGATGTATCGCGAGTCTAGATGAATATCAACGAAGGTTGTGCAAGAGTAAGTTCTTGATTAGGCTTGAGCATGGCACGTACGGGCTTATGACATCAGCCGAAACATAGATCGACGGGTTAACAAAGCGCGCAGAGAGGCTGCAGCAAAGGGTCCTTTGGTAACTTTCGAGTAGTCGCCTCACCAAAGAGATTAGATTATGCACCGCCAGCAAAGAGGTCCTCCACGGTTCAAGACGTTCGGTATGCAGGAGTTGGTCGAACTCGGTGGCTTCCTGTTCACGGCGATGCACGCCATCCCGGAATGTCGTCTTTAGTTGGTACTTGTTGTACTCGCGCCGTCGAGCCATGTGTCGAATGGGTGACCTAGTAGAGGACTTTGCCTTGATGTGGGTAGTTCGTCACCTTCCCAGCTATGCGCCCTACGGGCAGTTTGATTAGAACGACTAAGGGAAGCGAGATATAGATATATCTCTAACCTCTGTAGTTCATGATGTGATAAGATGGGTATATCATAAGTGCTATGTTTTGATAGCGGTATGTTAATATTGTGATTAGAAATCTTGGTTAGTTAACCAAGTAAGATTTGGGGATAGAGAAGGTGTGAGCCTTAGAGTTTTATACGTAGAGACCTTGAGGTAAGGCCATCTCGAGTAAAGGTGTAGTGTTATGTTGATCTCATCGGAGTGCATAGTGCACGTGAGCTATGTTTGGGATAGGTCCCAAGTAGTGTAAAATGAAAGGGTAGTTGAGCTAAGACCGCCAGGTTTTCAAACGTGATCGTGAGATTGTTCGGATCGGAGCTAGTATTGTGCGCGTTGTCGGGTTGAGGCCACGATCATGGGTCAACCCGCGGCATGTATGGCGGTGGGGTCAGTTTTGTGGTCCCACCTTGTGTTAGGCGAGTGGTGTTAGGCCCAAGTTTAGTTAACCAACAGACGAAGTTCGTGGACGCGTCGACCAGTGGTCGGGCCGACGGGGGCATCGTGTTCTTCTGGCCAGACCGTTTACTGTGTTGAGTTATCCGAAAGGTTGTAAGGCTGCACGGTGCCTACCTTCACCTTATGACAGATGGAGCCCGTGTTACGCTATTTTTGTTCTGGAAGTTTTACCAAGCATGTTAAGAACTCAGGTGAGTCTCGAGATCGCATTCGCCGGGCGTTTCGATTTCGGGATAGTTGCGAGAATTGTTGTCTCTGTTGAAGGAGTTTAAGCTACCATTTCGGTTCGGATATCGCCTTATGAAGCCTTGTAAGAGGCGGAAGTGTAAGTCGGTCGATTGGTTCGATGTTGGCAAGGTTGAGAGTTGGTTCAGCTTGTTCGGCAGACTATGGATAGTGAGAAGCTTGTCTAGAAGAAGTTACGCAGCTGCAGGAATCGTATGGATAATCGGCAACGACGCTTAGAGTTCAAAGCCGACGGTCGGTCTTCTTGAAAGTACCACCTGCTAGTGTGACGAGTTTTGGAAAACAGAGGAAACTTAGCCCGAGTTACTTTGGGCTTTTTGAGTTCATGTGAAGGATAGGCCAGGTTGCCTATATGTTAGCATTTGTCGTCCGACTTAGAGGCAAGACGTCCATCTTTCGTATTGTTATATTCGGAAAGTATCGAGAGCCATCCAGAGTGTTCCCAATTAATGATGACCACGTTAGAGATAGTAACCCGAGTTTTGGAACCGCAAGATTTCGGAATGTGGTAAGAGTTCGAGTGTACGACATCCTCGGGATCGCAGCAGCCCTGCATCATTATACCCCGTATTTCCAGTATGCGTAAAGGAATACGCATAAAAAAGTTTGGTCTTAAAGTTAGGCCTTGACGATTTTTTTAGGCACAACTCTCAAAGCGTAACGCTTTTCCGACGAAACGCTTTCACACTTTCGTAGGATAAATTCGCCATGTCATTTCTAATTTTTGCGGATTTTTCCGAGAGACGTAACACTTTGGACTAACGAGAGGCGACACTTGCCACCCTCTCATTGGTGTGGAATTGTCACGCAATAGGGCCGAATGGATGACCATCCTTGTCATAAAGTTGGTTAGATATTTTGTGTGCAAGTTGGCACAGTACACTTGCCTAATCTTGACCTTACACTTGCCTAGCACTTGGCTAAATCTTGGCCATTGGTTGGCCATGTCTTGACCTATAAATACCTCTTGAGATGAAGAGTTCTTCATCCACAAAAGCTTTCCAAGTCTAAAATCCTTCCTCTCCCTTTGTAAGCAATTCGTCCAACACACCCCCTCCTCGAAGCTCGCCGAGGCTACCCACCCCTAGCCTAGCCAAACCTACCCTCCCTTGGTAGAAAAGTTGCCTTCTTGTATTGTTATAATGCCCAAAATACCTAGCCCAAATACCTTAGTACTTAGTAGTTGTGAAGAACTTCTAAGGTTTCTGTGCATACAACTTAGAGCAAACCTTGCTCAGCGCGACTTTTCTAGTATATTATTTGGCTTACAGATGTAAATAATACTAAACCTCTTTTTAATTATAGAATACTTAGTATTGTAGAATAAGATTAGTATAAATACTTAGAAGAATATCACGTAATAGAATTGAACCGCTATCACAAAGAAGGGTTTAAAAGAAGAATAATCAATCAGATTTCGCATAGACCGTTTTCACAAAGAGACTCATATAGCTCACCGGTAGGGTGTGCTGCCCAACTTTCCATAGAATTGTGAACCTCTGCTTAGAATGACCTCAGTAGTCTTTGATAGATATCCGTGACTATTATAGTCGACTCTGCGCGACATATTCAACTTGGGTGGTTTTCACGAGAATGTATGTGATTCTTCCTAAAGCATGATATTTTACAATATATAGTACGAGACGCATACGTGTTAATCGATAATAACTATGGCAATGTCTTTGACTTAAGCTCGAATAATACTTACGAATGCCTCACGCTTAAGCCCGACAATACTTACTGAATGCCTCACGCTTAAGCTGAATAATAAAGAATCAAAACATTTCAAAAGACTATCAATCATATTAATGTAAGAGAACTAATTGGTTTTAAATGTAAGCTTAAGAGTTATACTAGCTTTATGGGAAGTAAGTATAACCACTTAAGATTGATAAAAGAAACAAGTTTGCCTATGTGTTTATAACGACTTATATTGTGAAAAGAATAATAAGATGGTTTGATAAGTAGACATGATATGATGCTATGTGTGTTAGTATCTTGTAACGCTTGTATAGGTGAGTATCCTTGTTGTGCTTATGTTACTTAAAAGATAAGTTGTTATGTTAGTATACTATCACTCACCTCTTGACGATACCAGGGGTTAAGCGCCTCCGACGCGGTAGACTCAGCGATGCAGGACCATGATTCGAGAATACCTACGCGGTCCAGGGGCCTATGCGAGCTACTGAGAGTTCCGTGTTAGTATGCGGGTTATGCCTCACGCGGTCATGTGGCCATGCGACAATGAGTCCAGGCGACGCCGAGGAGTAGCTACCCTCGACGCGGGTTATACCTCACGCGCCCATGTGAGTGGCCTACGCGACTCGAGTTCAGATTAGGCTTGCAGACGATGATATGGGCGAGTGGCCGCTTCGATCATTCGCAGCCTAGACAAGACCTATTCTGATTACCTATTGTTGCTCTTGTTTGTGATGCCAGCACTACGCATGGCTTTCTTGGTTGTTTCACACATATTTGTAAACCGGTTTTAAAATGATATGTTTTCATTTAAGTACTTTTGCTTCGCATACTTAGTACTGTTGTATCGACTCCTTCGGGCTGCTCATGCCGCAGGCGGCAAGCAGTGCTAGATCCGCATCCTTAGGATCTCTACGTTGTCGTGAGCTCCATCTCTTCCGAGGCTCTACTTTTGGTATGATCTCCTGTTGTAGATAGTTTTTGTACAGGTACAAGGGCCCCGTCCCGCCATAGTTGTATATTTCCTTAGAGGTCTCAGTCATGTTGTGCGAAGGTTTGATGTAATCGCTAAAACATGATTATATATATACGCCGAAAGGCGATGTTTTCTCACAAATCTGTGTCTTGATTTATAAACAGTTTCATGTCTTGCTTTATGTTTCCGCCGACACTGATGTATGACTACTGGGTGCATTGAAGGCACGATCACGGCCCGGAATGGGTCGTGACAGTACCATTGTTGGTCGTCGAGCAAGGCTCGCGACAAAGTGACAAAAGTGGTACCATTTGTTGGGTCGCTGAGAAGGTTAATGCCTGCAAAGTGACAAAGCGGTATCTACGACGAGTAAAGAGAGAAGCGAGCATGTATGGCGAGCATAGATGTGATCATTTCTTTTGTAAAGAGAAGGCGAGAAGTATATTTTAGACCCGTGAGAAGTGTTTTGTGGTGATGATTAGAGGTGTTTCCTCGTGGACTTGGATGTAAGCATTTTTGCGCAGTTGTTTCGTGGCGTGTGGCGGATTGATTCTCGTAAGTATAGTAGTGAAGACTATACCGCGACGCTTGTTTTGAGACTTAGAAGGAACATTCGACGAATGTTTAAGGAGAGGAGAATGTTATACCTCGTATTTCCAGTATGTACGCAGGACGACGTAGGAAATTTCAACTTGAGAACAAAGCTTGCCGAATTATTTTTGTACACAACACCCGACAGAGTCGTTTTTGGCTAAACGCTTTCACAGCTTTCGTAGGGAATTTCCGCTATGTCATTTTTATTTTTGGATTTTTCCGAGAGACGAAACATTTTTGGATTAACGGGAGGGTGACACTTGTCACCCTCATTGACTAAAGAGGAGGCTTGGCCTCGCCGATTGGTTCATGGTTTTGTGCCTTGTTTTGGCCTTGTTTTGTGGCTTGTTTTGCCATGTTTTGTGGAGTAGGGGTTAGGGTGCACTTGGCTTGATCTTGGCCTTACACTTGCCTTGCACTTGGCTAGATCTTGCCATTGGTTGGCCTTTGGTTTTGCTATAAATACCCCTTATGTTGATGAACTCTTCATCCACAAATGAAACCTTCCAAGCCTAAAATTCCTCCTCCTCTTGTGTTGTGTTCGCCCAACACCCTCCCTTTGAGTGGCCTTGTGGCCAGAGCCTCCTCCCTTTGTGGTGCCTCAGTGGGTACCCCTAGCCTAGTTGTTTCGTGATAATACCCTTTGTGGTATAGAAATACTCCTAGTATTGTTATAATGTCCAAATACTCGCCCAAATACCTTGTAGTATTCCCAAGGTTACACTTATACAAAAGCCTTAAAATACGATTATACTTCCTTTAGCCACAAAAACCAAACCCAAGGAAAACTCCATAGTTAGTCGAGTACTATGTAAGTTGGTTAGAACTTCTAAGGGTTGTTGAGCGGGTTGGAGCACCGGAGTAGGAGCGAAACTTTTCTAAGGATCGACATTAAACTCTGATAATTATGGGCTTATCGAGGTAAATATCTTGTCCTCTATTGTAATTGGAAATTACATGTTGTTAGAATATATAGTTGAAGTATACTATATAGAATCAACGTGGTTAGGGCAATGTCTTTTGACTTAAGCTCAAGAATCAATGAACTATATTACAAAGAGACTTGTAGTAATCGTGGAGTAGAATTGTACCTGTCGTTAGATGATAACCTCGTTGGCTTGGTAGCCGGCCCGCTAGGAGAGATTTACGCTGTTGTGGAGGTCGCCAATTTTTCGAATCGAATCGCGATCAAATTTATCCTCATATTCGCCACGACTCGCCAAGAATCGGGCTATCTCTTGTAACCATCTCTCTCGCCTGCATCGTGGACCGAGGCTCGTGTATCAGAGTCTCACGCACGGCCGCGCTCTAAACTCGCTGGGCCGTGGCGCCACAAAACCCGCCACCAAGCACAACTCGGTATTGTCCGGGCTGCGCCTCGCACTTCAGATCTCACTAGCGGACTCTCACGCTTGCCCTTCGGGCTCGGTTGCCTTGCGCGAGGCATAATCGTAAAACGATACGTCGAGGGTCCAACTTACAACACACTCTAAGGCACGATCTCGTAATGAAGAATGGAAACCAATCCTAAATGTCCTATAGCCTCGATTATAGACGTGGTGCACAACACACCGATAATCAAGACTTACAGACACGCCTCGTAGACACTTTCCGAGGATTAATCGCTCGATACCACTTTTGTAACGACTGCCTGCCCCGCATCGTGCCTTACCCCGCACCCTAGTGATACAACATCGAGAAAACCAATGGAAAATAAAACATGAGTCATGAAACAAGAGATATAATAATAAATAAAGCAACCAAAACGGTTGCCTTCAAGATATACATAAAACTCGAATGCTTTAATCCTTTACAACCCCGCCACAACAAGATTACATGCACTTAAGATTTACAACGACTATGACGGACAGTGGCCTCGCCATACCTCAATGTACAAGAATCTACAACTGTGGAACACATACTAAAAGATAAGCCTCAAGAAACGAGCTTCCTAATACGCCGAACTGTGATCCTAAGAGCGGATCCACGATCGATGTACTTACTCGCGGATTTAACGCACTTCAAGGAGGTCGCATAACAGTACCAAGTATGTGAAATCAGAAAATATCAGAATGAAATCATACTAGTCTATATAAAGCAGAGACATGTATGATAACCAAACTACGCTTCACAACATAAAAGCAAATATCCAATGGGACTCACGCCTCAAGTCATCACTCAAATATAACTATGGGTCTCACGCCCACAACATCAATCATGTTCGCATCACGGCGCATGCCCCTAATTCTGATCGGCAGACATGTCCATGATGCAACAATAATACCAATGCCCCACGGCCACATGCCCCGAATTCTACCTCGCAGACACGCCCATGTGACATCAACAATAATATCGGGTGATCAACTCGCCGCACGCCACATGCCCGAATTCTACCTCGGTGTACATGTCCATGTAACCACAATAACAATATATCGTAATCAACCCGACCGCACGGCCGCATGCCCCGAATTTCAGACGGTAGACATGTCCATGTAACCACAATAACAATATATCGTAATCAACCCGACCGCACGGCCGCATGCCCCGACTCAGACGGTAGACATGTCCATGTGACATCAACAACAAGACAAGAATCAAAATGGAAACATACCCGTGGAATTCTCCATCACCGCCAAAGACGCCCAAGTAAGTTCTCAACAAGTCGACCGCCTCTATCGAGACGCCAGAATACGTAAGTACCACACTTGCACAACAAAGGCTATCATCACAAGCATAGGCAAGTTTCACAACAACAAGCATAGGCAAGTTTCACAACAACAAGCATAGGCAAGTTTCACACAACTCAAAGTACTTTCATTTTATGCCAAAGTCCGGGTTTTTAACCCCAAAGTACTACATACGTTAAGTTCTTTTAAAAGAGATCCATTACTTTTATAAAAGTCACCCGATACCCGTAGTATTAGAATGACCAACCCTCCTTCCTTTTCAAAATCAAGTAACAACATTCTTTCCTAAGTTCCGGCTTTTGCCTAGTTTCAATTACTCAAGCTTCTCATTTTCAAATGGTTTCATAGTTCCCAAACTTAATCACTTGATTCCTTTTAGAACAATTGAGTAACATATGTCGATATGTGAGTAGTTTATTCTTGTTTATAACGATCTTAATACAAAGCCTTACATGATCTAGAAAATGTAATATCATTTTGTCTTATCTTAGCTTCATGCAGATGGAGGTTTCTCTTGGTTTTAATACAACACATCATTATTCAATACATTTTCCTTTATTAACGCCGCAACGGTCTGTCGATACACATTCTCGATTCCCAAATCAAGAAACATTATCCCTTTAAAACCAAGTACTCATTACTCACGAATGAGGTTTCACACAACATCCACATTAAAACAAATAAGTTAAGTCTCTTATCTTATAAGATCAAGTCTCTTAACTTCTAACATCACCAACCATTTTCACTTCATAAGGTCGTTATAACTAACTTCCCATAAAGCTATTATAACACCCTATGTTTTAAACCAACCAAATCACTTAGCACACGTACGCCTACCGCACTACATAGTTCACAACAATCATGCTAGAAAAGATAGGAAGAGGTTCACATACCTCGCGACGATTTATCGACAATAAGCAAAATGCTCCAAGTACTACAACCTTGTTAGCCCTTTCCACTCCTCGAGTAATACGCTACTCATAGTACTTTCACCTATAAAGGTCACAAACGCCTATTAACCCCAAAACACAAGTTTCTATCTTTCTATAGAAAATTGGAAGACTCTCCCCAACAACAGAAATCTCCTCCTCTATCGAGGCGGCTACCAAGCCAACCAGTGTGGGTTTACACGCCTAACCTGACGTGTACAATTCTACACAAGTCTACCGCACACAACCCCATGTAAATACTGTCATGGGCTTTATTCTTCAGCTTAAGTCAAAAGACATTGCCGAATACTAAGTATAGTTCCATATATAGTATACTTCAACTATATATTCTAACAAACATGTAATTTCCAATTACAATAGAGGACAAGATAATTACCTCGACAAGCCCAAAATTATCCAAGTTATAATGTCGATCCCGAGCAAGGTTTAGCTCCACTCGCGCGCCCAAACCACTCCAAACAACCCTTAGAAGTTCTAACTAACTTCTACTCAAATACTTCAACCAACTATGAAGATTTCCTGTGGTTTCGGTTTGAGACTAAAAGGACAAAAGGTAGTATTTCCTGACTCTACGAAAGAGGTATCTTTGGAATACTACAAGGTACAAGGCTAAGGTATTTTGGGCATTATAACAATACTAGAGAAGTATTTCAATACCACATGAGTGGTATTATACGAAAACAACTAGCAGTGGGGTACCCCATGCTAGCACCACAAAGGTGGGAGGACTCTGCCAAAGGCCTTTACTAGGAGTGGGCTTGGACGAGTCAAACAAGAGGAGAGGGAAGGATAGCAAGACTTGGAACATTTTGACGAATGAAGTCTTCTGCCATGGTATTTATAGCAAAACCAAAAGCCAACCAATGGCCAAGATCAAGCCATGTGCAAAGCAAGTGTAAGGCCAAGATCAAGCCAAGTGCACCCTAGACCCTACTCCTTAAAACCCTCACAAATATCTACACAAATATCTACCACAACTCGCCTCAAATCGCCAAGTCGCCCACATGCTTCCATGTGAGGTGACACATGTCACCCTCCCGTTGGTCCAAACTGCTTCGCCTCTCTAAAAATCCGCAAAATACAAAACGACATAGCCTAATTTTCCTTCGCAAGTTACGCAAAACGCTTCGTTAAAAACGACTTAACCGTGTTGCGCACAAATGTAAATCGCCAAGGTGCCACACGGGGGTGACACGTGTCGCCCGATTCGCTTCGTATTTCGCCTTCCAAAATATCCAAATTACCTAAATCTCAAAACAAAGCGGCTCACAAAATCAGAATTTCTCCTGGGCCCCACGTGACCATTTCCAAAATAAAATCTCAAAATTCTAATAAAATCTATGAAGTCCAAATACCAAACTGGGAATTCAATTCCCATTAACGAACCTTTTTCTTCACAAATAACCGAAACTTTTCCGTAAAACTCACATCTTTCTTTCTTTTCAAAATTTCTCTGCACTCGCACGCACGCCCTCACATACATACCCCGCAACTACGGGTATAACATTCTCCTCCTTAGAAACATTCGTCCCGAATGTTCCTTCTCAAGACGATATCGATGAAGTTCCTCTAACAAGTTGCCAACGCCACCTGGGCCACGAGATAACACACGCTATCTTCCTCCCTTACTCGTACCCTTCTCGAACACTCGAACTCTCCCAAGACGTATCATACTTCACCATTACTTCCGCTCTCGAAAATCTGGAGTCACTACCTCCAAACTTGGTCATCTTACTAACCTCAAACTTCCTTAAGGCCATTCCGCCTTTACGAACCGCTCGTCGAACGCGCCCACGAACTCATACGATGATCATACAAACTTGCCTAGCATCCCCGTGACCCTACCACCGAGGGACCACCTAACTGACCCCACTTAAACCGGGTTACGTTGACCCGCAAATGGTCCTCAACCCGACCCCCAATCGCGCGAACTCTTGTTCCCGATCCTAACAATCTTACTAATTCACATCACGAAAGCTACCACTTCCATCTCACACTACCCACGGACTTATCACACAAATAAATCCCAATGATACCACTACTCCGATAAGTGGTCAAACATAAAATAAATCTTTAATCTCAAGACGACCTTACCCTAAGGTCTCGGGCCGTGACATAGTCTAAGGTTCACACTTACCATGCCCCCATACGTAACCTCCCAACTAAACATGTTTTCAAACTCACAATTAACACAACGCTTATTCGTGACATAGCACACAATAATGAGACCATCATAACAAGCATACCAAAACTCAGAGGGTTAAGGATAAACCCGAAGCTACCGCCTCCACTCTAATCATAGGCCCACTCGCAGGCGCATAACCGTAGGCGGCGAACCACCATCGATCCGTAGGTCGAGTCAGAACATCCGTATACCTTGGCCTGACAGCTCGCAAATGGCCCCGCTGGCCGCAAAAATAACAAGCTCCTCGCACCACGACACTTCAAATGCGGTCTACCACATCGACCACACCGAGGCAGGGTGACCGTGATTCGCCAACACCCTTACTTCCTCGAAACTCAACCTCGAGCCCCGACCGCCCCGAATACTCAAGGTTGTGGAGGACCACTGCACCGGGCGAGGTACAAAACTAGTATGTCACGAGGCGGTCCGCCTCGAAAGTCACCAAAGGACCCCGTTGTCGCCTCTTCACTGATTCGTCATTCCGTCGACCTCTCCGTGCCTCACATCCCGGCAGATGAGCTCGCATGCGGCAATGTCCATGCCCTGAAGGGCTATTCCCGAACATGCCTGCGACATGTAATCATCGAGCCTCAGAACATATCGGTGCACTCGATCCTCCATACTAGCTACCAACGCTGACGCATCGCCAATGAGTCGAACTCCACATTGTACTCCCGAACCGCACGCCCCGCTCGTTTAAGCATCAAAATCTGTTTACCGCGTTCTCCTCATCCGCGGAGGCAAGAAGTGCGAGGAAAGCCCCCAAAACTCATCCCATACTGCTGGAGTGCATGCTCTCCCGAAAGCTCCTATGAATCAAACCAATCGATCGCGTATCACGCAGCGATGCGAACCAAAGGTCACAGACTCGGTCTCTCAAGCCTTGATCACCCGCATGATCCGTCAGAATCGCCGATGAATCCTCGCGATCATCCTCGTGCCTCGACCCATAAAACTCAAGGGCTAACTCGTAAAGTCCCGTAGCCTCAAACTATTCGCTCGGGGTGAACCATCGTGCTATCGAATCGAATCGGCCGTGATCCAAATTATCCTCATATTCGCCACGACTCGCCAAAGAATCGGGCCATCTCCTTGTAATTCCATCTCCTCTCGCCTCTGCATCGGGATCGAGGCTCGTGTATCAGAGTCTCACGCCCACGGCCGCGCTCTAAACTCGCTGGGTGGTGGCGCTACAAAACCCGGGCCTCAAGCACAACTCGTGTATTGTCCGGCTCGCGCTGCATTTCTCAGATCTCACTAGCGGCACCTCGCCGCCTTGCCCTTCGGCTCGTTGCCTTGCGCGGAGGCATAATCGTAAAACGAGATACGCCGGAGGGTCCAACTTACAACACAACTCTAAGGCACGATCTCGTAATGAGAAGAATGGAAACCAATCCTAAATGTCCTATAGCCTCCGATTATAGACGTGCACAACACACCGATAATCAAGACTCTACTAGACACGGTTCAGACACTTTCCGAGGATTAATCGCTTCGATACCACTTTTGTAACGACTGCCCGGCCTCAAGCATCGTGCCTTACCCCGCACCCTAGTGATACAACATCGAGAAAACCAGCGGAAAATAAAACATGAGTCATGAAACAAGAGATATAATAATAAACAAAGCAACCAAAACGGTTGCCTTCAAGATATACATAAAACTCGAACGCTTTAATCCTTTACAACCCCGCCACAACAAGATTTCATGCACTTCTAAGATTTACAACGACTATGACGGACAGTGGCCCCGCCATACCTCGAATGTACAAGAATCTACAACTCAGTGGAACACATACCAAAAGATAAGCCTCCAAGAAACGGAGCTTCCCAATACGCTGAATCGATCCTAAGAGCGGGATCCACGCATCGATGTACTCTACCGCAGATGAACGCAGCCTCGGGCGAGGTCAAGATAACAGTACCAAGTATGTGAAATCAGAAAATATCAGAATGAAATCATACTAGTCTATATAAAGCAGAGACATGTATGATAACCAAACTACGCTCACAACATAAAAGCAAATATATCCAATGTGACTCACGCCTCAAGTCATCACTCAAATATAACTACGGGTCTCACGCCCACAACATCAATCATGTCGCATCACGCCGCATGCCCGGAATTACGCCGGCAGACATGTCCATGATGCAACAATAATACCAATGCCCCACGGCCACATGCCCCTAATTCTACCGTGTAGACACGCCCATGTGACATCAACAATAATATACGGGTGATCAACTCGCCGCACGCCACATGCCCCGAATTCTACCTCTGCAGACATGTCCATGTAACCACAATAACAATATATCGTAATCAACCCGACCGCACGGCCGCATGCCCCTAATTCATCGGTAGACATGTCCATGTAACCACAATAACAATATATCGGGTAATCAACCCGACCGCACGGCCGCATGCCCGAATTCAGACGGTAGATATGTCCATGTGACATCAACAACAAGACAAGAATCAAAATGGAAACATACCCGTGGAATTCTCCATCACCGCCAAAGACGCCCAAGTAAGTTCTCAATAAGTCGACGCCCTCTATCGAGACGCCAGAATACGTATACCACACTTGCACAACAAAGGCTATCATCACAAGCATAGGCAAGTTTCACAACAACAAGCATAGGCAAGTTTCACAACAACAAGCATAGGCAAGTTTCACACAACTCAAAGTACTTTCATTTTATGCCAAAGTCCGGGTTTTTAACCCCAAAGTACTACATACGTTAAGTTCTTTTAAAAGAGATCCATTACTTTTATAAAAGTCACCCGATACCCGTAGTATTAGAATGACCAACCCTCCTTCCTTTTCAAAATCAAGTAACAACATTCTTTTCCTAAGTTCCAGTTTGCCTAGTTTCAATTACTCAAGCTTCTCATTTTCAAATGGTTTCATAGTTCCCAAACTTAATCACTTGATTCCTTTTTAGAACAATTGAGTAACATATGTCGTATATGTGAGTAGTTTATTCTTGTTTATAACGATCTTAATACAGCAGCCATGATCTAGAAAATGTAATATCATTTTGTCTTATCTTAGCTTCTATGCAGATGGAGGTTTCTACTGGTTTTAATACAACACATCATTATTCAATACATTTTCCTTTATTAACGCTGCAATGGTCTGTCGATACACATTCTCGATTCCAAATCAAGAAACATTATCCCTTTAAAAACCAAGTACTCATTACTCACGAATGAGGTTTCACACAACATCCACATTAAAACAAATAAGTTAAGTCTCTTATCTTATAAGATCAAGTCTCTTAACTTCTAACATCAGTCAACCATTTTCACCTACATAAGGTCGTTATAACTAACTTCCCATAAAGCTATTATAACACCCTATGTTTTAAACCAACCAAATCACTTAGCACACGACGCTCACCGTACTACATAGTTCACAACAATCATGCTAGAAAAGATAGGAAGAGGTTCACATACCTCGCGACGATTTATCGACAATAAGCAAAATGCTCCAAGTACTACAACCTTGTTAGCCCTTTCCACTCCTCGAGTAATACGCTACTCATAGTACTTTCACCTATAAAGGTCACAAACGTCTATTAACCCCAAAACACAAGTTTCTATCTTTCTATAGAAAATTCAAGAAGACTCTCCCCGCAACAACAGTAAATCTCCTCCTCTATCGAGGCCTACACCAAGCCAACCAGAGGGGTTTACACGCCTAACCTAAGTGTACAATTCTACACAAGTCTATCGCAATACACCCTATGTAAATACACAGTTCAGCTTTATTCTTCAAAGCTTAAGTCAAAAGACATTGTCGAATACTAAGTATAGTTCCATATATAGTATACTTCAACTATATATTCTAACAAACATGTAATTTCCAATTACAATAGAGGACAAGATAATTACCTCGACAAGCCCAAAATTATCCAAGTTATAATGTCGATCCGAGCAAGGTTTAGCTCCACCGTGCGCCCAAACCACTCCAAACAACCCTTAGAAGTTCTAACTAACTTCTACTCAAATACTTCAACCAACTATGAAGATTTCCTTAGTGGTTTTGAGACTAAAGGACAAAAGGTAGTATTTCCTGACTCTACGAAAGAGGTATCTTTGGAATACTACAAGGTACAAGGCTAAGGTATTTTGGGCATTATAACAATACTAGAGAAGTATTTCAATACCACGGGAGGTATTATACGAAAACAACTAAAGCAGTGGTACCCTACCTAGCACCACAAAGGGAGTGGACTCCTGGGCCAAAGGCCTTTACTAGGAGTGGGCTCTTGGACGAGAGTCAAACAAGAGGAGAGGGGAAGGATAGCAAGACTTGGAACATTTTGATGAATGAAGTCTTCAAGCCAGGTATTTATAGCAAAACCAAAAGCCAACCAACGGCCAAGATCAAGCCATGTGCAAGGCAAGTGTAAAGGCCAAGATCGCCAAGTGCACCCTAGACCCTACTCCTTAAAACCCTCACAAATATCTACACAAATATCTAACTCATTCCCCTCAAAATCGGCTGCTGCCTCACACATGTTGTCATGGTGAGACACACGCCACCCTCCCGCTGGTCCAAACTGCTTGCCTCTGAAAAATCCGCAAAAAATACAAAACGACATAGCCGAATTTTCGTTATACCCCGTAGTTCCGTGGTATGTATGCGAGGACGACGCATAATCTACGTAAAGATTGGAAAGGAGAAAGAGTGATTTTTCCACTAAAAGTTTCCGCTTTGTGAAGGAAAAGGTTCGTTAACGGGAATTGATTCCCATTTGGTATTCTGACTTCGAATATTAGAGAATTATGGAATTTTATTTTCTAAATGGTCACGTGGGCCCACGGAGAAATTTACGCTTTTGTGGGCCCACTTTGTTTTCTAGATTTTGGCCATTGTGGATATTTTCTAAGATGTTTTATTTTGGGCCAACAGGAGGGTGACACGTCACCCCGCCAGTGGCTCGCCGAATGGCATTTGTGCACAACACCCTGCCAGAGTCGTTTTCGACGAAACGCTTTACATAACTTCATGGCGGGAAAATTCGGCTATGTCTTTTTCTTATTTTTATGGATTTTTCCGAGAGACTAACATTTGGACCAACGAGAGGCGCACTCGCACCCTCTCATCAAAGGGCAAGGGCTGTGATTGGACGAAATGGGATGCAGTGGTAGATATTTTGGTAGATATTTTGAGGGTTTTAAGAGTAGGGACTAGGGCACTGGGCATATCTCGCCCTACACTTGTAGCACTTGCCCAATCTTGGCCATTGGTTGGCCTTGTCAGGCTATAAATACCCTCTCCCTTTGATGAATTCTTCATCCATTCCTAAATGTTTCTAAGTGTAAAATCCTCTCCTCCTCAGGTTGAGTTCGCCGCGGCCTCCCTCAGGTCGAGAGCACCCCCTCTAGGGGTGCTAGCCGAGAGTAGTGCCCCCTCCTAGAGTTGCTAGCTGGTACCCCTAGCCTAGTTGTTTTCGATAATACCCCCTCAGGGTGTAGAAATACTCAAAAGTATTGTTATAATGCCTTAGCCAAATACCTTGTAGTATTCTAAGGTTATACCTTTACAAAAGCCCGCTTATACTATTATACTTCCCACATCCCAAAACCAAACCCTAGGAAAATCTCCATAGTCCATTGGAGTATTGTGCAGAAGTTGGTTAGAACTTCTAAGGGTGGCTTTAGAGCGTTGAGCGCCTGAGTCGAGCTAAACTTTGCTGATCGACATTAAACTCGGATAATTATGGGCTTATCGAGGTAATTATCTTGTCTCTATCAGAATTGGAAATTACATGTTGTTAGATTATATAGTTGAAGTATACTATATATAATCAACGTAGTTATCGCAATGTCTTTTGACTTAAGCTGAATAATACTTACAGAATGTCTTGCGACTTAGGCGAATTTAAAGAAGAGTACCGAATCAGAATTACATAGACTCAGTTACATGCAGACTTGTGTAGTAGTAGTGGAGTAAAATTGTACAAGTAGGTTAGATGTATAACCCCGGTTGGCTTCGCAGCCTCGATAGAGGAGAGATTTACGCTGTCATGGGGAGGTGCGCGAATTTTCGGTAGAATGTTCTACGATGAGATCTAAATGTTAATAAGCGCTTGTGGCCTTATAGGTTGATGTACCACGTGGCGCGATCACGTGGCTTAAGGAGTAGCCGACGTTTGGAAGTATTGAGCGCTTTTGCTATGAGTCGATACTCCGCGAGGTACGTGAACCTCTTCCTATCTCTTCTAGCATGATATGTGAACTATGTAGTACGCAGACGATACGTGCTAAATGTGGTTGAGTGTTTAAAACATAAAGTGTTATAACGCTTTATGGGAAGTTGGTTATAACAAATTTTATGTTAGTAAGAAAATACATGTGGTTTTTAAAAGGTAATCGATTTGAACTATAATCGCTTGTTATATGATAAGAAAGAACTTGAAGTATTTCAAAAGTTTTTTGAATCATTTTGAAAGGAGAAGTAATACTTGGTGTTTGAAAAGTTAAGGGTTATACTTGCTTTATGGGAAGTTAGGTATAACGCTTAAGAATGCTTTATCGATTTCGAAATCGAATGTGTATCGACAAACCATCAGTTACATTAAAAGGAAATGTTTTGAATAATTAAGTATTATTAAAACCAGAGAAACTTCCATCCGCATAAGCTAAGATGAGACAAAATGATATTTCCTAGATCATCATGTCAGAATAAGATTGTTATAAACAAGAATGTCCTACTCACATATAAGGCTTATGTTTCTCCGATTGTTTAAAAGAGAATTATATTCTTAAATGAATAAAACTATGAACACTTAAACCTTTCTAAAATAAGAAACGTGAACATTTGATATTAGGCAAACTCGACGCTTGGAAAATAATGATTGTTACTTGATTTTACAAAGGTAAGAGTTTTGGTTTTCTTAAAAGGATAGTCACTCTATTTTATACTACGTGTATCAGGTGACTTATGTGAAAGAAACAGATCTTTTAAAGATTTAATGTGAAGTACTTTGGGGTTAGATACAACTTGTTAGTATAAAGTACCTTGTGTGAATACTCTATTGTATTGGTTCGTGATAGCCTTGTAAATACTTTCTAGTTGATTTGAGAAGTAAACATGTTGTGATGCTACGTTTGATAGTATCTTTTTATGTTAGTGTAAAGGGGTTTTCCTCGATCGCGCTTAAAGTTGTTTGACTATCACCGTTATGTTGGTATTGTACCACTCACCTTGACTTGTGTTCGGAGGTTGTCGCCTCCGTTATACCCCGTATTTCAGTATGTACGTAAGGGAATACGACAAAAGTCTTGCCTTAAAGATAAGCCTCGACGCTTTATTTTTGTACACAACTCACTAAAAGAATCGCTTTCCACGAAACGCTTCCACAGCCTTCGTGAGTAAATTCCGCTATGCCATTTCTTATTTTTGCGGATTTTTCCGAGAGACGAAACATTTTGGATCAACGGAGGGCGACACTTGGCACCTCCAATTTGGACTTGAAATCGTCCATTTGGACGAATTGATGAAGCTTGGCACGTTTTTTGTGCCTTGTGCACAAGTCAAGGAGTTGGTAGGATATTTGTGTGGAGTAAATCTTCACCCTACACTTGCCTTGCACTTGTCTTAATCTTCGCCATTGGTTGGCCACTTCGACCTATAAATACCCCTTTGATGAAGAGTTCTTCATCCACAAAGTTATCTTCCAAGTCTAAAAATCCTCTCCTCTCCTTTGTAGCCATTTCGTCCAAACATATCCCCCTCCCCTTGTGAAGTTGGCCGAGGGCCTAACCCCCCCTAGCCTAGCCGAAATCTACCCCCCTTCCTTGGTAGAAAGTTGCCTTCTAAGTATTGTTATAATGCCCGAAATACCCTAGCCCAAATACCTTAGTACTTAGTAGAAGTTGTGAAGAACTTCTAAGGTTCTTGGAGCATACAACTTAGGAGCAAAACCTTGCTCAGGCGCGACTTTTTCTAGGATATTATTGGGCTTACCGAGGTAACTAATCCTAACCCTCTTTTGAATTAGAATATATATACTGTTGTTGTATAAGGATAAGTATAAATACTTAGAAGTATATCACAGAATAGAATTGAACTGTTACCACAGTAGAAGGGTTTAAAAGAAGAATAATCAAACTATACTTACATAGGACTGTTTTCACAAGTAGACTTATATAGCTCACCGGGTAGGGAAGTGCTGCCCGACTTACCGTAGAATTATGAACCCTCTGTTTAGAATGACCTTCAGAGTAGTCTTTAATAGATATATGTGACTATTATAGTCGACTCTCTCGTATGACATATTCAACTTAAGTGTGGTTTTCACGGTAAGGTATGTGATTCTTCCTAAAGCATGATATTTTACAATATAACTACGAATGCCTCACGCTTAAGCTCGACAATACTTACAATGCCTCACGCTTAAGCTCGAATAATACTTACTGAATGCCTCACGCTAAGCTGAATAATAAAGAATCAAAACATTTCAAAAGACTCATCAATCATATTAATGTAAGAGAACTAATTGGTTTAAGAGTTATACTAGCTTTACGGGAAGTAAGTATAACCACTTAAGAGTTATAAAAGAAACAAGTTTGCCTATGTGTTTATAATGGACTTATATTGTGAAAAGAATAATAAAGATGGTTTGATAAGTAGACATGATATGATGCTATGTGTGTTAGTATCTTGTAACGTTTGCAGAAAGTATCCTTTGTGCTTATGTTGTTTAAAGATAAGTTGTTATGTTAGTATACTATCACTCACCTCGAGATGATACCGGGGTTAAGCGCCTCCGTCGCGGGGTAGACTCAAAGTGTCTGGGACCATGATTCGAGAATACCTACGCGGTCCAGGGGGCCTATGCGCGAGCTACGAGTTCCGTGTTAGTATGCGGGTTATACCTCACGCGTCATGTGGCGCTATGCGACAACGAGTCCAGGCGATTTACGCCGAGGAGTACCCTCGACGCGGGTTATACCTCACGCGCCCACGCGTGGTGGCTATGCGGACTCGAGTTCAGATTAGGCTGCAGAACGATGATACGGGCGAGTGGCCTGCTTTCGATCATTCGCAGCCTCAGACAAGACCTATTACGCTTACCTATTATTGCTCTTGTTTGTGATGTGGTACTACGTGGCTTCTTGGTTGTTTCACATAGTTGTAAATCGGTTTTAAAATGATATGTTTTCATTTAAGTATTTTACGGCTTTCGCATACTTAGTACTGTTATCGACCTCCTGGGCCGCGTTCATGCCGCAGTAAGGGCAAGGTGTGCTAGATCCGCATCCCAGGATCTCTACGTTGGTGTCGAGCTCCATCTCTTCCGAGGCTCTACTTTTGCATGATCTCCTGTTGTAGATAGTTTTGCAGTCGGGGTATGGCCCTGTCCCGCCATAGTTGTATATTTCCTTAGAGGTCAGTAGTCATGATGCATGTTCGGATGTAATCAACCATGATTATATATATATATGCCGAAAGGCGATGTTTTTTTCACATAAACTGTGTCTTATTTTATAAATCGTTTCATGTCTTGCTTTTATATTTTCCGATTACTCGATGTATGACTACTGGGTGCCCCATAAGGCAACCACTGCCCCGAACGGTCGTGACAAAAGTGGTATCGAGCGCTTAATCCTCGGAAAGTGTCTACGCACCGTATCTAGTAGTCTTGATTATCGGTGTGTTGTGCACCACACCAATAATCGTGAGGCTATAGGATATTTAGGATTGGTTTCATTCTTCTCATTCCGAGATCGTGCTTTAGAGCCGTGTTATAGGTTGGACCTCTAACGTATTCCTTCCTGTATGCTTATGCCTCCACGTAAGGCAACCCGCCCGTGGCGGCAAGGCAATGAGGAGTCGCTAGCAGACACCCAGAGTCACGAGGGCTCGTGCCCGCCTATATACCGCAGACGGCGAGTTCTATGACGCCGCCCCAAAGCGACCACGGTACTCCACACCTCCCGTCCCACACCGCGAGGAGTTAGGTACGCGAGACGGCCCAGCTATTGGCTAAAGTCAGGCCCGACACGAGGAGCAGGCCGACGCAGTTCAGCCCACCCACCCATTCGCACCGTTGCTCACCCGAGGCAGAGTTTGAGGCTACGAGACTTCTTGAGTCAGAGCCACGGAGTTTTATGGGTCGAGGCGAGGATGACCCGCAGGAGTTCATCCGTCGCCTTCAGAGGATTTTGAGAGTGATCGGGGCGCCGAGACCGAGTCCGTGATCTTTGTTCACATAGGTCGCGCGGATACCGCAATGATTGGTTTGATTCATGGAGTTATCCCGGAGAGCACGCGCCCCCGCCTACTTGGGATGAGTTCTCGAGGCTTTCTCACTCACTTCGCCTCCAGATGGCGAGGGCGCGGCCGAAGATTTTTACCACCGAGGCAGAGGACGACCGCCGTGGAGTACAATGTCGAGTTTGATTCATTGGCTCGATATGTCCCAAAGATTGGTAGCAGATATGGAGGATAGGGTGCACCGTTATGTCACCGGCTAGACGACTATATGGCCGAAGTCACGCGGGGTTTCTCCACCGTATGGACATTACCCGCACGCAGCTCACGCCTGATGCGGCGAGCGCAGAGGTCGACGAGCCGACGACAAAGAAGCAGGTTAAGGCCAGACGAGGGTCTTCCGTGGTTATCGTGGTGGCCGACCTCGAAGCTAGCCTAGATTCGCACCACGCCAGCAGAGCACTCCCGCACCGCCCTCAAGACCCAGAGTTTTCGAGGCGCATCGGCCCTGTGGCTTCGTGACGCCCGCAGTAGCAGAATCGCCGATCGGACCACCCGGTGTGGCCGAGGCGGTGGATCCCACTACGGGAAGTGTGGTACTACTTTTGGAGCTTGTTACAGTTGTGGCCAGCAGGGTCACTTTGCGAGGGATTGTCCGACCGGGGCGCTACGCGTGGTAGGCTCACCTTCAGTTCTGCCGCGCTTCATCATCTCCTACGCTTACTCGCCCCGAGGGCGTGGTTCATGGGTCGCCAGGTCGCGCAGAGGTCGTGGCTCGTCCCGATTCTAGCGGTCCTCGTAACCGCATCTATGCTTTGTCCACCGACAGATCGTGAGGCCTCACCGATGTCGCCACGTACCTTATCGCTTCGGGTTGGATGTTTATGCCTTGATAGATCCGGTTCTACTGCCCCTATATATCTCCCTTGTTGCTAGTAGGATAGGATGAGCCCGAGTCCATAGACCCTTTCGAGGTAGCTACGCCAATGGGTGATTCGGTGGTAGCTCGGCGTATATAGGGCTTGTCCTGTGACCATTTACGCCGTCGACCGCCGACTTGATAGAGTTGGAGATGATTGACTTCGACGTGATTATGGGGATGGATTGGCTAGCTTCATGCTATGCCAATGTAGACCGCAGAGAGTAGTAGTTCCAGCTTCGGCGAGCCGGTTGTTGAGTGGGAAGGAGCAGTAGACGCCGAGGGTAGGTTTATTTCCTACCTCAAGGCTAGGAAGACGGTGCGGAAGGGTATATCTACCATCTAGTTCGAGTGTTTGATATCGAGGTCGCGTATCAGATTTTCACCGCCTCAGAGTCACGAGTTCCTGACGTGTTCCCGGATGACCTCGCATCCTCCCGAGAGGGAGATTGAGTTTTGTATTGACATATGCGATACTCGCCTATTTCCATTCCGCCATACGTAACGGCACTGCCGAGTTGAGAGAGTCAAGGACCACCGAGGATTTGGCCGGAGAAGGCTTCATTAGGCCTGTTTCCCCCAGGGCGCCAGATTGTTCGTGAAGAAGAAGGACGACGCGCATGTGTGTTGATTACGGTGAACAAGGTGACCATTAAGAACGATACCCTTCCCGATTGATGATTTGTTCGACCAGGTGCGAGCGCGAGATGTTTCTCCAAGATTGATCCGCGTCGCTATCATCGTTCGTGTCGAGTGGATGTCCCTGGATCGCATTCCGACCCAGACGCATTATGAGTTCGTGGTCATGTCTTTGGGTTGACCAATGCTCGGCAGATTCATGGATTTGATGAACCGAGTGTTCAAACCATTTTTGGACACGTTTGTGATAGTGTTCATTGATGATATCTTGGTTTATTCTCGCCAGAGCGGAGCACGCGAGCATTTGGCGATCGGCCGGCGCTTCTCCAGATCGCGACAGACGCCAAGTTTTCCAAATGTGAGTTTTGGTTGACTTGATGGCGTTTCGGGCATATTGTCGGGTGATGGCATTCGAGTTGATACGGCCAAGATCGGCGCAGACTTGGCCGAGACCTACTACCCGGCTGAGGTTCGCAGCTTTCGGGCCTTGCAGGTTATTATCGCGGTACGTGGAGAAGTTTGCTTTATCTTCGCACCATTGACTAGGTCGACTCGTAAGGCACCAAGTTCCATGGACTGATGCTTGGAGCGTGGTTTCCGATTCGAAAGAGAGATTGACGACCGCCCCCGTTCTTACTCTCCCAGAGGGTCCAGATGGTTATGTCGTGTATTGTGATGCGTCAGGCATCGGGTTGGGATGTGTGTTGATGCAGCATGGCAGAGTTATAGCATACGCATCCCGACAGCTGAAGAAACACGAGAGGAACTACCCCACCCATGATTTGAGCCGGCGGTGATTCACGCCAAGATCCTGAGGCACTATTTGTATGGGGTTCACGTGATATTTATACAGACCACAAGAGCCTCCAAGATATCTTCACCAGAGGAGTCGAACTTACGGCGAGACGGTGGTTAGAGTTGCTTAAGGATTACGATGTTGATATCTGTACCACCCGGAAGGCAATGTTGTGGCGTATGCTCTTAGTCGTAGGTCGACGGGAGCCTATCGGATGCGCACTAGAGATGAGGGACATGGTTCGTGATTTGCATCAGTTAGCGAGCCTTGGTGTCCGTTTGATTGATTCTGATAGCAGTGGGGTTAGAGTTCGTGAGGTTGCCGAGTCTTCCATCGCCGAGAGGTGAAGAGGCAACAGCCGAGGATCCACTTTGATTCGATATCGTGATACGCCTCTTCGTGAGGGCAAGGGTCCTTGAGGTAGCACCATGGGTGCTAAGGTTTGAGGGCGTGCTATGTGTTCCGATGTTTCAGACTTGGCAGCAGGTTCTGGGAAGCACACGCACAAGCGTTACTCTATCCATCCGGGTCGACCAAGATGTACCACGACCTTAGATCCGTGTATTGGTGGGATGGCTTGAAGAGGACGTTGCAGAGTTCGTAGCTCGCCCGTGTTGTCGCAGTGAAGGCAGAGCACCGGAGGCACGTGGTTTGTTACGCATTTATTGAGATCCCGACCGGAAGTGGAGGTAATCAACATGGACTTCATCACAGATTACCTCGCACTCGGAGGAGACATGATTCTATATGGGTTATCGCCGACGGTGCGAAATCAGCCCACTTTCTTCCCGCTCTGACGACCTTTCTACCGAGGATTATGCCAGACTTTACATCCGAGAGATCGCCGATCGCATGGAGTCCCTAGTTCGATCATATCGCATGGTGGAGCCTGGGCCACGCTAACTTGGAGGTCCTTCCGAGGGGTTTAGGACGCAGTGAGCCCGAGTGCGCATTTCATCCGCGCATGCACGACAGCAGAGCGCACTATCCGCACTCTCGAGGATATCGCGAGCCCGTGTTATTGACTTCAGTGGTAGTTGGGAGGATCATTTGCCTCTAGTTGAGTTTGCATATAATAATAGCTACCACTCCAAAGATTCGATGGCGCCTTACGAGGCCTTGTATGGGAGGAAGCGCATCGCCTATAGGTTGGTTCGATGTGGGCGAGTGCGGCTGGGACCAGATTTGGTGCAGAGCAGCCGATAAGGTGAAACTTATCCGAGAGCGCTATTGATACTCGTAGTCGACGTAAGTCGATGCAGATCATCGTCGCCGACATCTTGAGTTCGAGGTTCATGATTGGGTTTTCCTAGGTGTCACCCATGAAGGGTGTGATGAGATTCGGAAGGGGAAGCTCACCAAGGTACATCGGGCCGTTTCAGATTGTCCGCAGGTAGGCAAGGTTGCCTACGAGTTGATCTCGCCGTCCGATCCGGAGGCGGCATCCTGTTTCACGATCTACGCTTGAGAGATGTATCGGGATCCATCTGGTGCACCGACGACGATGTCCAGTGACCGGGGTTATCGTATGAGGAGATTCCCATAGCGATAGTCGATCGTCGTTAGCGTCATGACGGACGTGGCTTCCGCCAAAGTCTTGTGGCGAACGAGCTCGAGAGGAGATGACATGGGAAGCCGAGAGGACATGAGGCGGAAGTATCCTCACCTATTCCCACACCTCCGTAAATTCACTTTCCTACTTACAAATTTTCGTTATCGCTTTACGCCTATGTGTTGCTCTGTGGCCATGTGTGGCATTTACAATCGCTTAAGCTTCTTCGATAATCGTTTGGGAAGGAACATTCGACGAATGTTTCTAAGAGGAGGATGTTATACCGTATTTCCGCAGAGTATGTACGTAAGGAATACGACGAAAGTCTTGCCTTAAAGATAAGCCTTGGACGTTTATTTTGTACACAACTCACTAAAAGAATCGCTTTTCCGACTAAACGTTTCCACACTTTCAGAGAGTAAATTCCGGCTATGCCATTTCTTATTTTTGGCGGATTTTTCCGAGAGACGAAACATTTTGGACCAACGAGGGCGACACTTGGCACCTCCACTGGATTTGACTTGAAATCGCCCATTTGGACGAATTGATGAAGCTTGGCACGTTTTTGTGCCTTGTGCACAAGTCAAGAGTCAGGATATTTGTGTGAGTAAATCTTCACCCTACACTTGCCTTGCACTTGTCTTAATCTTGGCCATTGGTTGGCGCTACTTGACCTATAAATACCCCCTTTGATGAAGAGTTCTTCATCCACAAAGTTATCTTCCAAGTCTAAAAATCCTCTCCTCTCCCTTTGTAGCCATTTCGTCCAAACATATCCCCCTCCCCTTGTGAAGTTGGCCGAGGGCCTAACCCCCCCTAGCCTAGCCGAAATCTACCCCCCTTCCTTGGTAGAAAGTTGCCTTCTAAGTATTGTTATAATGCCCAAAATACCCTAGCCCAAATACCTTAGTACTTAGTAGAAGTTGTGAAGAACTTCTAAGGTTCTTGGAGCATACAACTTAGGAGCAAAACCTTGCTCAGGCGCGACTTTTTCTAGGATATTATTGGGCTTACCGAGGTAACTAATCCTAACCCTCTTTTGAATTAGAATATATATACTGTTGTTGTATAAGGATAAGTATAAATACTTAGAAGTATATCACAGAATAGAATTGAACTATTACCACAGTAGAAGGGTTTAAAAGAAGAATAATCAAACTATACTTACATAGGACTGTTTTCACAGTAGACTTATATAGCTCACCGGGTAGGGAAGTGCTGCCCGACTTACCGTAGAATTATGAACCCTCTGTTTAGAATGACCTTCAGAGTAGTCTTTAATAGATATCTGTGACTATTATAGGCTGACTCTCACATGACATATTCAACTTGGCGTGGTTTTCACGAGAAGGTATGTGATTCTTCCTAAAGCATGATATTTTACAATATAACTACGACAATGCCTCACGCTTAAGCTCGAATAATACTTATGGCAATGCCTCACTTTTAAGCCCGACAATACTTACGGCTTAAGCCTGAATAATAAAGAACTGAAAACATTTCAAAAGACTACTGAATCATATTAACAGAAGAGAACTAATTGGTTTAAGAGTTATACTAGCTTTATGGGAAGTAAGTATAACCACTTAAGATTTATAAAAGAAACAAGTTTGCCTATGTGTTTATAACAGACTTATATTGTGAAAAGAATAATAAAGATGGTTTGATAAGTAGACATGATATGATGCTATGTGTGTTAGTATCTTGTAACGTTTGTGTAGGTGAGTATCCTTGTTGTGCTTATGTTGTTTAAAGATAAGTTGTTATGTTAGTATACTATCACTCACCTCTCTTGAGATGATCACAGGGTTGTCGCCTCCGCGGGGTAGACTCGGTGATGCAGGACCATGATTCGAGAATACCTCATGCGGGTCCAGGGGGCCTATGCGGAGCTACGAGTTCCGTGTTAGTATGCGGGTTATACCTCACGCGTACATGTGGCCATGCGACAACGAGTCCAGGCGATGCCGAGGAGTAGCTACCCTCGATGCGGGTTATACCTCATGCGGGCCCGTGAGTGGCCTATGCGGACTCGAGTCGTGATTAGGCTTGCAGAATGATATGGGCGAGTGGCCTGCTTTCGATCATTCGCGGCCTAGACAAGACCTATTACGATTACCTATTGTTGCTCTTGTTTGTGATGTGGTACTACGCGGTTTCCTTGGTTGTTTCACACATAGTTGTAAATCGGTTTTAAAATGATATGTTTTCATTTAAGTATTTTAATTTCGCATACTTAGTACTTGTAATCGACCTCGAGGGCTGCGTTCATGCCGCAGTAAGGGCAGCAGTGCTAGATCCGCATCCTTAGGATCTCTACGTTGGTGTCTGAGCTCCATCTCTTCCGAGGCTCTACTTTGTATGATCTCCCGTTGTAGATAGTTTTGTATGCAGGTATGGCGTGGCGCCCCGCCAGTTGTATATTTCCTTAAGCGTAGTCATGATGCACGATGTCGATGTAATCGCAACCATGATTATATATATATGCCGAAAGCGATGTTTTCACATAAGCGTGGTCTTATTTTATAAAGCTGTTTCATGTCTTGCTTTATATTTTCCGATTACTCGATGTATGACTACTGGGTGCCGGTAAGGCACCAACACGATCCCCGAACGGGTCGTGACACCTCCGTCGCGGGTAGACTTCGAGCGATGCAGGACCATGATTCGAGAATACCTCATGCGGGTCCAGGGGATCCATGCGAGCTACGGAGCTCGGTTAGTGCGGCCCTTGTGGTCGCGGTCCTTGGCCACGGATCGCGAGTCGGGCGATGCCGGGAGTAGCTACCCTCGATGCGGGGTTATATCTCACGCGGGCCTATCGGCCGCCTATGCGGAGTGCGGAGAGTTCAGTGGCTAGACGCGCACATTTGATACTGCGGCGAGTGACCAGCTTTTATCATGTGACGGTCTAGACAGATATCATGACACAGTTTATGACCTTGTTGGTACTGTGGGTGTTAGTAGTCGGCTATGCCTTCGTACTTACCCTGTACTGTTTTATTAGGACACAGCGGACTGGTGTTCATGTATTCCTTGGTGCTTGTATATCATAACCGCGGCGGTGAGGAAGGTATTCCACGCACGATTGATGTAGTGGGCGTGAGACCCATTGTTAAAATTGAGTGATGACTTGGGCGTGAGTCACGACTTGACATCGCTTATTTATGGTGAATCTGTAGTTTGGTTATCATACAAGTCTCCTGCTTTGTATAGACTACTATGATTTCATTTACAGTATTTATTTTTAGTTTCACATACTCGGTACCTGTTGTACTGACCTCCTTCGGGGGGCTGCGTTCATGCCGCAGGTAAAGGTACACCAGTCGTTGATCCTCGCTCTTAGGGTCACAGTCACTGGGAAGCTCCGCTTTCTCCGAGGCTTATCTTGGTATATTCCCCTGTTGTTGTACGTGCTTACATTCAGGGGTATGACGGGGCCCTGTCCCGTCGTTGTTGTCGTATCATTTCTTAGAGGTCTGTAGTACTGTTGTGGGCAGGATTTGTAAAAAGGATTAAACTGTTCATCTGTAAAAAAGTGGTTATTTATATATGCCGAAAGGCAAGTTTTCCTCGACATCGCTTTGTACTTCACTTGTTCATGTATGTGTGTTATGTTCAGCTGATTACTCTGATGTTGTGTCACTAGGGTGCACGGTAAGGCACGATCCACGCCCGAACGGTCGTGACAAAAGTGGTATCGCAGCGCTTAATCCTCGGAAAGTGTCTACAGGCATCGCATCCAGTAGTCTTGATTATCGGTGTGTTGTGCACCACGCCAATAATCGGAGGCTATAGGATATTTAGGATTGGTTTCTATTCTTCTCACTCGAGATCGTGCCTTAGAGTGTGTTGTAAGTTGGACCTCTAACGTATTTCTTTCCTCACCGTTATGCCTCCGCGTAGGCAACCCGGCCTAGGAGGGCAAGACACCAGGAAGCTGCGAGTAGTCTGAGAGGGTCACGAGGCACAGCCCAAATCATTACCTAGGTAGTGCTTCATTCGGGATTTCTGCGACGCCACTAGCCCAGAGTTTAAGCATGGCGACGCGATTCCTCTGCGCCATGATATGTGAACCTTCCGGCCACGATCGAACCGAGAATATAGATTGCAAAGAGGCAACCCTGTTACTAGCCATGGATTTGGCTACCAGAGAGTATACCGATGTACCGCGAGTCTTGATGACTACCTAAGAAAGGGTTGTGCAAGAGTAATTCTTCAGTTGGGCTTGAGCATGGCACGTATGCGGGCTTATGCGCGAGAAACGTAGAGATCGACGGGTTAACCAAGGACAGCAGAAGAGGGCCAGAGCAGCAAGGTCCTTCGGTAACTTTCAAGGTGAGTATACCTTAAGTGCTATGTTCTGATAGCAGTGTGTTAGTTGTGATTAGAAATCATGGTGGGTTAACCGAGTAAGATTTTGGAGGATAGAGAAAGTGTGAGCCTTAGAGCTTTATACGCAAAGACCTTAGAGGTAAGGCCATCTCGGGTAGAGACGTATGTTTATGTTTGACCCTTATAGGAGTGCATAGTGCACGTGAGCTGTGTTTGGGATAAGTCCCTAAGTAGTATGAAATGAAAGAGGGTAGTTGAGCTAAGAAGACCGCTAGGTTTTCGTAACGTGTTTAGTAAGATTGTTCCTTCGGGGAGGTGGTATTTTGCGCCTTGCCGGGTCGGGTTGAGGCTACGTGCGGGTCAACCCGCGGAGTTTGTAGCGGGTCGGTTGGGGTGGTCCCTTGTGGTAGGTCCGAGGGTGTTAGGCCCAAGTTTAGTTAACCAACGTGCGAGTTCGTGGATGCGTCGACCGGTGGTCGGGCGATGGGCAACCCATCGTGTTCTTGATCGGACCGCTCACTTGGCGATGTTGATTTATCGAGAAAGGTTGTGCGTCGCACGGTGCCTACCTTCACCTTATGACGCATGGAGCCTGTGTTACGCTTGTTTTTGTTTCTGAAAGTCCTACCAGGCAGGGTTAAGAACTCAGGTGAGTCTCAGAATCGCATTCGCCCTCGGGCCAGTGCGTGGATTTCAGGGGTAGTTGTGAGGATTGTTGTCTCCTGTGGAGGGAGCGTTTGAGCTACCATTTCAGTGTTCGGATGTCGCCTTATGAAGACTTGCGAGGGCGGAAGTGTAAGTTGCCGCCGATTGGTTCGATGTTGGCGTGGTTCGGATAGTTGGTTCAGCTTGTTCCACAGATCGTGGATAGTGAAGCTTGTCTAGAAGAAGTTCCGCATTTCGGAGGAATCGTGCGGATAATCGGCACGACGCTTAGAGTTCAGTTGACGGTCTTCTTGAAAGTACCACCCCGGACAGGGTGTGACGAGTTTTGGATACTAAAGCAGTATCAGAAATGTGGTAAGAATTCGAGTGTACGACCTTCGGATCGTGACGCACTCCCGGTACCATTTGTTGGGTCGTTGGAGCAAGGCTCGCGCAAAGTGACAAAGTGGTATCTCGCAAAGTGACAAAAGTAGTATTATTTGTGGTGATGTTAGAGGTGTTTCCTCGTGGACTTGGATGTAAGTATTTTACGTGGTATTTCGTGGCCACCGTGGGCAGGATTGTTTCGTAAGTATAGTAGTGAAGACTATCTTCGCACGTGTTCGCTTGAGACTTAGAAGGAACATTCGGACGAATGTTTCTAAGGGGGAAGAATGTTATACCCGTAGTTCCGTGGTATGTATGCGAGGACGTGCGAGAATAATACGTAAAGATTGGAAAGGAGGAAAGAGGTGATTTTTCCACGGAAAAGTTTCCGTTTTGTGAAGGAAAAAGGTTAGTTAATGGGAATTGATTCCCGATTTGGTATTCGACTTCCCGAATATTAGAGAATTATGGAATTTTATTTTCGAAATGGTCACGTGGGCCCACGAGAAATTTACGGTTTTGTGGGCCCACTTTGTTTTCTAGATTTTGGCCATTGTGGATATTTTCGAAGATGTTTTATTTTGGGCCAATAGGAGGGTGACACGTGTCACCCCGCCTAGTGGCTCGCCGAATGGCATTTGTGCACAACACTTGCTAGAGTCGCTTTTCGACGAAACGCTTTACATAACTTGCGAGGAAAATTCCGCTATGTCTTTTCTTATTTTTGGCGGATTTTTCCGAGAGACTAACATTTTGGACCAACGAGAGGGCGACTCGCACCTCTCATTGGTGGGCAAGGTGGGCGGTACTTGGACGAAATGGGGATGTCAAGTGGTAGATATTTTGGTAGATATTTTGTGAGGGTTTTAAGGAGTAGGGACTAGGGGGCACTTGGGCATATCTTGGCCCTACACTTGTGTAGCACTTGGCTCAATCTTGGCCATTGGTTGGCCTTGGCTTGTGCTATAAATACCCCTCTCCCTTTGATGAATTCTTCATCCATTCCTAAATGTTTCTAAGTGTAAAATCCTCTCCCTCCCTTGTGTTGAGTTCGGCCAAGGGCCTCCCCCCCTTGTGGCCGAGAGCACCCCCCCCTCTAGGGGTGCTAGCCGAGAGTAGTGCCCCCCCCTCCTAGAGTTGCTAGCCGTGGGGTACCCCCCCCCTAGCCTAGTTGTTTTCGTATAATACCCCCCCTTTGTGGTGTAGAAATACTCTCAAAAGTATTGTTATAATGCCTTAGCCAAATACCTTGTAGTATTCTAAGGTTATACCTTTACAAAAAGCCCAGTTATACTATTATACTTCCCGTCAGTCCCAAAACCGAAACCCTAGGAAAATCTCCATAGTCCGTTGGAGTATTGTGTAGAAGTTGGTTAGAACTTCTAAGGGTGGTTTAGAGCGGGTTGGAGCGCTCGGAGTTGGAGCTAAACTTTGCTAAGGATCGACATTAAACTCGGATAATTATGGGCTTATCGAGGTAATTATCTTGTCCCCCTATTGTAATTGGAAATTACATGTTGTTAGATTATATAGTTGAAGTATACTATATATAGTACTGAACGTAGTTATCGGCAATGTCTTTTGACTTAAGCCTGAATAATACTTACGGCAATGTCTTGCGACTTAGGCTGAATTTAAGAGAAATCTTGTTGTAATTACATGGGTATCAGATGAGACTTGTGTAGTAGTACCGTGGAGTAAAATTGTACCCGTTAGGGTTAGATGTATAACCCCCCCTGGTTGGCTTGGTAGCCGGCCTCGATAGAGGAGGAGATTTACGCTGTTGCGGGGGGGGGAGGTGCTGCCGAATTTTCGGTAGAATGTTCTACGATGAGATCTAAATGTTAATAAGCGCTGTGGCCTTATAGGTTGATGTACTACGTGTGGCGCGATCTACGTGGCTTAAGGAGTAGCCGGCGTTTGGAAGTACTTGAGCGTTTTGCTATGAGTCGACATCGTCGCGAGGTATGTGAACCTCTTCCTATCTCTTCTAGCATGATATGTGTGAACTATGTAGTGCGGTGAGCGTACGTGTGCTAAATGTGGTTGAGTGGTTTAAAACATAAAGTGTTATAACGGCTTTATGGGAAGTTGGTTATAACGACTTTATGTTAGTAAGAAAATACATGTGGTTTTAAAGGTAACCGATTTGAACTATAAGCGCTTGTTATATGATAAGAAAGAACTTGAAGTATTTCAAAAGTTTTTTGAATCATTTTGAAAGAAGTAATACTTGGTGTTTGAAAACTTAAGAGTTATACTAGCTTTATGGGAAGTTAGGTATAACGGCTTAAGAATGCTTTCTTGATTTGAAATCGAATGTGTATCGACAAACCAACTGCGGCGTTAATAAGGAAATGTTTTGAATAATTAAGTATTATTAAAACCAGTAGAAACTTCCATCTGCATAGAAGCTAAGATGAGACAAAATGATATTTCCTAGATCATGGCTGCTGTAATAAGATTGTTATAAACAAGAATGTCCTACTCACATATAAGGCTTATGTTTCTCCGATTGTTTAAAAGAGAATTATATTCTTAAATGAATAAAACTATGAACTACGAAACCTTTCTAAAATAAGAAACGTGAACATTTGATATTAGGCAAACTTGGACGTTTGGAAAATAATGATTGTTACTTGATTTTACAAAGGTAAGAGTTTTGGTTTTCTTAAAAGGATAGTCACTCTATTTTATACTACGGGTATTGTGTGACTTATGTGAAAGAAACAGATCTTTTAAAGATTTAATGTGTGAAGTACTTTGGGGTTAGATACGAACTTGTTAGTAGAAAGTACCTTGTGTGAATACTCTATTGTATTGGTTCGTGATAGCCTTGTAAATACTTTCTTGTTGATTTGAGAAGTAAACATGTTGGGATGCTACGTGTGATAGTATCTTGTGATGTTAGTGTAAAGGGGTTTTCCCCTCGACTGCGCTTAAAGTTGTTTGACTATCAGCCGTTATGTTGGTATTGTACCACTCACCTTGACTTGTGTTCCGGAGGTTAAGCTGCCCTCCGATGCGGGGTAGACTCAGGCGGTCTGGGACCATGATTCAAGAATACCTCATGCGGGTCCAGGGGATCCATGCGGAGCTACGGGAGCTCCAGGTTAGTGTCGCGGCCCTTGTGGTCATGCGGTCGCTTGTGGCGTGCGGATTTGCGAGTCGGGGCGATGCCGGGAGTAGCTACCCTCGACGCGGGGTTATACCTCATGCGGGCCTATCGGCGGCCTATGCGAGTGCGGAGAGTTCGAGGCTGACGCGCGCATTTGATATCGGGCGAGTGACCGGCTTTTATCATGGCGGTGCAGGCAGATATCATGACACGACTTATGACCTTGTTGATGCGTAGGTGTTAGTAGTCGGCTATGCCTTCGTACTTACCACTGCCGTTTTATTAGGACACAGTGGGACACGGTGTTCATGTGTATTCCTTGGTGCTTGTATATCATAAATCGCCGGCGTGAGGAAGGTATTCCAGCACGATTGATGTGGTGGGCGTGAGACCCATTGTTAAAATTGAGTGATGACTTGAGGCGTGAGTCACGACTTGACATCGCTTATTTATGGTGAATCGTAGTTTGGTTATCATACATGTCTCCGCTTTGTATAGACTACTATGATTTCATTTCTGATTTATTTTTAGTTTCACATACTAAATTTTTGTTATCGACCTCGCCCGGGCTGCGTTCATGCCGCAGGTAAAGGTACACCAGTCGTTGATCCTCGCTCTTAGGGTCACAGTTCAGCTTTTGGGAAGCTCCGTTTCTCCGGAGGCTTATCTTGGTATAGTCCCCTGTTGTTGTAGGTGCTTACATTCGTGGGTATGGCGAACCCTGTCCCGTCGTTGTTGTCGTATCATTTCTTAGAGGTATGTAGTACTGATGTGGTCAGGGTTTGTAAAAAGGATTAAACTGTTCATTTTTAAAAAGTGGTTATTTATATATTCCGAAAGGCAAGTTTTCCTAATATTACTGTTTTGTACTTGACTTGTTCATGTATTTGTTTTATGTTCGTGATTACTCGATGTTGTGTCACTAGGGTGCCCGGTAAGGCACGATCCACGGGCCGGGCGGTCGTGACATTTTCCTTCGCAGTTACGAAAAGCGTTTAGCCGAAAACGACTCTAACCGGGTGTTGTGCACAAATGTAAAATCGGCCAAAGGGTGCCACATGGGGTGACACGTGTCGCCCCGGTCGCTCGAATATTTCGTCTTAGAAAATATCCAAATTACCGGAAATCTCAAAACAAAGCGGGCCCCTTAAAAGCGTAAATTTCTCCGTGGGCCCACGTGACCATTTCCGAAAATAAAATCTCAAAATTCTAATAAAATCTATGAAGTCCAAATACCAAATCTGGGAATCCAATTCCCATTAACGAACCTTTTTCTTCACAAATAACCGGAAACTTTTCCGTCGAAAACTCACATCTTTCTTTCTTTTCAAAATTTTCTGCCGTACTCTCGTACGTACGTCCTCACATACATACCCTGCAACTACGGGGTATAACAGTATGTGAACCTCTTCCTATCTCTTATAGCATGATATGTGTGAACTATGTAGTACGGTAGACGTACATGTGCTAAACGTATTTGATTGATTTAAAACATAAAGTGTTATAACGGCTTTATGGGAAGTTGGTTATAACAACTTTATGTTGGTAAGAAAATACTTGTGGTCTTTAAAAGGTAACTGATTTGAACTATAACTGGCTTGTTATGTGTTAATAAAGAACTTGAAGTATTTCAAAAGATTTTTGAATCATTTTGAAAGAAGTAATACTTGGTTTTGAAAAACTTAAGAGTTATACTAGCTTTATGGGAAGTTAGATATAACGGCTTAAGAATGTTTCTTGATTTGGAAATCGGAAGGTGTATCGACAAACCACCTGCGGCGTTAATAAAAGGAAATGTTTTGACTAATTAAGTATTATTAAAACCAGTAGAAACTTCCATCCGCATGAAGCTAAGATGAGACAAAATGATATTTCCTAGATCACTATTTGTGTAATAAGATTGTTATAAACAAGAATATCCTACTCACATATAAGACTTATGTTTCTCAGTTGTTTAAAAGAGAATTATATTGTTAAATGAATAAGACTATGAACTACGAAATCTTTCTAAAATAAGAAACGTGAACATTTGAAATTAGGCAAACTTGGGCGTTTGGAAAATAATGTTGTTACTTGATTTTACAAAGGTAAGTGTTTTGGTTTATTTAAAAAGACAGTACTCTATTTTATACTACGTATTGTGTGACTTATGTGAAAGCAACGGATCTCTTAAAAGATTTAATGTATGAAGTACTTTAGGGGTAGATACACGAACTTGTTAGCTTAAAGTACCTTGTGTGAATAACTTGATTGTCTTTGGTTTGAGATAGCCTTGTAAATACTTTCTTGTTGATGTGATAAGTGAAAATGTTAGGATGCTACGTGTGTTAGTATCTTGTGTGATCGTGATGTAAGGGGGTCATTCTTGTTGTGCTTACGTTGTTAAACGTTAAGCCCGTTGTACTATTATTGTATCACATACCCCTTTGACTTATTATACCGAGGGCTTGCCACCCTTGATGCGGTCTTTACGGCCTACGCGGTCCTCGTGACTATGCGGAGTCGCGGTAGCTCCGGATTGATCATTCCGGTGTTTAGCCCGACGCGGGGATTCCTACGCGTCCTGTTGAGACTATGCGGTCTTTTGAGACTATGCGGGTTGCGGAGCCTAGCGGATACCGAGGGTTAGCGCGCCGACGCGGGGTATACCTCGAGCGATGCAGGACCATGATTCGAGGAATACCACGCGGGTCCGTGTGACCTATGCGAGTCGCGCGAGAGTTCGAGGATAGACGCGCGACATTGATATTGCGGGCGAGGCGGCCTTCGACATGGTGCGGTGCAGAAAGACCTCGAGATACAGTTTGTGGTATTTTTGGTACTGTGGGTCTTAGTAGTCGGCTATGCCTTCGTACTTGCCCCGTACGGTTTTATTGTGATAACTTTGAGGGCGTGAGTCCCTGACTTGACATGACTGCTTATTTGTTGTGAACTGTAGTTTGCTTATCATACATGTCTCCTGCTTTATAGACTATTATGATTTCATTTACAGTATTTTTAGTTTCACATACTCGGTACCTGTTGTACTGACCTCCTTCGGGGGGCTGCGTTCATGCCGCAGGTTGAGGTACACCAGTCGTTGATCCTAGCTCGTGGTCACAGCGTTTGGGAAGCCCGTTTCTCGGAGGCTTATCGATGTATAGTCCCCTGTCGTAGTAAGTGTTTACATTCAGGGGTTTGGCGGGGCCCTGTCCCGCCATTGTTGTCATATCATTCTTAGAGGTCTGTAGTACTGTTGTGGGCAGGGTTTGTAAAAAGGATTAAACTGTTCATGTTGAAAAAGTTGTTATTTACATATATGCCGAAAGGCAAGTTTTTCTCAGATTATTGTTTCATATTTCATAATATGTCTTGTATCGTTTTATGTTCCGCTGATTACTCTGATGTTGTATCACTAGGGTGCCCGGGGTAAGGCACCAGTCACGGGCCCGGAATCGGGTCGTGACAACCTACTACCCCGACTGAGGTGCGCAGCTTTTTGGGCCTTGCGGGGAACTACCGGAGGTTTGTGGAGAAGTTTGCTTCTATTTCAAAGATTTTGACTAAGCCGACTCGGAGAAAGCGGCTAAGTTTTAGTGGGCGGATGCTTGTGAGGAGGGCTTCCGCCATCGGGCGAGAGGTTGACGACCGCCCGCTTCTTACTCTTCCGCAGGTCCAGACGGCTATGTGGTTTATTGTGATGCATCGGGCATCGGGCTTGGATCTGTGTTGATGCAGCAGGGCAAGGTTATAGCTTACGCATCTCGACAGCTCAAGAAGCATGAGAAGAACTACCCCACACATGACTTAGAGTTGGCAGCAGTGATTCACGCCTTGAAGATGCGAGACATTATTTGTATGGAGTTCATGTGGATATTTACACGCACCACAAGAGCCTCCAAAGATATCTTCACCACGGAGCGAACTTGCGGCGAGGCGGTGGTTAGAGCTACTCAAGGATTATGATGTCGATATCCTATACCACCCAGGGAAGGCCAATGTAGTGGCAGATGCCCTTAGTCGTAGGTCGATGGGTAGTCTATCAGATGTGCAGCCAGAAAGGTGGGGCATGGTCCGCGAGTTACATCAGCTAGCGAGCCTTGGAGTCCGATTGATTGATTATGATAGTAGTAGGGTTCGGGTTCGAGAGATTGCCGAATCTTCCATCGTCGAGGAGGTGAAGAGGCGACAATATGAGGATCCGATTATGACACGATATCGAGATACAGCTCTTCGCGTGAGGAAGGGTCTCTGAGGTAGCACGATGGGGGTGCTAAGGTTTGACGGCGAGTTGTGTGTTCCAGATATTGCAGACTTCGACGAGGTTCTAGGGGAGGCACACAACGCAGCGTTACTCTATCCATCCGGGTCGACAAAGATGTACCACGACCTCGAATTCGTGTATTGGTGGACGACCAAGCAGGACGTTGCAATTTGTTGCTCGCCCGAGTTGTCGCAGGTCAGGTGGAGCACCAGAGGCACGTGGGTTATTGCAGCTATAGATTCCGGCAATGAAGTGGGAGGTGATCAATATGGACTTTATTACGGTGGTTACCTCGCACTCGAGGAAGCATGATTCCATCTGGGTTATCGTCAACAGGCTGACGAAATCAGCCCACTTTCTTCCCGTCAGGACGACTTTTTCGGCCGAGGATTACGCTAGACTTTACATCCGAGAGATCGTGAAACTATATGGGGTCCCTATATCTATCATATCGCATGCAGAGCCCGATTTACGCTAACTTCAGAGGTCTTTCCGAAGGATTAGGGACACAGTGAGCCTCGATCGCATTCCATCTTGAGACCGACGACGAGCAGATCGTACTATCCGAACACCGAGGATATCCGCGAGCCTGTGTTATTGATTTCAGGGGTAGCTGGGAGGATCATTTGCCGCTAGTAGAGTTTGCGTATAACAACAGCTACCACTCCAGTATCCAGATGGCGCCTTATGAGGCCTTATACGGGAGGAAGTGCAGGACACCGATAGGCTGGTTTGATGTGGGTGAGGTGCAGTTAGTCGGGCCGGACTTGGTTCAGCAGGCGGTGGATAAGGTGAATCTTATCCAGGAGCGGTTATTGACAGCTCAGAGTCGACAGAAGTCGTATGCAGATCATCGTCGTCGACATTTGGAGTTTAAGGTTGCTGATTGGGTTTTCCTAAATGTGTCACCCATGAAGGGTGTGATGAGGTTTGGAAAGAAAGGGAAGCTCAGCCCAAGGTACATTGGGCCTTATCAGATTGTCCGTAGGGTAGGAAAGGTTGCCTATGAGTTGGATCTGCCGTCCGATCTGGAGGCAGTACATCCAGTTTTTCATGTTTCTATGCTGAGGAGATGTATCGGAGATCCGTCTAGAGTGCACCCGATTGATGATGTCCAGGTGACAGAGGGGTTATCGTATGAGGAGATTCCCATAGAGATACTCGATCGTCAAAGTTAGCGATCGGACAAAGGATGTGGCTTCCACTGGCGTCTTATGGCGAACGAGCACGCAGGAGATGACGTGGGCAGCAGAGGAGGCCATGAGGCAGAAGTATCCTCACTTATTCCCCACACCTCCAGGTAACTCACTTTCTTACCGGTTAATTTTAATTGTCATATGTACTTAAGTGTTCTATTGTGGCCATATGTGGCATTTTGCAAATTGTTCAAGTTATGAGGGACTATGTCGTTATCTGATTTGACTGAATCTTGAAGGAACATTCGGGACGAATGTTTCTAAGGGGGGGGGGGGGAGAATGTTATACCCCGTAGTTCCGGAGTATGTATGTAAGGACGTACGTACGAATGTATAAACCCTAATTAGGGTAAGAATGAAAGAATTGTTTTCCGACGGAAAATATTCCGAACCTTGTGAAGGAAATTTTTACGTTTTCAATATTTTAACCAATTATGGAATTTTTTCCGAGAGATAAATATTTTGGACCAATAGGAGGGCGACACGTGTCACCCCAAGAGCCATGTTGGACGTTTTTTCAAGACAAGTGGGCAAGACAAGTGGCCAAAAGTCTTGCATGGCATTTGCATGGCAATGTGACGTTTTTTTTGAAGTTAGTGGTCAAGTCAAATGGTCAAAATCTTGCATGGCATTTGTGGGACAAGTGGAGAAAGGAACCTACACAACCAATCTATACCATACCCATGGTTCAATCCTACCCCTTGGTTGTCTTATATAAACACCTCTATTTGATGAAATCTTCCACACTTAGAACATTTCAAGACTTGAAAATATTTTCCTCTCCTCCCTAGTTGCTCTCGTCCCACCCCCTCTTTCTTGAGCAAATGTTGTCCAAAAATTCTTAAACTTATAAGTGTTCTTCCTTAATGTATTAGGAAGATTATTAACCAAGAGTTAGACAAGATTTCACACCCCTAGCCTCAAAAACCCTCACAAAGCCGAGAGTGGGCAGATTTGGAACTTTAGTGTTCTTCACTTTTTGGAGTTAATTCTTGAATAGAAGTTGGTTAGGAACTTCTAAGGGTGACTTGTGGTGGTTTGGAACACAAAGATTTGGAGCTAAAACTTGCTTAGGAGCGACTTTAAGTTCTTGGATATTTTTGGGCTATTATTGAGGTAATGAACCTTAACCTCTTTGTGAAGTTGATTATTATGTATATTGGATATTATACATATATTGAAAGTATATTATGGAGTATGAGATATAAGGAAAGATTTGGACCTTGTTAAGATGTTAAAAGGAGAATTGGCATATTAGCCATTAAAATGGTAAAAATGTATCTATTACTTGCTAAGAAGTTAACAACAAAGAAACTATAACTTATATAAAGATTGGAATATAAGTTGAAGGATTAATGAAGTATAACCAAATTGGATAAGTAAAATTGTAAAAGTTGGCCAAGGACCCCAACTTAAGGACTGTATTTACTTTGGACCGTATTTACTTTGGACTGTATTTACTTTGGACCGTATTTACTTTGGACTGTATTGACTTTGGACCGTATTTACTTTGGACTGTATTTACATTGTTGTTAAGGGGAAGATTGTTAATCGCGTTCCGTTTGGGCGTGTGATCCCCTTCTTTAATTATTGTTGTTGTTAAGGGGAAGATTGTTAATCGCGTTCCGTTTGGGCGTGTGATCCCCTTATTTAATTATTGTTGTTAAGGGAAGATTGTTAATCGCGTTCCCTTTGGGCGTGTGATCCCCTTCTTTGAATTTCGGAATTATTGCGCCTTATTTATGGCATGTTGGTTACTGTTATCGGACCTTGAAAAAGGTGGAGAATTGAGTAGAAACGGGGGAGGTGCTGACCAATTTTTTGTAGACTAAGAGAAATCTTACTTAGAAGAATCCCACGTAAAACTAGAAGTTGATAGGCGTGTTTTGACTATTATAGGTTGACACTCTGCGCGCGACATATCCGACTTGGCAAGTGTATTTAGCCGAGGAGGTATGTGATTCTTCCTATTCCTTTGAGCATGATATTTGTGAAATATATATAGTACGGTAGACGTACATGTGTTAAACTAAATTTGGCTTTACTTTGATGTCTTTGGACTTGAGTTCTAATTAATAAGAATCTTGAATATTTCGAAAAGAGTTATGAATCATTTTGGAAGAAAAGTAATACTTGGTTTTCATAAAAAGTTAAAGTGTTATACTAGCTTTATGGGAAGTTAGCTATAACGACTTAAGAAAGATAAGAAACGGTTTAATTATTTGTTTATCAAATGCTTGAAATGATGTTTGAAGGTATGGTAAGTTGGTTTGATAAACATGTTATGATGCTACGTGTGTTAGTATCTTGTGACGCTTGTGTAAGGAGGTTATTCTTGTTGTGCTTATGTTGTTTAACGATAAGTCGCGGTTAGTATTATATCACTCACCCTCACGACTTGTTACGATGCCGGGTTAGCCGCCGATGCGAGGAATACCTCACGCGTCCATGGGACCTATGCGAGTGCGAGAGTTCTAGGATGATCACTCGGTGTGTTACGATGCGAGGAATACCTCACGCGATTTATGTGGCCATACGGATCGGGAGTCCGTGACGATGCCGCGTTAGCTACCCCGATGCGAGAATACCTCATGCGGGCCTAGGGGCCATGCGATCGCGGAGTTCGAGGATTAGGCTCGCATAATGATACTATGGGCGATTGACCTTGCTTCGATCATTAGCGCCTAGAAAAGACGATTACATTATATCTATTTTTGCTCTTGTTTATGATGCACTATGCGGTTAACTTGGTTGTTTCGTATATATTTGTGAATTGGTTTTAAAATGTTATAATTATATATATCAAGATTTTACGCTTCACATACTTGGTACTGTTGTAATCGACCTCCTTCGGGGCCGCTCATGCCGCAGTAAGGGAAAGCGGTGGTGGATCCTCATTTTAGTGGTCTTTACTCAGTGTCGTGAGCTCCATTTCTCGGAGGCTCGACTTTTGCACGGCTTCTCCTGGTGTTGTAGATGTTTTGTACATTCAGGGGTATGACGGGGCCCTATCCCGTCATAGTGTTTACACCTTCTTAGAGGTCTGTAGTCCTGTCGAAAAGTTGGGATGTAACTATTCACTTTTTGTATTTATATACATGCCGAAAGGCAACTTTTCTTTGGATAGACTGTTCTTATTTTACACTGTTTCATGTTTGCAAGTTTATATTCCGCTGGTTACTCTGATGTATGTCTACTTGGGTGTCGATGCATTACCACGCCCAGAACGGGTCGTGACAAACCCCCAAGACGATATACCACCTTCTGAGTATGATATTGAGATAGGGTATGTCACGACCCGATCCCGGGCCCGTGACTGGTGCCTTATGTTATACCCCGTATTTCCAGAGTATGTACGTAAGGACGTACGTAGAGAAATTGAAGCTTAAAGTGTAAGGGCCGAAATTCACTTTGTACACAACACCCGATTAGAGTCGTTTTCCACTAAACGTTTCCATTAGCTTACGTAGGAAAATTCCGCTATGTCATTTATTATTTTTGCGGATTTTTCCGAGAGATGAAATATTTTGGACCAACGGAGGGTGACACTTGTCACCCTCATTGACGGCAAAATGGGCTAGTTTGGACGATTTTCTTGCCTTTCCCTTGGTCAAGGGTTAGGTAGGATATTTTTGTGTAGATGGATAAGGTTGCACATGGCTAAATCTTGGCCTTACACTTGCTATACACTTGTCTTCATCTTGGCCATTGGTTGGCCTTCACTTGACCTATAAATACCCTCTAAGTTGAAGACTTTCTTCATCCTCACTTGAGCAATCTATCTAAGTCTCAAAATACTCCTCCTCTTGTTCTTTCGTCCACCACACCCTCCCCTTTGAGAAGGCCCTTTGGCCGAGAGCTTCCTCCCTCAGAAGTTAGCATGGGCACCCCCTAGCCTAGTTGTTTTCAGATAATACCCCCTTTTGTGGTATAGAAATACTCTCCTAGTATTGTTATAATGCCCAAATACCTTGGCCCAAATACCTTGTAGTATTCCCAAGGTTACACTTATACAAAAGCCTGTAAAATACTATTATACTTCCTCACTACAAAAACGAAAACCTAAGTAAATCTTCACCCGTAGTTGAAGTTATAAGTAGTTGGTTAGAACTTCTAAGGGTTGGTTGAGCGGCCTGAGCGCACTGAGTAGGAGCTAAACCTTGCTCAGATCGACATTTAAACTCTGGATAATTTTGGGCTTATCGAGGTAAACACTCTTGACCTTCTATTGTAATTGGAAATTACATGTTGTTGGAATTTATAGTTGAAGTATACTATATATAGAATTGAACATAGTTGTGCGGAAATGTCTTTTGACTTAAGCCTGAATTTAAATAAGAGAACTGAACTTTAATTACATAGGACTGTATTACAGTAGACTTGTGTAGCATTACTGTGTAGTAGAATTGTACACGTCCGGTTAGACGTGTTAACCCCCCCCCTGGTTGGCTTGGTAGCCGGCCTCGATAGAGGAGGAGATTTACGCTGTTGCGGGGGGGGGGGAGGTGGTGCCGAATTTTCTGTAGAATATTCTACATTAAGATCTAGGATGTTAATAGGCGCCTTGTGGCCTCTATAGGAGGAAGTACTACGTATGGCGTGATCTACTTGGCTTAAGGAGTAGCCGACGGTTCGAGTTACTTGGAGCGTTTTGCTATTAGTCGATAATCGTCGCGAGGTATGTGAACCTCTTCCTATCTTTTCTAGCATGATATGTGTGAGCTATGTAGTACGGTGACGCATACGTGTTAATCGTATTTGGTTGTTTTAAACAGGAAGTGTTATAACGACTTTATGGGAAGTTGGTTATAACAGCTTTATGTAAGTAAGAAAATGTTTTGTGGTTTTTAAAAGACAACTGATTTGACTTATAACTGACTTAATGTGTGACCATAAAGAACTTGAAGTATTTCGAAAGATTAAGAATCCTTTTTTTGAAAGAAGAGTAGTACTTGGTTTTTAAAAAAAAATGAGGAATGTTTTACTGATTTGGAAATCAGAATGTGTATCGACAAACCACTGCAGCGTTAATAGAGGAAAATGTATCGAATAATGAAGTATTATTAAAACCAGTAGAAACCTCCATCTGCATAGAAGCTAAGATGAGACAAAATGATATTACATTTCCTAGATCATGGCTGCTTAATAAGATGGATTATAAACAAGAATAACCTACTCACATATAAGGCTTATGTTTCTCAAATCGTTTAAAAGAGAATTATGTTTTAAAGGATTAAGACTATGAACTATGAAATCTTTCAAAAAAATGGGACTTGAGTAACTGAAACTAGGCAAACTGGAACTTTAGGAAAAAGGAATGTTGTTACTTGACTTTAAAAGAATGTGGGTTGGTTTACTTAAAAATGTGGGTCACTCTATTCTTATACTACGGGTATTGGGTGACTTATTGAAAAAGGAATGGATCTTTTAAAAGGATTTAACGTATGTAGTACTTTAGGGTTAAAACCCAGGGCTTTGTCATAAAATGAAAGTACTTTAAGTAGTGTGTAACTTGCCTATGTTTGCGTATGATAGACTTGCTGTACAAGGAATGTATTTCACTCGACTACCGGTTCATGGGATGAACCGGGAATGTATTTCACTCGACTACCGGTTCATGGGATGAACCGGGAATGTATTTCACCCGACTACCGGTTCATCCGGGAATGTATTTCACTCGACTACCGGTTCATCCGGGAATGTATTTCACTCGACTACCGGTTCATGGGATGAACCGGGAATGTATCCCACACGCTTTCTATCGGGTCCATAAGATGGGCCGAGACTCGTTATACGTATCACATGATTTGTACCTAGATCGCCAGCTGGTGAAGGAGTTCCACGCATGAGGATGACTTTGAGGCGTGAGTCCCCGACTTGACATGATCGCTTATGTTGTGAATCGTAGTTTGGTTATCATACATGTCTCTGCTTTATATAGACTATTATGATTTCATTTACGATTTTACGATTCACATACTTGGTACTCAGATCGACTCTCCTCGTGGCCGAGCGTATAAAGAGGCTGAGCTCTACCACGGGAACAGACCCGAACCGTGGCTCTCCGTATGGCACATCCTGAGAAGGGCCGTAGGGCATGCCTCAGGGATCGCAAGCAGCCCGGTACCATTTGTTGGGTCGTCGGAGCTAGGCTCGCGACAAAGTGACAAAGTGGTATCAGAGCAGTTAGTCCTCGGAAAGTGTCTACAGACCGTGTCTAGTAGAGTCTTGATTATCGGTGTGTTGTGCACCACATCTATAATCGTGAGGTCGCAGACATTTAGGATTGGTTTCCATTCTTCTCATTCTGAGATCGTGCCTTAGAGCTGTGTGATAAGTTGGACCCCTCTGACGTATTCCTTTCCTTTACCAGTTATGCCTCCGCGTTAGGCAACCCAGGCCCAGATGGGCAAGGCAGTCGAGGGAGCTGTTAGTGAGATACAGAGGGGTACGAGGGCGCAGCCCGGGCCAAGACCGAGATAGTGCTTCAGACGGCTAGTTTTGGCGACACCGCCAAAGACCATCGTGAGTTTAAGCCGCAGTAGTCTGCCGAGACTACAATACCGAGCCTCGGCCCCACACCGGAGCAGATGAGATGGGGTACAAGGAGATGGCGATTCATCGCCGTGGTCGTGGCGAGCATGAGGATAGTTGACGCAGCAGCTCAGCCCCAAGAGCACCGTAGTTCACCCCGAGCGCATGCTGAGACTACGGGATTTTACGAGATGTAACCCGCGAGTTTTATGGGTCGAGGCACGAGGATGATCCGCAGGAGTTCATCCCAGCTACAGCGATCACGAGAGTGATCAAGGCTTCGAGACCGAGTCGGTGGTCTTAGGTTCACATCACCGCGTGATACGCAGCCGATCGTTTGATTCACGAGCTGTCGGGAGAGCATGCGCTTCCAGCAGGTTGGAACGAGTTCTCAGGGGCGTTTCTAGCACATTTCTTACCTCCACAGATGAGGAGGGCTCAGGCCGACAGGTTTTTGACGTTGAAGCGGACGCGACGGTTAGAGAGTATAATGTGGAGTTCGACTCATTGGCTCGATATGTCCCCGCTTAGTGGCGACCATGGAGGATAGAGTGCACCGATATGTCACCGGGCTTGACGATTATCTAGCAGAGTTGCTCGGGTGTAGCTCTTCACCGGCATGGACATTGCCCGCACGCAGCTTATGACCGGGAGGCGAGGAGCGAGGAGTCGACGGAATGGCCGAGATCGCAGAAGAGGCCGTAAGCAGGTCCTTTGGTATCTTTCGAGGCGATCGCCTCAAAGAAGAGCTAGTTATGTACCTCCGCCAAGATGCAGTGGTCCTCCACGCCTTCGTGACGCTCGGGTATTCGAGCTGGTCAGAGCTCCAGGGCTTCTGGTTTACAGGGTTACGTAAGTTCTAGCCAGCAGGATTCATGTCCCTCGGTGTATGCGATGTGGCGGCGCCATCCCGAGAATGTCATCTTTTTACTGGTGCTTGTTTCACCTGCGGCCGTCAGGGCCATGTGACGAGAGACTGTGCTTATAGGAGGGGTACCGGCAGCATGACGCAGCCTACCGGATCAGTGGCAGGTTCATCGCCTTCTACAGTTATGCGCCCTGCAGGGCAGGCCTATGATTAGAGTGGAGCGGTAGCTTCAGGTATATCCTTAACCCTCTAGAGATTTGTATGCGTGATATGATGACCTAATATTTATGTGCTATGTACGAATAGCGTTGTGTTATTTGTGAGTTAGAAAACATGGTTAGTTGGAAGGATAAGTATGGGGGCATGGGAAGTGTGAACCTTAGAATATTTCATGTTGAGACCTTAGAGGTAAGGTCGTCTTAAAGGAGAGATTCTTACGGTTAGTCTTTGTTGAAATACTTGGTATGCGTAAAATGTATTGTGGGAAATTCATTGGGTTGTGTGAGGTGAAAGTGGTAGCTTTCATGACGCAAATTAGTAAGAATGTTGCAGGGCGAGGAACGAGAAAGTTGACACGATTACGGGTCGGGTTGAGGACCATTCGCGGGTCAACCCGTAGCCCGGAATGTGGTGAGGTCAGTCCGAGGTGGTCCCGCCAGGTGGTAGGGTCACGAGGATGCTAGGCCCAAGTTTAGATAACCATCGTAAGAGTTGGTGGATACGTTCGACCAGAATCAGCTCGTGAAGGCCGGGAATGGCCTTAGAGGAAATCGAGGTTAGTAAGATGACCAAGTTTGGAGGTAGTGACTCCAAGGGTTGGAAACAGAAGCGTTGACGGAAGTGTGGTACGGATACTAGAAAGAGTTCGAGTGTTCGAGAAGGGTACAACGAGATAGGGGAGAAGTGAACGTGTGTGATCGTTTCTTTTGCGAAATGAAGGTGCGAAGGGAGTATATTTTAGACCTTGGTGGGAACTTTTTTTTGATCATCGAGGTGGTTCCTCGTTGGCCTAGATTTAAGTATTTGCGCGCATGTGTTATTTCGTGGCCAGGTGTGGCGTTGACGACTTGCTGGAGGAACTTTATCGTTATCCGTCTTGAGAAGGAACATTCGGGACGAATGTTTCTAAGGAGGGGAGAATGTTATACCCCGTATTTCCAGAGTATGTACGTAAGGACGTACGTAGAGAAATTGAAGCTTAAAGTGTAAGGGCCGAAATTCACTTTGTACACAACACCCGATTAGAGTCGTTTTCCGACGAAACGTTTCCACAGCTTACGTAGGGAAAATTCCGGCTATGTCATTTATTATTTTTGCGGATTTTTCCGAGAGATGAAATATTTTGGACCAACGGGAGGGTGACACTTGTCACCCTCATTGGACGGCAAAATGGGCTAGTTTGGACGATTTTCTTGCCTTTCCCTTGGTCAAGGGTTAGGTAGGATATTTTTGTGTAGATGGATAAGGTTGCACATGGCTAAATCTTGGCCTTACACTTGCTATACACTTGTCTTCATCTTGGCCATTGGTTGGCCTTCACTTGACCTATAAATACCCCTCTAAGTTGAAGACTTTCTTCATCCTCACTTGAGCAATCTATCTAAGTCTCAAAATACTCCCTCCCTCTTGTTCTTTCGTCCACCACACCCCCCTCCCCCTTTGAGAAGGCCCTTTGGCCGAGAGCTTCCTCCCCTGTAGTGGTTAGCAGTGGGGTACCCCCTAGCCTAGTTGTTTTCAGATAATACCCCTTTGTGGTATAGAAATACTCTCCTAGTATTGTTATAATGCCCAAATACTCGCCCAAATACCTTGTAGTATTCCCAAGGTTACACTTATACAAAAGCCCGTAAAATACTATTATACTTCCTCACTACAAAAACGAAAACCTAAGTAAATCTTCACCGTAGTTGAAGTTATAAGTAGAAGTTGGTTAGAACTTCTAAGGGGTTGGTTGAGCGGGCCTGAGCGCACGAGTAGAGCTAAACCTTGCTCAGGATCGACATTTAAACTCGGATAATTTTGGGCTTATCGAGGTAAACACTCTTGACCTTCTATTGTAATTGGAAATTACATGTTGTTGGAATGTATAGTTGAAGTATACTATACATAGAATTGAACATAGTTGTGCGGCAATGTCTTTTGACTTAAGCCTGAATTTAAATAAGAGAACTGAACTTTAATTACATAGGATCAGACATAAGAGACTTGTGTAGCATTACTGTAGTAGAATTGTACACGTCGGTTAGACGTGTTAACCCCCGGTTGGCTTGGTAGCCGCCTCGATAGAGATGAGATTTACGCCATGTGGGGGGAGGTGCTGAATTTTCTCGTAGAATATTCTACATTAAGATCTAGGATGTTAATAGGCCTTGTGGCTGGCCTCTATAGGTTGAAGTACTACGTATGGCGTGATCTACTTGGCTTGAGTGGCGAGTAGACGGTTCGAGTTACTTGGAGCGTTTTGCTATTAGTCGATAATCGTCGCGAGGTATGTGAACCTCTTCCTAACTTTTCTAGCATGATATGTATGAGCTATGTAGTACGGTAGACGTACATGTGTTAACTGTATTTGGTTGTTTTAAAACAGGAAGTGTTATAACGACTTTATGGGAAGTTGGTTATAACAGCTTTATGTAAGTAAGAAAATGTTTTGTGGTTTTTAAAAGACAACTGATTTTCCTAGATCATGGCTGCTTAATAAGATGGATTATAAACAAGAATAACCTACTCACATATAAGGCTTATGTTTCTCAAATCGTTTAAAAGAGAATTATGTTTTAAAGGATTAAGACTATGAACTATGAAATCTTTCAAAAAATGGGACTTGAGTAACTGAAACTAGGCAAACTGGAACTTTAGGAAAAAGGAATGTTGTTACTTGACTTTAAAAGAATGTGGGTTGGTTTACTTAAAAATGTGGGTCACTCTATTCTTATACTACGGGTATTGGGTGACTTATTGAAAAAGGAATGGATCTTTTAAAAGGATTTAACGTATGTAGTACTTTAGGGTTAAAACCCGGGCTTTGTCATAAAATGAAAGTACTTTAAGTAGTGTGTAACTTGCCTATGTTTGCGTATGATAGACTTGCTGTACAAGGAATGTATTTCACTCGACTACCGGTTCATGGGATGAACCGGGAATGTATTTCACTCGACTACCGGTTCATGGGATGAACCGGGAATGTATTTCACTCGACTACCGGTTCATGGGATGAACCGGGAATGTATTTCACCCGACTACGGCTCATCCGAATGTATTTCACTCGACTACGGTTCATCCGAATGTATTTCATTTCGACTCACGGTTCATGGATGAACAGGAATGTATCCCACACGCTTTCTATCCGGGTCCATAAGATGGGCCAAACACATTATACGTATTACATGATTTGTACCTCATCGGCGGTGAGGAAGGAGTTCCACGTGAGGGATAACTTTGGCGTGAGTCACGACTTGACATGATCGCTTTATGTTGTGAATCGTAGTTTGGTTATCATACATGTCTCCCGCTTTATATAGACTATTATGATTTCATTTACGATTTTCTGATTTCACATACTTGGTACTGTTATCGACCTCCTTCGGGGCCGCTCATGCCGCAGTAGAGGTACATCGATCGCCGATCCCCGCTTGTAGATCACATTTCAGCGTGTTGAAGCTCCGTTCCTTCGAGGCTTATCTCGTATGTTACCGAGTCCGCAGGTTCTTGTACATTCAGGGGTATGGCGGGCCTGTCCGTCATAATTGTTATCATTTCTTAGAGTGCATGTTTGTAGTTCTGTAAAAGGATAATCGTGGTATTTATGTATATATACCAAGGCAACTGTTTTGGTTGGCCTGTTTATTTATCATGTCTCTTAATTCATGTTCATGTTTTTATTTCCGCTGATTTTCTCTGATGTTGTATCACTAGGGTGCCCGGCGTAAGGCACCAGTCACGGGCCCGGGTTCGGGTCTTGACACCTTACCCCGGGCACCCAAGTAGACATACATCAGAGTAATCAGCGGAATATAAAACAAGACATGGAATAACATGAAGTGTGAAACAATTATCTGAGAAACGTTGCCTTTCGGCATATATATATATAAAAACTTAAATCCGAACAGTTACATCCTTTTTACAAACTCGCCACAACAAGCACTACAAACTCTAGGAATGATATGACAACAATGGCGGACAGGTTCCCGCCATACCCCGAATGTAAGTACTTACAACGACAGGGACTATACCACCGATAAGCCTCCGAGAAACGGAGCTTCCTCGCCACCCGAACCTGCCCGTGGATCGTGCCTTACCTGCACCCTAGTGATACAACATCAGAGTAATCAGCGGAACATAAAACACAATATGAAATAATGCAAAGGAAACACATGTTTCTGAAGAAAGTTGCCTTTCGGCATAAATATAAATAACAACTCTTTCAAAATGAGCTTTAACTTTTTACAAACCCCGCCACAACAAGATTCATGCACTCTACGAATGATATGACAACAACGACGGGGTTCTGGCCATACCGAATGTAAGCACCTACAACAAGAGGTGACTATACAACTGATAAGCCTCCGTAGAACCGGAGCTTTCCCAAACGAATCGTGACCCTAAGAGCGAGGATCAACGATCGTGTACCTTTACTCGCATGAACGCAGCCTCAAGGAGGTCGCATAACAAAATTTAGTATGTGAAACTAAAAATAACATCAGAAATGAAATCATAGTAGTCTATATAAAGGGGAGACATGTATGATGACCAAACTACGCTCACAATAAATAAGCAAATATGTCAAGTCGTGACTCACGCCTCAAAGTCATCACTCAAATATAACTATGGGTCTCACGCCCACCACATCATTCATGCCCGTGGAATACCTTCCTCACCGCCAGCCTATGATATAAAAGCATCAAGGAATACACATGAACACCGTGTCCCACCGTGTCCTAATAAAACTGCATGCAGGCAAGTAAGGCATAGCCGACTACTAAAACCCACAGCACTAACAACAAGGTCATAAATCAGATCATGAGATCTGTCTGCATCATTACATGATCAAAGCCGCCACTCGCCCGCAAAGATCTAATGTGTGCGCCTAGCCCCGAACTTCCCGCAGCCCGCATAGGCCAATCTCATAGGCCCGCATGAGGTATAACCCGCATCGAGGGTAGCTACTCCAAGATCCGCTCGACTCGCACCGCATGGCCACATAGACCGCATGCCCATAAAGGACGCATACTAACCTGGAACTCTCGTAGCTCCGCATAGGCCCCTGGGACCCGCATGAGGTATCCTCGAATCATAGGTCACTAGACCCGCCTGAGTCTACCCCGCATCGGAGGGCAGCTTAACCTCCGGAAACAAGTCAAGGTGAGTGGTACAATACCGACATATCGGCTGATAGTGAAACAATTTAAGCGCAATCGAGGGGAAGCCCCTTTACACAAACATCACAAGATACTAACACACGTAGCATCCTAGCATGTTTACTTATCAAATAAACAAGAAAGTATTACAAGGCTATCACAACCCAACACAATCAAGTTATACACACAAGACACTTTCTACTATATGATTAACAAGATCGGGTTTCTATCCCCAAAGTACTTCATACATTAACTCTTTTAAAAGATCCGTCTCTTTCACATAAGTCACACAATACCCGTAGTATATGAAAATAGAGTGATTACCTTTTGAAGTAAATCAAAACACTTCTCTTTGTAAAATCAAGTAACAACATTCTTTTCCCAACGCTCAAGTTTGCCTAATTTCAATTACTCAAGTTTCTCATTTTCGAAAGGTTTCGTAGTTCATAGTTTTAATCCTTTAAAACAATTTGAGAAACATATACCTTATGTGTGAGTAGGTTATTATTGTTCATAAAAATCTTATTACAGCAGCCATGATCTAGGAAATGTAATATCATTTTGTCTCATCTTAGCTTCTATGCAGATGGAGGTTTCTACTGGTTTTAATAATACTTCATTAATCAAAACATTTCCCTTTATTAACGCTGCAGTGGTTTGTCGATACTCATCTCTAATTTCCGAAATCAGTAAAACATTGTCCCTTTTAAAAACCAAGTACTCATTACTCACGAATGAGGTTTCACACAAAATTCATATAATTCATTTAAGTTAAGTCTCTTATCTTACAAGATCAAGTCTCTTAATAAATAAATCATTCGTTTTATCCCTCTTAAGCCATTATACCTAACTTCCCATAAAGCTAGTATAACTCTTAAGATTTTAAAACCAAGTATTACTCTTCTTTTAAAAACAGTTCTTAATCCTCTTGAACTACTTCAAGATTATTATTATTCGCTTAAGTCAAAAGACATTGCCGCATAACTACGTTCAATTAACACACGACGCCTACCGCACTACATAGTTACACACATATCATGCCGAAGAGATAGGAAGAGGATCACATACCTCGCGACGATTATCGACTAAAAGCAAATCGCTCCACTGGCCATAACCCGCTTAGCCCGTCCACCTTCTCAAGTAGACATGCTACTGCAGAACATTCAACCTATACAGTTATACAAGTCTATCAAAGTCTAGACTACTCGGTAGAATAAATCTAGATACAAGATCCTACTGAAATTGGGCCCTTTCCCTACCCACAAACTACACAAGCTCATCAGAATACTCCCACGTAATTACAGTTCAGTTCTCTTCTTTAAATTCAGGCTTAAGTCCAAGGACATTGCCACAAAGCTATGTTCAGTTCTTATATATAGTATACTTCAACTATATATTCCTACAACATGTAATCTCCAATTACAACAGGGGGACAAGATAATTACCTCGATAAGCCCATAATTATCCAAGTAGAGATGTCGATCCTGGGCAACGTTTAGCTCCAACTCCGTGCGCTCCAACCCGCTCCAAACCACCCTTAGAAGTTCTAACCAACTTCTACACAAAACTCCAACTAACTATGGAGATTTTCCCTAGGGTTTCGGTTTTTGTGACTGACGGGAAGTATAATAGTATTTTCCGGCTTTTCGTATAGGTATAACCTTAGAATACAACAAGGTATACGGCTAAGGTAATTTGGGTATAGTAACAATACTTTTGAGAGTATTTCTACCAAGAGGAGGGTATTTATACGAGACAACACCACAAAGGGGGGGGGGTGTATACCTCTACCCTATTACTGGGGGTACTCTTTGGGGAGGGAGGGCTCTCGCCAAGGGCCTTCTCAAAGGGGAGGGGTGTTTGGACGAAACACTATAAGGAGAGGAAGGCTTTCAAGACTTAGAAACTTTGTGGAATGGATGAAGAAGTCATCAAAGAGGGGTATTTATAGGTCACAAAGGCCAACCAATGGCCAAGATCATGCCAAGTGCAAGGCAAGTGTAGGGTCAAGATCATGCCAAGTGCATCACATGACCTGCTCCGGGTTCGTGGATCGTGCCTTACCCGGCACCCAAGTAGTCATACATCGAGAACAATCGAATATAAAACAAGACATGAAACATGATATAACTAGAACATTTTATCGATGAAAAGATTGCCTTTCGCATATATACATAAACCAAGTTTTTTTTTTTTTTTTACATCCCAACTGCATAACAGACTACACTTCTAAGGAAATAATAACTATGGCGGACAGGTTCCGCCATACCCCGTCTGCATAAAACTATCTACAACAGGGATATCATACCCAACAGTAGAGCCTCCGTTGAGAGTGGAGCTCCTGATTCCAAGGGAGAGATCCTAAGGATGTGGATCTAGCACCGCTTCCTCTAGAACTCTGCAGATTTAACGCACTTCAAGGAGGTCGATAACAGTACCAAGTATGTGAAACTATAAAGTACTTTAAATGAAATCAAGGTATTTAAAACCTTTTCACAAATATAATCAGTTCAATTGCACATAGTGCCACATCACAACAATAATAAAGAATAGGAAAATCAGAATGTGTCTAGTCTAGGCCGCGAATGATCGAAGCAAGGCCAACCGCCCATAGTATCATTCTCAAGGCCTAGTCCTCGACTTCCGCAGTCCGCATAGTCACACATGCACTGCATGAGGTATTCCCGTGATCGGGGTAGCTAGCCCCGCATTCTCCTCGACTTCCGCACCGCATAGCCTCAAAAGACCGTGATAGTCCCACGGACCGCATAGGCATCCCCAGATCGGCTAAACACCCGAATGATCAACTCGAGCATACCGCAGCCTCCGCATAGTCTCATAGACCGTGATAGGCCGACTAGACCCGCATCAAGGGTGGCAAGCCCTCGGTATAACAAGTCAAGGGGGTAGGTGATACAATAACAGTACAACGGACTTACCGGTTAGCAACGTAAGCACAGCAAGAATAACCCCCTTTCACACATTACAAGGCATTTAACACACGCAAAGATCATAGTATGTCTACCTATCAACCAATCTTACTACACTTAATGTAAAGCAATACAAGGCTTTTATAAACAAACAAGTAAAGCCTTTTATCATTCTTAGGTTGTTATACCTACTTCCCATAAAGCTTAGTATAACTCTTAAGCTTTTGTTTTAATACCAACTATTACTCTTACGTTAAAATGATTCATTATTCTTTTGACATACTTCAAGGTTCTTATTATTCGGCTTAAGTCAAAAGACATTGCCGATTATCATATGTACGTCCGCACTATATATACTTAAAATATCATGCTCGAGTATAGGAAGAATCACATACCTTCTCAAAATCCACCGCCAAGTCGAGTATGTCACACAGAGAATCAAATTTATAATAGTCACGCACATCTATCAAAGTCTAGACTATTCGTAGGTCATTCTAAACAGAGGGTCCTCAATTCTATGGAAAGTCTGGGCAGCACAACCCTACCCTGAGCTATATAAGTTCATCGTGAAAACAATCCCATGTAAGTACAACAGATATTCTTCTTTATACCCTTCTAAGGTGTTATAGTTCAATTCTATTCTTAATAACCTCCTAAGTATTTATACTTATCTCAATACTTCTACAAGATGCATTCTCTAATTACAAAAGAGGGTTAGGATTATTTACCTCGATAAGCCCAATAATATCCAAGTAAAAGTCGATCCCGAGCGAGGTTTAGCTCCTAATCCAAAGCTCCAAGGCGCCCAAGAATCCTGAAGTTTCCCACAACTTCTACTAAGTACTAAGGAATTTGGGCTAGGTTAAATTGGGCATTATAACAATACTAGAAGGCAACTTTCCTACCAAGGAGGGGGTAGGTTTCGGCCAGGCTAGAGGGGGAAGGGCCTCGCCAAAACTTCACTCAAAGGGAGGGGTGTTTGGACGAATTGCTCACAAGTGGAGAGGAGGATTTTTCAAGACTTGAAAGCTTTAGTGGATGAAGAACTCTTCATCTCAAGAGGGTATTTATAGGTCAAGACATGGCCAACCAATGGCCAAGATTTAGCCAAGTGCAGGCAAGTGTAAGGTCAAGATTAGGCAAGTGTACCTAGCCAACTTGCACACAAAATATCTATCCAACTTTATGACAAGGATTGTCATCCAATCGCCCTATTGCCGTGACAAGTCCACCAATGAGAGGGTGGAAAGTGTCGCCTCTCATTGGTCCAAAGTGTTACGCCTCGAAAAATCCGCAAAAATAAGAAATGACATAGCCGGAATTTATCCTATGAAAGCCGTGGAAACGTTTCGCCGGAAAACCAATCGCTTTGTGAGTCAGGCCCAATAATTTTCGTCCAAGCCTAACTTTTAAGGCTAACCTTTCAGACGTATTCCTCACGCATACTGGAAATACGGGTATAACATTCTCCTCTCTTAGAAACATTCGTCCCGAATGTTCCTTCCCGTGACGCTTAAAGATAAGGTTCTTAACAACCTAAGCTTGCAAAAAACACTTAGCACATAAGTCAATTGAATCAATAAGTAGGAAAGTAGGTTACCCGGAGGTGTGGGGAATAGGTGAGGTATCTCGCCTCATGTCCTCCTCTCGCTCCCACGCCATCTCCTCCCTAAGCTCGCTCCGCCACAAAACTTTGACGAAGCTACGCCCTCGTCCGCAGACGCCTAACTCCGACGATCGACTATCGCTATGGGAATCTCCTCATACGATAACCCCCGGTCACCGACATCGCCAATCGGGTGTACCCTAGATGGATCCCCGACACATCTCCTCAAAGATAGATACGTGAAATACGGATGCACCGCTTCCAGATCGGACGGCAGATCCAACTCATAGGCAACCTCGCCTACCCCGTGGACAATCAAACGCCCAATGTACCTTGGCCGAAGTTTTCCTTCTTCCCGAATCTCATCACACCCTTCATGGGTGACACCTTCAGAAAACCCAATCATCAATCGCGAACCCGGATGTCGACGCCGATGATCTACATACGACTTGCCGACTCGAGCCGCCAATAGCCGCCTGATAAGCTTCACCTTATCCATCGCCGCCGCATCAAGTCTGGTCCCACTAATCGCATTCTCGCCCACATCGAACCATGCTATCGCGACCGCGCACTTCCTCCCATACAAAGCCTCATACGGCGCCATCCGAATGCTAGAGTGGTAGCTGTTATTATACGCGAACTCTACCACGGCAAGTGATCCTCCCAGCCTACTGGTCAATAACACAGCTCGCAGATATCCTCAAGAGTCCGGATAGTGCGCTCGCCGTCCGTCTTCGTGGATGAAATGCAGATTGTGCTCACCGCGCCCCTAAACTCCTCTCGAAGGACCTCCGAAGTTAGCCGAACTGGCTCCTGTCGATATGATCGAAATAGGGACTCCATGCATCGACGACCTCTGATGTAAAGTCCGCATAATCTCACCGAGAAAGTCGCCCCGACGGGAAGAAAGTGGGCTGATTTCACACCGACGATAACCCATATAGAATCATGTCTCCTCCGAAAGTGCAGGCAATCCCGCGGATGAAGTCCATGTTGATCACCTCCCACTTCCGTGTCGGGATCTCTATCGTCAGAATAAACCACCGTGCCTCGTGCTCTACCTTCACCGCCGACAACACGCACCGAGCTACGAACTCGCAACGCCCTCTTCAAACCATCCCACCAATACACGTATCTAAGGTCGTGGTACATCTTGGTCGACTCGACGGATAGAGTAACGCGCGCCAGGTGCTTCCCAAGAACTCGCTGCCAAGTCTCAAACATCCGAACGCACAACCCGCCTCAAACCTTAGCGCCCCATCCAGTGCTACCTCAAAGGACCCTTGCCTCACGAGAGTCAGTATCACGATAACGTGCAAAACCGGATCCTCGAATCGCCGCTTCTTCACCTCCTCGACGATGGAAGACTCGACAACCTCACGAACCCTAACCCCGCCGCTATCGTAATCAATCAAACGGACACCAAGGCTCGCTAATCGATGCAAATCACGAACCATGCCCTCCTCTCTGCCGCACCTCCGATAGACTCCCATCGACCTACGACTAAGAGCATCCGCCACAACATTGGCCTTCCCGTGGTACAGATATCGACGCCATAATCCTTAAGCAACTCTAACCACCGCTCTGCCGTAAGTTCAGCTCCTCTGGTGAAGATATACCGAGGCTCTTGTGGTCTCAGATAAATATCCACGTGAACCCCATACAAATAGTGCCTCCAGATCTTCAAAGCGTGAATCACCGCCGCTACCCAAATCACGCGGGTAGTTCCTCGCAGTATCTTAAGCCGCCGGACGCTGATGCTATAACTCGCCCGCTGCATCAACACACATCCCAACCCGATGCCCGACGATCACAATACACCACGTGAACTATCCGACCTGCGGAAGAGTAAGAACGGGCGGCCGCTTTCTTTTCAAAGAATCGAAACCCCGCCACAAGCATCACCATCAAACTCGCCGCTTTCGAGTCACCTAGTCAATGGTGCAGATAGAAGCAAACTTCTCCACGAACCGCCGATAATATCCTCGCAAGGCCCGTAAAATCGCGAACCTCGCCGGAGTAAGAGGTTCAGGCTAAGTCTCGATCGCCGATTCGCCATATCCACTGAATGCCATCACCCACAATGTGCCCAAGAAAAGCCACCGAGGTCAACCAAAACTCACATTTGGAAAACTTCGCATACACCGCCGATCCCGAGAATCACAAGACAGCCTCAAATGCTCCGCATGCTCCTCGCTCCGAGCGAATAAACCAAGATATCATCAATGAACACTATCACAAACGTGTCCAAAATGGTTTGAACACTCGGTTCATCAACTCCACGAATACCGCCGAGCATCGTCAACCCAAAAGACATGACCGAACTCATAATGCCCGCATCGGTCCGAATGCAAATTCTAGGGACATCCACCTCTAACTCGAACTCGATGATAGCCCGATCGTAGATCAATCTTGAAAAGCATCTCGCGCTCGCAACCGATCGAACAAATCATCAATCCCGGGAAGCGGTATCGTTTAATGGTCACCTTGTTCACCGTCGTAGTCAACACATGCGCAAAGGCCCCGCTCTTCTTCTTCACGAACAATACCGCGCTTCGTGGAGAAACACTAGGTCCGATGAAACCTTCTCCAACAAATCACTCACCGCTTCCTTCAACTCTCTTAACTCGGCAGTGCCATCCTCGTATGGCGGAATGGAAATAGCCGAGTGTCCGCAACACATCTATACAAAACTCAATCTCCTCTCTCGAGGAATACCCGGAGGTCGTCTGAAACACGCCCGAGAACTCTGACCATCGAATCGCTCAAAATCTGGTACCGCAGCCTCGATCAAACACCCGAACGAGATGGTAGATATACCCTTCGCACCATCTTCCTAGCCTTGAGGTAGGAAATAAACCTACCTTTCGCGATACTGCTCCCTTCCCACTCAACAACCGGCCTCAGAAACCGAACCGCATTACTTTCTCTTCTAGCCTACATTGGCGTAGCAAGAAGCTAGCCAATCCATCCCCATGATTACGCTGGTCAATCATCTCCAACTCTATCAAGTCGGCAAGGGTCCGACGATCAGAATGGTCACAGACAAGCTCTATATACCCGCCGAGCTACCACCGAATCACCCACCGCGTAGCTACCTCGAAAGCGGTTCATGGACTCGTGCTCTATCCCTATCCTACTAGCAACAAGGGAGATATATGGGACAGAGTAGAACCCGATCTATCAAAGCATATACATCAAACCCAGAATCGATAAGGTACCCGGACGACATCGTGAGGCCTCCCGATCCCGCTGGCCGACAAAGCATAAATGCGGTTCGAGGACCGCTAGAATCGACTCGCGCCACGACTCGCCGCGACTGGCCGATCTTCGAGTACCGCCTCCGGCGAGTAATCGCGGGGATGAAGCGCAATGCACTCGTAGGGCCGGGCCCTACCCCGGGCCACGCCCGGCCGCAAACCGCGAACGACCGCCGCCACAAGTATGGCAAGTCCTCGTAGTAGCATAACAGCCTACGAATGGAATCTACCACAACGGGCACACCGAATGCACTCGAACGGTTAGCCTCGTTACCCTCGAAACCGAGTCCCGGGCCCCGACCGCCTCGATCGCTCGTCAGCATCAAATGATGTAGGAGTGCTCGAGCCGTGGTGCAAATCGACTTCGCTGATGCTGCCACCCCGAACCACTAAAAGAACCGCCGCCCCGCCTTCTTCTCGCTGCTGATATCGGCTACCCGGCGTCTCTACGCCTCGCATCCCAATGCATGAGCTCGCATACGGTAATGTCCATGCCCCTGAAGGACACACCGCACAAGACTCGCCATATAGTCGTTTCAGCCCTGACGTAGCGATTCACCCGTCTTCCATATTCGCTATCGGCAGGAACATATCGAGCTAATGAATCAAACTCGACATTGTACTTCTAATCGGCGCCCTCCTCGCTCAAGAATAAAATCTGTCGATCGTGCCTCCTCATTCGCGGAGGCAAGAAGTGTGAGAAAAGCCTCAAAACTCATCCCATACCGCTGGAGGTGCATGCTCTCCCGAAAGCTCCCATGAATCGAACCAATCGATCGCGGTATCACGCAGCCGACGCAACCGAATGTCACAGATCACTCAAGCCTTGACCACCCGCATAATCCTTCAGAATCGACGGATGAACTCGCGATCATCCTCTCGTCTAGACCCGTAAAACTCGCGGCTACAACTCGTGAAGTCCCGTAGCCTCGCTATCTCGCCTCCGTGAACAACGTACTACCGAGCCGAATCGAATCGAATGGCCGCCTCAAACCTCTCTCTCATATCCGCCACGACCTTGGCTAGTAATCGGGCCATCTCCTTGTACTCCTAACTCTTCCGCCCGGCCGAGGGACGAGGCGTGGGTACTGCGGTCCTCTGGGCCGGGCGGTGTCATAGAACTCGCTGTCTCGTATAGCTCGGCTCGAGCCCTCGTGACTCGGGTGTCACACTAGCAGCCTCCGCCGCTTTGCCCTTCAGGCCCGGTTGCCTTACGTGAGGCATATTCATACAGAAAGGAATGCGTTAGAGGGTCCAACCTATAACATGCCTCTAAAGCACGATCTCAGAGTGAGAAGAATGGAAACCAATCCTAAATATCCTATAGCCTCACGACATTGGTGTGGTGCACAACACACCGATAATCAAGACTCTACTAGATACGGTCAGTAGACACTTTCCGAGGATTAATCGCTCGATACCACTTTTGTCACGATCTGCCCGGTTCGTGGATCGTGCCTTACCCGCACCCAAGTAGTCATACATCGTAGAACAATCAGCGGAATATAAAACAAGACATGAAACATGATATAACTAGAACATTTTATCTCGATGAAAAGATTGCCTTTCGCATATATACATAAACCAAGTTTTTTTTTGCGCTTACATCCCAACTGCATAACAGACTATGCACTTAAGGAAATAACAACTATGGCGGACAGGGCCGCCATACCTCGTCTGACAAAACTATCTACAACAGGAGATCATACCCAAAAGTAGAGCCTCCGAGAGAGCGAGCTCCTAACACCAACGTAGAGATCCTAAGGACGTGGATCTAGCACCGCTTCCTCTAGAACTCGCAGATGAACGCACTTCAAGGAGGTCAAGACAACAGTACCAAGTATGTGAAACTATAAAGTACTTTAAATGAAATCAAGGTATTTAAAACCTTTTCACAAATATAATCGCTCAATTGCACATAGTGCCACATCACAACAATAATGAATAGAAAATCAGAATGTCTAGTCTAGGCCGCGAATGATCGGGCAAGGCCAACCGCCTATAGTATCATTCTCGCGTGCCTAGTCCCGACTTCCGCAGTCCGCATAGGTCACACATGCACTGCATGAGGTATTCCCGATCGGGGTAGCTAGCCCTGCATTCTCCTCGACTTCCGCACCGCATAGCCTCAAAAGACCGTGATAGTCCTACGGACCGCATAGTGGCATCCCCGTGACGGATAAACACCCGAATGATCAATCTCGAGCATACCGCAGCCCGCATAGTCTCATAGACCGTGATAGGCCGATAGACCGCATCAAGGGTGGCAAGCCCTGTATAACAAGTCAAGGGGGTAGGTGATACAATAACAAAGACAACGGACTTACCGGTTAGCAACGTAAGCACGCAAGAATAACCCCTTTCACACATTACAAGGCATTTAACACACGCAGATCATAGTATGTCTACCTATCAACCAATCTTACTACACTTACCGTAAAGCAATACAAGGCTTTTATAAACAAACAAGTAAACAGCCTTTTATCATTCTTAGGTTGTTATACCTACTTCCCATAAAGCTTAGTATAACTCTTAAGCTTTTGTTTTAACACCAACTATTACTCTTCATTAAAATGATTCATTATTCTTTTGACATACTTCGGTTCTTATTATTCAGCTTAAGTCAAAAGACATTGCCGATTATCATATGTACGTCCGCACTATATATACTTAAAATATCATGCTCAGAGTATAGGAAGAATCACATACCTTCTAGGCGAAATCCACCGCCAAGTCGAGTATGTCGCGCAGAGAATCAAATTATAATAGTCACAGACATCTATCAAAGTCTAGACTATTCGTAGGTCATTCTAAACAGAGGGTCCTCAATTCTATGGAAAGTCGGGCAGCACAACCCTACCCGTGAGCTATATAAGTTCATCAGTGAAAACAAATTCTATGTAAGTACAGTCAGATATTCTTCTTTATACCCTTCTAAGGTGTTATTCAATTCTATTCTTAATAACCTCCTAAGTATTTATACTTATCTCAATACTTCTACAAAGATGCATTCTCTAATTACAAAAGAGGGTTAGGATTATTTACCTCGATAAGCCCAATAATATCCAAGTAAAAGTCGATCCGGAGCGAGGTTTAGCTCCTAATCCAAAGCTCCAAGGCGCTCCAAGAATCCTTAGAAGTTTCCCACAACTTCTACTAAGTACTAAGGAATTTGGGCTAGGTTAAATTGGGCATTATAACAATACTAGAAGGCAACTTTCCTACCAAGGGAGGGGGGGTAGGTTTCGCCAGGCTAGAGGAAGGGCCTCGCCAAAACTTCACTCAAAGGGGAGGGTGTTTGGACGAATTGCTCACAAGGAGAGGAGGATTTTTCAAGACTTGAAAGCTTTAGTGGATGAAGAACTCTTCATCTCAAGAGGGGTATTTATAGGTCAAGACATGGCCAACCAATGGCCAAGATTTAGCCAAGTGCTAGGCAAGTGTAAGGTCAAGATTAGGGCAAGTGTACCTAGCCAACTTGCACACAAAATATCTATCCAACTTTATGACAAGGATTGTCATCCAATCGCCCTATTGCCGCGATGACAGTCCACCAATGAGAGGGTGGAAAGTGTCGCCTCTCATTGGTCCAAAGTGTTACGCCTCTCGAAAAATCCGCAAAAATAAGAAATGACATAGCCGGAATTTATCCTATGAAAGTCGTGGAAACGCTTCGCGGAAAACCAATCGTTTTGTGAGTTGTGCCCAATAATTTTCGTCCAAGCCTAACTTTTAAGGCTAACCTTTTGTACGTATTCCCTTACGTACATACTCTGGAAATACGGGGTATAACATGCACCTTATCCATCTACCACCAAAATATCCTACCTACTACTTGACAAAAACCAACCCATTTCGTCCCACTTGTTGCCGCCCAACGTCCCCAATGAGAGGGTGACAAGTGTCGCCCTCTCGTTGGTCCAAAATATTTCGCCTCTAAAAATCCGCAAAAATTAAAAATGACATAGCCGAATTTTCCTACGAAAGTCGTGGAAACGCTTTCGAAAAACGACTCTAACCGTGTTGTGCACAAAATAATTCGCCAAGCCTAATCTCAAGTTCAAATTTTCACGCACGCCCCACGCATATAACTGAAATACGGGTATAACATTCTCCTCTCAGAAACATTCGTCCCGAATGTTCCTTCTAAGTCTCAAAACAAACGTGCGCCAGTATAGTCTTCACTACTATACTTACGAGAACAAACCTGCCACAAATGGCCACAGAAACAACTGCGCAAAATACTTACATCCAAGCCCACGAAACACTCTAACATCATAAAAGCTCCTACTCGAGGTCTAAAGTATACTCCCTTAGCACCCTTTCTTTACAACGAAATGATCACATATATGCTCGCCATACATGCTCGCTTCTTCCCGATACCACTTTTGTCACTTTGCCGCGAGGTTCTAGTGTCACTCCGGCGACCCAACAAATGGTACCGGACTGCATGCGATCCCTGAGGATGTCGTACACTTCTTGTACACTCGAACTCTTTCTCATAACCTACCACATTCCTGATACTGCTTCAGTTTCCAAAACTCGGGGGTTACTATCTCTAACGTGGTCATCATTAACTGGGAACACTGATGGATCTCGATACTTTCCCGAACATAACAATACGAAGATCCGGACGTCGCCTCCTAAGTCGGACGGCAATTGTTAACATATAGGCAACCTGGCCTATTCTTCACATGAACTCAAAAAGGCCCAAAGTAACACGGGCTAAGTTTCCTCTGTTTTCCGAATCTCGTCACACCCTATCCGGGGTGGTACCTTCAAGAATACCGACCGTCAACCTGAACTCTAAGCGTCGTCGCCGATAATCCGCACGATTTCTCTGAGCTGCCAATAACTTCTTCTAGATAAGCTTCACCCTATCCACAGTCTGCTGGAACAAGCCTGAACCAACTATCTGAATCTTGCCAACATCGAACCAATCGACCGGCAACTTACACTTCCGCCCCTACAAGGCTTCATAAGGCGACATCCGAACACTGAAACGGTAGCTTAAACACTCCCTCCACAGGAGACAACAATCCTTGCAACTATCCCTGAAATCCAAACACTGGCCCGAGGATGAATACGATACGGAGACTCACCTGAGTTCCTAACCCTGCCTGGTAAAACTTTTTAGAAAACGAAAAATAGCCACAACCTGGGCTTCACTGTCTGTCATAAGGTGAAGGTAGGCACCCCGTGTAGCCTTACAACCTTTCTGATAAATCAACACTGCCGAGTAAACGGTCCTGACCGAAAAACACGATGGGCTGCCCCCATCGGCCCGACCACTGGTCGAACGCATCCACGAACTCGTACGCTGGTTAACTAAACTTGGGCCTAACACCCTCGTGACCCTACCACCCGGCGGGACCACCACAAACTGACCCCACCATACAACAGGTCGCGGGTTGACCCGTGGCATGGCCTCAACCCGACCCACTCTCTCGTAAAACACTTGCTCCCCGATCCGGAGCAACTTCACTAATCACGTTACGAAAACCTAGCGGTCTTCTTAGCTCAACTACCCTCTTTCATTCCACACTACTCAGGGACTTATCCCACAAACATAGCTCACGTGCACTATGCACTCCTATAAGGGTCAAACATAAGCATACGTCTTTTACTCGAGATGGCCTTACCTCTAAGGTCTCTACGTATAAAGCTCTAAGGCTCACACTTTCTCTATCCCCCAAAATCTTACTCGGTTAAACAACCATGATTTCCTAATCACAACTAACACACGCCATCGTAACAACATAGCACTTATGATATACCCATCTTATCACACATACGATCTCAGAGGTTAAGGATATGTCTCAGATTCATCGCTTCACTCCCTTTGTCGTTCTAATCAAACTCGCTCGTAGAGCGCATAGCTAGGAAGATGACGAACTACCCACCGATCTGAAGGCTAAGTCCTCCTACTAGGACACTCTTTCGACATCAGACCCTGACGGTCATAGGTATAACAAGTACCAACTAAAAGACGACATTCCGGGATGACGCTCATTACACCGTGAACCGGAAGCCCGGAGTTGACCAACTCTGCATACCCCGAACGCCCCGAACCCCGTGGAGGACCTCTGCATGGTGGATGTGCACAATCTAATCTGGTGAGGTGACTCGCCGAAAGTTACCAAAGGACTTGCCGCTCGCCCTCTTCGCCCTTCGTTAACCCGCCGATCTCTACGTTTCGCCCCGCTGTGTACGAGCCCGCATACAGCCATGCTCGCCAATCGAAGAGCTACTTTGCACAACCCTCTCGTTGATATTCATCAAGACTCGCGGTACATCGGTATACTCTGCGGTAGCCAAATCCATGCTAGTAATGCAGGTCGCTTTGCAATCTAAGTTCACCGCTTCGGCCGTGGAACCCGAAGGTTCAAATATCATGGCCGCAGTAGGAACTGCCGCCGCTGTGCTTAACTCTGCTGGGGCTAGTGACGTCGCAGAACTCTCCAAATGAAGCACTACCCTAGGTAAAGATTGGGCCTGTGCCAACGTAACCTCTCAGACTAACTAGCGGCCTCCGCCGCCGCCTCCCTGGTCCGGGTTGCCCTACGCGGAGGCATAACGGTAAGGGAAAGAAATACGTTAGAGGGTCTAACTTACAACACAGCTCTAAGGCACGATCTCAGAATGAGAAGAATAGAAACCAATCCTAAATATCCTTTTAAAAACCAAGTACTCATTACTCACGAATGAGGTTTCACACAAAATTCATATAATTCATTTAAGTTAAGTCTCTTATCTTACAAGATCAAGTCTCTTAATAAATAAATCATTCGTTTTATCCCTCTTAAGTCATTATACCTAACTTCCCATAAAGCTAGTATAACTCTTAAGATTTTAAAACCAAGTATTACTCTTCTTTTTAAAAACAGTTCTTAATTCTCTTGAACTACTTCAAGATTATTATTATTCGGGCTTAAGTCAAAAGACATTGTCATAACCACGTTCAATTAACACACGACGTCCGCATACTACATAGTTACACACATATCATGCTGGAAGAGATAGGAAGAGGATCACATACCTCGCATCGATTATCGACTAAAAGCAAATCGCTCATCGCTATAACCCTGCTTTGGTCCACCTTCTCAAGTAGACACGCCACTGCGTAACATTCAACCTATACAGTTATACAAGTCTATCAAAGTCTAGACTACTCGGTAGAATAAATCTAGATACAAGATCCTACGGAAATTGGGCGCCCTTCCCTACCAGTCAAACTACACAAGTTCATCAGTGATCCTACGTAATTACAGTTCAGTTCTCTTCTTTAAATTCAGGCTTAAGTCCAAGGACATTGCCACAAAGCTATGTTCAGTTCTTATATATAGTATACTTCAACTATATATTCCTACAACATGTAATCTTCAATTACAACAGGGGGACAAGATAATTACCTCGATAAGCCCATAATTATCCAAGTAGAGATGTCGATCCCGGGCAACGTTTAGCTCTAACTCCGCGCCCAACCCGCTCCAAACCACCCTTAGAAGTTCTAACCAACTTCTACACAAAACTCCAACTAACTATGGAGATTTTCCTGGGTTTCGGTTTTGTGACGGGAAGTATAATAGTATTTTCGGCCAGATAGGTATAACCTTAGAATACAACAAGGTATCTGGCTAAGGTAATTTGGGTATAAGAACAATACTTTTGAGAGTATTTCTACCAAGAGGAGGGTATTTATACGAGACAACACCACTGAGGGGAGATACCTCGCCTACTCCCACTGGGGGTACTCTCGGCCAAGGGGTGGGAGGGCTCTCGGCCAAGGGCCTTCAAAGGGGGAGGGTGTTTGGACGAAACACTATAAGGAGAGGAAGGCTTTCAAGACTTAGAAACTTTGTGGAATGGATGAAGAAGTCATCAAAGATGGGTATTTATAGGTCAAGCAGGCCAACCAATGGCCAAGATCATGCCAAGTGCAAGTGTTGTAGGTCAAGATCATGCCAAGTGCACCTTATCCATCTACCACCAAAATATCCTACCTACTACTTGACAAAACCAACCCATTTCGTCCCACTTGTGCCGCTAACGCCCCAATGAGAGGGTGACAAGTGTCGCCTCTCGTTGGTCCAAAATATTTTGTCTCTGAAAAATCCGCAAAAATTAAAAATGACATAGCCGGAATTTTCCCTACGAAAGTCGTGGAAACGTTTAAAAACGACTCTAACCGTGTTGTGCACAAAAATAATTCCGCCAAGCCTAATCTCAAGTTCAAATTTTCTACGCACGCCCTTACGCATATACTGAAATACGGGTATAACATTCTAAACGCCGAATCAGTGACCCTATGAGCGAGGATCAACAATGGTGTACCTCTACCTGCGCATTTAACGCACTTCGGGAGGTCGGGCATAACAGATACAAGTATGTGAAATCAAAATATCAGTAAATGAAATCATAGTAGTCTATATAAAGCGGAGACATGTATGATAACCAAACTACAATTCACAATAAATAAGCCATATGTCAAGTCGTGACTCACGCCTCAAAGTCATCACTCAAATATAACTATGGGTCTCACGCCCACAACATCGCCATGCCCGTGGAATACCTTCCTCATCGCGACGGCATGATATAAAAGCACCAAAGAATACACATAAACACCAGTGTCCCACCTGTCATAATAAAACCGACGGTAAGTACGAAGGCATAGCCGATCATCGAAACCAGCATACCAACAAGGTCATAAACTGTATCACGAGGTCTGTCTAGATCGCCACATGATCGAAGCTGGCCACTCGCCCGCAGTATCAAATGTGCGCGTCTAATCCTAGAACTTCCCGCAGCTCCGCATAGGCCACTCACATAGGCCCACATGAGGTATTCCTCGCATCGAGGGTAGCTACTCCCCGGCATCGTCCTGGACTCGCAGTCCGCATGACCAAAAAGGTCGCACACTAACCTGGAACTCTCGTAGCTCCGCATAGGTCCCCTGGACCCGCATGAGGTATTCTCGAATCATGGTCCTGCATCACTGAGTCTACCCGCGTCGGAGGGCAGCTTAACCCCGTGATCATGTCAAGAGGTGAGTGATATAATACTAACATAACAGCTTATCGTTAAACAACATAAGCACAACAAGGGAAACCCCTTTACACAAACATCACAAGATACTAACACACGTAGCATCCTAACATGTTTATCAAATCAACAAGAAAGTATTACAAGGCTATTACAAACCAACACAATCAAGTTATTCACACAAGGCACTTCCTACTTTATGTCAACAAGTTCGGGTTTTTATCCCCAAAGTACTTCATACATTAATTCTTTAAAAGATCCGTTTCTTTCACAAAAGTCACACAATACCCGTAGTATAAAAATAGAGTGACTATCTTTTTATGTAAACCAAAACACTTCCCTTTGTAAAATCAAGTAACAACATTATTTTACAAACGTTCAAGTTTGCCTAATTTCAAATGCTCAAGTTTCTCATTTTCGAAAGGTTTCGTAGTTTATAGTCTTAATCATTTAATAATATAATTCTCTTTTAAAACAATGAGAAACATATACCTTATGTGTGAGTAGGTTATTCTTGTTCATAACAATCTTATTAAAGACCATGATCTAGGAAATGTAATATCATTTTGTCTTATCTTAGCTTCATGCAGATGGAGGTTTCTACCGGTTTTAATAATACTTAATTAGTCAATACATTTCCCTTTATTAACGCCGCATGGGTTCGCTTCGATACTTATTCGATTTCCAAATCGGAAAACATTATTCCTTTGAAAAAACAAGTACTCATTACTCACGAATGAGGTTTCACACTTTTAACAAAATTCATATTAATTGATTAAGTCAAGTCTCTTATCTTTTAAGATCAAGTCTCTTAACTTCTAAAATCAATAAACCATTCTTTTTATCTCTTAAGTCGTTATACCTAACTTCCCATAAAGCTAGTATAACTCTTAAGCTTTTAAAACCAAGTGTTACTCTTCTTTCAAAATGGTTCTTAATTCTTTTGAAATACTTCAAGATTCTTATTATTTAGACTCAAGTCAAAAGACATCGCGATAAAAACCACGTTCGATTAACACACGACGTCTACCGTACTATATATATTCTTTTAAAATATCATGCTCAAGAGGATAGGAAGAATCACATACCTTATACGATTATCGACTATTAGCAAAACGCCCACGCTATAACCCTATTAGCCTTGTCCACCATTCAAGTAGAACATGCTACTCGCAGAACTTTCAACCTAAAAGGCCATATCGTCTATCAACGCGTCTAGACTACTCTGTAGAATATTCTAAGCGTAGGGTTCTCTATTTTACGGAAAATCGGCAAAGACTTCCCTACCCGTTAAGCTACACAAGTCTCTGTAATACACCCTATGTAAGTGCAGCTTTAATCTTCTGTAATATTCTTCTGATGTGATTTCAGTTCAATTCTTTTCTGTAATATCCTTCTATTACAGTTCAAATCTATACTACTACAGTATGTAATTTCCAATTACAATATAAGGACAAGAGTATTTACCTCGATAAGCCCAAAATTATCCAAGTTTAAATGTCGATCCTGAGCAATGTTTAGCTCCTACTCTGAGCGCTCCAACCCGCTCCAAACAACCCTTAGAAGTTCTACGCAACTTCTTCTTAATACTTCAACCAACTATGAAGATTTTCCTTAGGGTTTCGTTTTGTGACTGAAGGGAAGTATAATAGTATTTCTGGGCTTTTAGTATAGGGGTAACCTTGGAATACTACAAGGTATTTGGGCCAAGGTATTTTGGAATAGTAACAATACTTGGAGAATACTTTTATACCAAGGAGGGGGTATTTTTACGAGACAACACTCAAGAGGAGGGGGGGATGTATTCTCGCGAGGCCTCTCAAAGGGGAGGAGCTCTTTGGACGAGAGCTTCTACAAGAGGGGGAAGGATTTTTCAAGACTTAGAAAGTTGTGTTGTGGATGAAGAAGTCTTCAACAAAGGGAGGTATTTATAGGCCAACCAATGGCCAAGATTAAGACAAGTGGTGGGCAAGTGTAGGGTGAGGATTTGGGCAAGTGTACCTTATCCATCTACCACCAAAATATCACAAAATATCCTACCAACCCCTTGACTAGAAATCGTCCAACAAGAGCCCACAATGCCGTCCACTTTGAGGGTGACACATGTCACCCTCCCGTTGGTCCAAAATATTTCATCTCTCGGAAAAATCCGCAAAAATAATCAACGTTACAACCGTAATTTTCCCTTCGCAAAGTTTGGAAAATTATTCTACGGAAAACAATTCTTTTTGGTAGTTGTGCACAAATATTTTCGTTCCTAGCCTAACTTAAGGCCTAAACTTTTGTACGTACGTCCTCACGTACATACTCTGGAAATACGGGGTATAACAGGGTAAGAGTATAAATGCGGGGTAAACCCCCAAGACGTTATACCACCTTCACTAGGGTAAGAGTATAAATGCGGGGTAAACCCCAAGACGTTATACCACCTTCTGAGTATGATTGCTGGGTAAACCCCCAAGATATTATACCACTCTATGGATTTGCTACCCATGATGCGAGGAATACCTCATGCGGGTCCACACGACCCTTGCAGGTGAAATAGTCCCAGGAGTAGGATTGCTTAATGATAATACGGGCGGGTGGCCCTGCTTTTATCGTGAGCCTCCTATTTTTATATTGTAAGTATACTCTTAGTTACTCTCATTGTTAGTAAGGCAGTGAACTGTAATTTGACTATCATACATGTCTCCAGTTTTATTTTAGACTTATGATTTCACTACAGTACTTTCAGTTTCACATATTTGGTACATGTTTTACTGACCTCCTTCGGGGGGATGCGTTCATGCCGCAGGTAGAGTACAGGTTGTTGATCCTCACTCTTAGGATCATTGTTCAGCTGTTGAGAAACTCCTTTATTTCGGAGGCTTATCCCTGGTATTGTCGGTTGTTGTACATTTAGGGGTATGGCGGGGCCCTGTCCCGCCAAAGTTGTTATTCTTAGAGGTCTGTAGTCACATTGTAGATTGGGTTTGTAAGAACAGAGATGTAGTATTTTAATTTTGTATTATGTATATGTTACGAAAGGCGGCCTTATCGGCTAGCCGGTTGATGTCTACTGTCTAAGTATAATTTTATTTTAGGAGTTGTGTATGTTCCGCTGCTATTCTCTGATGTATACCTGAAAGGGGTGCCCAGGTAGGGCACCAGTCGCGGGCCCAGGGTCGGATCGTAACAAAAGTGGTATCAGTGCAGTTAGTCCTCGGAAAGTGTCTACAGACCATGTCTAGTAGAGTCTTGATTATCGGTGTGTTGTGCACCACATCTATAATCAGGAGGCTGCACGACATTTAGGATTGGTTTCCATTCTTCTCACTCTGAGATCGTGCGATAGAGCTGTGTTGTTAGGGTCGTCTCTCCCTAACGAGTTATGTTGGTTGCAGCTACGAGAAAGGCAGCAGTGACCCAGGAAAGATTATGTGGATTTCGTATCCAGGTTGGTAATGTTTGTAGTATAGTTGGTATTGTGACATACAGCTATACAGATTTATGTATGAGGGTCACATATGTGTTGCCTAGAATGGTTTGAGATTACCAGGAATTGGTAAGGACTAAATAAATACCGGGAAGGTATGAACAATTAATAGACTCTCAGCAAGGTTTTACGTACTAATTTGAGATAATTAGGAGATGATGAGCTGTCTGAGTAGGAAATGGACCCTTAAGAAGTTTAATTAAGGGACTTAATGGAAGACTATGTTAAAAGATTAAGCTACGTGGTATGATTAAGAAAATGGAATGGGATCAGTTGGTAGTAGTCCCGCTACGTGACAGGGTCACGAGGGTGCAGGGCCCAAGTCTAGTTAATCGTTTTACGGGTTCGTGGACGCATTCCACCGGAACCAGGTTGTGAGAGCCGGATATGGCCTTATATTGTTTAATTTAGTAACTCCAAAGATTGGAGGCCAGATGTAGTATGGAAGTTATGTACGTATGTTAGTATAAATTTGGAAGTACGGAAAGCGTACGACCAGTGAAAAAGAGAGCAACCAAGTGTAAAGAAATGGAGCCTGAATCCATGAGAACCTTTCGAGGTGACTACACCCGTGAGTGTTGGGTGGTAGCTGAGCGGGTAGATAATAATTACCGGTAACGATACAGTCGTTGGACCCTAGCAGACCTAGCAGAGCTGTTATGACAGACATTGAGGTCATTATGAGTACGGACTAGTTGGCCTCTTGTTATGCCAACGTGGACTACAGAGAGAGATTGATTCGGTACCAGTTTCCCGATAAGCCGGTTATCGAGTGGAAAGGAAGAGAAGTGGTGGTAACCAGTGAATTATTCTTCCTTCTTTGACATAATTGTTTTTAATAAGTGTGTGTGACTTGTTCATTTGAGGCAGAAAGTAAGTAATAATTGAATTTGAAGGAATTTATGTTAAGTGCCCTTGGAGGTACTTGGAGTTGGTTTGGTGTGGTGGTCAGGGCCACGACCTTCCGGATAATTTCAGGAAAATGTGCAAGGCAAGAATAAAATAAGTACGAGTGCTGCCGGCGGAAAGCTGAGGGCATCTTTGGTAGGTTTTGAAAATCTACACGATTTTAAGGCGGGGCGTGATGATTAGATATTTACAGGACCGAGAGAGGACCCTTTGATTAGGGTTGTGACTCCAAGGAAAGTTTATTTAAGGGAGATAAGTTCTCTCCCACGTAGCGATAGTTTTACATATTATGGGGTTGCGTGTACCCATGTTGTTATACGAAGGATATGAGACTGGTAAGGTATTCGGTATCGTCATGCCATAGGTTACATGTTACACCCCGGAAATTTCCAGGATAGGTTTATAAGAACGTACGTAAGAACTCAAATGTTAAGATTTGAGACAAGTAAAATTTATCGGAATTTTGGAATTTGTCGGAAAACGAAATATTGCGACGAACGGGAGGGAGACACGTGTCACCCCCCCTTAATGGTCTTGGACGAAATTGACATGGGGGAAATGGTCATTTGACCATAATTTAAAATACCAAGTCTTGCAAAGGCAAGAGCTTGACATTGTTGACTAAGTCAAATGCCACTTGGCTTGATCCTTGTGAAAAGCATCCTAACCACCCATTTGTTCTAATCTTGACCCTCCATCTTGTTATATATGTATACTAGTGCAAGACAAGCTTCAACACTTAGACAAATTTTACAAAAAATCTTGAAGAACACAATAGAGGCTCTCGGGTTTGCTATAGGGTTTCAAGAGAAAAAATTTGTTTGTTGTCCAATAATCTCCCCACTTTAAACCAAGGTACCTAAGGGTATTATAAGTGTATCTTTATAGAAAGATCCCGGATAAATGGTGTTTTCGTATTAGTCGCAAGGTGGAAACTAAAGGAGTTCTTCAACTTTGAAGTTGGAACTTGGAGATAAGTTCTTCATAAGTTTCTAAGGGTTGCTTGGAGTGGATTGGAACGTCGAAAAGAGGAGATAAAGTTGCTAAGGATCGACTTGTAAACTTGGATCATATTTGGGCTAAATGAGGTATAATCTTCGTCTTACTTTTGTAATTGAAGATTCCATGTTATTATAAGTTAGAAATGATCAAGTGATATGTGTTATGAAGTTTGATAAGTGTTATGGAAATTTGGAAGCTCGAATCCGAAAATGACATGTTTAGCCATTTGAAATTGAAATACAATTTGGTCGATAATTAGAATCGTCGCATGTTATTTACTTGAAGATTATAGTTGTTATAATCAATTGCGGCCTTATAACATGTTATACTAAACAACTTGGATTGAAAATAAATTGGAAGAAGAATTGGTATTGCCTCTATCACGAATTGACATTGTAGTTTAGACTAGTTTGTTATATATTGTGGGGCGGAATTTTACATGTCTTTATTAAGCGTGTAATCCCCTATTGTTAACTACTTTGTTGGGCCTTAAATGTGGCATGTTTGGTTATTGTATTCGGCCTTGAAAAAGGTGGCAAGTGAGTAGAAACAAAGGAGGTGCTGTCCGATTTTCCGTAGAATTTAGAGACTTTCACTTATAATATTCTACGTTTGAAGTAAGATGTTAATAGACGTACTATGGTCATTATAGGTTGACATACTACGACGGTGAATCGGACTTAGCAAGTGGATTAAACCAAGAGGTATGTGGAACTTTCTTATCTCTTGAGCATGAATAAGTTGTAAATGTATAGTATAGACGACAAGATTTTGACAATCTAGGTCCATTTGATATCCTTGGCTTATTTTAAGAATGTCCAAGTCGATTGAGTTAGAATTAACTCACTTGTTAAATATTAAGGATATCTTGGCTTTCAAAAGTTAAGAGACTTTAAGTATGTTGAAAGTATTATTGATACTTGTTTTGTTGGAAAGTTTAAGTCTCTTGGTTATAAAGAAGTATGTAAGTTGCTAATGTATAAAGCTAGTATAACGGCTTTATGGGAAGTTGGTTATAATAGCTTTATGGAAAGTTAAAAAGAGTGGTTTACTCTAAGTAATTTAAGTATGATAAATGACTTGTTTTAATGAAAGGCAATTTGATTTTAAGGCATCAATTGCCTAAGGTTTTATAAGAAAAGGAGTCACTTGATTTAGAAACCTAACTTTATTTCTAAAGGTATTGTGACTTGTCTTGAAACGTAATTGCGACTTGATACTATGGTTAATAGTATCTTGGAAGTGTTATACTAAAAAGAGTCATTTGTTTTAAAGAGTAGAAGTATGTAGTACTTGGGTTAAATTCCCGGATCTTTATAAAAGACATGTTAGTGCCTTAAGTAAACTAAAATGAGAGTGTAAGTGAACAAGAATAATAAGAAGTTAGGGGATTCTTAACTTGCTTATATATTGTGTGATAAGCCGGTAGTGCTTATGTTATGTATGATAGCCGGTTTTGTGCTAGTGGTATATTATTCATTTCGGGGTCATTCCCCGGGTTTGTGGCATTTGCATATTCCGTGGATTTGCTACCCACGATGCGAGGAATACCTCATGCGAGTCCGCAAGGGCTTATGCGGGTGAAATAGTCCCATGCGGGCGGATACAGCCTATGCGAGGAATACCTCATGCGAGTCCGTAAGGGCTTATGCGGTGAAATAGTCCCATGCGAGGAATACCTCATGCGGGTCCACGCGACCTATGCGGGTGAAATAGTCACAGTGTAGGATTGCTTAATGATACTGCGGCGTGGTCCCGCTGATCATGAGCTTCCTATTTTATATTGTAAGTATACTACTATTTACTCTCATTGTTAGTAAGGCACTGTGTACTGTTAATTGAGTTATCATACACATCTCCGCTTTATTTTAGACTTATGATTTCATTACACGATTTCGGGCCACATATTTGGTACATGTTGTACTGACCTCCTTCGGGGCCGTCACGCTGCAGTAGTGCAGTTCGCGATCCTCGCTCTAGGATCACTGCTCACCGCTGAGAAGCTCCTTTATTTCGAGGCCTATCCTCGGTATTGCCGGTTGTTGTACATTCGTGGGTATGGCGGGGCCCCGTCACTTGAGTTGTTATTCTTAGAGGTCTGTAGTCACATTGTGGTTTGGGTTGTAAAGAAGAAAAAATGTACTGTTTTATTTGTATAGCTTACGGAAGGTGGCCTTATCGGCTAGCCTGTTGTTATTTTATGTTAAGCATTTTTATCAGTTGTGTATGTTCCGCTGCTATTCTCTGATGTATACCAAGAGGGGTGCCCAGGTAGGGCACCAGTCGCGGGCCCGGGGTCGGGTCGTGACAAAAGTGGTATCAGAGCAGTTAGTCCTCGGAAAGTGTCTATGCATCGCGGTTCAGTAGTAGAGTCTTGATTATCGGTGTGTTGTGCACCACATCTATAATCAGGAGGCTGCAGGACATTTAGGATTGGTTTCCATTCTTCTCACTCTAAGATCGTGCGATAGAGCTGTATGGTTAGGGTCGTCTCTCCCTAACAAGTTATGATTGTTTGCAGCTACGAGAAAGGCAGCAATGACCCAGGAAGGATTATGTGGATTGCGTATCCAGGTTGGTAATGTTTGTAGTTGGTATTGTGACATACAACTATGCGGATTTATGTATGAGGGTCAGACGCGTGTTGCCTAGAATGATTTTAGATTACCAGGATTTGGTAAGGACTAAATAAATACCGGGGAGGTATGAAACAGTTTAATGAATTCTCATCAGGGTTTTACGTACTAGTTTGAGATAATTAGGAAATGATGAGCTGTCGGAGAAGGAAATGGACCCTTAAGAAGTTATTATTAAGGGAATTAATGGAAGACTATGTTAATAGATTGAGCTACGTAGTAGAATTTCGAGAACGGTACGGGTGAGATCCGTATGGAGTAAGTATGGTTGTTGTGGTCAAGACAACACGATTATGGTATTACGATAAGTTTTGTACCCGTTTACGGGGGGACTGATAAGGTAGGCATGAAGCATGGAAATTTCGAGCCTAAGAATGTGATAACCACCGAGACCTTAGGTATATAAGGCCTTCTCGGGTAGTAAAAAGTTAAGACAGACCAAGGAAAAGAGTTAAATACGATGCCGAGTCGGGAACCTATTAAGGGTCTCCTCATAGCTTGAAATGAAATGGGATCAGTTGGTAGTAGTCCCGCTACGTGACAGGGTCACGAGGGTGCAAGGCCCAAATCTAGTTAATCATTTTACGGGTTCGTGGACGTGTTCCACTGGAACCAAGTTGTGAGAGCCGGAATGGGCCTTGTATTGTTTAATTTAGAAAATCCAAAGAGTGGAGGCCAGAATTAGTATGGAATTTATGCTAGTATAAGTTTGGAAGTACGGAAAGAGTACGACCAGTGAAAGAAAGAGAGCAGCCAAGTGTAAAGGAAGTGAAGTGGTAGTAACCAGTGAATTATCCTTCCTTCTTTGGCACCATTGTTTTTCCTTTTAAGTCTGTGTGACTTGTTCACTTGAGGTAAATTGACGCAGAAAGTAAGTAATAACTGAATTTGAAGGAATTTATGTTAAGTGCCTTTGGAGGTACTTGGAGTTGGTTTGGTGCGGCGGTCAGGGCCACGACCTTCCGGATAATTTCAGGAAAATGTACAAGGCAAGAATAAAATAAGTACGAGTGCTGCCGGCGGAAAGCTGAGGGCATCTTTGGTAGGTTGGAAAATCTACACGAACTTAAAGGCGGTGCGTGATGATTAGATATTTACTGGACCGCGAGAGGACCCTGTGATTAGGGTTGTGACTCCAAGGAAAGTTTAAGTAAGGGAGATAAGTTCTCTTCCCCACGTAAAAGGACAGTTTTACGACATGGGGTCAGCGTGTACCCATGTTGTTAGACGCGGGATATGAGACTGGTAAGGTCTTCGGTATCGTCATGCCATAGGTTACAGTTATAGATAACCGTGGGAAAAGTGTGTGTTGGGGAAATTAAGAACGACTTTCCAAGTAGTCGAGGAAGTGTCGTGAGGACAAAAATGCAGGTTGTACGCATGTATGAAACTGTACGATTATGAATCAAGATAGAAATACTTTTGCTAATAGTAAGCCTAAGGTAAGGTTCTGACCAGATTGATAAAGAGAATACGACTATTGTTATGTATGTTGCACGAGATATGATGACCCCAGACTAGTGTAAGACCATTAGTAAATAATGGGCAGTAAGAACACCTTGAGGAAAGGTGGTAGCATCGGGTTACTACTTGACGAGATCAAGGAAAACCTCCCCCCACTAAATGGTGATTGACAGGAAGTCTTAGCCATGGGGCAAACAAAGGAATCAAATCTAAGATTTGTGACCAAGTTTGGTTGCAACAGAGAAAGGGAAACATGAACCATGATAGAGGTTAAGGATACCCGAATATTTCGCAAGAATGAGAAAGGTTTCCAGTTATTGGAAGATAAGTTTACTCGACTACAGTTCTAACTCCTCCTGAAAGACTAGAGGGTTAGGTTGTTATGATAACACGTTGGGTGTTGGGCTAGGTTGTGTCGACGAACCCGATGAGGATAAAGCCTATGTTTTCCCAGTAGTTAGGGAAGCAGGAAAGGAAATTACGCCACTCACGATTTAGAGCTGGCAGCAGTTAAATCATGCCTTGAAGATTTGGGGGCATGACGTATATTTAGACTTCATGTGGATATTGGTGTAGACCACAAAAGCCTCCGGTATATCTGCAGACTGAGGCAGTAGAATTTGCAACAGCGACGGTGGTTAGAGTTATTCAAGGATTGTGATATCGATATCCTATACCACCCATGGAAAGCCAAGACAGTTAAAGATACTCTTAGTCGCGGATCTAAGAGTAGTATGCCAGTTGGGCAGCCAGATAGACTGGACGTGGTCCGTGAGATTCTTCAGTTACCGAGCCTAGGGGTTCGATTAATTATTTCCAACGTTAATGGAGTTTAGATCCGAGAGGTTGCCGAGTCTTCCGTCGTTGAGGAGGTAAAGAGGCGACAATATGAGGATCCAGTTATGATGCGGTATCGAGATACGGCTCTCCGAGAAGAGAAGAGTTTGTTTTGAGTAGCACCGGATGAGGTGATGTAATATGAGGATAGATTGTGTACAGGTTCTGCGGCAGACTAGTGCCAGGTTTTAGGGAGGTATACAAAGGCTTATTGCTCAAATTGTTCGGGGTCGACTAAGTTGTGTCGTGACCTCAGATGTATGTATGGGTAAGATGACCGGAAAAGGGACATAGCGGAGTGTACTGCTTAGTGTCCGAGTTAGTAGCAGGTCATGGTTGAGCACCAGAAGCCCAGTGGGCTATTGCAGGCGATTGAAATCCCAACCTAGATATGAGAGGTATTTAATATGGATCTTGTTACAGGGTGGCATCGCATTTAGGAAGCGCGATTCTCGGGGTCGTGGTAAATAGTGAAGAAACACACACGACCCGACTTGGCCCGTGATCGTGCCTTACCCCGCACCCTAGTGATACAACATCGTAGATAATCACGAAATTAAAACTTAAACAGAAACAAGATAAAGAAAACAAAGCAACCAAAACGGTTGCCTTTTTGCATATATACGAAATTTGAATATATCCTTACAACCCCGCCTACAATAAGTATATAGACCTCTAAGATTTTACAACAACTGTGACGGGACAGGGCCCCGCCATACCCCTGAATGTACAAGAACTTACAAACACGGGGAAACATACCAAAAGATAAGCCTCCGGAGAAACGGAGCTTCCCAATACGCTGAACGGTGATCCTAAGAGTGAGGATCAACAACCGATGTACCTTTACTCGGCAAGATGAACGCACCGAAGGAGGTCGATAACAGTACCAAGTATGTGAAATCGAAAATATCAGAACGAAATCATAACAATCTAAATAAAATAGAGACATGTATGATAACCAAACTACGATTCACGACATAAAGCAAATATGTCAAAGCAGGGACTCACGCCCTCAAAGTCATCACTCAAATATAACCAAGGGTCTCACGCCCACAATATCAATCATGCCCGCATCATGGCCACATGCCCCCGGAATTCTCCATCGGTGTAGACATGTTGTCATGACCCGTTCTGGGGCCCGTGACTGGTGCCTTACTCGGGCACCCAAGTAGTCATAAATCAGAGTAATCAGCGGAATATAAAAACAAGATATGAAACAATTGTAAATGAGACATAGTTTATCTGAGAAAAGGGTCGCCTTTCGGCATATATATAAACCAAAATCGCGATTACATCCCAACCGCATAATAGACTACTGCACTTAAGAAAGTAAACAACTATGGCGGGATAGGGCCCCGCCATACCCTGAATGTACATATATCTACAACATCAGGGAGAATCATACCAAACGTCGAGCCTCCGGAGAAGATGGAGCTCATGACACCAAAGCAAAAGATCCTAAGGATGCAGATCTAGTACCGCTTCCTCACTGCGCATGAACGCAGCCGAAGGAGGTCGATAACTGTACCAAGTATGCGAAACTGTAAAGTACTAAAGTGAAATCAAAGTATTTAAAACCATTTGCAAATACAACCAGTTCAACTGCACATAGTGCCACAACATAAACAAGAGCAAAATAGATATAATGTAACTGGTCTTTTCTAGGCCGCTAATGATCGAAGCAAGGCCAATCACCCATAGTATCATTATGCGCGCTAACTCGACTTCCGCATCCCGCATAGGTCACACATGCACGCACGAGGTATTCCTCGCATCGGGGTAGCTAACCCCGTACCTCCCGACTCCTGAGCCCGCATAGTCACATAGACCGCATAGTCACACAGACCCATGAGGCATCCCTCGCATCGGGATAATACACCCGGAATGATCAATCCTGGAACTCCCGCAGCTCCGCATAGTCACACAGACCGCATAGGCCGTATAGACCCGCATCAAGGGTGGCAAGCCCTCGGTATAAGAAGTCAAGGGGGTATGTGATATAATAACAGTACAACGGTCTTAACGTTTAACAATGTAAGCACAATAAGAATAACCCCCTTACACAACATCACAAGACATTAACACGCGTAGCATCATAACATGTTTACTTATCAAATCATCTTACTACACTTTGCAGAAATCAATAAAAGATTTTCATAAACAGATAAGTAAAACCGTTCCTTTTATCCTTCTTAAGTCGTTATACCTAACTTCCCATAAAGCTAGTATAACTCTTAAGCTTTCCGTTTAAAAATCAAGTATTACTGTTCTTTCAAAAATGATTCATAATTCTTTTGAAATACTTCAAGGTTCTTATTAATTAGACTCAAGTCGACAGACATCAGAGTAAAACCATGTTCAGTTAACACACGTACGTCTACCGTACTATATATATATATTAAAATATCATGCTCAAAAGGATAGGAAGAATCACATACCTTCTCGGCGAAATCCACCTGCCAAGTCGAATATGTCGCGCGCAGAGTATCAACCTATAATAGTCAAATACGTCTATCAACGTCTAGACTACTCTGTAGGATAATCTAAGCAGATGGTTCTCTATTCTACGGAAAATCGGGCAGCACTTCCCTACCCGGTAAACTATACAAGTTCATCAGAATACAAATTCCATGTAAGTACAGTTCAATCTTCTTTAATTCTTCTGATGTGATTTCAGTTCAATCCTCTTCTTTAATATCCTTCTATGTATTTTATACTTATTTCTATACTTCTACAGTATGTATTCTCCAATTACAATAGAAGGATAAGATTATTATTTACCTCGATAAGCCCAAAATTATCCAAGATATAAGTCGTTCCTGAGCAAGGTTTAGCTCCTAATCTGAACGCTCCAATCCGCTCCAAGAAACCCTTAGAAGTTTCTACACCACTTCTACTTTCTACTTCAACCAACTATGAAGTTTCTCTTTAGGGTTTCGTTTAGTGACTAAAGGAATATAAGGTAGTATTTCCGACTCACGTATAGAGGTAACTTTGGAAATACTATAAGGGATTGGCTAAGGTATTTTTGGGGATAGTAACAATACTTGGAGAGTATTTTCTACCGCTGGGATGGCTTTGCCGAGACTACAAGGAAAGGGGAGAGGGTGTTTCGGCTAGCTCTCAGAGGAAGTGAGGCTTGGACGAGAAGCTCATAAGGGGGAAGGGAGATTTCAAGACTTGGAAAGTATTTTGTGGATGAAGAAGTCTTCAACTTAAGGGGGGTATTTATAGGGCTTTCAAGGGCTAAGATGAAGGCAAGTGGAGGGCAAGTGGAGGGTGGGGATTTGCACAAGTGCACCCTATCCCTACTCCACAAATCACTCACAAACATTGACCCTTGGTTTAGGCCCCAAAATCGTGCAACTGGGTTCTCTTTGCGCCCACTTGAGGGTGACAAGTGTCACCCTCTCGTTGGTCCAAAATATTTCATCTCTCGGAAAATCCGCAAAAATTATAAATGACATAGCCGTAATTTTCCCTACGCAAGTTTTGGAAAACGCTTTAGGAAAACAATTGCTTCGTGGGTTGTGCACAAATTTTCGCCCCTATGCCTACTTTAAGGCTTAAACTTTTGACGCACGCCCCACGCATATACGGAAATACGGGTATAACATTCTCCTCCTTAGAAACATTCGCCCCGAATGTTCCTTCCCAAGACAGATAACGATAAGGTTCCTCATAACTTAAATACTTGCAAATGCCACACATGGCCACAATACAACACTTAAGCAGATATGATATCGAAAATTTACAAGTAGGAAAGTGAGTTACCGAGATGTGGGAATAGGTGAGATACTTCGCCTCATGTCCTCCTCGCCTTCCCACGCCATCTCTCCCCGAGCTGCTCCGCCACAAGACTTTGACGAAGCCACGCCCTGGTCCGCAGACGCTAACCCGACGATCGATTATCGCCATGGGAATCTCTCATACGATAACCCCGGTCACCGGACATCACAATCGGGTGCACCCTAGATGGATCCCCGATACATCTCTCAAAGATAGAAACATGAAAACCGGATGCACCGCCTCAAGATCGGACGGCAGATCCAACTCATAGCAACCTTGCCTACCTCGCGACAACTGACACGCCTAATGTACCTGGCCGAAGTTTCCTTTCTTCCCGAATCTCATCACACCTTCATGGGTGACACTCAGAAAACCTAATCATCAACCTCAAACTCTTGATGCCGACGACGATGATCTGCATATGACTTCGCCGACTCGAGTGCCAAGAATCGCTTGGATAAGCTTCACTTATCCATCGCCGCCGCACCAAATCTGGTCCTACTAATCGCACTCGCCCACATCAAACCAGCCTTATCGGGCGATCGCACTTCCTCCCATACAAGGCCTCATAAGGCGCCATCTCAATACCGGAGTGGTAGCTATTATTATACGCAAACTCAACTAGAGGCAAATGATCCTCCCACTACCCTCGAAATCAATAACACAGCTCGCAGATATCTCAAGAGTCCGATAGTGCGCTCCGTCATTCGTCTGCTCGAGGATGGAATGCGTGATTTCGTGCTCACTGCATCCCTAGACCCTTCTCGAAAGACCTTCGTAAGTTAGCCGAAACTGGCCTTCCGTTCGATATGATGGAAATAGGGACTCATGCGGTGACGATCTTCTGATGTAAGTCCGCATAATCTCACCGAAAAAGTCGCCTCGACGGGAAGAAAGTGGGCTGATTTCACCGCCGACGATAACCCAAATAGAATCATGTTTCCTCCGAAAGCGAGGTAATCCTATGATAAAGTCCACGCTGATCACCTCCTCATCCGTGTCCTGGATCTCTATCGCTCGCAACAAACCACTGTGCCTCGTGCTCTACCTTCACCGCCGACAACATCGCACCGAGCTACAAACTCGCAATGTCCTCTTCAAGCCATCCCACCAATACACAGACCGAGGTCGCGGTACATCTTGGTCGACCGGATGGATAGAGTAACGCCGCTGCGGTGCTTCCCTAGAACTCGCCAAGTCCTGCAATATCTGGAACACACAACCTGCCCTCAAACCTTAGCACCCCATCAAGTGCTACCTCAAAAGGACCCTTCTCCTCACGAAGAGCCGTATGACGGTACCGCATCAAAACCGGATCCTCAAACTGTTGCCTCTTCACCTCCTCGACGATGGAAGACTCGGCAACCTCTCGAACTCGAACCCCACTGCTATCGTAATCAATCAATCGGACTCCAGGCTCGCTAGCCGATGTAACTCGCGACCATGCCCTCTTCTCTCGGTTGCACATCCGATAGACCCCATCACCTACGCTAAGAGCATCCGCCACAACATTGGCCTTCCCGTGGTACAGATATCAACATCATAATCCTTGAGTAACTCTAACCACCGCCTCGCCGTAAGTTCACCTCCTCCGCCGAAGATATACCGAGGCTCTCGTGTCTCGTATAAATATCCACATGAACCCCATACAAATAGTGCCTCGCATCTTCAGGCGTGAATCACCGCGCCAACTCCAAATCATGGGTGGGGTAGTTCCTCATGCTTCTTAAGCCGGGATGCGACGCTATAACCTTACACCGCATCAACACACATCCGAGCCCGACGCCGACATCACAATACACTACATAACCGTCGACCTCCTAAGAGTAAGAACGGGCGGCTGCCGGGCCTCCTTCAAGAATCGGAAACCCCGCCACAAGCATCAGTCCATCAAACTTAGCCGCTCGAGTCACCTAGTCAATGGTGCAGATAGAAGCAAACTTCTACGAACCGATAGTAACCCGCAAGGCCCGTAAAGTTACGCAAGACCTGCAGAGTAGTAGGTCAGGACAACTCTCGATCGCTTCGATCTTGGCCGTATCCACCGAATACCATCGCCCCACAATATGCCCAAGAAAAGCCACCAAGCCAACCAAAACTCACATTTGGAAAACTTGGCGTATAACTATCGGTCTCGAGAACTCTCAAAGATCCCTCAAATGCTCGCACGCCCTCGTCAGCGGGAATAAACCAAGATGTCATCAATGAACACTATCACAAACGTGTCCAAAATGGCTTGAACACTTGCTCATCAAATCCATGAATATCACGAGCATTGGTCAACCCGAAAGACATGACCTCAACTCATAATGCCTGCATCGTCCTAATACACCCTAGGGACATCCGCCTCTAACACGCACCGGATGATAGCCCGATCGCAGATCAATCTTGGAGAAACATCTCGCACCCTGCAGCTGGTCGAACAAGTCATCAAACACCCGAATGAGATGGTAGATATACCCCTTCTGCACCATCTTCCTAGCCTTGAGGTAAGAAATAAACTTACCCCTCGGCGACACAGTGTTCCCCTCCCACTCAATAACCGGCTCAGAAACCGGAACCGCATCACTTTCCCCGCACTACACCGGGCGTAGCAAGAAGCTAACCAATCCATGCCCATGATCACATCGAATCAGTCATGTCCAACTCTATCAAGTCGGCTAGGTCCGACGATCGCATAAAGTCATCGGGCAAGCTCTATATACCCGCCGAGCTACCACCGAATCACCCATCGCGTAGCTACCTCGAAAGGGTCCATGGACTCGTGCTCTATCCTCATCCTACTAGCAATAAGGGAGATATATAGACAGAGTAGAACCCGGATCTATCAAGGCATACACGCTACAACATGAAATCGATAAAGTACCGACGACATCGTGAGGCCTCCCGTCCCGCCGGCCGACAAGGCATAAATGCGCTTCCGAGGACCGCTAGAATCGGGACCCACGCCACGACCTCTCCGCGACCGCTGGTCCATGAGTACCGCCTCGGGCGAGTAATCGTAGGGATGAAGACTCCGCAATGCACTCGGCCGACTCTCCCATCGGGCCACGCTCGCCTGACAGCCGTGATAGTGACCTGCGCCACAAGTATAGCAAACTCAAGTAGTACCACAACTCCCGAATGGAATCTACCACATCGGACACACCGAGCGGACCTCGATCGTTAACACCACTACTCGAAGTCCAAGTCCCGGGGCCCCGACCGCCGAATACTCTCGATCAGACGAAGACGGCAGTGAGTGCTCGAGCCGTGTGGTGCAAATCTAGATCGCGCCGAGGCCGCCCACCCGAGAGCTACCAAAAGATCCGCCGCCTTCGCCTTCTTCGCTCGGGCCGATATCCGTCGACCCGCCGGTTCTCACGCCTCGCACTCCAAGCGCACGAGCCTACATACGGTGATGCCCACGGGTCAAGAGCTACACCCGCACAAGATTCGCCATATAATCATCTAGCCCGTGACGTAGCGGTGCACCGCCCTCCATATCTGCTACCAACGCAGGACATATCGAGCCAACGAATCGAACTCCACGTTGTACTCTAATCGCGCCCTCTGTCTCAAAGAACAAAACTTGTCGCCCGCCCTCCTCATCCGGAGGCAAGTGAGTGAGAAAAGCCTCGAGAACTCGTCCCAGTAGGCGGGGACGCGGTTTCCCGACAACTCCCATGAGTCAAACCCGATCGCGTATCACGCAGGCGCGAACCAAGATCACGGACTCGGTCTCCGGGCTTGATCACTCGTGATGATCCTTCAGAATCGACGGATGAACTCGCGATCATCCTCGTGCCTCACCCAGAATCAAAGTGGCTACAACGTAAAATCCCGTGAGCCTCAAACTATCTAATCTCGGTGAACCATGTATGGCTGAATCGAATCGCCGTGATCCAAATTTATCTCACGTTCGCCACGATCCCGCCAGAATCGCCATCTCTCTCAGAATCTATCTCATCCGCCTTCCAGTGTGGACCGGAGGCGCAGGTGACGGGTCTTGTCACGACCCGACTGCTCACATCGTGCCCTACTCCGGGCACCCTTACGGCATACATCGAGAAAATCACGGAACATACATGAAACTTATAAAATAAAACAACAAGAATAAAATAACAAAGTTAGCCGATGGCTACCTTCCGAACGTATACATAAACGGCTGTTGCCTCATTTCTTTACAAATCGACTCCACAAAATGTGACTACTGCACTCTAAGAATTACAATCACATGGGACGGGCTCGCCATACCTCAATGTACATAAGTCTACCATATCGGAAACCGCACTAAAAGATAAGCTCGAGGAAATGAGCTTCTTTCCAAAACCGAACAGAGATCCTAAGAGCAAGGATCACCAACCCGGTACCTATAACTGCGGCATGAACGCAGCTCCGGGGGTCGACAACAAAAATTTAGTATGGAATGTAAATAAATGCAATAACAAAATCGTATATGTATAAAAAGCACGTCCTTTAACTCCGAAATCAATCATATATTAACTGCTCCTTTCCTTCTTTCAATAAAATTAACAACATATTCATACATACATACTTAAGAGTTTAATTCATTTTTTCACATAACTTACATATCTTACATAACATAATCCACCCATTATGGAGGACTTCTTATTTGGGAGCTTACTTTGATTATCCATACGTGATAACGTAATCCGCCCATTCATGGACACGTGTACTCATAAATCATGTGGCATAATCCGCCCGCTGGGCTCTTGCAATGGAATCATGTAGCATAATCCGCCCGCTGTAGGCTCTTGCACTGGAATCATGAAGATAATCCGCCCGCCCGGGGCTCGGTGCATCGTGGAATCATGTAGCATAATCCGCCCGCCTGGGGCTCGCATCGTGGAATCATGTAGCATAATCCGCCCGCTGGGCTCGGTGCATCGTGGAATCATGTAGCATAATCCGCCCGCCGCGGCCTTCGGTACCGTGGAATCATGAGCATAATCCGCCCGCTGGGGGGCCTTGTAAGATGACGAAATTCCGCCTATGTGAAGGCTCGGGTAATATGGCGTAATCCGCCATGTGTAGGCTCGGTGTATTTCATAACGCAATCCGCCTATTTGTAGGCTCGTGTATTCATAACGAATCCGCCTATTCGTAGGCTGTGTATTTCATAACGTAATCCGCCTATTCGTAGGCTCGTGTATTTCATAACGTAATCCGCCTATTTGTAGGCTCGGTGTGATTTTCCTTACATAACATTTTTAAACCATCTTTTCACTTCTTCTTAAGTCGTCATAACAACTTCCCATAAAGCTATTATAACAACCATTCATTTTAGAGAACTTATGTCACTTTTATTCTAACATACATACATAACTTCAATATTATCCGTTCTTAATACTTAAACATAAAATAACCTTATCATGCCTACAGATCAGAAAGGGTCAAGATATACCCGATTCATATAGGCGGTTCAAAAGACCGCTAAAATGGAAACTTCCACCACGACTTCGCCACGCTCGCGTGGATGAACATCCCGCTTAGCCATCAAGGCGAAGAACCCGCAACCGATCCGTGCAGACTTTTCTATCCTCCCGCAACTCTCCTACTAGGACAATCCTCAACATATGGCCCGACGGCCACAGCAAAACAGCACTGAGCACGACGACATTCCCATGGTGATGCCGCCACCGTGAACATCGAGGGAAGAGGGCCCCGATCGTTAGAACCCATGCAGATACGACCAAGCTCGAGCTCGACCGCTCCCGAATTACCCGCTGATCTAACCTCCGCCGTAAAATCGGGAAGGAGCACTCAGCCGGCCGAATCAGACCTAGCTCACCGAGGCTCTCCGCTTGAAAATCACCAACCTCGCTGCCCCGGCCTCTTTGGCCGCTTTGGCCTGTCGGTCCTCTCTCTCGCCCTCGATCCCGTGCATAAGCCAGTATCCGGCAATATCCATTCCCGGGAAGGGCTACTCCTGTGCAAGTAGTGATCATATAACGGTTCAGCCCCATAACATAGCGATGAACTCTATCACCATGTTAGCTACAATAGTATGCGACAACCGCCAAGGAGTCAAACTCCAAGCTATACTCTCGATAGTCCTCCTGCTCGCTCAAGGTCAAGACTGTTTACCCGGCTCTCTCATCTCGTGAGGCAAAAGTGATCCATGAAGGCCTCAGAACTCCTCCCAAACAGCCGGAAGAGCATCATCACCTCTTGAAAGCAACCACGACTCAAACCGGCTCAACGCGATATCGCAGAACCTGCAGGAGGCTAGCGTAATGCACTGCCTCAAGCCCTAAGAACTCGCGTGGTCCGTGTAGTGCCGAATGAACTCGCGGATCCTCATCGACCTCGAACCATAAAACTCGTGGATGACATCCTAGAAAATCCCTAATCCGCAAACCGCTCGGCTGGGTCGCCGCTCGCTTGGCCGCTCGACTACTATATCGCCAATAATCGGACCGCCTCGTAGTTCTATACTCAAAGACCGGCCGCGGAATCGAGGCTCGTACCGAACCTCGAGCTACCGCCGCCTTCGCCTCTATCGGCGTGGTTGAACTCGCCGACCCGCCTACTACCTCGTGTATATTCGCGCTCACTCGTAACTTCGCAAGCACTATCGGGCAGCCTCGCCGCTTTGCCCTTCGGGCCCCGGTCGCTCCGCGAGGCATAGCTGATTCACATACATAAGAATACGTCAGAGACGGGTCAACCTATTAATACAGCTCTACTGCACGATCTCAGAGTGAGAAGAATGGAAACCAATCCTAAATGTCCTGTAGCCTCCTGATTATAGATGTGGTGCACAACACACCGATAATCAAGACTCTACTAGACATGGTCAGACACTTTCCGAGGACTAATCGCTCGATACCACTTTTGTCACGACCACCCTGCTCGCGATCGGTGCCCTACTCCGGGCACCCTACGTATACATCAGAGAAAATCAGCGGAACATACATGAAACTTATAAAATAAAACAACAGTAATAAAACAACAAAGTTAGCCGATAGGCTACCTTCCCGAACGCATACATACATAAACGGCAGCTTGCCTTCTTTCCTTTACAACCGAACCATAAAATGTGACTACTGCACTTAAGATTACAATCGCGGGACAGTCTCCGCCATACCTCGAATGTACATAAGTCTACCATATCGTGGAAACCGCATCAAAAGATAATACTCCGGAGGGAAAGGAGCTTTTTCCAAAATCGAACAGATCCTAAGAGCAAGGATCACCAACCTGTACCTATAACTGGCATGAACGCACTTCGGCGGGCCGCATAACAAAAAAATGGTATGGAAATAAATAAAATGCAATAACCAAATCGATTCAGATAAAAAGAATGTCCTTTAACTCGAAATCAATCATATATTAACTGCCTTTCCTTCTTTCAATAAAATTAACAACATATTCATACATACATACTTAAGAGTTTAATTCACTTTTTCACATAACTTACATATCTTACATAACATAATCCACCCATTATGGAGGACTTCTTATTTGGGAGCTTACTTTGATTATCCATACGTGATAACGTAATCCGCCCATTCGCGGACACGGTGTACTCATAAATCATGTGGCATAACCGCCCGCTGTGGGGCTCGTGCATCGTGGAATCATGTAGCATAATCCGCCCGCTGTAGGGCCTTGCATCAGAATCATGTAGCATAATCCGCCCGCCAGGCTCGCATCGCGTGGAATCATGTAGCATAACCCGCCCGCCTGGGGGCTCGGTGTACCGTGGAATCATGTAGCATAATTCGCCCGCTGTGGGCCTTGCATCGTGGAATCATGTAGATAATCCGCCCGTGGGGCTCGGTGCATCGTGGAATCATGTAGCATAATCGCCCGCTGGCTCGGTGTAAGATGACGAACCCTATGTGAAGGCTCGGGTAATATGGCGTAATTCGCCTATGTGTAGGCTCGGTATTTCATAACGTAATCCGCCTATTTGTAGGCTCCTGTATTTCATAACGTAATCCGCCTATTCGCAGGCTCTGTATTTCATAACGTGAATCCGCCTATTCGTGAGGCTCCTGTATTTCATAACGAATCCGCCTATTTGTAGGCTCCTGTGATTTTCCTTACATAACATTTTTAAACCATCTTTTCACTTCTTCTTAAGTCGCCATAACAACTTCCCATAAAGCTATTATAACAACCATTCATTTTAGAGAACTTATGTCACTTTTATTCTTACAACATTTAGGAAAACGGGATCCAAAGATACTACGCATACATACTTAAAAAGAATCAGACGCTTAAAACTTCATAATCCTTAAAAGACAATCAAAGTTCTTAGTCTTCAAACTTCATAACATACTTCCTTTAAAGCCCAATTACTTATACAAAAACATATAAAGTTCCATACCTTCCCAAAACCAAGTAATTCATTCCTTAAAATCGTATAACTTCCACTTTAAAATCAATCCCTTTTCACATATAAATTCAAGTCATTTTCAACATAAAAATCCACTTACTTACTTTAAACAAATCAAGACACATAGCCTTTAAATCAAATCTCATAACTTCCTAACCGTTTACCAACGCCTCCCATAAGACCTAGTAAGGACTTAGGACAATTTAAACATACTCTTAACTTAGATTCTACAATGTAAATACTTCTAACTTCTAAGAGTAAGGAATCTTGAAATACTATCACATGGAGATTTCATACGAGGATCATGCCAAAGAAAGAAGAGGTTCACATACCTCGCACAACTAGCTTACAAGTTGCAAAAGGCTCCAGCATTTCAACCTATAATGGCCACAATACGCCCATTAACCTCTTAATTCAAACGTAGAATATTCTAAGTGCTAAGTCGCTAAATTCTACGGAAAATCGGACAAAGACCTCCTTTGTTTCTACTCACTTTGCCACCTTTTCAAGGCCGAAATACAATAACCAAACAGCCCCAATTGGCTCACAACAAAAAAAAAGGTAGTCCAATACAAATGAATAACTAAACAGCCCCAATTGGCTCACAATTTAGAAAGTAGTCCAAATTCGACCACCTAGAGTTCAACCATACCAATACTTATCAAATTTCCATTTCAATCCAATTTGTTAATCATAACATGATATCAAGTCGCATTTGGTTAAAACTACCACAATCTTCAAATCAATAACACGCGACGATTCTAATAACGACTAAATTGAAATCCAACTTAACACGGCTTACATTACATTCCGGATTTCCAATGCACAATCAATCCACAATCCTTATAAACTTCTACATATCAACTTCATGCTAGCAACACGTAAAGCTAACAACAACAATATAAATATATAATCTTGTAACACATTAAAGGACAAAATTATACCTCAACGAATCTTAATCCGATTCCAATCCGAAGTCGCTCCTAGTAGTTTAGAACCTCTCCATGACACTTCAATCTGCTCGTTGAGACCCTTAGAACCCTACCAACAACTTTCCTTCAACTTCCAATCCAAAACCTAGAAAGACCCTTAGGTTTTCGTTTTGCGACTAACCCGTAAACTATTTTTTTCCAAGATTTCTCTATTGAGATACACTTACATAACACTCATGAACCTTGGTTTAAAATGTGGGGCTAAATGGACAAGAAATTTTTTTTTTTTTCCTTCTTTGAGAGCTAGAACCCGAGAGCTCCTTTTGTTGTTCATCCAATTCTCTTGAAATTTTGGCTAAGTGTGGGACTAGTTTCACTACTAGTATACATATATAACATAATGGAGGGTTAAGATAGGAACAATTGGGTGGTTTGGATGATCTCTTAACAAATATCAAGACTTGTGGGACCTTGACTTAGTCAAACTTCTCAAGCTAATCAACTTGCAAGACTTGCCATCTAGGACTATGGTCAATGACCATATTGGCCATGCCAATTTCGTCCAAGGCATCTATAAGGGGGGTGACACGTGTCGCCTCCCATTCACACAATAATACGCTTTCCGACAATTCCATAATTCCGCTAAATTTTTTACAAGTCTCAAATTTAACACTTGCGAAGTTCTTACGCACGTTCTAAAACATGTCCCGCAATTACTGGTGTAACAGTCTCATCACCATCGCCGCGCCAACTCTAAACTCATTGGGCCTGCGTGCCGTGTAGATCATAGCCGGGCATCGAGCCTCGTGACTCGTGACTCTTTGTCCTACTAGCAGCCTCGCCGCTTTGCCTTGCCTTCGGGCCGGTTGCCTTACGTGGAGGCATAATCATAAAGAAAGGAAATACGTTGTAGGTCCGACTTATAACATGCTCTAAGGCACGATCTCGTGAGAAGAATGGAAATCAATCCTAAATATCCTATAGCCTCTCGATTATTGGTGTGGTGCACAACACACCGATAATCAAGACTCTACCGATACGGCAGACACTTTCCGAGGATTAATCGCTCGATACCACTTTTGTCACGACTGCCCGGCCCGTGGATCGTGCCTTACCCGCACCCAAGTAGTCATACATCGAGTATCACCGTTATACCTCGTAGTTGCAGGGTATGTATGTGAGGACGCATTGCAGAGTACCGCGTAAAATTTTGAAAAGAAAGAAAGACGTGAGTTTTCGACTAAAAGTTTCCTGTTATTTGTGAAGAAAAAGGTTCGTTAATGGGAATTGGGTTCCTGTGATTTGGTATTTGACTTCATAGATTATATTAGAATTTTGAGATTTTATTTTCTAAATGGTCACTGGGCCCACGGAGAAATTTACGGTTTGCTGGGCCCGCTTGTTTTTGAGATTTCCAGAATTGGATATTTTCTAAGACGAAATATTCTGGCGACCGGGGCGACACGTGTCACCCCATGTGGCACCTGGCCGATTTTACATTTGTGCACAACACCCATTGAGTCGTTGACTAAACGCTTTTTGAAACTGGCGAAGGAAAATTCCGCCATGTCGCTTTGTATTTTTGGCGGATTTTTCCGAGAGACGAAACATTCGACCAACGGAGGGTGATATGTGTCACCTCACAATGGAAGATGGGGCAAGACTTGGCCGAACTGAGGAGCAAGTCGGGCTTGATATTTGTGTAGATATTTGAGGGTTTTAAGGAGTAGGTCTAGGTGCACTTGGCTTGATCTTGGCCTTACACTTGCCTTGCACATGGCTTGATCTTGGCCATTGGTTGGCTTTGGTTTTGCTATAAATACCTCTCCCTGAAGACTTATTCATTCACCTCACTTTGTCTAAGTCTTGAAATCCCTCCTCCCTCTTGTAGCTCTCGCCCTAAGCCTCTCCCCTCCTCCTCCTTGTGGCCTTGGCCGAGAAGGGTCCCTCCCTTGTGGTGCAATGGGTACCCCTAGCCTAGTTGTTTTCGCATAATACCCTTTGTCAGGTATAGAAATAATCCTATTATTGTTATAATGCCCAAAATACCTTAGCCTTGTACCTTGTAGTATTCCAAAGATACCTCTTTACGTAGAGTCCGGAAATACTACCTTTTGTCCTTTTAGTCTCAAACTGAAACCCAAGGAAATCTTCATAGTTGGTCAAGTATTTGAGCAGGTTGGTTAGAACTTCTAAGGGTTGTTTGAGTGGTTTGGAGCGCGGAGTGAGCTAAACCTTGCTCAGACCGACATTATAACTTGATAATTTTGGGCTTATCGAGGTAATTATCTTGTCCTCTATTGTAATTGGAAATTACATGTTTGTTAGAATATATAGTTGAGGTATACTATATATGGAACTATACTTAGTATTCGCAATGTCTTCGACTTAAGCTCAAGAATAAAGAATCGAATCGAATCAGATTTACATAGGATCAGACAGAGACTTGTGTAGTACATCGAGTAGAATTGTACACGCCCGGTAGATCGTAAACCCCGTTGGCTTCGCAGCTACTCGATAGAGGAGATTTACGCTGCCATGTGGGGAGGTCACGAATTTTCTATAGAAAGATAGAAACTTGTGTTTTGGGGTTAATAGACGTTGACCTTTATAGGTGAAAGTACTAAGAGTAGCGTATTCTACTCGAGGAGTGGAAAGGGCTAGCAAGCGTTGTAGTACTGGAGCATTTTGCTTATTGTCGATAAATCGTCGCGAGGTATGTGAACCTCTTCCTATCTTTTCTAGCATGATTGTTGTGGAACTATGTAGTACGGTAGACGATACGTGCTAAGTGATTTGGTTGGTTTAAAACATAGTGGTGTTATAATAGCTTTAAGGGAAGTTAGTTATAACGACCTTATGTAAGTGAAAATGGTTTATCATGTTAGAAGTTAAGAGACTTGATCTTATAAGATAAGAGACTTAACTTATTTGTTTTAATGTGGATGTTTGTGAAACCTCATTCGTGAGTAATGAGTACTTGGTTTTAAAGGGATAATGTTTTATCGATTTCGGAATCGTAATGTGTATCGATGCACCACCGCAGTTAATAAAAGGAAAATGTATTGAATAATGATGTGTTGTATTAAAACCAGAGAAACCTCCATCCGCATAGAAGCTAAGATAAGACAAAATGATATTACATTTTCTAGATCATGGTCAGTAATAAGATCGTTATAAACAAGAATAAACTACTCACATATATGACATATGTTACTCGATTGTTCTAAAAAGGAATCAAGTGATTAAGTTTGAACTATGAAACCATTTGAAAATGAGAAGCTCGAGTAATTGAAACTAGGCAAACCGGAACTTAGGAAAGAATGTCATTACTTGGTTTTGAAAAGGAAGGTGGGTTGGTCATTCTAATACTACGGTATCGGGTGACTTTTATAAAAGAAATGGATCTCTTTAAAAGAACTTAACGATGTAGCATTGGGTTAAAACCCTGACCTTGGCATAAAATGAAAGTACTTTGAGTTGTGTGAAACTTGCCTATGCTTGTTGTTGTGAAACTTGCCTATGCTTGTTGTTGTGAAACTTGCCTATGCTTGTTGTCGTGAAACTCGCCTATGTCGTGATGATAGCCTTTGTCGCAAGCTGGTATTTCGGTTACCGCCTCTCGAGTAGGTCTGGCCGACTTGTCGAGAACTTACTTGGACGTGTCCGGCGTGATGGAGAATTCCACGCATGTTTCCATTTTGATTATCGCTTGTTGTTGATGTCACATGGACATGTCTACACCGACGCAGATTCCGGCACGCGTTACGCGTCGGTCGACACCGATATATTGTTATTGTGGTTACATGGACATGTCTACACCGAGGTAGAATTCCGGGGCATGTGGCTACGCGCAGGTTGATCACCCAAAGATATTATTGTTGACGCCACATGGACGGTTCACACCGAGGTAGAATTCCGGCACGCGCTGCCGGGCATTGGTATTATTGTTGCATCACGACATGTCTACACCGATGCAGAACTCCGGTACGCGCCATGATGCTAACATGATTGATGTTGTGGGCGTGAGACCCATAGTTATATTTGAGTGATGACTGAGGGCGCGAGTCCCCGATCGATATGATCGCTTATGTCGCGAATCGTAGTTTGTTATCATACACGCTCCCGCTTTATATGGACTAGTATGATTTCATTACGATTTTTACAGCTTTCACATACTGTAATTGTATCGACTCTCGGGGCCGCTCATGCCGCAGTAGGTACATCGGCCGTGGATCCCCGCCTAGGATCACGCCAAAGATATGGGAAGCTCCGCTTCTTCTGAGGCTTATCTTTTGCATGTGTTCCCCGAGTTGCAGGTTCTTGTACATCTGTGGTGGCGGGCCCCGCCCCGCCATAGTCGTTGTAAATCTTAGAGGTCCGTAGTACCGGGCGTGTGGCTGTAAAGGATTAAACTGCTCGTGTTTTATGTATATACCGAAGGCAACCGCTGGTTGGCCTGCTTATTATTATATCTCTGTTTCATGACTCATGTTTTATTTTCCGCCGGTTTTCTCGATGTCAGATCACCAGGTGCCCGGATAAGGCATCAAGAACGCCCCGAACGGTCGTTACAAAAGTGGTATCGAGCGCTTAATCCTGAAAGTGTCCAAAGACCGTGTCTAGTAGAGTCTTGATTATCGATGTGTTGTGCACCACATCTATAATCGTGAGGTCGCAGGACATTTAGGATCGTTTCATTTTTCTCATTCCGAGATCGTGCCTTAGAGTCGTGTTGTAAGTCGACCCTCTCGACGTATCTCGCTTGTACCGCTTATGCCTCCGCAAGGCAACCAGAGCCCGAGGGCAAGGCAACGAGGGTGCCGCTAGTGAGATATGTAGGAGTACGAGGCGCAGCCCTGACAAGACTGAGGTCAGGCTTCGACGGCGGTTTTGTGGACGCCGCCGCCCCCAAATAGAGTTTAGAGCCGCAGCCGTGGTCGACGAGACTACAGACTGAGCCTCCGGCCCCACACCGGGCGCAGGAGACGGGTTACAAGCGAGATGGCCCGCTGGTCGCCGTGGTCGTGGCTGACATGGCGATAGGCCGGATGCAGCAGCCTGGGGCCCAGAGAGCACCAGCGGTTCACCCCGAGCAGATAGCTCGAGGCTACTGGACTTTCCGAGTTGTAGCCCGCTGCAGTTTTATGGGTCGAGGCTCGAGGATGATCCGCAGAGTTCATCCGCGCTACAGCGATCACGCGCGTGATCAAGGCTTCAGAGACCGAGTCGGTGACCTTGTTCAGATCGGCCGCGATACCGCAAATGATTGGTTTGATTCACGAGCTTTCCCGGAGAGCATGCACTCCAGCAGATGGGATGAGTTTTCGGGGCTTTCTCACGCACTTCTTGCCTCCGCAGATGAGGAGGGCACGGCCAGATTTTTGATGCTTAGACAGAGCGCGCATTTCGGGAGTACAATGTGGAGTTCGACCTATTGGCCCGACACGCCCCAAATGTAGCTAGTATGGAGGATCGAGTGCACCGATATGTTACAGGCTCGATGATTACATGTCCGAGGCATGTTCGGAGTAGCCCTTCACCGCACGGACATTGCCCGCACGCAGCTCACGCACTAGATGCGAGGTACTGAGAGGTCGACGAATGACCGGATCAGCGTAAGAGGCCGTGACATCGTGGTCTTTGGCGACTTTCGAGGCGGACCGCCAAGCAGACTAGTTTTGTACCCCGCCGCGCAGAGTGGTCCTCCGCCTTCGTGAGCGTCGTGGCTCCGCGGTTCGTGTTTCCGGAAGTGCGGTTGGCTGGGACGCGGTCACCCCTACTCGGTGTGGTCGATGTGGTAGACCGCATTTCGGGAGTGTCGTGTGCCAGGGAGCTTGTTATTTTTGGCGCAGCAGGCCATTTTGCGAGTAATCGTCCACCAAGGGTAGCACGGATGTTACGACTCACCTACCGGACGGGCTGGTTCATCGCTTTCTATTAGCATACACTGCAGGCGTGCCTATGATTAGAGTGGAGCCAGCTTCGTATATCCTTAACCTCTAGAGTTTTGGTATGCTTGTTATGATGGTCTCATTATATTGTGCTATGTACGAATAGCGCTGTGTTAATTGTGAGTTTGAAAACATGCTTAGTTGGGAGGATACGATGGGCATGGTAAGTAACCTTAGACTATGTCACGACCGAGACCTCAGGGTAAGGTCGCTCGAAAGTTAAAGATTTATTTTTGACCCTTATCGAGTAGTAGTATACGTGGGATTTATTTGTGTGATAAGTCCGTGGGTAGTGCGAGATGGAAGTGGTAGCTTTCATGATGTGAATTAGTAAGATTGTTCCGATCGGGAACAAGAGTTTGGCGCGGGGGTCGCCGAGACCATTTATGGTCAACCCGTGAACCCGCTTTGGGGTGGGGTCAGTTCTGGGTGGTCCCGCCAGGTGGTAGGTCACGAGGATGCTAGGCCCAAGTTTGTATGATCATCGTATGAGTTCGTGGACGCGTCACCGTAAGCCGTTCAGAAGGCCGGAATGGCCTTAATGAAGTTTGAGGTTAGTAAGATGACCAAGTTCGGAGGTAGTGACTCAGTAGATTTTCGAACGGAAGTAATGACTCAAGTACGGGTACGCATCGAGAGTTCGAGTGTTCGAGAAGGGTACAACGAGTAAGGGAGGAAGATAACGATGTTATCTCGCGCTGCCGGGCGCTGCAACTCGTTGTGAGGAACTTCATCGATATCCGTTTGAGAAGGAACATTCGGACGAATGTTTCTAAGGAGGGAGAGAATGTTATACCTCGTAGTTGCAGTGGTATGTATGTGAGGACGACGCATTTGAGAGTACGGCAGAAAATTTTGAAAAGAAAGAAAGACGCTGAGTTTTCACTTAAAAGTTTCCGCTATTTGTGAAGAAAAAGGTTCGTTAACGGGAATTGGGTTCCCAGATTTGGTATTTGGACTTCATAGATTATATTAGAATTTTGAGATTTTATTTTCGAAATAGTCACGCTGGGCCCACGGAGAAATTTACGGCTTTGTGGGGCCCGCTTTGTTTTTGAGATTTCCTAAATTGATATTTTCTAAGACGAAATATTCGGGCGACCGGGGCGACACGTGTCACCCCATGCACCTGGCCGATTTACATTTGTGCACAACACCATTGAGTCGCTTTTTCGACGAAACGCTTATGAATCATGGCGGAAAATTCGCTATGTCGCTTTGTATTTTTATGGATTTTTCCGAGAGACGAAACATTCGACCAACGAGCGATACGTGTCACCCTCACAATGGAAGATGCGCAGACTGGGCCGAACTGGCGGGCAAGTCGGGCTTGATATTCGTGTAGATATTTGCAGGGTTTTAAGGAGTAGGTCTAGGTGCACTTGGCTTGATCTCGCCTTACACTTGCCTTGCACATGGCTTGATCTTCGCCATCGGTTGGCTTTTGGTTTTGCTATAAATACCTCCCTTGTGAAGACTTATTCATTCACTCCTCACTTTGTCTAAGTCTTGAAATCCCTCCTCCCTCTTGTAGCCTCGTCCTAAGCCTCTCCTCCTCCTCCTCAGTGGCCTTGGCCGAGCGGTCCCTCTCCTCATGGTGCTAGCCATGGGTACCCCTAGCCTAGTTGTTTTCGCATAATACCCCTTTGTCAGGGTATAGAAATACTCCCTAGTATTGTTATAACGCCCAAAATACCTTAGCCTTGTACCTTGTAGTATTCCAAAGATACCTCTTTACGTAGAGTCCTAAATACTACCTTTGTCCTTTAGTCTCAAACCGAAACCCTAAGGAAATCTTCATAGTTGGTCAAGTATTTGAGTAGGTTGGTTAGAACTTCTAAGGGTTGTTTGGAGTGGTTTCGAGCGCACGAGCTGAGCTAAACCTTGCTCAGACCGACATTATAACTTGATAATTTTGGGCTTATCGAGGTAATTATCTTGTTCCTCTATTGTAATTGAAATTACATGTTTGTTAGAATATATAGTTGAGGTATACTATATACGGAACTATACTTAGTATTCGCAATGTCTTTTGACTTAAGCTCAAGAATAAAGAATCAATCGAATCAGATTTACATAGGATCAGACAAGAGACTTGTGTAGTATATCGAGTAGAATTGTACACGCCCGGTAGACGTGTAAACCCTCGGTTGGCTTCGTAGCCGCCCGACAGAGAGAGATTTACGCTGCCATGGGGAGGTACGCCAATTTTCTATGTAAAGATAGAAACTTGTGTTTTGGGGGTTAATAGACGCTGACCTTTATAGTGAAAGTACTAAGAGTAGCGATTCTACCTCGGAGTGGAAAGGGCTAGCAAGCGTTGTAGTACTTGGAGCATTTTGCTTATTGTCGATAAATCGCCGCGAGGTATGTGAACCTCTTCCTATCTTTTCTAGCATGATTGTCATGGAACTATGTAGTACGGTAGACGCATACGTGCTAAGTGATTTGGTTGGTTTAAAACATAGGTGTTATAATAGCTTTATGGGAAGTTAGTTATAACGACCTTTATGTAAGTGAAAATGGTTTATCATGTTAGAAGTTAAGAGACTTGATCTTATAAGATAAGAGACTTAACTTATTTGTGTTAATGTGGATGTTTGTGTGAAACCTCATTCGTGAGTAATGAGTACTTGGTTTTTAAAGGGATAATGTTTTACTGATTTCGGGAATCGTAACGTGTATCGGCTGCACCAATCGCAGCTAATAAAAGGAAAATGTATTGAATAATGATGTGTTGTATTAAAACCAAGAGAAACTCCATCCGCATAGAAGCTAAGATAAGACAAAATGATATTACATTTTCTAGATCACGGTCACTGTAATAAGATCGTTATAAACAAGAATAAACTACTCACATATATGACATATGTTACTCGATTGTTCTAAAAAGGAATCAAGTGATTAAGTTTGGGAACTATGAAACCATTTGAAAATGAGAAGCTTGAGTAATCAAACTAGGCAACCGAACTTAGGAAAAGAATGTTGTTACTTGGTTTTGAAAAGGAAGGTGGGTTGGTCATTCTAATACTACGTATCGGTGACTTTTATAAAAGAAACGGATCTCTTTAAAAGAACTTAACGATGAGTAATTCAGGGTTAAAACCCGACCTTGGCATAAAATGAAAGTACTTTGAGTCAGGTGAAACTTGCATGCTTGTTGTCGAAACTTGCCTATGCTTGTTGTTGTGAAACTTGCCTATGCTTGTTGGCCGTGAAACTTGCCTATGCTTGTGACGATAGCCTCACGTGCAAGTGTGGTATTTCGTTACCGCCTCTCGAGAGGTCGGCCGACTTGTCGAGAACTTACTTGACGGGCCGGGCAAGGATGGAGAATTCCACCGTATGTTTCCATTTTGATTACCGCCTTGTTGTTGATGTCACATGGACATGTCTACACCGACGCAGATCGGCACGCGGCACGCGTTACGGTCGGGTCGACATCCGATATATTGTTATTGTGGTTACATGGACATGTCTACACCCCAGGTAGAATTCGGGCACGCGGCACGCGCGCGTGGTTGATCACCCAAAGATATTATTGTTGATGTCACATGGACGCGTCTACACCGAGGTAGAATTCCGGTACGCGCTACGGGCATTGGTATTATTGTCGTGATCACGGATACGTCTACACCGATGCAGACCGGGCACGCGCCATGATGCGAACATGATTGATGTTGTGGCGTGAGACCCATAGTTATATTTGAGTGATGACTTGAGGGCGAGTCCTCGATCGATATGATCGCTTATGTTGTGAATCAGAGTTTGCTATCATACATGCCTCCGCTTTATATGGACTAGTATGATTTCATTACAGCATTTTTACGCTTCACATACTTGGTACTGCCAGATCGACCTCCTTCGTGGCCGCTCATGCCGCAGTAGAGGTACATCGGTCGTGATCCCCGCCTAGGATCAGCTCATCATATCGGGAAGCCCGCTTTCGAGGCTTATCTTTCGTACGTGTTCTCGAGTTGTAAAGTTCTTGTACATCTGGTATGGCGGGCCTCGCCCCGCCATAGTCGCTGTAAATCTTAGAGGTCCGTAGTAATCGCTGGGCGGTTGTAAAGGATTAAACTGCTCGTTTTATGATATACAAGGCAACCGCTTGCTGGCCTGCTTATTATTATATCTCTGTTTCATGACTCATGTTTTATTTTCCGCCGTTTTTCTCGACGTCAGATCACTAGGTGCCCGGATAAGGCATCAGAACGCCCCGAACGGGTCGCTACAAAAGTGGTATCGCAGCGCTTAATCCTGAAAGTGCTCTACGCACCGTGTCTAGTAGAGTTCTGATTATCATGTGCGCGCACCACATCTATAATCGCGAGGTCAGCAGACATTTAGGATTGGTTTCCATTTTTCTCATTCCGAGATCGTGCCTTAGAGTCGTGTTAAGTTGGACCCTCCGACGATCTCGCTTGTACTGCTATGCCTCCGCACAAGGCAACCGTGAGCCCGTGGCAAGGCACCTGAGGGTGCGCTAGCGAGATACAGAGGACGAGGCGCAGCCCTGACAAGACTGAGGTCAGGCTCAGACGGCGGTTTTTGGACGCCACCCAATTTCAAAGAGAGTTTAGAGCCGCAGCTGCGGCCGATGAGACTACGGCGGAAGACTGAGCTCCACCCCACACCGCAGAGGAGATGGGTTACAAGGAGATGGTCCCAATACAATGCCGCCGGTCGTGGGCGACGTATACGTGATAGGCCGGATGCAGTAGCCTCAGCCCAAAGAGTACCAGCCGTTCACCCCGAGCGTATAGCCTGAGGCTACCGACTTTCTCGAAACAGAAGCCCGCCAGAGTTTTACGGGTCGAGGTTCGAGGATGATCCGCAGAGTTCATCCGCAGCTACGCCGATCACGCGGGTATCAAGGCTTCAGAGACCGAAGCCGGACCTTTGTTCGATCGGCCGTGATACCGCAGCCGATCGGTTTGATTCATGAGCTTTCCGGGAGAGCATGCACTCCAAAGCAGATGGGACGAGTTTTCGGGCTTTCTCACGCACTTGCCTCCGCAGGCATGAGGGCACGGGCCGGCGATTTTTGATGTTAGACAGAGCGCGCACGGTTCGGAGTACAATGTGGAGTTCGACTCATTGGCTCCGTGACGTCCCATTGTTAAGCAGAAGCTAGTATGGAGGATCGAAAGTGCACCGATATGCGTTACGGTGGCTCCCGATTACACGCCGAGGCATGTTCGTGAGTAGCCCTTCACCGTACGACATTGCCCGCACGCGTGCTCACGCACCAGATGTGAGGTACGAGAGGTCGACGGAATGACTCGGATCAGCAGAAGAGGGCCAGGACATCAGGGTCTTTTTGCGACTTTCGAGGCGGACCCCATAGTATCATTACAAGCGTTTCAACTCGACTTCCTGCAGCCCGCATAAAGTCGCTACAGCCGCACCCGCATTTGCAGGTATTCTCGTGACGGGTAGCTAACCCCTGCATTCTCCCTCGACTCCCGCAGCTCCGCATAGTCACATAGACCGCATAGTCACATTGCATCGCATGATGGCGATTCCTCGTGACGGATAATACACCCGGAATGATCAATCCTCGGAACTCCGCAGCCTCCGCGATAGTCACATTGCATCGCATAGGCCGATAGACCTCGCATCAAGGGCATGGCAAGCCCTGTAGATAACAAGTCAAGGGGTAGCGTGATATAATAACAAAGCACAACGGTCTTAACGCTTAACAATGTGAAGCACAATAAGAATAACCCCTTTACAATAAACATCATAAGACATTAACACGCCAGAAGATCATAACATACGTTTACTTATCAAATCATCTTACTACACTTTTGCGTAAATCAAATACAAGATTTTCATAAACAG